>CM019067.1:28497989-29238286 GCA_009667805.1 Leptobrachium leishanense | reverse complement strand
GACCCAGGGCCCAGACACTAGGGCCCAGACCCTGGCCCAGACCCCCTAGGCCCAAACCCAGGGCCCAGACCCAGGGCCCAGACCCCCTAGGCCCAAACCCAGGGCCCAGACCCCAAGGCCCAGGACCCAGACCCCAAGGCCCAGACCCCTAGGCCCAGACCTCTAGGCTCAGACCCAGGGCCCAGACCCAGGACCCAGACCCCAAGGCCCAGACCCCAAGGCCCAGACCCAGGGCCCAGACCCCAAGGCCCAGACCCCAAGGCCCAGACCCCTAGGCCCAAACCCAGGGCCCAGACCCCCTAGACCCAAACCCAGGGCCCAGACCCCAAGGCCCAGACCCAGGGCCCAGACCCCTAAGCCCAAACCCAGGGCCCAGACCCCAAGGCCCAGGACCCAGACCCCTAGGCCCAGACCCCTAGGCCCAGACCTCTAGGCCCAGACCCCAAGGCCCAGACCCAGGGCCCAGACCCCAAGGCCCAGACCCTAGGGCCCAGACCCTAGGGCCCAGGGTCCAGACCCCTAGGCCCAGGGCCAAGACCCAGGGCCCAGACCCAGGGCAAATGCCCAGACCCCAAGACCCAAACCCAGGGCCCGGACCCAGGGCCCAGACCCTATGGCCCAGACCCAGGGCAAAGGCCCAGGGCCCAGACCCAGGGCCCAGACCCCTAGGCCCAAACCCATGGCCCAGACCCCAAGGCCCAGGACCCAGACCCTAGGGCCCAGACCCTTAGGCCCAGACCCCAAGGCCCAGACCCCCTAGACCCAAACCCAGGGCCCAGACCCAAGGCCAGACCCAGGGCCCAGCCCTAAGCCCAAACCCAGGGCCCAGACCCAAGGCCCAGACCCAGGGCCCAGACACTAGGGCCAGGGCCCAGACCCAGGGCAAATGCCCAGACCCCAAGACCCAAACCCAGGGCCCGGACCCAGGGCCCAGACCCTATGGCCCTGACCCAGGGCAAAGGCCCAGGGCCCAGACCCAGGGCCCAGACCCCTAGGCCCAAACCCATGGCCCAGACCCCAAGGCCCAGGACCCAGACCCTAGGGCCCAGACCCTTAGGCCCAGACCCCAAGGCCCAGACCCCCTAGACCCAAACCCAGGGCCCAGACCCCAAGGCCCAGACCCAGGGCCCAGACCCCTAAGCCCAAACCCAGGGCCCAGACCCAAGGCCCAGACCCAGGGCCCAGACACTAGGGCCCAGACCCTGGGCCCAGACCCCCTAGGCCCAAACCCAGGGCCCAGACCCAGGGCCCAGACCCC
Organism: Leptobrachium leishanense; assembly: GCA_009667805.1. NCBI lineage: Eukaryota > Metazoa > Chordata > Amphibia > Anura > Megophryidae > Leptobrachium > Leptobrachium leishanense. The sequence goes on along the minus strand of CM019067.1, from coordinate 29,237,028 downwards.
CTAGGCCCAAACCCAGGGCCCAGACCCCAAGGCCCAGACCCAGGGCCCAGACCCCTAAGCCCAAACCCAGGGCCCAGACCCCAAGGCCCAGGACCCAGACCCAAGGCCCAGACCCAGGGCCCAGACACTAGGGCCCAGACCCAGGACCCCAGACCCAAGGCCCAGACCCAAGGCCCAGACCCCCTAGACCCAAACCCAGGGCCCAGACCCCAGGGCCCAGACCCCTAGGCCCAGACCCCAAGGCCCAGACCCAGGGCCCAGACACTAGGGCCCAGGGCCCAGACCCTGGGCCCAGACCCCCTAGGCCCAAACCCAGGGCCCAGACCCAGGGCCCAGACCCCTAGGCCCAAACCTAAGGCCCAGACCCAAGGCCCAGACCCAAGGCCCAAACCCAGGGCTCAGACCCTAGGGCTCATTGCTCCCTGCTCCTTGTCTCTCATTGCTCCCTGCTCCTTGTCTCTCATTGCTCCCTGCTCCTTGTCTCTCATTGCGCTGCTCCTCGTGGTCACAAAGTGTACAATGTGATACAAAGTAAAACTGGCAAAAGCAACCTAATATAAAGGTACAAAATAGTGATATAATGTTGCTACTCATCCCTCATGATGTGTTGCTCCTTCTCAGGCCTGAGCAGTCTGAGCTCTAGTGATGCTTCTAGAACCATTTGTTTACTGTCCTGCCTGTTATGATGTCATTATAGGTGACATCACTGTCCTGCTACAACCATTTATGGTAGAGTGGGTGTGGCTTATCATCCAATATAGATACACAAAACAACAACTACATAACACTATGGAAAAGCAAGATCTCATTAACCCTTTAAGGACTTGTTTTTTTAACCCAGGCAGAGCGTTAATGTCAAGTCAGATTCTGCCATTTCTGCTCTGTACATGTTCACCTGGGATTTTACGCTTTCTCATTTCTTCCACCCCCACATATTATATATATATATCGTTCTGTAAAGGACAGTTATAGCTTTTTTGTTAATGCTCAATATATATTTATTTCTCATCATTTTACAAGATAAATAATGATAAAAGTAAGAAATTTAAGAATAGATTTTTTTTGCCGTTTTATTCCTTACACGAAAACACACGCTAAACGCGTGATTTTTGCGCCAAGCGTCAAAGGTTAACGCGCATAAATCACCACTGGAAATACATTCCTCGCACATTCTTTCTTCCGTCTTGAAATTGCGCGCGTAAAACCGACGTGCAAAAATGCGTGCACAGTACCGTTGCGCGCAGAAATCAGTGAGCGCAATGTTTTTTTTTCATGCGAGTCAGTCAGACAAACGCATTCAGTGTGTATTAACGTTTTCCATTGTGCGTCTGCAGTTTTGTACAGTCAGGATGTTAGATTTGACATTAATAAAGCCAGCTTCTATTTAATGCGGACGCAGCGCACTTTTGTGCGGATTAACGTTCTCCGTTGTGCGTCCGCAGTTTGGTACGGTCAGGATGTTACAATTTGCCGTTACAACCAGCTTTTCAAAGACATTAAAATTATACGCGCAAACGTTGTCCGTTAAATTTTGCGCATAGATTGTAATACCATCCGCGTACCAGCGCACAAGCGCATTTGCGCTCACAATGTTAAGTATAGGATGTGTGCAGTAAATTGCGCTCGCAAAGGGATCGCGCAGGTTCACCCGCGTTAGACGTTAACGCGCATTTTTTGCATGAACGTTGTAATACGACTGTCAGCGCAAAGGGTTTAACCCCTCACGTTAATGCGTTTTTGCGCACGCGCTAAATTGTGCGCGAAGAATGTGTTAGATCCCTTAGTGTAATAGTTTGTACACACAATGTGAATGAAAAGAAGAAACTCAGAAAACATGCAGAAACTTGTACTGATTGTGACAACACCTCAAGTCTTTCTTAACCCCTTCAGTACCAAGTTTTCTATAAATCTACTGCCTGGACCCAGTGGATTAATGGAAAACGAATCCACATCATACAATAACCATAAGAGAGTGACTTGTGGAAAGCCGTGACGGTGAAGAAACTGTAATATATTGAAGCCAACAGTGCACGGGACATGGTGTTTGATGCTGGGAAATGAAGGGCAGAAAACAGAAGTCAAACTGGTTTAGGAATAATAAAGTATATTCTGGCAACAAAACGTTTTTTAAAAAATTCCCGCAGCGGAACGTAGCAGGAACGTTGTTCCCACTGTTAAACCATTCTATTAGGCTGAGAAACGCCCGCGGTGCGATCGACATCCACTTGCGATCGCAACCGCTCCGGAGCACTCCCAGCCGACAATTAAGGCCTTGCTGTATGTTTCCTGTTCCGTTGCTCAAACCGTGAGTCCGGCGCACAATGCACTCTGATGGCGTATCAGAGTGCCGACGCTGGACTCACTGTCGGGTGGCCAGCGGGAGAGGAGACAGGGCCCCTCCCACCCACACCAACAGCGGGAGAGGAGACAGGGCCCCTCCCACCCACACCAACAGCGGGAGAGGAGACAGGGCCCCTCCCACCCACACCAACAGCGGGAGAGGAGACAGGGCCCCTCCCACCCACACCAACAGCGGGAGAGGAGACAGGGCCCCTCCCACCCACACCAACAGCAGGAGAGGAGACAGGGCCCCTCCCACCCACACCAACAGCTGGAGAGGAGACAGGGCCCCTCCCACCCACACCAACAGCGGGAGAGGAGACAGGGCCCCTCCCACCCACACCAACCACAGGAGAGGAGACAGGGCCCCTCCCATCCACACCAACCACAGGAGAGGAGACAGGGCCCCTCCCATCCACACCAACCACAGAGAGGAGACAGGGCCCCTCCCACCCACACCAACAGCGGGAGAGGAGACAGGGCCCCTCCCACCCACACCAACAGCGGGAGAGGAGACATGGCCCCTCCCACCCAGTATGGAGAGCTCGCACCTTCTTCCCGGATGAGTATTGTGGGAGTCGGCTGTTCCTGGTATGTGTTGGCCCCCTTTATGAAACATAAGAATTTCGGGATGTTTTGCCGTTTATAACTTGCTATATTTGCTGCATCTTTATGGCTGGCAGTTAATTTACGGTGAGTACCGTAGATACTCGAGTATAACGCGACCCGAGTATAACGCGAGGGGTAGAGATTCATTATGGAAATAAGAATATTAATCAAGACTCGAATATAACGCTAGGAGCAAAATTATGAAAGTATAAATTTTCCAAAACACGACAAAAGTCTGTTAAGTTCCTATTGTTCCATGTTTACATTTCATGTTCATTCCACCCCACTCTCACCCTCGTTCCTCCAATGGTTGTTAGAGAGCAGGGGTGCAGAGTGAGAGGTAATGCATTATCGTGGCTGTTTTAGAATGGTGATAGATGTAATTGAGCGTTTTGATTGCTATGGAATATAACTCTATTATGATAAAGTTCTGCACTGAAACTAAATAAATAAAATCCGTAAGCGCAGGTATGGCATAAGGGCACATTTTTTATATTTAATTATTGCAATTGTATTTAATAAGATTATATATATATATAATGATAGGAACCTAAGCATATACTCATGCAATACACAAAGACACATTTTGAAATTGATAAAAGCTTGCTTTACCTTGAAAAATTTATATTGTTTATATGAAGCAGAGTATATGATAAATTTCATGAATTGTGACATACAGAAATTATTTATAAAAGGGGTTAATGTTACTGTTTTTTATTGCAAAGGTTAATGTAGGTTTTTGGATTGAAGGGTTAATAGAGCGTGCACGTGTCAGAGAGCTCCTGGAAGCAATCAGATCTTCACTCCCGCGCAGCTGTCCCGTGTATAACGCGACCCCTACAGTTTTAAGGTTGATTTATTGCTCAAAAAACTTGCGGTATACACGAGTATCTACGGTAATAAACACAGGAGTCTGATTTGCTCTGAAAAATGCTTTGTGCGCCGACATGACAGAACTAGTGGAAAATTCAACCCCTGACCTCATTTTACAGGACAAAATGATTTTAGGATTTATTCAATTGTAGCGCTGCTTTAAAAACACTGTATTCTGGTGCATTGAACTATTGCTGCCACCAAAGGGAGACAGAGACATTGTGGACTATGCTGAACAAAACCGAACTACATTTACCATCACCCTTTGCGTGAGGACAGGAAGTAGGTGGTACAAGGAAGAGGAAAGAGATCAGCAGCCTCGTGCAAGGCATGGCAGAGAAAGGTGGAGGACGCACGTTGGAGCTGTCAGGGACCGCAACCAGGCCGGAGTACAGATGCTGTCTTACTGGTGCTGGAGATCGGGACAGTAATCATGTTGGGACCTACCTGCGCAGCGCTGAGAGGTCTGGAGGAAAAGCTGGTTCCGGCAGGACCCCGCGTTAGGAGGCTGCGCCGATCGATTGGGAGTGCAGGTTACGGATCGTTGTTCCAGCTGCGGAGATTTGGCAAGCAGGGAGTAGATTCAGTGGCACGGAGTCCCAATACAAAGCGGAGAAGATCTTTTGGTCGAGGCATCGAGTGCTGGACAGTTTCGTTCATCGGATGGGTGAGAGGCCTCCCAGGCCACAGTTCCAAAACAGAAACGCACGCTGCAATATTGTTTAAATTTACATGGGCCCCAACGGTGACTAGTCGAAGATTGCTCTTTTCATTCACTGGCCAGTTGAACATAGTACCCGGGTACCCTAGACAACACACATATACATTTTTGAGCTATTTTTCATGGGACTTACACTCCAGAACCGGTTTTCTTTTGCCGCCGCGTGTTTTTCCCGCGTTACGAATTCTTGTTACTCAAATATCGTATATGCGTATTATATGCTGCTTTATTGGGATCAGTAAAGAATATAATATAGAAAAATCCACAACAGTGCTGGTGTATAGCTATTTCCTAGTGCGGTGAGACTATCCCGAGGTTTATTCAGCGGCTCCTTCGGGGTTGAGCGCTACACAATAAAAGCCGATCTTGCCACTGAATTGCACCGAACGTCTGAATTTCTTTGCATTTCGGCAATTCAGAAGGATGGCCATTTCTCCAAATACTGGCGAATTCTCAGCAAAATATGGTGCAATTTACCTCAGATCGCTGCAATTCGGTGACCTTTGGCGGCAGAGGAATTCCCCATAGAAAAGTAATGGTTAGAGAATGCCAAACTTCACCGAAGGGATGGCCGAAAGCCCAGATTTTTGGTGCTTCAGTTGAACAAGTTAAACAGGAAAATCCCATAGGTTTCAATGTAAAACAATATTAACGTTTTTAATTTTTTCAATTCAACTGTTTATTCTTTTCATTTTCAGCAAAAAATCCTTTTATTTATTTATTGGTACATATTTGATTATCGTTTGTATTTTTAGTCAAACTTTTTAATTCCCAATCTTTCTTAATTGTAATTTTCTTTATTCTGTAACAGGTGTTTTATTATCTTTTATAAAGCTTTTTTTTAAAATATTTACACACACTTTCATTCACTGATATTGGTTTAAAAACCTTTAGAAGGGGGTGCGTGGCCGGCTGTGACAGGGACAAGACGTGTTCTGGTGGAGCTCCATCTCGGCCTTCTCTTCAAAGGACAAATGGATGTCTTTTTTACGTGGAATTTTTGCACCTGTAGTCTCTGAGTGGCCGGCCATCGAGGGTGAGTTGTCTGGAGAAGCTTGGTCCCCCCCCCTCCAGACCAGTGACCTAATTTTGCCGGCTGCTTATCCTGCAGGAGGACGCTGCCAGCCGTATCGTGGTCCCCTCCCGGAGCTGGCCAACATCTTGGATGTCGGCCAAGCTTCCGGGATATCCCCCTAATGACTGGCGTCATCGCGCAGAGCGCGATGGCACCATTTTTGAAATTAACCCCTTGCTGCCACCCATAGTGGGGTTAGGGGGTTCCAATGAACCCCCTATCTTCTGATCCGTGACAGCTAGGGGTTAATGTTTACTATCATTGGAACGGCCAGAGCGCGGCCTTTCCATTGATACCAAACATGACCGTGTAAAATGTAAAAAAATATATATATATATTTTATATCGTTTTATTAGTGCAACAATTTTGTTCCCATTTCAATTATAATGTGAACAATGATGCTGCACTAACGATTTTTTCTATGGGGGGCGTTTGCAAAAAAACACTTAATTTTTCCCCTAAACAAAGTAACGATTCCTCATTTCTAATTTTTTTAACAAGTGCACCCCATAGAAAATATAACCGCAAACGATCGCATGTTAAAATGTGAAAAAAAACACTTTACACGTTGTAAATTATTGAAAATTCTAATTTTATTGCATTTTTTGTTATAATATACAGACATGACATAACGTATACATATAATAATGACATATTATGAATCTGCACAGTCTGCCGGAAAGAACGATATATAATATATCTGGGTCATATATTAAAATAAGGCTTCAAAACACGTTTAAACATGATGAGCGAAACCGGTAAAAATGAGCTCAGCACAGAGGTGGGAAAAGGCTCTGCAGCGAAAGGGTTAAAAGTTTTTTATTTTATTTTAAGTTGACTTATTTTTTCTGTAACATCCCTCTTTATTATCATTCCCTGGACCTCCTGTGTAAATTTCAGACATTTTCGCTCAGTAGTCTCTTTGCAAACAGCGTTTCATTTTCACAGATTCATACAAACGGTTTTGCTAATTTATTCACTGCCTCCTCGGCGTCTCAGCTGCTTCGGCTGCTTCGGCTGTGTGTGATTTCTGATCCTGTTCGGTTTCTTCGCTGCGTGTGATCAGCTCCTGCTCGGGTTTTTCGAAGGTTAATCCAGATATTTTTGCTTGTTTTCGGCGTGCATTCGGTGGGTTTTGCGGTTACTTTTCGTCAGGTTTGCGGTGACTTTTCCCTGCAATTTGGGGACCCTGTGGTGTTTGCTGAATACACCGCAGGGTCACCAAAATGGGATCGGCAAAAGGAACCGGATTGAAGAGAACGAAAAGTCACCGAATGTGCGATGACTTTTCGAATCTCTTTGAATAACCCTGATAGAATTCTAAAATAAAAAGAATTTAGAAAAACCAAAAACCTTTAGAAGTATAGAAGATTGGCACACTTCGGGGACCCTGCGTCTGCGGTGAATAGTGAATTAACCGCAGGGTCAGCGAAATGGAATCGCCGAAGCTCATCGAAGCTCACCTAAGTACGCCGGAGGAGAAAACACCGCAACTTCACTGATATTTCACTGCTTTCCAAATAACCCCTTAAGTTTTTAATGTTAAAATAAGAAAAAGAATCTTTACTATTACAGTTGTGTTCAAAATTATTCAACCCCCAATGCTGTAAAGGGTTTTAGGGAATTTAGTGTACATTTGTAATTGTATTCAGAATGAAATCCTACAAGGACTTTTTAAAGAACCATATGCAACTAAAATGACATCAATTGGTTTTGTAATACAGTAGTAAATGTTTCTTTTGTGATTTCTTCATTGACACAATTATTCAACCCCTTAAAGACTACCACTCTGAAGAACAGAGGTTCATTCAAGTGTTTTCAATCAGGTATTGAAAACACCTGTGGATGTCACGGAGCAGCAATAAAGCATAATAAGCACCAATTAGGCAGCTTTAAAATGACTGTGATACTCAGCTCCTTCTAGACATTTACTGGTGTGGTTACAAACATGGTGAAGTCAAGAGAATGGTCCAGGAAGACAAGAGAAGAGGTGATTACTCTTCACAGGAAGAGCAATGGCTATAAGAAGATTGCAAAGATGTTAAACATACCAAGAGGACCATAGGAAGCATCATTCGCAAATTCAAGGCAAAGGGCACTGTTGAAACGCTACCTGGTCGTGGCAGAAAGAAGATGCTGACTTCGACTGCTGTGCGCTACCTGAAGCGTAGAGTGGAGAAAAGGCCCTGTGTGACTGCTGAGGAACTGAGAAAAGATTTGTCAGATGTGGGTACTGAAGTTTCAGCTCAGACAATACGGCGCACACTGCGTAATGAAGGCCTCCATGCCAGAACTCCCAGGCGCACCCCCTTGCAGTCTCCAAGAATAAGAAGAGTCGACTGCAGTATGCCAAAGTCATGTGGACAAACCACAGAAGTTTTGGGATAGTGTCTGTGGACTGATGAAACAAAATTAGAACTGTTTGGGCCCATGGATCAACGCTATGTTTGGGAGGAGAGAACAAGGCCTATGAAGAAAAGAACACCTTGCCTACTGTGAAGCATGGCGAGGGGAGGTCAATCATGCTTTGGGGCTGTTTTGCTTCTGCAGGTACAGGGAAGCTTCAGCGTGTGCAAGGTACCATGAATTCTCTTCAGTACCAGGAGATATTGGATGACAATGTGATGCAGTCCGTCACAAACCTGAGGCTTGGGAGACGTTGGACCTTTCAACAGGACAATGATCCCAAGCATACCTCCAAGTCCACTAGAGCATGGTTGCAGATTAAAGGCTGGAACATTTTGGAGTGCCATCGCAGTCATCTGACTTAAATCTGATTGAGAACCTCTGGTGGGACTTAAAGAAAACAGTTGCAGTGCGCAAGCCTAAGAATGTGACTGAACTGGAGGCTTTTGCCCATGACGAATGGGCAAAGATACCCTAGATCGCTGCAAGACACTTGTGTCAAGCTATGCTTCACGTTTAAAAGCTGTTATAACTGTAAAAGGATGTTGTACTAAGTACTAAGATTGAATGTCACTTGGGGGTTGAATAAAACTGATAATGATGTGAGCACAGAAAAGACATTTGTGGTTATTTCATTATAAATTATGTTATATTTGTCTGACCTACACGTGCCTCTTATTTTAATTGTAAGCAAGATGACTGAATGATCAAAATCCATGTCAAACTGGCCAAAACACTCAATTTCAGTGGGGGTTGAATAATTTTGAACACAACTGTAAATTAATAGACAGAAAAATACTGTATGTTTTGCAAGTTAAGATTCCACACAATGCATCGCCCATACACTGTAACATAAAAACCCATTGTGTATCTATACATATTTTATAATCATTAGAAACATCACTCGGGGTTTAATTCATTTCTCTTCCTTATAATTTACAGAGAACACATTGTAATTAATGAATAATGGCTGATGATGTTGTAGCGCTGTTTAAAACTGTGTTGCTGCAATTGCTCGTTTTTGGCCATCAGAGGGAGACAAAAGCCATATGGACTATGCGGGACCCTAACAAACTACAATATCCATCAGGCTTTGCGGCGGATACAGGAAGTGGGTGGGACAGAGGGGAAAGATGTAAGCAGCCTCGTGAGGAAGAGCGCCAGAGTGAGCGGAGCGGCGAAAGACAGAGGACGCAAGTGAGTCTGCCAGGGATCGAGATCAGGCCGGAGTGCAGACGCTGCCTCGAGGGCGCTGGAGATCGGGACAGTAACTTGTGGAGGCATACCCATTTATCGCAGAGTGGTTTGCGCAGAACTTCAGTTCCAGTTGGACCCCCTGTAAGGAGACCGCGATGATCCATGGGAAGTGCAGGCGGTAGGCCGTAGTTTCTTGTGTTGGAGATCGGACAAGCAAGAGAGCGGACCCGGTGGCACAGAGTTCCGGAGGACAAGCGGAGAGACATCCTTGATCGGGCAGTGGGACAGATTGTCTAACAAGCCGCAAGTCTGAGTATAACCAAGCACGCTGCATTATTGTTCAAATCTACAGGGCACCAACGTGACTAGTCAAAGATTTGCTTATTCCATTCACTGGCCAGTTGAATACGGTACCCAGGTACACGAATCAATACACGTACACCTTTTTGAGACATTACATTCACAGGATTTACACTCCAGAACTGAGGGGGTTGGTTAATCCTTTTCTTTTGCCGCCGCGTGTTTTTCCCGCATTACGAAATCCTGTCGTTCATATACCGTATTTACATTATATATGCCACTTTATTGGGATCAGTAAAGTATATAATCTATAAAATCCACAACAGTGCTGGTGTATATTTATTCCCTAGTGCGGTCAGACTAACCCGAGGTTAATTCAGCAGCTCCTCCGGGGGTGAGCGCTACAATGTGATGGAGAAACCCCATGATATTCTTCATTGTGTTGGATTGTGGTGAGGCCTAAACTGATCCCAGCGCCTCTCTCAGGTGGTTATTTAGAGCTAAGATTTGCCGGACGCTTCACTAATTATGAGGCTCCTCTCGTTACGGAGAAAGAAGCGGGAAAATCCTATAGATCTGAATGAAAGACGCTGACACGGCTCTCTGGGTGTCTGGGAGTGTGTGAATGTAGGAGTGTATGTGTGTGGAATGTCAGTATGAGCATGAATGTCGCTTACACACTGACACGTCACACAAGGCCTTATATCACCACATTATAAAGACACCTCTGGCGCCTCAAGTTTATCTTCTCAGGAAATGTCTCCTGTAGACGATCCTTCTATTGATCCCCTGTGATGTGACGAGCAGAGAAACCACCTCCAGCGGGAAATACACCCGGAAACACAACCACAGAGCTGACACTCATCCCTTTACCATCCGCCGTGTGCGCTTCATAAGATCGAGTCAATAATTCGTGAGCTTTTATTCTACATAATAAATGACGAAGAGACAAAGCTAGATCTTTTTGAATTTTTATTTATAAATTTATTGTAAAGTAACTTTTATAATTGATTTTAATCTACGAGTCCAGAGGAAGGAAAACAACTTGTGACGATTACGACCAAGTAAAAAAACCTTCCTGACCCCAGTTCTGGCGATCGGTTCATTCCCTGGATCAGCCTCCTCGAGATTACAGCTGCGTATTGCTAGAGCTCGTTTTTACAATATAGATAAAAGCTGCAATAGAGAGAGACAATCTAATACAAAGGTGCAATAAACAGTGATAACCTTCCTCCTCATTCCACGAGTTTCTTGTCATTCGGTGCGTTGCTCCTCGTGCTCATAATCTAGAACTTGTATATAGGTATAATAAGCAGCGATAATCTTGCTCCTCTTTCCACGAGTTACTTGTCACTCGTTACGTTGCTCCCCGTGCTCTATTTTACAATGACGACAAAAGCTGCAATAGAGACAATCTAATACAAAGGTACAATAAACAGAGATAATCTTCCTCTTCATTTCTTGAGTTACTTGACACTTGTTAAGTTGCTCCTCGTGTTTACAATCTACATATTGTATATAAGTATAATAGAGAGTGATAATCTTGCTCCTCATTCCACGAGTTACTTGTCACTCGTTACGTTGCTCCCCGTGCTCTATTTTACGATCTACAATGAAGAGAAAAGCTGCAATAGAGAGAGACAATCTAATATACAGGTACAATAAACAGTGATAATCTTCCTCCTCATTCCACGAGTTACTTGTCACTCGTTACGTTGCTCTCTGTGCTTGTTTTTACAATCTACAATGTGGAAAAAAGCTGCAATAGAGAGAGAATCTAATACACAGATACAATAAACAGCGATAATCCTCCTCATTCCACGAGTTACTTGACACTCATTACGTTGCTCCACGTGCTCTATTTTCAGATCTACAATGAAGAAAAAAGCCGCAATAGAGAGAGACAATCTAATACAAAGGTACAATAAACAGTGATATTCTTCCTCTTTATTAATCGAGTTACTTGACACTCGTTACGTTGCTCGTCATGTTTACAATCTACATATTGTATATAAGTATAATACAGAGTGATAATCTTGCTCCTCAATCCATGAGTTACTTGTCACTCGTTATGTATCTCCCTGTGCTCTATGTTACAATCTAAAATGTAGTAAAAAGCTGCAATAGAGAGAAACAATCTAATATACAGGTACTATAAACAGTGATAATCTTCCTCCTCATTCCACGAGTTACTTGTCACTAGTTGCGTTGCTCCTCGTGTTCATAATCTAGAACTTGTATATAGCGATAATCTTGCTCCTTATTCCACAAGTTACTTGTCACTCGTTACGTTGCTCTCTGTGCTCGTTTTTACAATCTAAAATTAGGAGAAAAGCTGCAATAGAGAGAGACAATCTAATACACAGATAGAATAAACAGCGCTAATCGTCCTCCTCATTCAAAGAGTATCTTGTCACTCGTTATGTTGCTCCTCGTGTTTACAATCTACATCTTGTATAAAGGTATAATAGAGAGCGATAATCTTGCTCCTCATTCCACGAGTTACTTGACACTCGTTACGTTGCTCCCCGTGCTCTATTTTACAATGAAGACAAAAGCTGCAATAGAGAGAGATAATCTAATACAAAGGTACAATAAACAGTGATAATCTTCCTCATTCCTCGAGTTACTTGTCACTCGTTACGTTGCTCCTCGTGTTTACAATCTACATATTGTATATACGTATAATACAGAGTGATAATCTTGTTCTTTAATCCACAAATTACTTGTCACTCGTTATTTATCTCCCTGTGCTCATTTTTACAATCTAAAATGTAGAAAAAAGCTGCAATAGAGAGAGACACTCTAATATACAGGTACAATAAACAGTGATAATCTTTCTCCTCATTCCACGAGTTACTTGTCATTCGTTTCGTTGCTCCTCGTGTTCATAATCTTGAACTTGTATAAAGGTATAATAGAGAGCGATAATCTTGCTCCTCATTCCACGAGTTACTTGTCACTCGTTACGTTCCTCTACGTGCTCTATTTTACAATTTAAAATGTTGAAAAAAGCTGCAATAGAGAGAGATAATCTACTACGCAGGTATAATAAACAGCGATAATCGTCCCCCTCATTCAAAGAGTTACATGTCACTTGTTACGTTGCTCCTGTGTTCACAATCTACATAGTATCGTATATAGGAATAATAAAGAGCCATAATCTTGCTCCTCATTCCTCGAGTTACTTGTCGCTCGTTACATTGCTCCTCGTGCTCGTTTTTACAAACTGCAATGTAGTAAAATGCTGCAATAGAGAGAGATAATCTAATACACAGATACAATAAACAGCGATAATCGTCCTCCTCATTGAAAGAATTACTTGTCACTCGTTACGTTGCACCTCGTGTTTACAATCTACATATTGTATATACGTACAGTTGTGTTCAAAATTATTCAACCCCCAATGCTGTAAAGGGTTTTAGGGAATTTAGTGTACATTTGTAATTGTATTCAGAATGAAATCCTACAAGGACTTTTTAAAGAACCATATGCAACTAAAATGACATCAATTGGTTTTGTAATACAGTAGTAAATGTTTCTTTTGTGATTTCTTCATTGACACAATTATTCAACCCCTTAAAGACTACCACTCTGAAGACAGAGGTTCATTCAAGTGTTTTCAATCAGGTATTGAAAACACCTGTGGATGTCACGGAGCAGCAATAAAGCATAATAAGCACCAATTAGGCAGCTTTAAAATGACTGTGATACTCAGCTTCCTTCTAGACATTTACTGGTGTGGTTACAAACATGGTGAAGTCAAGAGAATGGTCCAGGAAGACAAGAGAAGAGGTGATTACTCTTCACAGGAAGAGCAATGGCTATAAGAAGATTGCAAAGATGTTAAACATACCAAGAGAGACCATAGGAAGCATCATTCGCAAATTCAAGGCAAAGGGCACTGTTGAAACGCTACCTGGTCGTGCAGAAAGAAGATGCTGACTTCGACTGCTGTGCGCTACCTGAAGCGTAGAGTGGAGAAAAGGCCCTGTGTGACTGCTGAGGAACTGAGAGAAAAGATTTGTCAGATGTGGGTACTGAAGTTTCAGCTCAGACAATACGGCGCACACTGCGTAATGAAGGCCTCCATGCCAGAACTCCCAGGCGCACCCCTTGCAGTCTCCAAAGAATAAGAAGAGTCGACTGCAGTATGCCAAAAGTCATGTGGACAAACCACAGAAGTTTTGGGATAGTGTTCTGTGGACTGATGAAACAAAATTAGAACTGGTTTGGGCCCATGGATCAACACTATGTTTGGAGGAGGAAGAACAAGGCCTATGAAGAAAGAGAACACCTTGCCTACTGTGAAAGCATGGGCGGGGGTCAATCATGCTTTGGGGCTGTTTTGCTTCTTGCAGGTACAGGGAAGCTTCAGCGTGTGCAAGGTACCATGAATTCTCTTCAGTACCAGGAGATATTGGATGACAATGTGATGCAGTCCGTCACAAACCTGAGGCTTGGGAGACGTTGGCCTTTCAACAGGACAATGATCCCAAGCATACCTCCAAGTCCACTAGAGCATGGTTGCAGATTAAAGGCTGGAACATTTTGGAGTGGCCATCGCAGTCATCTGACTTAAATCTGATTGAGAACCTCTGGTGGGACTTAAAGAAAACAGTTGCAGTGCGCAAGCCTAAGAATGTGACTGAACTGGAGGCTTTTGCCCATGACGAATGGGCAAAGATACCCATAGATCGCTGCAAGACACTTGTGTCAAGCTATGCTTTTCACGTTTAAAAGCTGTTATAACTGTAAAAGGATGTTGTACTAAGTACTAAGATTAATGTCACTTGGGGGTTGAATAAAACTGATAATGATGTGAGACAGAAAAGACATTTGTGGTTATTTCATTATAAATGTTATGTTATATTTGTCTGACCTACACGTGCCTTCTTTGATTTAATTGTAAGCAAGATGACTGAATGATCAAAATCCATGTCAAACTGGCCAAAACACTCAATTTCAGTGGGGGTTGAATAATTTTGAACACAACTGTATAATACAGAGTGATAATCTTGTTCTTTAATCCACAAATTACTTGTCACTCGTTATTTATCTCCCTGTGCTCGTTTTTACAATCTAAAATGTAGAAAAAAGCTGCAATAGAGAGAGACAATCTACTACACAGGTATAATAAACAGCGATAATCGTCCTCCTCATTCAAAGAGTTACATGTCACTTGTTACGTTGCTCCTCGTGTTCACAATCTACATAGTATCGTATATAGGAATTAGGAATAATAAAGAGCGATAATCTTGCTCCTCATTCCTCGAGTTTCTTGTCACTCGTTACGTTGCTCCTCGTGCTCATTTTTACAAACTGCAATGTAGTAAAATGCTGCAATAGAGAGAGATAATCTAATACACAGATACAATAAACAGCGATAATCGTCCTCTTCATTGAAAGAATTACTTGTCACTCGTTACGTTGCTCCTCGTGTTTACAATCTACATATTGTATATAGGAATAATAGAGAGCGATAATCTTGCTCCTCATTAGGGATGTGCGTTCGGGTTTCGGAACTTCGGAATTTTCACGAAATTTCCCGATTCGTGTTTTCGGATGCGGCCGATTTTCTGAAAATTTTTAGATCCGAAAATGGCAGATCCGAAAAGTTTTCCGAGCCGAAACGAAATATTTTCGGAATTTTCGAATGGACTTGAAATGTGTCAAATCGAAATTTATTTTTGCTCTATTCGTGATTTGATCTTTATTTAATAAAAAAAAACACGATAGAATCGCCAGAATTATCGTAGACACTTTGAAACAAGGAGAACAGAAGTTCAGAAAAAACGAAAATTTCCGAAATTTCCGAAAAGTCGATACAAAAAACAAGCAAAGTGACCCGAAAATATGAAAAATGGTCTATATTCCGAAAAAAAAAAGTACACGAAAAACGAACCGAACCGAATCGAAACAGAAATCGGTCGAAACGAGCCGAATCGAAAAGTTTAAACATCCGAACAAATCGAACCGAATCGAACCGAAAAAAAATCGGTGCACAAGCCTACTCCTCATTCCGCGAGTTACTCTCCGTGCTCGTTTTTACAATTTAAAATGTAGGAAAAAACTGCAATAGAGAGAGATAATCTACTACACAGGTATAATAAACAGCGATAATCGTCCCCCTCATCCAAAGTTAAACCTAATATAAAGGTACAAAATAGTGATATAATGTTGCTACTCATCCCTCATGATGTGTTGCTCCTTCTCAGGGCTGAGCAGTCTGAGCTCTAGTGATGCTTCTAGAACCATTTGTTTACTCTCCTGCCTATTATGATGTCATGATAGGTGACATCACTGTCCTGCTACAACCATTTATGATAGAGTGGGTGTGGCTTATCAACCAACATAGATATGGAAAACAACAAATACATAACACTACTTTTTAAGCCCTTACGGACGGGGGCAATTTTACAACTTCAGCGCTGTTTCAGAAGTAGAAGTTTGCTGAGCTCAATGCGCCCGCCGCCGGGAGGAATAAAATCCACCGATCTGACTCCGCGGGAGTCAGAGCAGCGAGGGAGTCGTCGTCGGAGGTGAGTATTCCTGGAGGGGGGCTGTAGACGCCGTGGACGTACCATTACGTTCTGCGGCGTTAAAGCCCGCCTAATGCAGGACGTAATGGTACGTCCTGCGTGCATGTTTTTACAATCTACATTGTAGTAAAATGCTGCACTAGAGAAACAACCCAAAACAAAGCTGCAACAGAGAGTGATAACCTTCCGCCATATTCCACGGGTTACTTGTCACTCGTTACGTTGCTCTTTGCTCCTTTTCACAATCTACAATGTAATAAAAAGCTGCAATAGAGACAAACAATCTAATATAACGGTACAATGCAGAGAAATAATGATCCTCCTCATCGCACGCGTTGCTCCTCATTTTGATGCTCTCAAAGCGAACGATCTAATATGAAGGTAGAAAATAAACGAAAAGACAGAAGCGCTCCAATAGAAAAGTACAATACAGAGAAACAACCTAATATAAAAATACAACACTGAGGAATTATGTTACTAATTAGAAAGCTTAGCATCTAATACAAAAGAACAATAGAGCTAAATGATCCTCCTCCTCATCCCACGCATTGCTCCCTGCTCCTTGTCTCATTGCTCCCTGCTCCTTGTCTCTCATTGCTCCCTGCTCCTTGTCTCATTGCTCCCTGCTCCTTGTCTCATTGCTCCCTGCTCCTTGTCTCTCATTGCTCCCTGCTCCTTGTCTCTCATTGCTCCCTGCTCCTTGTCTCTCATTGCTCCCTGCTCCTTGTCTCTCATTGCTCCCTGCTCCTTGTCTCATTGCTCCCTGCTCCTTGTCTCTCATTGCTCCCTGCTCCTTGTCTCTCATTGCTCCCTGCTCCTTGTCTCTCATTGCTCCCTGCTCCTTGTCTCATTGCTCCCTGCTCCTTGTCTCATTGCGCTGCTCCTCGTGGTCACAAAGTGTACAATGTGATACAAAGTAAAACTGGCAAAAGCAACCTAATATAAAGGTACAAAATAGTGATATAATGTTGCTACTCATCCCTCATGATGTGTTGCTCCTTCTCAGGGCTGAGCAGTCTGAGCTCTAGTGATGCTTCTAGAACCATTTGTTTACTCTCCTGCCTGTTATGATGTCATTATAGGTGACATCACTGTCCTGTTACAACCATTTATAGTAGAGTGGGTGTGGCTTATCATCCAATATAGACAATATAGATACACAAAACAACAACTACATAACACTATGGAAAAGCAAGATCTCATTAACCCTTTAAGGACTTGTTTTTTAACCCAGGCAGAGCGTTAATGTCAAGTCAGATTCTGCCATTTCTGCTCTGTACATGTTCACCTGGGATTTTACGCTTTCTCATTTCTTCCACCCCCACATATTATATATATATATATCGTTCTGTAAAGGACAGTTATAGCTTTTTTGTTAATGCTCAATATATATTTATTTCTCATCATTTTACAAGATAAATAATGATAAAAGTAAGAAATTTAGAAATATTTTTTTTGCAGTTTTAGTGTAATAGTTTGTACACACAATGTGAATGAAAAGAAGAAACTCAGAAAACATGCAGAAACTTGTACTGATTGTGACAACACCTCATATATCCTGAATGTCTGAGATCTGTTTCCTTTTATACTTTATATCTCATGAGGTGCATTATTCTATTAATATTTAAATTTTGTAAAGTCTTTCTTAACCCCTTCAGTACCAAGTTTTCTATAAATCTACTGCCTGGACCCAGTGGATTAATGGAAAAGGATCCGCATCATACAATAACCATAAGTGAGTGACTTGTGGAAAGCCGTGACGGTGAAGAAACTGTAATATATTGAAGCAAACAGTGCACGGGAATGGTGTTTGATGCTGGGAAATGAAGGGCAGAAAACAGAAGTCAAACTGGTTTAGGAATAATAAAGTCTATTCTGGCAACAAAACGTTTTAAAAAAATCCAAAGAAGGAACATTCAAAACGCGCCGACAGGAAATGACACCAAAGCCCCGTTCAGTACCTCAGCAGCTGCTGAATTGCTGCAGCGCAGCAATTCAGTTTGAACAGCAGTGTCATTGAACGCTTTGGATGCGAATTTTGAATCCAAAATGGCCGACTATTTTTTAATTAAAGATTCAGATTGTTTTTCGTATGACTCGGTCAAAATATGATAAAGAAAAGCAGTCAGCACAATTCGGTTTTGTATGCACACACCACAAATGATCGTTTTTATTGAATCAACGTTATGTTTACTTCTGAAACAAAATATAAATTGAGCTGTAATATATGTCTATGTGTAGGGGTAAATAATAAATAAATATTTTGTGCTTTGGTGATCAAAAACCTCAAAATTAACATTGCTGTACGGAATTGTTACTTGCTTCATGGCGGTGGCCATCTTGCTGTACGGAATTGTTACTTGCTTCATGGCGGTGGCCATCTTTAATACGTCAAACTCAGCTACTCGCAGCATCTCCTCGGGTCGCTGCAAGTGCTAAGTTAGCAGTGCTGAGCGCTGAGTGGTTGAACGGCGTTGAATGGCAAGTTGCTAACTTAGCACTTGCAGCGGCTGAGGTATTGAACGCGCCTCAGATGCCAGATATGCAGAAAGTTTCTTTCTGGACAAATTCTCATTTGAATGAAAGGTATTAAATAATTGAAATAGTTTCTTCACAAATGAAGGAATATTTAGGTTGTGGAGGTCGTGTCAAACAAATGCCTTTTAAGCCTCTCGCTGCGGCGGATGCACTCAGTGCATCCAGCCGCGCAAGAACTTGGCTGTGGAGGACACGCTGAGTGCGTCTTCCCATTGCACAGGGGTGTGGAAATTTAAAAAAATCTACTTGTCCAACGGACTAAGTAGTAGTCCAATCTACTTGTCCCTCAGGACTATCAACTTGTCCTGATAATTTCAACAAAATAGTGTTTAAATAGAGGTCTTTATTCATAACAGCCTATAGAGGCAGCGTCAGATACATGTGATGAATAAAGACCTTTATTTAAACACTATTTTGTTGTGTGTATGTATATATTAGGGATGCACCGATACCACTTTTTTTAAGACCGAGTAAGAGTACCGATACTTTTATTTTATGTCATGTGACCACTTTCCAATAAGAACAGACCTCTTAAAAATGCTTCCAGCTCACATGTATATACCCCCCCCGAGATATATTAATATTGCCCCAGCTCATGGATATTGCCCCAGCACATAGATAGTGCCCCCTGCTCATGGATATTGCCCCCCAGCTCATGGATATTGCCCCAGCTCATGGATGCTGCCCCCAGCTCATGGATGCATGCAACAGCACATGGATATATGCCCCAGCTAATGGATATATGCAACAGCACATGGATATATGCCCCAGCACATGGAAATATGCCCCAACTCATGGATATATGCCCCAGCTCATGGATATATGCCCCAGCTCATAGATATGCCCCAGCTCATGGTATACTGCCCCCACGCTCTCATGGATATTTGCCCCCAAGCTCTCATGGATATTGCCCCCCAGCTCAGACCCCAGACCAGACATGGGGCGGCTGTTCGAATGCTCTATCGGCATTTGGACAGCCGCCCCTGGAGCTCTCCAGGATACTTACCTTCCCGAGCAGCGCCGACAAAGTCTTCGCGCCTGTGCTCATTGAAGGACCCCCAGCCGCTATCACGTGGGACTCCCACGTGATCGCGGCTGGGTCCTTCAATGTGCGGAAGCGCGGAAACTTTCCCGGCGCCGCTCGGGAAGGTAAGTATGCCGGAGAGCTCCAGGGTCGGCTGTCCGAATGCTGATAGAGCATTCGAACAGCCGCCCAAGCCCCTCGGATGCCGGCAAGCCGGCTCAATGCCGGCTTCCAGTATCGGGGGCGTCCCTGGAATTAGTCCGCAGTCCACTGCATCTCAAAAAAAACTACTCGCCCGGCGCCCAGATCTTCATGTCCCAGGCGTCGGGCGATACAATTCCCACACCCCTGATTGCAGCCTTAATAGGCCGGGATTGCGTCTGATCACTGCAGCCTCCCGGTGCAGGCTGTCCAGCCCAGCCTCGGGGACCCCGACCCCAAGAATAGCGTCAACGCACTGGACGCAATGACGTCTATTCCAGGCACATCCCCCCCACCAGTGCAGGGAAGGTCCCTGAAGGGGAGGGTCCTTTGGACCTCTCTCCCTTCCCATCGATAAGGGGTACCGAAAAAAGGCAGGCACCACTTTGAAGGGCACAGTCTGCCCTTCCAAACGGTGGCTGTCTTTAACCCCTTGGGGGCTGGTTTGTGATTTGGCGCCAACAGGCACCGGATCGCGGTCCCCTCCCGGTGCTGGCCAACATCTTGGATGCCAGCCAAGCTTCTGGGATATCCCCCTGGATGCGATGATGTCAGTTCAGAACCGCTAGCTGCCACCTTTGGTGGAGATAGGGGGGTCCAATGATCCGTGGCAGCTAGGGGTTAATGTTTCTTATCATTGGAATGGCCAGAGCATGACCATGTTAAACGTAAAGAATTTTTTTTTAATAAAAATATAATTAAAAATAAAAAAATTCAATTTCAAAAAGCAGTTTTTTTTTTTTTTATTAATGCCGCAATATCGTTCCCTTTTCAATTATAATGTGAACAATGATGCTGCACTAATGATTTTTTCTATCAGGGGAGTTTGCTAAAAATCGTGTATTTTCCCCTAAACAAAATGTACCGAGTTCCCATTTTTCATTTTTTTTAGCAAGCGCTCCCCATAGAAGATATAATTGCAAAGGCTCGGAATGATAAAATGTGAAGAAAAAACACTTTACACGCTGTAGATGATTGAAAATACAAATTTTATTGCATTTTTTGTTATTATATTCAGGCAGGACATGATGTATACATATAAAAATTATATATTATGAATCTGCCGAGTCTGCTGGAAAGAATAATATATAATATGTCTGGGTCATAAAAAAAATGTGACTTCAAATCGCATTTAAACATGATGAGCTCAGCACACAGGGGTGAAATGGCTCAGCAGCAAAGGGGTTAAAAGCATCTGTACTGAGTCCCAGGTGCACCTTGTGTGCGATATCCCATCAGGAGATACACTGCCTGGCCAGAAAACATGTCACACACTGTAATATTTCTATGAAGCGCTTTTGTGCTGTTATTCCGGCATGCATACACCATGGCATCGTTTGGATAAGTTCATGCAATGTCGCAGCATTTATTCCCGTCCTGAGTTGCATCGATTTATGGCCAAGATCTTGTATCTATGATGGGAGAGTCGCAGCGCTGCGTAAAGTCTTCTCCCCTGAAGGAGAATGGAAATGTTTTAAAAGCTTCATTGTTGTCGTGTGAAGAAAGTGAAGTGTCACAAAATCCCAAAGCGAGACGACGTTTCAATCAGTTGTAGCGCTCACTCCCGGAGGAGCCGCTGAAAATGAACCACGGGTCAGTCTCCCCGCACTAGGGAATAAATATACTCCAACACAGTTGTGGGTTTTTATCATTTAAATAGTTTACTAAAATATTTGGCAGATGTTGAGATACGGTATTCACAGATATTATTACAGTACTTTCGTATTGCGATAAAACGCGTAGCGGAAAAGAAACGAAACACGAGGCTTCGTATTTCGGAAAATAAAATATTCGTAACCGAACATAAAAGAAAATACAATTGCACGAATATTCGGAAAAGGGACACGTAGCGGAACCCCAGAATATACAATCACTTCGTATCACGGTAAACGCGCAGCGGAAAAGAGAAAAATATATTCGGAACGTATCTTTAACCCCCGTTCCGATTCGTAACAAAATGAGTCCTGCACAGGTTAAGTCCCGGAATGTAAAAGGTGTGTATGTGTGTAAGGTACCCCGGTACTGTTCAACTGGCCAGTGAATTTACTTAAGAAATGTCTTCGACTAGTCAAGTTGGGGCCCTGTGGACTTTAAAGAGAAAACAGCAGCGTGCTCTTTGTATTATAAACGGCCTTGGAGGCCTCTCACCCATCCGCCGGTTGCTTTAGGCTCCGCTGACCCAGGACGTCTCTCCGCTGGATTTTGACTGGGAATACTAGCGGCCGGATCCGTTGTCTGACCTCCCGTAGCTTGTCCACGACTTTTCCTCAGCTCACCGCCTGCTCTCTGTACCCGATCAACTTGCGGTGACTCCTTACTCGAGGTCTTCGGTTGGTTCCATCTGCAGCAACTCTGGAACTTGGAGGGCTCCTTCTCTTGCGACTGAATGACCCGGTAACAGAACTGACAGGTCTCACTTGCTCTCCGCCCTAGGTCCTCTCACAAAGTATGGCACTGCGTCTGCTCTCTCTCGTTCCCTGGCGCGCTCTGGCGCGTTCTCCACGAGGCAGAGGATGTAAGTCTCCAGTCCCCACCCACTTCCTGTCTTCTTGCAAAGCATGCCGGGCATTGTAGTCCCAATGTCCAGTGTCTCTGATCGCGATAGTCTCCATCTTGTGGCCAAAAATAGGTACTGCCACAGCAAGATTTTAACACAGCGCTACACTCTCCCCCTCCTAGAACTCTTGGGTCTCTCCAAGGAGGTACAACAGTTACATTACATGTACAGGTTCAGCAGCATACATGCAGTGGGTTAGGAACACTTCCTCAAGTTGACTCATATTTTGGGCTACCTCAGCTAGCATAGCAGACACTTCGGGCAACCTCCGCACCGTGGTGATGGCCTCTTCAGTGCTATGTCCTGGTGAGTCGTAGGTGAGTCGTTGGGGCGGTCGAACAGAGCGTTTTGGTTCTGGCTCAATCAGTTCCTTTTCAGGTGGAAGTACTATAGGCGTTGGCTCAGTCCTTCTCTCTATCACTGGAGCAGACGTTTCTTCAGAGTATGATCCTTCCAGCGAAGGCATAGAACTATAATCACCTGAGTAAGCTTCCGGAGCTACCGGGATCCCCACAGCCTCAGGGACTTCCAACTGAAATTCAAGAGGCTCAGGGATATCAACAGTCTCAGGGACTTCCAACAAGAATTCAGGAGCTTCAGGCCTCAAATTACTCTCCCATCGTTCAGGAACTGAGATAATCTCTTCAGGCTCCGGTGAACGTATCCAGTCCAGACAGAAACTTTCTTCCTCACTGTCCCTTTCGCTCTCTTCGACAACCCGGGTCTGTTGAGACCGAGTAACAGGAGGCAAACATGGAACAGGCGGATTTGGCAGAGGCGGTTCGTCCCCAACTGGCATCCTTACAGCCTCTCTCAAAGGTAACAAATGATTTCGGTGCCAGTTCTTAACAGGCCCAGCCTTTCCATCCGGGCGAATCTGATACACTGGTAAACCCGGCAGTTGTTTGCAGACAATGTAAAGCTGGGAACTCCACCTATCCGCCAACTTGTGTCTCGCAGCAGCACCCAAGTTCTTCAATAGAACCCTATCACCGGGTTGTAGATCTTGTATTCGAACTTTCAGGTCATAGTTCCTTTTGTTTCTTTGCTCCCTGTTTCCTGAGGTCAAACGGGCCTGTTCAAACGCAGAAGCCAGATTCTTTCGAAGCCTATCCACGTAGTTTCTATGGGAAGCTACTGATGTCTGGTCTAGGGATAACCCAAATGCCAAATCAACCGGCAGTCGAGCCTCCCTTCCGAACATAAGACGGTACGGTGAGTATCCAGTTGCATCACTCTCCGTACTGTTATATGCATGCACCAGAGTAGCTATGTGCCGACTCCAACTCTGCTTCTCCACATTCGACAAGGTCCCCAGCATGTTTAGCAGTGTGCGATTAAACCTTTCAGGCTGAGCATCACCTTGAGGGTGATAAGGTGTAGTTCGGGTCTTTTGGATTCCCAACAGCTCTAACAATTGCCCCACCAGTCTGCTTTCAAAGTCTCTACCCTGATCAGAGTGTATCCTCCTTGGCAGTCCGTAGTGAACAAAGAACTTTTCCATCAACACCTTGGCCACGGTCGGAGCGCGTTGATCTTTTGTGGAGAATGCTTGGGCGTAACGGGTGAAATGATCAGTCACTATTAGAATGTTCCCTTGCCCACTAGCATCCGGCTCTAAGCACAAGAAGTCAATGCACACCAAATCCATGGGTCCCTGGCTCTGCAGATGGCTCATTGGAGCAGTTCGGGTCGGTAGAGTCTTCCTCTGAATACACCTTAGACAGGAGTGACAATAGCTTTCCACTTCAGCTCTCATGCAAGGCCAATAGAACCTACAGTTGTGTTCAAAATTATTCAACCCCCAATGCTGTAAAGGGTTTTAGGGAATTTAGTGACATTTGTAATTGTATTCAGAATGAAATCCTACAAGGACTTTTTAAAGAACCATATGCAACTAAAATGACATCAATTGGTTTTGTAATACAGTAGTAAATGTTTCTTTTGTGAATTCTTCATTGACACAATTATTCAACCCCTTAAAGACTACCACTCTGAAGAACAGAGGTTCATTCAAGTGTTTTCAATCAGGTATTGAAAAACCTGTGGATGTCACGGAGCAGCAATAAAGCATAATAAGCACCAATTAGGCAGCTTTAAAATGACTGTGATACTCGGCTCCTTCTAGACATTTACTGGTGTGGTTACAAACATGGTGAAGTCAAGAGAATGGTCCAGGAAGACAAGAGAAGAGGTGATTACTCTTCACAGGAAGGGCAATGGCTATAAGAAGATTGCAAAGATGTTAAACATACCAAGAGAGACCATAGGAAGCATCATTCGCAAATTCAAGGCAAAGGGCACTGTTGAAACGCTACCTGGTCGTGGCAGAAAGAAGATGCTGACTTCGACTGCTGTGCGCTACCTGAAGCGTAGAGTGGAGAAAAGTCCCCGTGTGACTGCTGAGGAACTGAGAAAAGATTTGTCAGATGTGGGTACTGAAGTTTCAGCTCAGACAATACGGCGCACACTGCGTAATGAAGGCCTCCATGCCAGAACTCCCAGGCGCACCCCTTTGCTGTCTCCAAAGAATAAGAAGAGTCGACTGCAGTATGCCAAAAGTCATGTGGACAAACCACAGAAGTTTTGGGATAGTGTTCTGTGGACTGATGAAACAAAATTAGAACTGTTTGGGCCCATGGATCAACGCTATGTTTGGAGGAGGAAGAACAAGGCCTATGAAGAAAAGAACACCTTGCCTACTGTGAAGCATGGAGGGGGGTCAATCATGCTTTGGGGCTGTTTTGCTTCTGCAGGTACAGGGAAGCTTCAGCGTGTGCAAGGTACCATGAATTCTCTTCAGTACCAGGAGATATTGGATGACAATGTGATGCAGTCCGTCACAACCTGAGGCTTGGGAGACGTTGGACCTTTCAACAGGACAATGATCCCAAGCATACCTCCAAGTCCACTAGAGCATGGTTGCAGATTAAAGGCTGGAACATTTTGGAGTGGCCATCGCAGTCACCTGACTTAAATCCCATTGAGAACCTCTGGTGGGACTTAAAGAAAGCAGTTGCAGTGCGCAAGCCTAAGAATGTGACTGAACTGGAGGCTTTTGCCCATGACGAATGGGCGAAGATACCCGTAGATGGCTGCAAGACACTTGTGTCAAGCTATGCTTCACGTTTAAAAGCTGTTATAACTGTAAAAGGATGTTGTACTAAGTACTAAGATTGAATGTCACTTGGGGGTTGAATAAAACTGATAATGATGTGAGCACAGAAAAGACATTTGTGGTTATTTCATTATAAATGTTATGTTATATTTGTCTGACCTACACGTGCCTCTTTGATTTAATTGTAAGCAAGATGACTGAATGATCAAAATCAATGTCAAACTGGCCAAAACACTCAATTTCAGTGGGGGTTGAATAATTTTGAACACAACTGTATCTCGCACCAGCTTAAAAGTTCTTTCAGCACCCAAATGTCCATGCTCATCATGTAGTGATCGCAACACACTCTCCCTATGTTTAGTAGGGAGGAATAACTGTTGAATCTCTTCGGCGCTAGTTGAGGGGCCCCTTCGGTAGACCACCCCATCCAACATCTTTAACCGCTCCCACTCTTTGTAGACCAATCTGGCTCCACTCGGGGAGTTGGTTAACAAAATCTCTCGCTGGATTGCAGACAGGGCCTTTATGGTCAAGGCAATTAAAGGGTTTCTGGCCTGATCCACTTTCAGGTCCTGTCTCGAAAAGGTAGGTAAATTTTCATCCCTTAACTGCGTAGGGTTACAGTAGAACTCAGGAACAGCCGCAGCCATAACTCCTATGGCCTCCGCCTCAATCCCTCCTTTGACCCGGCGCTCTGTTCCTTGACACAAAGCTTGCACCCCGTCTGGAGTCAACTGAGTCCATTCTGTAGTGTAGGGTCTTCTCGACAACGCATCAGCATCTCGATTATTCACCCCAGGGCGATACTTCAGGCTAAACCGAAACCCTGACAGAGCGGCCAACCACCGATGTCCCGTTGCGTCCAGTTTTGCGGTAGTAAGAATGTAGGTAAGAGGATTGTTATCCGTCTTGATCACAAACTCGGCTCCATACAGATAGTCTTTTAACTTGTCTACCACTGCCCACTTCAAGGCTAGAAACTCCAGCTTGTGAGTAGGATAGTTCTTCTCTGAAGGCGTAAGGCTCCGGCTCACGTACGCTACAGGCCTCAGCAATCCACCATACTCCTGATATAGGACTCCTCCCAGACCTTCTCGGCTGGCATCCACATGTAGTTCATACGGCTTGTGAGGGTCCGCAATAGGCCAAAACAGGAGCTCGGTTAGACTCTCTTTCAGCTTTACGAAAGCTCCTTCACATTGACTGGTCCATTCACCTTGTATAGACTCTCGAGCTTTCCTTGGCCCCGGAGCTGACGGGTTTTTGTCAGAGACCTTGCAGCCTTCTTCGGTGGTTTCCTTCTGCAGGAGTTTGTTCAGTGGTTGAGCTATTTTTGCGAATCCTCCCACAAATCTTCGATAGTATGAACAGAATCCCAAGAAAGATCTAAGCTCAGTGACGTTTCGGGGTCTAGGCCAAGAAGCTACGGCCTCCAACTTCGAGGATCTGTCGAAACACCTTCTGCTGAGACCACATGTCCTAGATACGTAACAGACGGTAGACAGAATTGGCATTTCTCCAGAGACAGTTTCAACCCCTCTTCATGGAGCCTCTTCAAGACCTTCTCCAGACGTTGTTCATGTTCTTCCAGAGTCTTCCCAAACACAATTATGTCATCCAGGTACACTAATACTTCGATTAAATTCATATCCCCGACTGTCTTCTCCATCAACCGTTGGAACGTAGCTGGAGCCCCCGTAAGGCCTTGAGGCATTCTGTTGAATTCAAAGAACCCTAGTGGACAGATGAACGCAGTTTTCTCCTTATCTTCAGGATGCATGGGTATCTGGTGATATCCGCTTCGCAGGTCTAGTACACTAAACCACTTTGCTCCAGACAAACACTGTAGGGCATCTTCTATCCGAGGAGTGGCATATTGATCGGGGATGGTTCTCCGGTTCAATGTGCGGTAGTCTATACATAGGCGGACAGAACCATTTTTCTTCCGGACCAACACTATGGGAGATGCATATGGACTCCTGGACTCTTGAATCACCTTGGTTCTTTGCAATTCATTCAGTTGCTCTCGCAGATCATCCAAGTCTCCCAGCGGAACTCGCCTTGATCTTTCACGAAACGGCTTGTCTTCTTGTAACCGAATGCGGTGCTCAGTACTCTTAGCTAGGCCCACATCGAACTCATCTTTCGAGAACAATTCCTTCCACTTTAAGACTTGAGACTGAAGACGTTTCTTCCACTCAGGTGAAATGGGAGCGTCTTTAGGGTAGAATCTTTCATCTGGAATCTCTTTATCCACTCCCCCTCCTAAATCGGTAGAGAGGGGTGTAGCAGACTCTACTTGCCCGATAGGCATTCGTGCTTTAAGGACTACTGGAGAATCTGTCACATTGCACACACTGACCGAGACTCTTCCTCGTGTTCTCTTCAGGGCTTTGGTGGAGATTATTTCAGGAATTACTTCGACTCCGGTTTCACTCCCATGATTAAAATCGGTTCCCAGCACCACATAGGGACCGGGTTGCGATCCGTTCAACTTGACTGAAGCCCGGAAGCTCGCTACTTCTCCTGCTTGCAGAACCTTCTCTGTTCCACCCAGTCTCCACAGTCTTCCCACCTCGGCAGGTGCCTTTCGTTCTTCGACCATCCTCTGATAGACCGGACGTAACATTGGGTGCACTCCTTGAGTTGAACCTTCTTCCAACACGATAGGCGTCAGGAGACGCCGCACTAAGTCAGTATTCGTCCCCACTATCAGGGAGCTTCTATTCGCACCCGAGGGTCGAGGACACACAATAGCCAATGCATCACAACCCCCAGACTGCCCGATGACTTCAGATCCGATCTCCAACTTCACCTGCAGGTACCCGTCATAAGGGAGTTTCTCAGTGCCGATACCCCATATTTCCAAATCCTTCAATTCTTGCAGAGGAATGTGCTATAAGTGTTTCTCGTAGAAGTCTCTGTAGATCAATGTCACTTGAGCCCCTGAATCTAACAGGGCTTTGGTGTAGACTCCTTCCACTTGGATTGGCACAATAGGAGAAGGACCTATCAGTTGGTCAGGAAACTTGGTGGCGGCATCCGGACACTTAGACCCAGTTTGCTGTACCCTGGCCTTTTTCTTGGCCCGTGCAGGTTTTGGGTGTGCATTGCTTCCCCATGACGTAGACCCGGATGCTAAGGGAGTGACTCTTTCAGTCCTGGCAGGCTCAGCAGTTGGCTCGGCTTTGGGCCTTCCCGCCCTCTTAGTCTTGACTTGGTTTCTGGAGCGGGGTTCAACCTTCGGGCACTTAGGTTGCTCCTTCACTTGTGCCCTCTGGCGTTTCCCGCCGGTGAGGTAGATAACAGTCCTTCTAGGGCTTTCAACAGTCCCTCGACTCTATCCTTCTCAGACTTTTGGCCTTTGCACTGTGCGCGGAAATGGCCCATTTCTCCACAACCAAAACATCTCTTCTTAGAGAGCGGAGACGTAGTTGCTTGTTGGGATTTTGTTAAAGGACTTGGACCAGACGCCACAGCGGCTCCCGTCGTCTGCATGTCTGTGAGGAATTTCTGCATTTCTGCCTGCATTTCGGTCACCTTCATCAACACTCGGCACAATTCCGCGTGCGCTTGTTGCAATTCAGCTTGAGCTTCCTGTACTTTCTTGACGGTCTTGGACAATTCACCACGTTCAGAAGGGTTCGATTCTTTGGCAGCCCTCTCTGTAGATTTAAAAACGACTAGGTGCTCTTGTTCGTCCTCGTCCGATCCATAAGTATCTAGGGAGTCGCTTTCAGGCTGCAGACCGTCGCTATGTCTCACAGGTTGTGCATAAGCCCTTTCCCCCCGCCTGAAGGATTTCTCTTCCAGTAAAGCCTCTTCTTCTCGTACAACTCGGATCAGTTCCAGGTACTTCAATTCTTGGTTACCTGCTCTGCTTCTCAGCTGCATCATTACTGGATCTAGAGGTTGAGAGCCCCTCAGGATCTGTTTTATTCGGATCTTATCTACTTCGGCCGGTTCGGTCCCTTTCTTGAGGAGTATCTGGTGTAGAATCTTATCTAGGCGCCTCATGTACTCGGTCATCCTTTCACCTCTTCTCTGATAGGTGTGTTCGTACTGATATACCAGTTCGGCCGCCTTTTCGGTTCGCCCAAAAACTTCTTCAAGAACGTTTAAGTAATCTAAAGCAGTACAATCTTTTCTGCTCAGTTTTAGGTTTCTCACCGCTTCTGACGCAGGTCCCTTTAAACTCTCGGTGATCCTTTGCTTTTTCTGGGCCTCAGGGACGTCCCACTCATCCAGAGCCTGCATCGCCTGTTCCACCCATTCTTCAAAGGTTTCTTCTCCCGCCGGAGTTGGTACGTTTCCTGTAAAATTTCTTAACCGTCGATAACCGAAATTAGTGTGAGGAGGGCTTGTTTTCTCACATTAAGCCAGTAGATCTCCAATAGCCACGATAAATTCCGGCCCGATCATGGCCAACGGACTAGGCGCGGGAACACTTGCGGATTCACCACGTGGCGCACTTGGCTGAATTAGTTGGACTTCCACCTCATTGGCCAGTTTCATGCTCGCGCCCTGAAAACATGGTGGAACACCCTTTCTCCACTCGAGAAGAACATACGTGTGAGAAGTATCTGGGTTTTTCTTAATGTCCAGTATTAACCCCCGATGATCTGGTGCTAGCGTGGCCACGGCCTGGCGGATCTGCTCTTCGGCCCAAGTGTCTGCGGGAATATCCATGACTATACAACATTCTAACTGACTACTGTGCTCCTCACACCATTCGGCAACAGTGTCTGGATCCATATTTAACCCTTTAGATGCGGTTTTTCCAGAGACTGAATCCCGGAAACGAGCCCCCACGTGTAGCGCTCACTCCCGGAGGAGCCGCTGAAAATGAACCACGGGTAAAAGGTGTGTATGTGTGTAAGGTACCCGGGTACTGTTCAACTGGCCAGTGAATTTACTTAAGAAATGTCTTCGACTAGTCAAGTTGGGGCCCTGTGGACTTTAAAGAGAAAACAGCAGCGTGCTCTTTGTATTATAAACGGCCTTGGAGGCCTCTCACCCATCCGCCGGTTGCTTTAGGCTCCGCTGACCCAGGACGTCTCTCCGCTGGATTTTGACTGGGAATACTAGCGGCCGGATCCGTTGTCTGACCTCCCGTAGCTTGTCCACGACTTTTCCTCAGCTCACCGCCTGCTCTCTGTACCCGATCAACTTGCGGTGACTCCTTACTCGAGGTCTTCGTTGGTTCCATCTGCAGCAACTCTGGAACTTGGAGGGCTCCTTCTCTTGCGACTGAATGACCCGGTAACAGAACTGACAGGTCTCACTTGCTCTCCGCCCTAGGTCCTCTCACAAAGTATGGCACTGCGTCTGCTCTCTCTCGTTCCCTGGCGCGCTCTGGCGCGTTCTCCACGAGGCAGAGGATGTAAGTCTCCAGTCCCCACCCACTTCCTGTCTTCTTGCAAAGCATGCCGGGCATTGTAGTCCCAATGTCCAGTGTCTCTGATCGCGATAGTCTCCATCTTGTGGCCAAAAATAGGTACTGCCACAGCAAGATTTTAACACAGCGCTACACAGTCATTAGACTTGATAAAGACTCATTGAGAGCTGAAACGTTCTCTCGCTCTGTGACGGGACTCCATTAATTTGCCCTGATTAACCCTTTCACTGCTGAAGACGTGTGGGACACGTCCTCATTGATGCATGTTACATGCTGAGGACGTGCCCCACACGTCATCAGCTGTACGGGACCCCCGGCGGAGATACTCACCTCTCTGTCCGGGGTCCCACGGCGTTCTGACTTCAGCGTCCTCAGACGCTGAAGTCAAGCTCCTCCCGGCGTAAATGACGTCATCGCGCCATGCGTGATGACGTCATTTCCAGGCGACCCCCCGGCAATGCCGGGAGATAGCCTGGAAGGGAGGGGGGGGGTCCGTTCGGATCCCTCTCCCTCCCGATCGGGAAGGAGCAACGCTAAAAGCCAGACACTGCTTAAAAGGGGAGAGTCTCCCCTTTTAAGCGGTGCCTGGCTTTAACCCCTCAAGTGCTGGGTTGCACTTCAGCGCCTTGTGGCGCCGAAGTGCAGCCTATCTCCGGTGGGGGCCGCCATATTGGATGGCGGCTCCACCCCGGGACTCCCCTCGCTGTCTGATGTCATCACGCATAGCGTGATGATGTCAGATAGCCGGGGAACCCCTAGCTGTCGGGGATTTCCCAAGGAAATCCCCTGGTGGAGATAGGGGGTTCTTGTGAACCCCGATATCTCCAGAACCGTGGCAGCTAGGGGGTCATGGAGGGTGTCATTTGAAAGGCCTGAGCATGGCCCTTCGAATGATACCCAACATGACTAGGTAAAAAGTAAAAAAAAAAATAATTAAAATAATAAATAAATTTAAAAAAATAAATAAATAAAAAAAAACATGTTGTTTTTTGGTGTGTTGTTTTTATTAATGCAGCAATATTGTTCACATTTCAATTATAATGTGAACAATGATGCTGCACTAATGATTTTT
This sequence comes from Leptobrachium leishanense, assembly GCA_009667805.1. Lineage (NCBI taxonomy): Eukaryota > Metazoa > Chordata > Amphibia > Anura > Megophryidae > Leptobrachium > Leptobrachium leishanense. The sequence continues at coordinate 29,205,057 of CM019067.1, read as the reverse complement.
TTCTATGGGGTGCGTTTGCTAAAAATCACGTAATTCCCCCCAAAAAAAGTAACAAGTCCCCATTTCAAATTTTTTGTACAAGCGCACCCCATAGAAAACATAACCGCAAACGCTCATGTGATAAAATGTGAAAAAAAACACTTTACACACTGCAGATGATTAAAAATTCAATTTTCATTGTATTTTTTGTTATAATATACAGGCAGGACATGACGTATACATATAAAAATGATATATTACGAATCTGCGTAGTCTGCCGGAAAGAACGATATATAATATGTCTGGGTCATTTATTAAAATGTGGCTTTAAAATCGCGTTTAAACATGATGAGCGAAAGCGGTAAAAATGAGCTCAGCACATAGCGGTGAAATGCCTCAGCAGTGAAGGGGTTAAGAAGTCTGGAGAGCTCGCACCTTCTTCCTGTCACGGTGGCCCATGTCCAGGGAAGTGTTGCGCCTTCGGCTCTTGTCCAGGGAAGTTTGCGCCTTCGGTCCATGTCCAGGGAAGTGTTGCACCTTTGGCCCATGTCCAGGGAAGTGTTGCGCCTTCGGCCCATGTCTGGGGAAGTGTTGTGCCTTCGGCCCATGTCTGGGGAAATGTTGCGGTTGTCACAGCAGCTGATATCCAGAAAGCCTTATTCCCGGGTACTGTGTACTACCGGACAGAGAATGGTGCCGCATCGCGAATCAGACGCAGCATGCAGGAAGGACAACCAATCACAGCACATGACCGGCGATCCTATAGCAGAGCAGGGCGTCTCCTCTGAGCACCAATAGGAAATGCTGTGGCTCCATTTAAAGGGCTTCATTTCTCATATCAAATTGCCCTAGCGTGGTTCCAGTTACGCCTAGTGCCTTGTTGTTATTGCTGCATTCTTATCTGACTGATTTCCTGGTTATTACGATACCGGCTTGTCTCAACTTCCCTGTATTCTGGCGCCCTGAATTTTGGCATAGTATAAACGGACCTCTATTCCTTAACCCCTTAGTGACCGGGCGCTTTTACACAAGTCCGTCCTTTAGTGACTGCTGCTGTTTTTCCGTTTCTGCGCTGTTCGTGTTTCTGCAAATTTTCCTCTTACTCGTTTATGCAACCCACACATATTATACACCGTTTTTCCCGCCATTAAATGGACTTTCTAAAAATACCATTATTTACATCATATCCTATAATTTACTATAAAAAAATCTGAAATATGATGAAAAAATTGTAAAAACACACTTTTTCGTAATTTAATCCCCAAAATCTACAACCAAAGGATCCCCCTATATCCCCTTTGCAGCTAGGGGTTAACTGGCCCACTGATATTCTCACACATATGGTCAGCCACTTCCATGTTTAAATCGCGACTCCGCGCCGATTTGCGCCGAGTCGCGATCCGGCCGCGAAACTGTTAACTTTATACACCCCCTTTCCAGCGGTGTAAAAAGTAAGTTTCTAGCTGCTATGGTTGGAGAGATAGAGGGCTCCAAATGAGGGAGACCCGTGGGCAAGATGTACATAGTACGTCAGCGGTCCTTAAGGGGTTAACCCCTACCTAAGTGTGTTTTTGTTTGTCTGCTCTGCTTAACCCGGCCATTAGTAAGGACCGGCTATCTAGAGCACTGTGGGTTACTTCATTCAGCAGGTTGTTTTACTAAGGTCTGTTGGCTTATCGTCTGCAAGCGGGGTTACCCGATCCTGACACTTCCCGGATGAGTATTGTGGGAGTCGGCTGTTCCTGGTATGTGTTGGCCCCCTTTATGAAACATAAGGATATCGGGATGTTTTGCCGTTTATAACTTGCTATATTTGCTGCATCTTTATGGCTGGCAGTTAATTTACAGTGAGTAATAAACACACGAGTCTGATTTGCTTCGAATAATGCTTTGTGCGCCGACATGACAGAGCTAGCGGAAAATTCCACCCCTGACCTCATCTTACGGGACAAAATCATTCTAGGATTTATTAAATAAAAGCCGATCTTGCCACTGAATTGCACCAAACGGTGAATTTCTTTGCAATTCGGCAAAATCCGAAAAATGGCCATTTCTCCAAATACTGGAGAATTGTCAGCAAAATAAGGTGCAATTTACCTCAGATCGTCACAATTCGGCGACATTATGCGGCAGAGGAATTTCCCAAAGAGAAGTAATTGTTAAAGAAAGCAGAACTTCACCGAAGGGATGGCCAGATGCCCATATTTTTGGTGGTTCAGTTCGACAGGTTAAACAGGAAAATCCCGTAGGTTCCAATGTAAAACAATATTAACGTTTTTATTTTCTTCTATTCAACCATTTATTTATTTTTTAATTTTCAGCAAAAATCCTTTTTATTTATTTATTTTTTGGTACATTTTTGTTTTTCTTTTGTATTTTTAGTCAAAAAATTTAAATCCCAGTCTTTTTTAGGCGAGGGTCAGACGAGCGCATTCTGTGCGGACTGTGCGTCTGTGCACAACGGACGTACTTTCTGACTGATGACAAGGTAGTGGCCACACAGTCCGTTTTTGTGACTGACGTTATTTTGACGGATGTAGATGAGAAATAAAATTAATATGAAAAGCATTTTGTCCGTCAAATGCTGGACGTCAAAAATGCAGTCCATCTGACTTCGTTCCATCACTCACACACAAAGCTATGCGGACGTTGCGGACGCAGCACACTCTGAGCGTCCGTTCTAGCGGTTTTACATTCTTGCCTAACCTGCGTCCGTTTGCCACATCCGTTATGCGTCCGCAGTTCCGTGCGGACGTACTTTGTGTGTGGGGCTCCATTGGTCATAATTATATGCTATAACGGACGTACAAATGTGCGGCAACACGGACGTGATCAGTGTGCTCGTCTGACACGGGCCTAAATTGTGGTTTACTTCATTCTGTAACAGGCCGTTTTGTTATTTTTTATAGAGCCTTTTTTTATTATTTACAACACACTTTCATGCACTGGGTTAAAAACCTTTAGTAGTGTAGCGCTCACTCCCAGAGGAGCCGCTGAATTTAACCTCGGGTTAGTCTCACCGCACTAGGGAATAAATATACACCAGCACTGTTGTGGATTTTATAGATTATATACTTTACTGATCCCAATAAAGCGGCATATATAATGTGAACACGGTATATGAACGACAGGATTTCGTAATGCGGGAAAAACACGCGGCAGCAAAGAAAAGTTTAACCCCTTCGTTTCTGGAGTCCCATGAAAGTAATGTCTCAAAAAGGTGTGTGTGTGTGATCTTAGGTACCCGGGTACTATATTCAACTGGCCAGTGAATGGAATGAGCAAATCTTCGACTAGTCACATTGGGGCCCTGTAGATTTAAACAATACTGCAGCGTGCTTCGTTTAACTTGGAACTGTGGCCTGGAAGGCCTCTCACCCATCCGTTAGACAATCTGTTCCGCTGCCCGATCAAGGATGTCTCTCCGCTGGATTGCACTGGAACTCTGGGCCACCGGATCCGCTTCTCCTGCTTGTCCGATCTCTGCAGCGAGAACTACGGCCTACCGCCTGCACTCCCAGTGGATCATCGTGGTCTCCTTACTCGGGGTCCAAACCGGAACTCTATCTCTGTACAAAACCTCTCAGCGATGTACAGATAGGTCTCCGCCAAGCACTGTCTCTGATCCGCAGTACCCGCAAGGCAGCGCCTGCTCTCCGGCCTGGTCTCGATCCCTGGCAGTCTCACGTGCGTCTTCTACCTTTCGTCGCTCGGCTCACACTGGCTCTCCTTCGCGTGAGGCTGCGTATGTCCTTCTCTCTCTCCCACCCACTTCCTGTCTCCCCCGCAAAGCACGATGGAATTTGTAGTTCCGTTTGTGTCCAGTATAGCTCATATTGTGCCTGTCTCCCTCTGGTGGCCAAACCAAATAAATGCAGCAACATAATCTTATACAGTGCTACACTCTCCCCCCCCCCTGAATTCTTGGGTCTCTCCAAGGAACAGTTACATGACATTTCAGCATTTACATTAAGCAATATCTTCTGGTTCAGCAGCAAACATATAATGGGTCAGATATACATCCTCAAGTTGACTCATACTCCTGACTACCTCAGCTAGCATAGCAGACACTTCAGGCAACCTTCGCACTGTGGTAACAGCCTCTTCAGTGCTATGTCCTGGTGACTCATAGGTGAGTCTCTGAGGGGGTCGGATAGAACGTTTAGACTCTGGTTCAATCATCTCCTCTTCGGGTGGGGATGCCACAATTTCGGGCTCAATTCTTTCGTCCACAACTGGAGCAGACATCTCTTCTGAATATGAGCCTTCCAGTGAAGGCATAGAACTATAATCTAAAGACACATTTTCGGGAACTACAGGAATTTCCAAAGTCTCGGGAACTTCCAATTGGAATTCAGGAGCCTCAGGCCTCAGGTTACTTTCCCACCGTTCAGAAACTGGAATGACCTCTTCGGGCTCAGGCGAGCGCACCCAGTCCAGACAAAAACTTCCTTCCTCACTATCCCCTTCACTCTCTTCAACAACCCGCGTCTGCTGAGACCGAGTAACGGGAGTCAAGCGTGGAACAGGCGGGTTCGGCAAAGAAAGTTCGTCTCCAACTGGTATCCTTACAGCTTCCCTCAAAGGCAACAGATGATTTCGGTGCCAGTTTTTAAGAGGCCCGGCCTTTTCATCTGGTCAGATTTGGTAAATTGGCAGACCCGGCAGTTGCTTGCAGACAATGTAGACTTGAGAACTCCATCTAAGCGCCAACTTATGCCTTGCAGAAATACCCAAGTTCTTCAACAAAACCCTATCACCGGGTTGTAGATCCTGTATCCGAACTCTCAAGTCATAGTTTTGCTTATTCCTCTGTTCTCTGTTTCCTGAGGTCAAACGGGCCTCTTCAAACGCAGAAGCCAAATTTTTCCGAAGTCTGTCCACATACTTTTTATGAGAGGCCACAGACGTCTGATCAAGAGATAACCCAAATGCCAAGTCAACAGGCAATCGGGCTTCTCTTCCGAACATGAGACGGGAGGTGAGTATCCAGTAGCGTCACTCTCCGTACTGTTATACACGCATGCACTAGCGTGGCTATGTGACGACTCCAATTCTGCTTCTCTCGGTTTGACAGTGTCCCCAACATATTTAGCAGCGTGCTATTAAATCTTTCAGGTTGGGCGTCACCTTGAGGGTGATAAGGAGTGGTTCGGGTCTTCTGAATTCCTAACAGTTCCAGCAATTGCCCAACAAGTCGGCTCTCAAAGTCTCTGCCCTGATCCGAGTGGATTCTCCTTGGTAGGCCATAGTGGACAAAGAAACGTCTCCATCAAAACCTTTGCTACTGTAGGAGCATGTTGGTCCTTAGTAGAGAAAGCTTGGGCATAACGTGTGAAATGATCAGTCACTACTAGAATATTTTCCTGCCCACTAGCATCCGGCTCTAAGCACAGGAAATCAATGCACACCAAATCCATGGGTCCTTGACTTTGTAGGTGGCTCATTGGAGCAGTTTGAGTTGGTAGGGTCTTCTTCTAGATACACCTCAGACACGAATGGCAGTAACTTTCAACTTCAGATCTCATACAGGGCCAATAAAATCTGTCTCACACTAGCTTAAAAGTTCTCTCGGCACCCAAATGCCCATGGTCATCATGTAATGATCTCAGCACACCCTCTCTGTGTTTGGTGGGAAGGAACAACTGCTGTGTCTCTTCAGCTTTGGTCGAGGGGCCCCTTCGGTAGACCACCCCATCCAACATCTTCAGCCGTTCCCACTCTTTGTACACCAATCGGGCCCCTTCGGGGGAACTTGTCAGTAGAATTTCCCTTTGGTTCGTGTTTATGGCTTTTACTGTTAACGCAATCAGAGGATCTCTAGCCTGATCGGCTCTCAGGTCCTGTTTTGAAAATGTAGGCAGACTTTCATCCCTCAGCTGTGTAGGGTTACAATAAAACTCTGGAACGGCCGCAGCCATGACTCCTATAGCTTCTGCTTCAACTACTCCCTTGACCCGGCGCTCTGCTCCTTGACACAAGGCTTGCACCCCATCTGGAGGTAGTTGAGTCCATTCTGTAGTGTAGTGTCTTCTTGACAAAGCATCTGCATCTCGATTATTCACTCCAGGGCGATACTTAAGACTGAACCGAAACCCTGACAGAGCGGCCAACCACCGATGTCCCGTTGCATCCAGTTTCGCCGTAGTAAGGACGTACGTAAGAGGATTGTTGTCAGTCTTTATCACAAATTCGGCCCCATACAGATAATCTTTCAGCTTGTCTACTACCGCCCACTTCAAGGCTAGGAACTCTATTTTGTGGGTAGGATAGTTTTTCTCCGAAGGTGTAAGGCTTCGACTCACATACGCTACAGACCTCAACAATCCACCATATTCTTGGTATAGGACTCCCCCTAGACCTTCTCTGCTGGCATCCACATGCAATTCGTACGGCTCGTGAGGATCAGCGTAAGCCAGAACAGGAGCTCGAGTTAGACTCTCTTTCAGCTTCATGAAAGCACTTTCGCATTGATTAGTCCATTCTTCTTGGATGGATTCTCGAGCCTTCCTTGGCCCCGGAGCCGACGAACTTCGATCAGAGGCCTTGGGGCCTTCTCCTGCATCTTCCTTCTGTAGTAGCTTGTTCAGGGGTTGAGCTATCTTGGCAAATCCTCCTACGAATCTTCGGTAATATGAGCAGAACCCCAGGAAAGATCTAAGTTCAGTAGCATTTTGGGGTCTAGGCCAACTTTCGGGGATCCGTCGAAACACCTTTTGCTATAACAACATGTCCCAGGTACGTAACAGAAGGTAGACAAAATTGACACTTCTCCAAAGACCGTTTCAACCCCTCTTCATGGAGCCGCTTCAAGACCTTTTCCAACCGCTGCTCATGTTCTTCCAGGGTCTTCCCGAACACAATAATATCATCAAGATACACCAACACTTCGATCAGGTTCATGTCCCCGACTGTCTTCTCCATTAACCGTTGGAACGTGGCGGGAGCCCCCGTAAGGCCTTGAGGCATTCTGTTGAACTCGAAGAACCCCAGTGGGCAGATGAACGCAGTCTTCTCTTTGTCCTCAGGATGCATTGGTATCTGATGATACCCACTTCGCAGGTCTAGTACACTAAACCATTTTGCTCCAGACAAACACTGTAAGGCATCTTCTATCCGAGGAGTGGCATATTGATCCGGAATGGTTCTCTGATTTAACGTGCGATAGTCTATACATAGACAAATAGAGCCATTCTTCTTCCGAACCATCACTATTGGAGAGGCGTATGGACTCCTGGACTCTTGAATCACCTTAGTCCGCTGTAATTCATTCAGCTGTTCTCGTAGATCATCCAAGTCTCCCAGCGGAACTCGTCTTGACCTTTCTTGAAACGGCTTATCTTCCTGTAGTCGAATGCGATGCTCAGTACTCTTAGCTAAACCCACGTCGAACTCATCCTTCGAGAACAAGTCTCTCCAATTTAGGAACTGGGACTGAAGACGTTTCTTCCATTCAGGTGAGATGGGAGCGTCCTTGGGATAGAACCTTTCAGCTGGAATCTCTTTATTCACTCCCCCCCCTAAATCGGTAGGGAGAGAGGCGTAGCGGACGCTACTTGCCCGATGGGCATTCGTGCTTTCAGGATCACTGGAGAATCAGACACATTACACACACTAACTGAGACTCTTCCTCGTGTCCGTTTCAAAGCTCTTGTGGAGATTATTTCAGGGATTACTTCTACTCCGGCTTCACTCCCATGATTGAGATCAGTTTCCAGTACCCCATCGGGACCCGGTTGTGACCCATTCAACTTGACTGAAGCCCAGAAACTCACCACTTCTTCTGATTGCAGAACCTTCTCTGTTCCTCCCACTCTCCACAGACGCCCCACTTCAGCAGGTGCCTTCTGTTCTTCGACCATTCGCTGATAGACCGGACGTAACATTGGGTGTACTCCCCTGGTAGAACCTTCTTCCATTACTACAGGAGTCAGAAGACGTCGCACCAGATCAGTATTCGTCCCCACTATCATAGAACTTCTGTTGGCCCCTGAAGGCCGAGGACACACAATGGCCAATGCATCACAACCTCCAGACTGTCCGATGACTTCGGATCTGATTTCTAACTTCACCTGTAGATATCCATCATAGGGAAGCTTTTCAGTTCCGATACCCCAGATCTCAAGGTCCTTTAATTTCTTTAGAGGTATGTGCTTCAAGTGCTTCTCGTAGAAGTCTCGATAGATCAATGTCACTTGAGCCCCTGAGTCTAACAGAGCTTTAGAGTAGACTCCCTCCACTTTTAATTGGAACGATGGGAGAAGGACCTATCAGCTGGTCAGGAAACTTTATTGTAGCCACAGGAGGTTTAGACCCAGTTCGCTGGACCCTGGCCTTCTTCTTGACTCGTGTAGGTTTTGGGTGTGCATTGCTTCCCCTTGACATAGGACCGGAACACTAAGGGAGTAACTCTTTCAGTCCTGGTAGGCTCAGCAGATGGCAAGACTCTGGGCCCTCTCGGCCTTTCGGTTCTGGTTTCAATTATGGAGCGGTTTTCAACCATTGGGCCCCTAGTTTGCTCCTTCACTTGGGCCCTCTGGAGTTTCCCGCCTGTGAGGTAGATAGCAGCCCTTCCAAGGCTTTTAGGAACTCTTCTCTTCTATTTCCTTCAGGCCTTTGGCTTTTGCATTGTGCTCGGAAATGACCTATTTCCCCACAGTTGAAACATCTCTTCTTTGAAGACGGAGACGCACTTGTTCATGGTGACTCGGTTGAAGGATCCTGGCCAGACGCCATAGCAACTCCCGTTGTCCGCATATCAGTGAGGAACTTCTGCATATCGGTTTGTGTCTCTGCCACCTTCAAAAATACTCGGCACAGGTCAGTGTGCGCTTGTTTCAGCTCAGCTTGAGCTTCTTGTACCTTCTTAACGGTCTTGTGTAACTCACTATATGCAGGAAGGGTTGGCTCTTTGGCAGTACTCTCTGTGGATATAGGAACTAACAGATGCTCTTGTCCGTCAACTTCAGAGCCATAGGCGTCTAACGAGTCATCTTTAGTTTGTAGATATTCGTTATGCCTTACTGGTTGTGCGTAAGCTCTTTCTCCTCTCCTTAAAGACTTTTCTTCTAGCAGAGCCTCTTCCTCTCTAACAGCTCGAATCAGTTCCAGGTATTTCAATTCTCGGTTACCTTCTTTGGTTCTCAGCTGTAGCATCACAGGATCTAGAGGTTGAGCGCCCCTCAATATCTGCTGCATTCGGATTTTATCTATTGTGGCCAGTTCGGCCTCTTTCTTAAGAAGTATCTGGTGCAGAATCTTATCTAGGCGCCTCATATATTCAGTCATCTTCTCACCTTTTCGCTGGTAAGTATGTTCATACTGGTACATGAGCTCAGCAGCCTTTTCTGTTCGCCCAAAGACTTCCTGTAATACGTTTAGGTAATCTAAAGCAGTGCAGTCTTGCTTACTCAATTTCAGGTTTCTGACAGCCTCTGACGCAGGTCCCTTTAAGCTCTCAGTAATTCTTTGCTTCTTCTGCGCTTCAGGGACGTCTCACTCATCCAGAGCCTGCATCGCCTGTTCTACCCATTCTTCAAAGGTTTCTTCTCCCGCCGGAGTTGGTACGTTTCCTGTAAAATTCCTCAACTGTCGATAACCAAAGTTAGTGTGTGGAGGGCTTGTGCTTTGACATTTAGCCAGCAAATCTCCAATAGCCACTATGAATTCAGGACCGATCATGGCCAGCGGACTGGGCGCGGGAACACTCGCGGGATCGCCACATGTCACACTTGGCTGAATCAATTGAACTTCCACCTCATCGGTCAGCTTCACGCTCGCACCCTGAAAACACACTGGAACACCCTTTCTCCACTCAAAAAGAACATACGTGTGATAAGTATCCGGGTTCGCTTTAATGTCCAGGATTAACCCCCGATGATCTGGTGTCAGCGCGGCCACTGCCCGGCAAATCTGATCTTCGGCCCAAGTGTCTGCAGAAATATCCATGACTATGCTTAAGTCTATCTGGCTATCTTGCTCCTCACACCATTTGGCAGCAGTGTCTGGATCCATATTTAACCCTTTAGATGCTGTTTTATTACAGAGACTGGAATCCCAGAACGAGCCCCCACGTGTAGCGCTCACTCCCAGAGGAGCCGCTGAATTTAACCTCGGGTTAGTCTCACCGCACTAGGGAATAAATATACACCAGCACTGTTGTGGATTTTATAGATTATATACTTTACTGATCCCAATAAAGCGGCATATATAATGTGAACACGGTATATGAACGACAGGATTTCATAATGCGGGAAAAACACGCGGCGGCAAAGAAAAGTTTAACCCCTTCGTTTCTGGAGTCCCATGAAAGTAATGTCTCAAAAAGGTGTGTGTGTGTGATCTCAGGTACCCGGGTACTATATTCAACTGGCCAGTAAATGGAATGAGCAAATCTTTGACTAGTCACGTTGGGGCCCTGTAGATTTAAACAATACTGCAGCGTGCTTCGTTTAACTTGGAACTGTGGCCTGGAAGGCCTCTCACCCATCCGTTAGACAATCTGTTCCGCTGCCCGATCAAGGATGTCTTTCCGCTGGATTGCACTGGAACTCTGTGCCACCGGATCCGCTTCTCCTGCTTGTCCGATCTCTGCAAGCGAGAACTACGGCCTACCGCCTGCACTCCCAGTGGATCATCGCGGTCTCCTTACTCAGGGTCCAAACCGGAACTCTGTCTCTGTGAAAAACCTCTCAGCGATGTACAGATAGGTCTCCGCCAAGCACTGTCTCTGATCTGCAGCACCCGCAAGGCAGCGCCTGCTCTCCGGCCTGGTCTCGATCCCTGTCAGTCTCACGTGCGTCTTCTACCTTTCGTCGCTCGGCTCACACTGGCTCGCCTTAGACCGAGGCTGCGGATGTCCTTCTCTCTCTCCCACCCACTTCCTGTCTCCCCCGCAAAGCACGATGGAATTTGTAGTTCCGTTTGTGTCCAGTATAGTTCATATTGTGCCTTTCTCCCTCTGGTGGCCAAACCAAATAAATGCAGCAACATAATCTTAAACAGCGCTACAGTAGTATAGCAGAGTTTTTTTTTCTGCAGTTTAGCCCTCTTTGGCGGCTCCATGTTCGGCGCATTTCAGGGACCCTGCGATGAATAGTGAATTAACTGCAGGGTTGGCGAAATGGAATCGTTGAAGCTCAAGGAAGCTAACCTAAGTGCACCGGAGGAGAAAGCATCGTAACGTCACTGAAATGTCACTGCTTTCTGAATAACTCCTGTTTTTTAATGTTAAAATAAGAAAAAGATAAAAGAAAAAGAAAAAATAAGAAAATTAATTACTGTTAAATTAATAGACAGAAAAATAATGTATGTTTTGCAAGTTAAGATTCCACACAATGCATCGCCCATACACTGTAACGTAGAGACCCTTTGTGTATTTATACATAGTTTATAATCATTAGAAACATCACTCGGGGTTTAATCCATTTCTCTTCCTTATAATTTACAGAGAACACATTGTAATTAATTAATAATGGCTGATGATGTGATGGATGAACCTCATGATATTCTTCATTGTGTTGGTTTGTGGTGAGGCCTAAACTGATCCCAGCGCCTCTCTCAGGCGGTTATTTAGAGCTGAGCTTTGCCGGACGCTTCACTAAATGTGAGGCTCCTCTCGTTACGGCGAAAGAAGTGGGAAAATCCTATAGATCTGAATGAAAGACGCTGACACGGCTCTCTGGGTGTCTGGGAGTGTGTGAATGTTGGAGTGTATGTGTGTGGAATGTCAGTATGAGCATCATTAGTATGAGGAGCACGACAGGATTCAACTTTCGGAGCAATTTGGTAGCAAATGCGTATGTTAGTGAATAACCCCTTTAGACACAAAATGATCCTCCAACTCCAGAAGTGACCCACGCAAAACCCTGCAATACAGATCTACTTTGTAACATAATATCATTATTTTTTACATTTTAAACTTTGGAGAAGTTCCACTCACCCCGCAGTTATTTATAGTTTCCTAATTCAAGCCGATGCTATTGTCTTTTCAAGTGTAATTTACATTGATAAAATGTTAGCGGCGCTAATTGAAGAAGCAGCAGATAGCCAGACCATTACAAATGAAACTTGCATTAAGATAAATAGTCACCAGTCACATTCCCCTCCTTATACGATGAGTTATGGTGATTTCATAGAGATAAATAATGGAAAACTATCAGAATTTCACCGTAATGGCTTCTTAAAAAATGCAAAGGAAGCATCTTTAAAAATGAGAACCTGCCCAAATGAAGCCCCGCACTCCATTCTAATTGTATTCTTATTTATCCCATACTTCACATGTAATAATTCACATCAAATCCCCAAAATTTAAAGTAGCAGAGTTCAGAAGGGGGGGGGGGGATTTTTTAAGATTAGTTGATATTTTGCACAGATTATGGCCTGTAAAATGGATATAAGAAAAAAGTATTAACCCTTTCATTGCCTAGTCGCTTTCTAGAAAATCAGTGTTAGAATACAATGGAAAACCACTCCTTTACAATAGCCCTCAACCTTATAACAAGTAACCACACACACACACACAAACCTACACATACACACACAAGAGGTTATCCACAAACTTCGGAATTGGGCCTGAATTGCGCCGAATTGCACCAAAGGAACAGTGAGTTTTCCATGATATAAGGGTTAAAAATAAAATTCCTTCAAATATCGTGCCTAGGAGGTCCCCATAACCTGCCCGTGAAGTGGTGGATTTCTAGGATGTATAAAAACACTTAAAAACAAAAAAATGACATTTCAAATGACGGTAAATGGTTTTCCTTTAATCTATTCATAAACAACTACTTGGGGCAGCAGTCTGTATGAAAAGAGGAGACATTTTAGTACACACAGAACAAGTTTAGTGATTTTTTGGCTGAATTATGGTGAAACTTATGCAGGCTTTGGATGAAAGTAACAATAGGTGCTTTAAAATTGGGCCTCTAGTGTCGGCAACAGTGCCATCACACCGTAACACCTCTGTGGTATTGTGGAAGAGTGCAGGGTTGGACCCTGCGGTCCAATATTTAAATGATATGAATCTGGTAATATAGGCATCAGTGGCAGTGCACCCAAATATTGTGCCTTTGGTGGCAGCAAGTGCCTTCACACCGTAACCCTTTAGTGGTATTGTGGAAGAGTGCAGGATTGGACCCTGCGGTCCAATATTAAAATGATATGAATCTGGTAATATAGGCATCAGTGGCAGTGCACCCAAATATTGTGCCTTTGGTGGCAGCAAGTGCCTTCACACCGTAACCCTTTAGTGGTATTGTGGAAGAGTGCAGGATTGGACCCTGCGGTCCAATATTAAAATGATATGAATCTGGTAATATAGGCATCAGTGGCAGTGCACCCAAATATTGTGCCTTTGGTGGCAGCAAGTGCCTTCACACCGTAAGTAACCCCTCTGTGGTATTGTGGAAGAGTGCAGGGTTGGACCCTGCGGTCCAATATTAAAATGATATGACACAGCAAGACCAGGGGGCACCACCAGGCCACATTGCAAACTTGTGAAGTGCCTGGTGCCCCTCCTATGCCACATTGCCAAAGGAGGGGACAACACACTCTGTAGATTGGCCCTGTGGCACAGGAGGGGCACCAGGCACAGCATAGATTGGCAATGCATGAGGACACCAAACACTCCCGATTGGCATGGCACGGATTGGGTGGAGGGGGGCACAAAATGCAACTTCGCCTGAGTAAACAAAAATGCTTGCACCGGCCCTGGATACCACACACAGACATAAACGTATATATATCAACACGCAGACCTATATATACGTATATATCAACACGCAGATACATATATACACCCACCCACAGACCTCAGACCATATATACACATACGCACATGGGGGGGTGGCATGTGGACAATCTCAACTAAATGCGCCCCCCCATTTGGCTGATCCCTCCAGAAGAAATGTTGAACCCGACAGAGCAGAGAATATACATATTATTCTCTGCTCTATCGGGTTCAACATTTCTTCTGGAGGGATTAGCCAAATGGGGGGGGCAATTAGTTGCCAAAATGTGTGTGTAATACAAGTCTGGATATATATATTTATAAGAATATAGATATATATCTTATCTATATATATATATATATCATACCTGCGCTTATGTCCTAAAATGTCCTCGGATTTTTTTTTTTTAGAAATGTGTCGCCTTACCTTAGCCTGGTGGTCAGTGGGGGCTCCCTGGATCCTGGTTGTGGGGGCTGGGGGGGTCTGCCGTGGCCGCAGGTAAAGTGGCTCCCTCCCTGCGCTGCCTGTCTCTGCCACATGCACCCGGGCGGCTAGCCCGCACAGTCGCAGCTCTGTCATCTGGCAGCCGCATGCTCCTCAATGCTCCTCAAGGGGATCCTTGGGAGGCCCCTGCAGGCTGCCCTCTACAGTGCCTGATTAGAGGGCCGTGTCTGCCTGATGTTTTAGTAACAAGAATGTTTTATCCCATAGGCCTCAATGTTAAAAATATTCCCGTTTTAATTCAATATCTAATAAACTGTTGCTTATAATATTCTGCAGTAAAGAGTCTCTTCATTTCTAGATTTTTTTGTATTTTTTTATACTTTTTTCAAATTTATTTATTTTTCACGAACTCGAACCGAATATGCGGAAATGTTCAAAGTTCGCGAACTGTCGAACGGCCGATGTTCGATGCGAACTCTGAACATATCGAACCGAACAGCTCATCCCTACTCCAGATGTGACTCTTATTTGGAGAAACGCAAAGTCAAAGCTGTTCATTCCTGAGCTTGGCTTTCGTTCTTACCCCGTCCATCCATGACTCTCCAGCCATTCATTTCTAAATTCTGCTTAGTCACAGTTACAAGCATTTATAAAACACCAACAAGTTCCGTAGCGCTGTACAATGGGAGAGACATAATAACAGATATGCATACACATTACACACACCAAACAGTAGGAGAGAGGATCCTGCTCGAGAGCTTACAATCTAAGAGGAGAGGGGTGACACCCTAAGTGAGGGTGAATAGAGTACAAGAAGTAACGGGGTGCGTGTGGGAAGAAGGAGCAAGAAATGAACAATGGGGGATTAGGAAGTAAGCGGATATGCTCCTCTAAAGTAATGGGTTTTTTAATACTCCTGCCGTGTCTTTTTGTTTTGTGAAGAAGAAGAGATGGAGGAATCGAAATGAGAAAAAGTTTATTTGCAGTGGATTTGGGATAAATCACTTAGAATGACCTGTAATGAGTTATTGTTTAATTATTTTTTACAGAAATAAGAAAGAAATGTTAATTATCTTTTACATCGTCGTCTTCTATTGTATCAATTTAATCATGCGTCAGGAATATATTAAAGGCAAGCTGTACATAAATAAAATGGATGATTAACCTATGCTGCCTCCCAGGTGGCAAGTCCTAAACAAAGAATTGTGGGAGCTCACCAAGTCTTCTGTCCCCCAATTTTGTTTTGAGAAAGTATTTTACCAGGAAGGATACATTTCTCTCGTATTCAAGTATGTCCTGGGTGGCGAGTATGTACCGTTAGGTGTCTTGCCTGAGGACAAATACTGAAGAGGTGCCCTTGCTGGGATTCGAGCCTGTGTCTCCACGGTTATAGAGCAGTAATGTTACCTCTACTCCACCCAGCCGGTACTTAACAATTATCACCTCACATGTTCCATAACCACACACTGAAATTCTATACATTTATGTATATATGTGGATTTTAGCAAAAACATATGATAATTGCTATACTTATTGTGCCTTAACAGGGAAATATATGATTGAACACCCGAATACAAGCTTTATACTGCATGGGACCAATGGGAACTCAGTTCCCTCTGCAAAAATAGTGGAGGAACCAACTGCGTTCACATGCATTCCCTCTCAACCTGGCCCCCTGCTGCTTTCAGCCTTCTCTTTTCTTTCTTTTTCCAGTTTTCATCCAGTATCAACATCTCTTCTTCGTTTCATACAGGAAAAAGGATGCCCAGTTGAGGATGGTCTATAGGGATGGGCTGCCGGTTCGAATCAGTTCGAAGTTCGATTCGAACATCGGCTGTTCGAAAATTCGTAAACTTCGAACTTTTCGGGACGTTCGAGGAAAGTTTTGAAAAAATAAATCAAAAAAATTCAAAAAAATGCTTAAAAAATCTAAAAATGAAGAGACTCTTTACTGCAGAATATAATATTAAACGGTTTATTAGAGATTGAATTAAAATGGGAATATTTTTAACATTGAAGCCTATGGGATTCATAAACATTTCCCACTCCTTGTTGGTCAAACATTTCCCACTGATTGCTGGTCAAACATTTCCCACTGATTGCTGGTCAAACATTTCCCACTCATTGTTGGTCAAACTTTTCCCATGACTTCAAATCGCTTTTAAACATGAGCAAAAAGGGTAAAAATGAGCTCAGCGCACAGCAGTGAAATGGCTCAGCACTCAGCAGTGAAAGGGTTAAAAACGGGGTTTTTAAAAAACTTTTTTTTCATTGTTTCCTGTCCCATAGGGCACTACCTGGACCCCCATACACCTTTTATGGCCAATATCTTGCATATATGCCCTCTTGGAGGGGACCTTAATTTTCGAACGTTTGAGCCCCATTGACTTGCATTGCATTCGCATTGTGTTCGAGTTCGCGGTCAAACTTTTTCAGATGTTCAAGTTTGAATGCGAACCGAACACGGGGGTGTTCGACCCATCACTAATGGATGGCACTTACATGACTTACATACATGGAACCAAATTGATACTTTGTTGATACTGATTGAAAAGCACTATGAGTTGGCAGGTTGAACAGTCATTCAGCCCACTGACTCTTCCTCATGCTACATCAGATCTGTTCTTTCCATTTTGCAGTTATTACCTCACATTTTATTGGAAAGCACCATGAAAGATAATGGCGCTATAATAATAAGTTGTTGAATATGAAATTTCATAGGAAATTTGTCATAGACTTATTTTTGTGCAAAAACGTCCTTCTCTTTACATAGCTTACATGTCAGAACACAGAGACCCTATATGAGGGAACTTGTGCCAAACAGGCCCAGGCTGGCCTTTAGGCAATGTGCCAATGGGCAGCAACTGGCTGGTGGAACAGCTGGGAGACCAATACTCACACACAGCTCATGTAAGACCATGGCGTGCAGCAACTAATGGAAAGATCAAAACATCTCCCTATGTGGAACAGCTCTGTATTGGATGTGCAACATGTCTGCAGATGCATGAGCTCTAGCTTTTGAGACCAGACCTTTTGATCTCACTTATGAACCCTCACATGCTGGCCTAAAGTAACGTGCATGTCTCGTCCTACTGCCTGGTACAAAAAATGGTCCCCAGTATGTATCTGACACCAAACCAGCACCGCAAAGTACACAATAACATTACCGCATGGGATATCATTTATGGCAAAACCTAATGTTGCCGAGACACAGAAATATGAGGTTTACCAAAATGTCGAAACAGTGACCTGAGCCAAAGCAGTAAGTTGGGCATAAGTATTTATTTATTTATTTATTTATAAAGTATTTTACCAGGAAGGATACATTGAGATTTCTCTCGTTTTCAAGTATGTCCTGGGTTCAAGAACATTGAAGTGTTACAGAAATACAAAATAGTAAAATGCAAGATATTAATACAAAACAAATATACAGATTAAAGGGATACTCTAGGCAACATGACCACCTAAGCTTTTTTAGGTGGTCATGATGCCCGGAGTATGCCGCCCTCTGTCCCCCCTCCCTCCGCTCAGCAGTTCAGCTGAAAAAGCTGAAAACAGCTGAGAGAGGCAGATGACTTTACTCCGCCCTCCCAGCTGTCAGTCAGCAGAGCGGGATTCAGATTTCCCGCTTCTGCCGACTTTTGCCTGTCGGCAAGTAGCTGGCGGCAGCAGCTGAGGGTTAGTGTTGCGCGCATCCTCTTGCGCGCAACACTAATCCTCAGAGGGAGCCGGGAGGAAGCCTGCCGATTGGCTGGCTTACGTGAGAGGCGCGCATGCGCGCTTCTCACGTAAACCAGAAGGCAAGTACAAGCAAGAAGGACGGGAGCGGAAGAGGAGGGAGGTGAGTATAAAAAAAAAAGACGCCGCTGGAAAGAAGTGGATTTTAGGGTAAGTATTACAGTTACACACAAAAAAAAACACCCTAACTATTTATTAAGGGAGTAGGGATAGATTAGGATAAAAAAAGGGGGGGTGTGATTTTTGAGTGGAGTGTTCCTTTAACAGAAAATAAATATGTAGGAAATAGTCACTATGTTACATGTTTACAGCTGCATTCTGTATATAGTCACTGTGTTACATGTTTACAGGTGCATTCTGAATATAGTCACTATGTTACATGTTTACAGGCACATTCTGTATATAGTCACTATGTTACAGGTTTACAGGTGCATTCTGTATATAGTCACTATGTTACATGTTTACAGGTGCATTCTGTATATAGTTACTATGTTACATGTTTACAGGTGCATTCTGTATATAGTCACTATGTTACATGTTTACAGGTGCATTCTGTATATAGTCACTATGTTACATGTTTACAGGTGCATTCTGTATATATTCACCATGTTACATGTTTACAGGCGCATTCTGTATATAGTCACTGTGTTACATGTTTACAGGTGCATTCTGTATATAGTCACTGTGTTACATGTTTACAGGCACATTCTGTATATAGTCACTATGTTACAGGTTTACAGGTGCATTCTGTATATACACTATGTTACATGTTTACAGGTGCATTCTGTGTATATAGTCACTTGTATACATGTTTACAGGTGCATTCTGTATATAGTCACTATGTTACATGTTTACAGGTGCATTCTGTATATAGTCACTGTGTTACATGTTTACAAGTGCATTCTGTATATAGTCATTATGTTACATGTTTACAGGTGCATTCTGTATATAGTCACTGTGTTACATGTTTACAGGTGCATTCTGTATATAGTCACTATGTTACAGGTTTACAGGTGCATTCTGTATATAGTCACTGTGTTACATGTTTATAGGTGCATTCTGTATATAGTCACTATGTTACATGTTTACAGGCACATTCTCTATATAGTCACTATGTTACAGGTTTACAGGTGCATTCTGTATATAGTCACTATGTTACATGTTTACAGGTGCATTCTGTATTGTGGTATGTTAATAGGGAGCTCTTAAGTGACTTTAGACTGGGGGAAGATTTGATGGCGTCTGGGAGGTTATTCCATAATTGTGGTGCTCTCTGTAGGAAAATGAGGATCGAGCCACTTTCTTTTTGTATTGTGGTATTGCAAGTAAGGTGCAGGTCCTGGATCGGAGGTTATAGGATGAGGGAGCTGCTGGGGGAAGCAGCCTATTCAGGTAGGGTGGCAGCTTTCCAGAAAAGCTCTTAAACACCAGGTTGGAAAGGTGAAGGGTGCGTCTAGATTCCAGCAACGGCCAGTTTAGTGCTTTTAACATGTCACAATGGTGGGTCATATAGTTACATTGTAGCACAAAGCAACAGAATGAGTTATACAAGGTAGTAAGTTTCTGAAGGTGTGTTTGCGGGGCAGCAGCATACACTACATCTCCGTATTCAATAGCCGGCATAAGCATTTGTTGTACAATCTGCATTCTTACCGCGGGGCTCAGGCAGGATTTGTATGAGAATGTTATGGTCATGACAGGACCGGAAGTGTCTGAACCTAAGAGTGATCACAATCCAGATATAAATGTTCTCAGTGGCTCTTGCTTCTTGTTCATGTTCTTAAGTTTGTTACAACTCAGAATGAGTTCCATCTCAGAATAAGTTCCATCTCAGAATAATCAATAATGCACGGGAAAAATGGAGGATGCGCTGTGCTCTGTCATCGATACTTTCTGAGCAGGTCAACAATAATAGAAGAATGTCCAAGAGTGCAACCGGAAAAACACAATGTCGTTACGCAACGTAGAGAATAGGCAAAATTCCACATAAACCAACTAATGAGGAACCCTTTAAGGTTGGCCAGGTCTTTGGTCTCCTTGTCATTCATACAAAAAAAAATGAAACTTTCCAGCATTAAATAAAAAAATAGAAAAAGAGCTGTGTTTTGCAAGAAATGGAAATGGCACGGCAATGTTTTCTTTTCATTTCTACTTATTGCCAAAAAAACTCAATTTACGAGGAATGTTATTTAGATGCCAACAATCCCATTGTTGACTGCAAATTTTCATCCTTTGATTTCTCCTTCCCGCGGATATTTTCTTTTATTACTGAAATGAAGGCACGTATAAAATGCAATTACTTTCATTCAGCGTGGAAACAAAGTTCCCATTTATCCGGCGGCTTTCAATGGGTGGACATGACAGAATACCTGCTATGAAGCATAAAGTGGGACGTGAACTCTTCACTCCTGATCGGAATCTTTTTTATTACAGTTTGCCGTATCGTTCAGCTCGTTGTCTTTCTCTTCTCGCGACTTGTTAATACTTGCTGAAGTGTTTTCTCCGCATTAAGACCTCAGCGCTGAAAAGCGACACGATTTGGTGGTTTCATGTTTAAGATCCAAGTCATTGATCTGGCTCCCTATTGGTCTACAGATTTCTACGACCTCAGATACAAAATGATCTTTCTTTGTGCGCGTTTCATTCTCATTCGTGTCACGTCTTCAGCCCCTGTGGCACTGCTTGGGGGTCTGGGCGACCGGCGGCATCACTGGCTGGTCGGGTGCCAGGAGTACAAACTGGCCGATCGGCGTCTGAAGGGACGTGGCTTAGCATGATGACGAGGAGCCGTCGGCCTTAAGTACAGGGCGCAAGACTATGTTCGTCACCCTGACATGGAGTTATTTTCCCGCACCGCCAGTTGACTCTTGAGTTTGTCTCAGTGTTACTTTTGTGTTGTTGCAGACTTTCTGCTAGTACGAGGAGCTTGCTTATGTTGATTGACCGGGACTGCCTACTGACGATTCTTACGATTAACCCTTATGTGTGTACTTGTTGTATGCTGTGATCATAGAGTGTGTATGCATATTTTGTACCGCATGTTTTCGGTTGGAAGGTCTGCCCTTCAGGTAGCTAATTCTATCAACTGCTCGATCTGTCTGCCTAATACCAGGTCTAGTTACAGAGCATACCGAATGATCTCAGTCTATGGGTCTTCCCTTCAGGTTGCTAAATCAATCAACACTTCAAGTTGCTTGTCAAGTGCATGTTTATTGCAGCAGGAAATTGCCTGTTTGAAGTCTGAGATTTGTAAATTATCTGTTAGAGAAACTCAGGCTATGACTGTTACTAAGCCACTGCCACAGAGGCCTCCTAGGAGTGGCAGATGGACTACTGTAGGATCTGGTAGACTTAGAGTTGTGGATAGAAGGCATGTCCCACAATCTGTGGCTCTTCTTAATTCTTTTGAGGCACTTTCAGAGTGTAGTGGTAAGATGGATGTAGGCTCAGACACCATAGTTGAGGAACCACCATCCACTATGCCTAAGGTATGCAGCACTGCAACCAAGGACAAAAATAAAAAGGTGGGACTTGATAAAAGGCAATTGTTGCTGGGTGATTCTATCATAAGAGGTGTTGAGCTGGAGAGTAGTGGTTTGGTGAGATGTCTTCCTGGGGCTACTGCTCATAGAGACAAGAGACGTATTCTCAATATTGTCAAACAAGCAAAGCAACAAGGGGAAGTGGACGTTCTAGTCCATCTAGGGACAAATGACTTGGCTAGCAATGAGGTTTCTGAGATTAAGGAAGATTTTTGTGTTCTTGGAGGTGAAATACAGCAGATTGCGTCCACTGTGTCATTTTGTGAAGTTTTGCCTGTGCATAACATTCAAGATAGGCAGATGCGCAATAGGGAATTCAATTTGTGGCTTCGGGAATGGTGTCGGGAGCAAGGATTTGGCTTTGTGTCCCATGATAGCTCTAATTGGAGCAGAAAGGAACTGTATAAAAAAGATGGTTTGCATCTTACTCATAGGGGAACATATGTTCTCAGTGAGAAGTTCAAAGGTTTCGCAAAGAAATATTTAAACTAGGAGGGGGGGACAAAAGGGTAAAAAACAATCTGCCCGATTGTCCCACAAAACTAAATCGGAGGGTGCAAGCAACATGCGAGGTAAAAAATGACAAGCTCAGAGTCGTGTCTACAAATGCTCGCAGTTTAGTCAATAAAATCAATGAACTAGAGGCAATGATGGCAGCTGAAAAAGTAGATTTAGTGGCGGTTACTGAGACATGGTTCAGTGAGAAAAATAACTGGGACATAACAATACCAGGGTACTCTTTATATAGAAAAGACAGAGAAGGTAGGAAAGAAGGAGGAGTGGCCCTGTATGTGAAAAACAACATAAAAACGAACCAAATAAAAGTGAGCGAGGTGAACAATGAGTCAGTTTGGGTTACGCTAACATTTGGCAATCATACAGTAGCTCGTGTAGGTGTGATCTATAGACCCCCTGGACAAGCAGAAGAACTAGATAATCTGCTGGTTGAGGAAATAGCCAAAATGGCAATGAAGGGGGAGGTTATTATCATGGGGGACTTTAATCTTCCTGATGTGAACTGGAAAACCAAAACAGCTGGGTGCACCAGGAGTACAAATATTCTAAACTCCCTACTGGGATTATCTCTAACACAAGTAGTTGAGGAGCCGACCCGTAAAGAGGCCATATTGGATTTAATACTCACAAATGGAGGTTTGGTATCGGACGTTGTTGTAGGTGAAAATTTGGGATCTAGTGATCACCAGTCAGTATGGTTTAATATAACAACAGGGATGGAGCCGCACCACACAAGAACGAAAGTTTTAGACTTTAAAAAAACAGATTTTTCTAAAATGGTATTTTGTGTGAAGGAGTCATTATCAGACTGGAGGAGTTTAAAGGGAGTCCAGGAGAAATGGGATTATTTCAAGGAAGCATTATTGAAGGCCACAGGAAATTGCATTCAGCTTGTTAGCAAAAACAAAAAAGGGAAGAAACCACTGTGGTACTCTGCAGAAGTGGCCAAAATAGTGAAGAACAAAAAGATAGCATTCAATAATTATAAAAAAACTCAGAGTGAAGAAGATAGGCAAACCTATAAAATTAGGCAGAAAGAGGCAAAGCAATTTATAAGAGCTTCCAAAGCACAAGCAGAAGAGAAAATAGCTCAGTCAGTAAAAAAGGGGGACAAAACATTTTTTAGATACATAAACGAGAAAAGAAAAGTAAAACAAGGATTAGTTAGATTAAAAACAAAGGAAGGAAGGTGTGTAGAAGAGGATAAAAGTCTCGCTGACTGCCTCAATGAATATTTTTGTTCAGTCTTTGCAGAAGAAAAGGAAGGAAAGGGACCTCAGTTAGGAGAGAACACTAAAGAGACATTTACATATCAGTTTACAGAGGAGGAGGTTCTACAGCAGCTGTCTAAAGTAAAGACAAATAAGTCAATGGGGCCTGATGGGATCCACCCTAAGTTATTAAAAGAGCTCAGTGATGTAATAGCAAAACCATTAACAGATTTATTTAACCAATCCTTGTTAACGGGAGTCGTCCCAGAAGACTGGAAATTAGCAAATGTTGTGCCCATTTAGAAGAAGGGTAGTAGGGAGGAATCGGGGAACTATAGGCCAGTTAGTCTTACGTCAGTAGTGGGGAAATTAATGGAAACCATGTTAAAGGAAAGGATTGTTGAACATCTAAAAACACATATATTACAGGATCAGAAACAACATGGGTTTACCTCAGGGAGATCATGCCAAACTAATCTTATTGATTTTTTTGATTGGGTAACAAAAATAATAGACACAGGTGGTGCAGTAGACATTGCTTATTTGGATTTCAGTAAGGCTTTTGATACTGTTCCGCATAGAAGGCTTATCAATAAATTGCAATCTTTGAGCTTGGATTCCAATATTGTTGACTGGATTAGGCAGTGGCTGAGTGACAGACAACAGAGGTTGTGGTAAATGGAGTTTATTCGGCGCAAGGTCTTGTTACCAGTGGGGTACCTCAGGGGTCAGTACTTGGACCCATTCTCTTTAATATTTTTATTAGTGATATTGCAGAAGGTATTAATGGAAAAGTATGTCTTTTTGCTGATGACACAAAGATTTGCAACAGGGTTGACGTTCCTGGAGGGATCAGCCAAATGACAAATGATTTAGGTAAACTAAAAAAATGGTCGGAGTTGTGGCAATTGAGTTTTAATGTGGATAAGTGCAAGATAATGCACCTGGGACGTAAAAACACAAGGGCTGAATATAGAATATTTGATACAGTCCTAACCTCGACATCTGAGTAAAGGGATTTAGGGGTCATTATTTCAGAGGATCTAAGGGTAAGTAGTCAATGTAATAGAGCAGCAGGAAATGCTAGCAGAATGCTTGGTTGTGTAGGGAGAGGTATTAGCAGTAGGAAAAGGGAAGTGCTCTCATGCCACTGTACAGAGCACTGGTGAGACCTCACTTGGAGTACTGTGTGCAGTACTGGAGACCGTATCTCCAGAAGGATATAGACATCTTAGAGAGAGTTCAGAGAAGGGCTACTAAAATGGTGTATGGCTTGAAGGAGAAAAGTTACCAGGAAAGGCTTAATGATCTTAACATGTACAGCTTGGAAAAAAGACGAGACAGAGGAGATATGATAGAAACATTTAAATACGTAAAGGGAATCCACAAGGTAGAGGAAGGGAGTATATTTAAAAGGAAACAAAATAGCAAAACAAGAGGACATAGTCTTAGATTAGAGGGGCAAAGGTTTAAAAGTAACATCAGGAAGCATTATTTTACTGAGAGGGTGGTGGATACATGGAACAGCCTTCCAGTAGAAGTGGTAGAGGCCAAAACAGTAATTGAATTTAAGCAAGCATGGGATAGGCATAAGGCTATCCTAAACAAAAGATAAATCCAGGTAAAGTATCCATGTAATTGGGCAGACTAGATGGGCCGAAAGGTTCTTATCTGCCGACATTTTTCTATGTTTCTATGTTTCTATGTTTTAATTACAAAGCATATTGCATGGTTTCTGTGAGTGGGTCTGTCCTGCAGGTTGCTAAATCTACCAACCTCTCAGATTACTGGCTTGACACCAAGTCTGATTGTAGACCTGCCCTGCAGGTTGCGGAATACATTGAGCATTTACTGTTTGTTATTGATAGCAAGTACATAGTTAACGTGCTTTCACTCAGCAACCACTTGGTCTAGAAACCATTTGGTGTTGAGTGGTACTTAGATTTCTGTATTACCTCCCTGGCTCGGATACTAGGCATTACAGTCCTGTTGGCTTTAAAATTACGCATTGTAGAAAACTGTTCATAAAGATCCAAACAAAGCTGTTCTTAGGTGAGCGCCATCACACTCGTGACAATTCGCTGATCCAACCCAGAGCACCATAACAATAAACAGGTTATTCAATAATTAGTGGAGAGTTAAAGGGATGCTCTACTCATCCTGACCACTCTGGTGATGCTGATGACACCCTTTAAGACCACCCGCGATAGCGAGCGGTCTCCGAGAGGCAGCTGATTGACTGGATCTGTGCATGCGCATGCAGCTCCGAACCATCATTCTGCGCAGGTGCTACAAAACTTGTGTACGTAAAGTCCATAGCGCTGCGCAATTTGCAGTTCCAGAGCTAAGCAAGTTGCATAGATCGAACATTGTGCTGAAAAGCTTCAGGGACTTCCGGGTTCAGAAGCCCCTCAGCCAAAGAGGAGGAGAAGCACGCGGGGAGGGAGGGGAGGGAGAAAAGGTGATTAAAATCACCTAAAAAATTTGAAAAAATTATTCTTTTAATACTGGATGAAGGGTTTTCTCCGCATAAAGACCTCAGCTCTGAAAAGCAACAAGATTTGGAACAAATCCTAGTTTCATGTTTATGATCCGAATCATTGATCTGCTCACTGTTGGTCTGCAGATTTCTACCACCTCAGACACAAAAATTTAATTTTTGTGATTTTCCTTATTAACTGATCCAGCCAAGGACTCAATTTAAAGGGCCAGTACCACCAAAACCAAAATGTCCTTATTGTGTGTATTTGATGTTGCTGATATCTTACATGTGCTTTGTTTTTATGTTTAGTTTAGAAAATATTTTGCTCTATGTCACAGAACTGACTTGCAACCCGGCTGAAAGACGTTAAGGCTGGGGTCAGACCAGCGCATTTTTAACGTGCGTTTAGGCGCACTTAATCACGGCCGCACTAGCAGCAAATGACGGGCAATGACGGCCAATATACGAAGTACGGTCGCACGAAAGTCCGGCCGCGCAACGCAAGTGGAAAATGAACGCATTTTTTCGAGAATGCAGAACCGCTAGTACGGACGTACAGAGTGCGCTGCGTCCGCTAGCGGCGTGTGTGCGTGATTTGGAGACGTCAGACCCTGCTCATGTCCGGCCAACATAACGTCCAGACGCAAAAAGTTTCCTGGTTTGGATCTGTAAAAAATCACGCACGAAAATGCGCATCGTCTGACCGTTTTCGCGTATTCCGTGAAAAAATATGTCAATGCGTTCGGACGCACTTTTTTATGTTCGCGTGTAAAAATGCTTTCGTTTGACCCTAGCCTAATCTAGGGTGGTTTTTCCTCCCGTTTGAATTTCCCCCAATGTAAACTTTATGCCCAGTGTAAATGTACTTTATTACTGTATGTGAACTTGCAGATGTGTTTTGAAGGTGCAGACCTGAGGTTAGTTTCAATGCCCTCGTTTGTGCAGAATGTTTGAGTAATCTGTGATTATGCAAGAATGCTATTGTCTGCTTATCTGCTGCATGTTTGAGGATTTGTAATCTACCCTTGTCAAGCAAACACTGTCCCGATCTGATTCATTGGGACAATGGATTATGTAAGTGTTGTGTTATAACGGATTGCGAGTCTGTGTGCTTCACCCCAACACCGTATATGTTGCTTCACCCCGTCACTTTATCTGTTGCTTCACCCCGACACCCTATCTGTTGACTGAGAGGATTAATCTGCCAGCCCTTTCTAACCAGCCAATTGGAACTGTTGGGGTGGCCGGGAACTTTGAAAGTGTGTGTATGAGCATAAATACTGGTGTGTTTTTCAATAAAGAGGAGTCTCCTGTTTGAACATACAGCCTGCCTGGTGTTTCATTCAGAACAACATCACCCTCAGAAGGCACGGAGTGGCCCTCTGGAAATTCAAAGAGGCCAGAGGATTAGACCAAGCGGGTCTGGAGCTGCACATCAGGCTGCTTGAGGCACTGAGTTCCGAGCAAGTCAGCGGACGGGCTGATCTTGGTATAGGGTGCCGGGAGAGCAGGACAGGCAGACAAGCGTGGTCTGTCAAACTTTATATGTGTCACTGGGGCGTGCAACCATTGTGTGATCTTTCGTGTTGTAAACTGCACCCCACTGCCATCTTTTATCTTGAGTAGCCTGAAGAACAACAGCCCCAGTAACCTTATCTAATCATTCCCTCCCTCATCTCATTAAACTTTAAAATACTGTAGATTAGATAAACCACAGAAGTAAAGAAAAAACTTTGGTAAATGTTGCATCATCGGAAAAATCAACAAACCGTTAAGGAGATTTAAAAAATAATAATTTTATTTTTCCTTTTTTACATGTAATAACTTCAAACAAAGAAAAAAAACAGCAGCATGTGTTTTATTATGTGGTTTTGTTTGTAATGCACAAGTAGTCTAGTTACAGTTTATGTACGTGGTAGTGTCCCTTTAATTCAGCCCAATGGCCTAAATCGGGACATTTTTCAGCCAATTTTTCTCCATATTCCGGTTCAGGAGATTCAGATCCTGGCTTAACAGCATTTAGATTCCCAATAAATATTTAAATAAAATATCGGCTCTGGTGGCAATGCTTTCAATGGAAATATCTGCTTTAGCAAGTCAATTCGACTTTATCAGCATGCCGATTTCTGGAAAAAAATGCTAAAAGGTGGTGATCAATGGGTTTTCAGGCAGCGAAATAGAAGGAATCAGACTGAAATCTTTTCTAAACATGGGATTTTACTTTAAGCAAAAACAAAAGGCACAAAACTATGTGGCCCCTATTACATTCCTCGCGCATTTTCGTTTGCGCACGCAAATGCGCATTAACGCGAGGGGCAAAACCCTTTGCACAGAACGTCGTATTACAATCTTCGCTTAAAGATGCGCGTTATCGTTTAACACGGATGGACCTGCGCGAGCGTGATGAACTGTGCGCGTCCTATGCTTAACATTGTGAGCGCAAATGCGTTAGTGCACTGGTATGCGGATGGTATTACAATCGATGCGCATCTTTTTACGAACGACGTTTGCGCGCTTAATTTTAACGTCTTTTAAAAGCTGGTGGTAACTGCAAATCAGAACGTCCTGGCCGAAACGAAAAACACCAGCCCGAAAAAAAAAATACAGCACAGTATAGTTACACATTCTACACATACCCAAACAATAAAATTGTGAATTTGTGCGTGTTTTTATTATTGCTGCAGCATATATACTCAGATTTACTTTGACAGGCGCAAAAACTTAAATGAGTCAAATAAGGTAAATTGATGTCAATTAAGGTTCTTAATTCTGATCGGCTGAATCCGGCGAAAAAAACAGTCCGCACACTGATTTACGTGCGCTACGTTACTGCGCGCATATTAATCTTAGTTTTTCGCGTCGTTTTTACGAACGTTATTTTCGGACGGATGAGAAAATGCGTTCCGATCGTAATAACACCGTTAATTTTCGCGCGATAGCGCTGGATGATGCGCGCAAAAAAATATGCGCTGCGCGAACTAAATTGCGCAAAGAATGTATGACTGGGGCTGAAAATTAAGCTTTTTTTCCAGTGATTTTCTGGCTGAAATTTATTTATGAATATTGACGCAGGCCGAAATTTATTCAAATGAATCAGGACAATATTTCAAAACAACTATCGGCCACAAGCAAAAAAAAATCATAGATAAAATCACAGCATAAAAAAAGTGATGGAATTCTATCGAGCCCCGAGAGTTCCATAACAATAAAGAGGTGACTCAATAATTAGGAGAGAATTAATAGAATTTTTTGTTTTCAAACAATACCCCTTGCTTTTCTCCTCCCCTTTCAAGCGATGCCTGACATTAACCCCCGAGGTGCTGGTCCGCGATCCGGCTATGACTATTTTTTAGGGATGTGCATTTCGGGTTTCGGAATTTCGGAATTTTCACTAAATTTCCCGATTCGTGTTTTCGGATGCGGACGATTTTCCGAAAATTTTTAGATCCGAAAATGGCAGATCCGAAAAGTTTTCCGAGCCGAAACGAAATATTTTCGGAATTTTCGAATGAACTTGAAATGTGTCAAATTGAAATTTATTGCTTTGAAACGAGGAGAACAGACGTTCCGAAAAAACGAAAATTTCCGAACTTACGAAAAGTCGATACAAAAAACGAGCTAAGTGACACGAAAATACGAAAAATAGTCGATATTCCGAAAAAAAAATGTACACGAAAAACGAGTCGAGCCGAACCGAATCGAAACAGAAATCGGTCGAAACGAGCCGAATCGAAAAGTTTAAAAATCCGAAAAATCGAACCGAATCGAACCGAAAAAAAAATCGGTGCACAAGCCTACTATTTTTACCCTTAATTTACATTTCTCCGTCAATGCACTTCCTAGTGAATGGCCCGTTTATGTTGCACTCTAAAAGCAGATCTTCCATCTGTCTCGCATCGTCAGCGACAGAACCCGGCACAATTCAGCCATTCTCGGCTTTGTTTACACACTGTAACTACATGGAAGTTTTCTGTTGGCGTTTTGAGCTCAGACCTTCAGCGCGGAGTTAATGAAATGCAAACTTATGTTACCTTCCTACCGGATGACCTGCAGTAACACGGAAAAATATCATCTCGAGAGTGAGAGAAGTAAAAAATTCCAGGGGGAAGAGTGTGCGCAGCGTAAATGTTGGCTTAAATACATATTTATTTTTTTGTCATTCCTAAGGATTCCTCGTGGACCAAAGGAAAACACACCGGCTTATTGAAAGTTCAGTCTGTGGTTAATCCACCAAGAATGATGGTTTATAAAGTGTGTCTGAGCGATCACATCCATTCAGCTAATTTAGAGCAACTTTCGCTGCACTCGTGCATAGCTTTTTTTTTCATTTCGGAATTTTTTGACCCGTTTTTTTTTTTCCCCCTGCTTTCATTTTGGGTGATTTCAGGCCTTTTTAACCCTTTCGCTGCATTTCACTCCTGTGTGCTGATCTAATTTTTACCGGTTTCGCTCAACATGTTTAAACGCCTTTTGAAGCCACGTTTTATTATATGACCCAGACATATTATATATCGTTCTTTCCGGCAGACTCGGCAGATTCATAATATGTCATTATTATATGTATACGTCATGTCCTGTCTGTATATTAGAACAAAAAATGCAATACAATTAGAATTTTCAATAATTTACAGCGTGTAAAGTTGTTTTTTTTTCACATTTTAACATGCGAGCGTTTGCGGTTATATTTTCTATGAGTTGCGCTTGTTAAAAAAATTAGAAATGGGGACTCGTTACATTTTTTTGGCGGAACATTACACGATTTTTAACAAACGCACCCCATACAAAAATCGTTAGTGCAGCATCATTGTTCACATTATAATTGAAATGGGAACAATATCGCTGCATTAACAAAACAAAACAAAAAAAAACTTAATTTTTTTTTTAAATGTATTTTATTTTAAATATTTTTTTAAATTAGATTTTTATTTATTTATTTCTATTAACTTTTAACATCATCATGTTTGGTATCATTGGAAAGGCCATGCTCTGGCCGATACAACGATACCAAACATTAACCCCTAGCTACCACGGATCAAGAGATAGGGGATTCATTGGAACCCCCTATCTCCACCATTGGTGGCAGCTAGGGGTTAACTACAGAACTGACGTCATGGCACTATGCACGATGATGCCAGCCGTTAGGGGGAGATCCTGGAAGCTTGGCCGACATCCAAGATGTTGGCCAGCTCCGGGAGAAGATTGTGATTTGGCGCCGAATCATGATCCGGGCCCCAAGGGGTTAAAGACAGCCACTGTTTGAAAATGGCAAAAAAAATCCTAAAAAAATAAACAAAATGGCTTATTGCTGCAAGTGAAAAAAATAAACGGTTTAAGAAATATTTAATGAAAACGCAAATATTTTTTTACATGGAAACCTATGGGGAAAAAAGCCTTGTTTCTTCAAAAAAAAAGTTAGGGAACTTAAAATTTCACCCAATTTTGTTTTTGAAAAATGACCAAAAAAATCCTAAACAATAAACATAATGGCTTATTGCTGCAAGTGAAAAAAATAAACAGTTAAGAAATATTTAATGAAAACGCAAATATTTTTTTTACATGGAAACCTATGGGGGACAAAAGCCTTGTTTCTTTAAAAAAAAATTAGGGAACCTAAAATTTCACTAAATTTTTTTGAAAAATGCCAAAAAAAACCTAAAAAATAAACAAAATGGATTATTGCTGCAAGCAAAAAAAATAGAAAGAAAATAAAGAAATATTTAATAACAATGGGGATTTTTTACCATTTAACATAGGAAAATCCTATAAATTTCAATGATAAAATAATCCCCGTTTTTATTACTTTGAAATTATTTTGCTCCATTTTTTTGCTTTGTGTCATTTTCATTCCATTTTGGATCATTTTGTTCCGTTTTTGGTCATTTTCGTTACATTTTTCTCGTTTTGGATCATTCTCGTTCCGTTTGGTATCGTTCCGGGTCATTTTCAAATCAATTTCGAAACTTAATTTCGGCTGATTCCTAATATCGGACGGCCGATATTAAGGTTTTTCGGAACCGAAAAAAATAACGAAAATGCAAATCTCGTAGGAAAATTAAATTTTAATGATACGGAATGCACATGTTTAGCTGACAATATGTAGCATCGTCCGTAGAGAGACAAGCTGTTAGCATTAATGAGTAATAGGTAAAACAGTTGCGTATAGCAGCTCCACAAAGATAGCGCTAATGGCTTCCTGCTATTCCAATAGAGGCTCAACAGTTACAGCTGCCTACTGTACAATAACGCTACCTTTACTTTGTATACTTTTACTGGAAGCGGAGGCAGGCAGAGAATAGCGAGCGATCCAAGGGTCAGTTGATTCCGTTACTTGCAACCAGTGGGCTTATCTTGCTCAAAGAGGGACTTATTCATATATGTGGGTGGAGCCTATTTTAATGTACAGACTAGGGATGGGCTGACGGTTTGATGCGAACGTGAGTTCGCATCGAACATTGGCCGTTCGAAAGTTTGTGAACTTCGAACTTTTTGGGATGTTCGCCAAAATTTTGAAGAAAAAAAAATTTGAATTTTTTTAAAAAAATGCTTTAAAAAATCCTAAAAAATCTAAAAGTAAAGAGACTCTTTACTGCAGAATATTATTATTATTATTGAACCAGGATCCAGGGAGCCCCCACTGACCATCAGGCTAAGGTAAGGCGACACATTTTTAAAAAAAATAAAATCCGAGGACATCTTTAAATGTCCCCTGGAACATAAAATAAAACCTTTTTTTTTCTTTCTAATACTCACCTGATTCCTGGATCCACAAACAAGCGCAGCCTCCTGTCAAGGCAACTACGCGCGCTGCTGCGAAAGTCACTGGGTTAAGCCGCTCACTATCTGTCTATCCTAGACCCAGATAATGACTGCGTGGACAACAATCCCTGTGCGCTCGCTTACCTATCCGTCCCCGCACACTTTCTCTCGCAACAGGCAGGTAGAGCGCAATAAAGTGGTCCCAAGGATTGCAACGCAGTACCAATCTTCTCTTGAATTGGGTAGTGACTACGTTTCCCACAATCCCTGTGTCCACTTTCTTATTCTATTAGTTACGCTGCCACCAGTTCCCATGAACACTACGCGCATCGCAGCGAAAGACGCAGGGCTAAGCAACCCACTATCCATCTATCCTAGACCCAGATAATGACTACGCGAACAACAATCCGCCACTCGCTTACCCAACCGTCCCCAGCGACCGCAACTCACAATTTCGTAGCTACTCGAGCTTAACACAACAAGCAATACTCCAGTCTATATAGTTAGCGATGCAAAATGCGCAGCCGTCTTCCCCGCTACACTAATAGCATATCTTCTCGTTAAAGCTAGCATCAGACTGTAGAGGTGCTGCCCGGCAGTGTGCGGATTCATATGCTGCATTATTATACTGTAAAGGTGCTGCCCGGCAGTGTGAGGATTCATATGCTGCATTATTATACTGTAAAGGTGCTGCCCGGCAGTGTGAGGATTCATATGCTGCATTATTATACTGTAAAGATGCTGCCCGGCAGTGTGAGGATTCATATGCTGCATTATTATACTGTAAAGGTGCTGCCCGGCAGTGTGAGTATTCATATTAACTCAATTAATCTCCTCCCCCACTCGCATTAATATGAAAAGCCCTAACCATACCTTGCTGGACTGGATTCTCTCCTCATCTCCTGATAGAATACAGGAGGCAGGCGTTCTTGCTAATAGCTTTAGTGACCATTGTCTAGTGTATTGCGTGCGCAAAATAAAGGCCTTCAAATCTCCCCCAAAGGTAATAACCACCAGGTCTTTCAAGAAATTTATTCTTGAATCCTTCCTAAGTGATCTCATACAGCTCCCCTGGTACAGGCTAAACCCAATCCCAGACCTAGACTGTGCAGTTGAATACTTTCAGTCTGAGCTCCTGCAAGTCTGGAATTCCCATGCCCCGCTGCGTAAAGTGCGAGTAAAAGGGGCCCATCTCCCCTGGGTTACAGCTGACCTCACGCATATGTACCAGTTTAGAGACTCCCTGTGGTCAAAGTTCAAGAGTACTGGATCCATGAATGATCACTGTGAATACCAAAAATGCCGGAATGAATGCACAAAAGAAACAAAAATGGCTAAAGCCCAATACTTCAATGAAAATTTAAACAATAACATATCAAACCCCAGAAATTTTTGGAAAATCATAAGTAACATACAAGCACCCCCCAGCCACTCCCAACCAGCTGCTTTAAAAGTAAACAACCAAACTGTACAACACCCCCTAGATGTAGCAAATGCTTTTAATAATTATTTTGTTGGATGCGCCACCACCCTCATTGCTAAGCTAGGAAATGACACGCAATCAGAAAGGCCGCACGCAGGTCAGGACCCACCAACAGTGCAAAAACCCCGTAACCCAGACATATTCAGTTTTAGGCCTGTGCCTGTCAGTGCCATCACTAAACTTCTCCGTAACCAAAAAATGAAATACCAGTCTGGACCTGATCAAATCCCAGCAATGCTGCTGAAAATCAGTGCGCCAGCAATTGCTAAACCTGTCGCAACCCTGATTAATGAATCACTGGCGACTGGATACATACCCAAACTCTGGAAGACTTCAAGGGTGGTACCTATCCATAAAAGTGGAGACAATACTTTGGTATCCAACTACCGCCCAATATCACTGCTCCCTGTAATGTCAAAAATTCTGGAAAAATGTGTCTACACTCAATTATGTGATTATTATCAGTATCAGAACTATTTAACCCCAGATCAATCAGGCTTTCGTCCAAACCATTCAACTACAACTGCCCTTTTAAAAGTTTGTAATGATATCCAAGCGGGCATGGAACAAGGAAATCTAACTGGATCCATCTTCCTTGACTTTGCCAAGGCTTTTGACACAGTAGACCATGGCATCCTATTACAAAAACTTAAAAACTCTGGTATTGGTGATAGTACGTTAACCTGGTTCCAATCATATGTGTCTGATA
The DNA here is from genome assembly GCA_009667805.1 of Leptobrachium leishanense. NCBI lineage: Eukaryota > Metazoa > Chordata > Amphibia > Anura > Megophryidae > Leptobrachium > Leptobrachium leishanense. Next base: position 29,170,470 of record CM019067.1, on the reverse strand, counting down.
GGTCTCAATTTGTGTCCATTTCTGACAGCACTTCCCTTCCCCTCCCAGTCACGTGCGGTGTACCCCAAGGCTCGATACTTGGCCCCCTGCTATTCACAATATTCATAAACGATCTGCCCAATGTCTGCAAAGCTTCAACTGTACACATGTACGCAGACGACACAGTAATCTATACCAGCAAACCAAATCTCCCACAGCTGGAGGCCGTGCTGCAAGAAGAATTCACAGGGGTAGAAAAGTGGATAGCAAATAACAAACTTTTTCTAAATACTGACAAAACGGTTACAATGCTCTTTGGAACCGCACCTAAACTACACAAATTGCAAACACCCCTTCTATGTGTTGGGACAAAATCAAATGGCACACTGACGACCACAGTCACCTCTCTCAAATACCTAGGTATTTTAATGCACCTGTTGTTACTTTCATCCAAAGCCTGCATAAGTTTCACCATAATTTAGCCCAAAAAATCACTAAACTTGTTCTGTGTGTCCTAAAACGTCTCCTCTTTTCATACAGGCTGCTGCCCCAAGCAGTTGTTTATAAATAGATTAAAGGAAAACCATTTACCGTCATTTGAAATGTCATTTTTTTCATTTTAAATGTTTCTATACATCCGACAAATCTGCCACTTCACGGGCAGGTTATGGGGACCTCCTAGGCACGATATTTGAAGGAATTTTTGGTTTTTATTCTTAACGTTTATTTCATGGAAAACTCACTGTCCCTTTAAAAACGTTTTTTTTCCTTTACTTTTTGTCCTTGTTTCCTGTCCCCCAGGGCACTACCCGGACCCCCATACACCTTTTATGGCAAATATCTTGCATATATGCCCTCTTGGAGGGCACTCTAAAAATCGAACGTTCGAGTCCCATTGACTTGCATTGAGTTCGAATCTGAACTTTTTGAAATGTTCGTGTTCGAATGCGAACCGAACCCATCATTAGGACAGACTCGGGCGGCACCCTAATTAAAATTTCACCAGCCGCTACCAGATAGATAAAGTGAGACTGCATTGACATCTCAGCGATATTATTTTATCAGTTTTTTTTCTAATTTATTACTTATTATTTCATATTATTTTAATTATTGGCTTGCGATAAATAAAAATAATATTTTATTTTTAAAAGGAGAAAGTTTCAGCAGCATGTGTCCAGGACTAAAGGATGGGTTGGATGGCTGGGAGCTCCCCTTAAACCCACTGATGGAAAATACTGCTCATTCAGTATATTCAGGGAGTCACATGACCTCAATTTATGCTGAAACATATTAACCACTGCAGTAATTATCCAATGGAAGGCGAGCACCTATTGTCTTGGTTAAATCCAGGTGTTGTTGACTTTTTTTTGGCCAGTATGTATGGATTCCTGTATTGGTGGTTATTAACCCTGCGAGTGCCAGGGAGGCAGAGCAGCACTCTCATGGTGTATGGATTCCTGTATTGGTGGCTATTAACCCTACGAGTGCCAGGGAGCCCGAGCAGCACTCTGACGGTGTATGGATTCCTATATTTGTGTTTATTAACCCTGTGAGTGCAAGAGTAGCACTCTCACGGTGTATGGGTTCCTATATTGGTGGCTATTAACCCTGTGAGTGCCAGGGAGCCAGAGCAGCACTCTCACGGTGTATGGATTCCTGTATTGGTGATTGTTAACCCTGCGAGTGCCAGGGAGCCAGAGCAGCACTCTGACAGTGTATGAATTCCTGTATTATGGTTATTAACCCTGTGAGTGCCAGGGAGCCCGAGCAGCACTCTCACGGTGTATGGATTCCTGTATTGGTGATTGTTAACCCTGCGAGTGCCAGGGAGCCAGAGCAGCACTCTGACGGTGTATGAATTCCTGTATTATGGTTATTAACCCTGTGAGTGCCAGGGAGCCCGAGCAGCACTCTGACAGTGTATGAATTCCTGTATTGGTGATTGTTAACCCTGCGAGTGCCAGGGAGCCAGAGCAGCACTCTGACGGTGTATGAATTCCTGTATTATGGTTATTAACCCTGTGAGTGCCAGGGAGCCCGAGCAGCACTCTCACGGTGTATGGATTCCAGTATTGGTGGTTATTAACCCTGTAAGTGCCAGAGCAGCACTCTCACGGTGTATGGATTCCTATATTGGTGGTTATTAACCCTGTGAGTGCCAGGGAGCCAGAGCAGCACTCTCACGGTGTATGGATTCCTATAGTGGTGGTTATTAACCCTGCGAGTGCCAGGGAGCCAGAGCAGCACTCTCACGGTGTATGGATTCCTGTATTGGTGGTTATTAACCCTGTAAGTGCCAGAGCAGCACTCTCACGGTGTATGAATTCCTGTATTGGTGGTTATTAACCCTGTGAGTGCCAGGGAGGCAGAGCAGCACTCTCGGGGTGCAGTACCTCGTTCAGGCCGGCAGGTGTCGCTCTGATGTTACAGTCTTCACACCGGTGGAACTTTGTTTCCCTCCCCTTCGCCCCCCCCCCCCCCCCCCAGTCCAGGGGACAGGCTGCAGGGTCTCCCCAATGTGCTTGACGTTAACCCCCCATATCCCAGGCTCCGGGTCGGGTCGGTCTCCCCGCAGGGGCCCCGCAGTGCTGTGTGTGCTCGGGTGACTCCACCCCATGGGGGATCGGGAGGAGAGACAGGGGGAAGGCGATTAGTTACTCTGAAACTATTTCCCCGCCGGTGTGAAACTCCCAGAGTAAAGTGCTGCTCCCTCACATGTGAGCCGAGGAATGCTCCCAGCATGGCCGTAGCGGCGGCAGCAGCAGGGGCAGGCGGCAGCAGGAGCGGCACGCTGGAGGTGCTGGTGAAGGAGCACTGGCACAGAGTGGTGGCCACCCTGGAGGAGGATGTCCTGGTGCTCCGCAGCGAGGAGAGGACCAGGCACAACAGCGGCTCCAACGGGATGACCAATGGCTCCTCGTACGGGAGCCCCCACGAGCCGGAGCCCGGCAGCCCCAAAGGGGTGAGGACCGCCTTCACCGAGCTGCCCGAGCAGGTGCCCGATGCCATCGCCAACAGGAAGAGGTCCGTCAAGGTGGTGAAGCAGGAGCTGGGGGGGCTGGGCATCAGCATCAAGGGGGGCAAAGAGAACAAGATGCCCATCCTCATCAGCAAGATCTTCAAGGGGCTGGCGGCGGATCTGACCCACTCCCTGTACGTGGGGGACGCCATACTGACCGTCAATGGAGTGGACCTGCGGGATGCCACCCACGACGAGGCTGTGCAGGCGCTCAAGAGAGCTGGCAGGGAGGTGACCCTGGAGGGTGAGTGACTGGCAGGAGGGGGAGGGAAACTTCCTGGAGTGGGCACTGTATGAAAGGGGCTGCCAGGAGCCGGGTCACAGCATGTACAGACTCTTTACTGGGTTTGGTGGAAGCTTTTACTGACCTGAGAGAAACCCTGAGGACAGAGTCACATGACAGACTGACACAGACTGACAGACACACTGCTACTGGACAGACACACAGATACACACTGCTACTGGACAGACACACACACACACACACACACACTGCTACTGGACAGACAGACTGACACACACACTGCTACTGGGCAGACAGACTGACACACACACTGCTACTGGACACACTGACACGCTGCTTAATGCAGAACCAAAATCCCTATAAACAGAAAGCCAGAGAATGAGACAGGTGGATAAATACATTGTTACTGTACATTCAAGTCTGCAAACTTTATACTGAACCAACATCACTGTATACACAGAAAGACAGAGAGATGACACCCTGCAACACCTCACCCTGCAACACCTCACCCTGCCCTGCTCCTCTGCAAACTTTATATTAAAACAAAATCACTATAAACAGACACGGGAAGACAGAGGAGACAGACAGACAGACACACAGATAAATAGATGGATAGGTCTGCTGCTCTCCCAATATACTGAAAAAAATCCCTATAAACAGCTATAACAGTTACAATTGAAGCGCCAACAAGTTCTGTAGCGCTGACAGTCAGCAAGACCAGAGGAGAGAGACAGACTGACAGACACATAGATGCACTGCTCACTGACAGACACATAGATGCACTGCTCCCTGACAGACACATAGATGCACTGCTCCCTGACAGACACATAGATGCACTGCTCCCTGACAGACACATAGATGCACTGCTCCCTGACAGACACATAGATGCACTGCTCCCTGACAGACACATAGATGCACTGCTCCCTGACAGACACATAGATGCACTGCTCCCTGACAGACACATAGATGCACTGCTCCCTGACAGACACATAGATGCACTGCTCCCTGACAGACACATAGATGCACTGCTCCCTGACAGACACATAGATGCACTGCTCCCTGACAGACACATAGATGCACTGCTCCCGAACAGACAGACCTGCTGCTCTCTAAACTTTATACTGAACCAAAATCCTTATAACAGACACAGGAAGACAAAGGTGACAGACAGGGTTATTCAGAGAAAAGTGAAAATCAGGAGAATGACTGGAGAAGTGAAAATTCTAGGTCAAAATAGCCAAACCAGAAAAATTCTCCCATTTATCTCCCTTTCCACATTGGCTATTTGGTCTAGATTGTTCTTTTCTCCTGGTTTTCACCTTTCTCTGAATAACCCTGCTAGTGCTACTGAACACACAGACCTGCTGCTCTGTAAACCTTATACTGAACCAAAATCACAATACACAGACAGAAAGACAGACTGCTACTCCTACAGATACTATGCTGCTCTCTAAACGTTTTATTGAAGCAAAATAACTATAGACAGACTGACAGACACATATGAATGGATTAGACAGACAGACTGACAGACACTTGCATGTATATGAATGGATTAGACAGACAGACACTTACATGTATATGAATGGATTAGACAGACACGTGTATGAATGGATTAGACAGACACTTACATATGTATGAATGGATTAGACAGACATTTACATATGTATGAATGGATTAGACACACTTACATATGTATGAATGGATTAGACAGACACTTACATATGTATGAATGGATTAGACAGACACTTACATATGTATGAATGGATTAGACAGACACTTACATATGTATGAATGGATTAGACAGACAGACTGACAGACACTTACATGTATATGAATGGATTAGACAGACACACTTACATGTATGAATGGATTAGACAGACAGACAGACACTGCTTTTGAACACAGACCTGCTGCTCTCTCAACCTTTTGTTGAAGCAAAGAATAAACAGTCAGGAATACAGAGAAGGCAATAATGGACAGACCAACGGACGCAGCGATAGAATAATGGTTGATACAAAGAGATCTAAAGGAATGGATTAGAAGAGAGATCATTGTTCAGTAGTTAAAGTCTCTCTGTCCACATACGAGTCATGCCGTTACAATTTATTTATGAAGCACCAACATGTCCTGCAGTGCTGTACAAGGGGTTTACGCTTTGGTAGAAATAATGGGGATAAATATATTTAAAAATGTCGTCACTAGTGAAGCAGGTACATTGTGACGGTCCAGCATAGATTCCACAGGTGTTCCAGTTGGCTTTGTCTGCCTTTTTTATCACCGTTATTGTCAGTGTTGATTGTTTGGAGATCACCCATTTAAAATCATCAGGATTGACACAATGGTGCAACAACGTATGGAGAATAGTCACAGTTTACTCATTTTACTGAAGAATAAGGGTGCTACGTTTTCCATTGTCTGAAGCAACTTCATCTGCCGGTGTTGGATTTTCCTTTTGAGGACATATATAGAAGTACAAACAAGGGTGGCGGCATTCCGGGACGTGGCGGCATTCCGGGACTTTTAAAACAAAAATTTTTTATTCCATTAAAAACAGGTCGACGTTTCAGCTCCCATCCAGAGCTTTCCTCAGGACATGTCCTGAGGAAAGCTCTGGTTGGAAGTTGAAATGTTGACCTGCTTTTAATGGAATAATAAAAAAAATTTGTTTTTAAAAAGTTCCGGAATGCCGCCACCCTTGTTTGTACTTCTATGTATGTTTGTTTGGAAACATGCTGCAAGGAATAGGAAAGCGTGAATGCATGACGATCTGGATATGTATGTGTAAAAAAAATATATATATATATATATTTTTTTTTTTTACACATACATATCCAGATTTTCTATTCCTTGCTGCCCGTGTGTATGTATATGTGTGTATATATATATATATATATGTATGTATGTGTGTATATGTATGTATGTATATATATATATATATACACACACACACACACTTACTTTTACACATACAGTTGTGTTCAAAATTATTCAACCCCCAATGCTGTAAAGGGTTTTAGGGAATTTTGTGTACATTTGTAATTGTATTCAGAATGAAATCCTACAAGGACTTTTTAAAGAACCATATGCAACTAAAATGACATCAGTTGGTTTTGTAATACAGTAGTAAATGTTTCTTTTGTGAATTCTTCATTGACACAATTATTCAACCCCTTAAAGACTACCACTCTGAAGAACAGAGGTTCATTCAAGTGTTTTCAATCAGGTATTGAAAACACCTGTGGATGTCACGGAGCAGCAATAAAGCATAATAAGCACCAATTAGGCAGCTTTAAAATGACTGTGATACTCAGCTCCTTCTAGACATTTACTGGTGTGGTTACAAACATGGTGAAGTCAAGAGAATGGTCCAGGAAGACAAGAGAAGAGGTGATTACTCTTCACAGGAAGGGCAATGGCTATAAGAAGATTGCAAAGATGTTAAACATACCAAGAGAGACCATAGGAAGCATCATTCGCAAATTCAAGGCAAAGGGCACTGTTGAAAAGCTACCTGGTCGTGGCAGAAAGAAGATGCTGACTTCGACTGCTGTGCGCTGCCTGAAGCGTAGAGTGGAGAAAAGTCCCCGTGTGACTGCTGAGGAACTGAGAAAAGATTTGTCAGATGTGGGTACTGAAGTTTCAGCTCAGACAATACGGCGCACACTGCGTAATGAAGGCCTCCATGCCAGAACTCCCAGGCGCACCCCCTTGCGGTCTCCAAAGAATAAGAAGAGTCGACTGCAGTATGCCAAAAGTCATGTGGACAAACCACAGAAGTTTTGGGATAGTGTTCTGTGGACTGATGAAACAAAATTAGAACTGTTTGGGCCCATGGATCAACGCTATGTTTGGAGGAGGAAGAACAAGGCCTATGAAGAAAAGAACACCTTGCCTACTGTGAAGCATGGCGGGGGGTCAATCATGCTTTGGGGCTGTTTTGCTTCTGCAGGTACAGGGAAGCTTCAGCGTGTGCAAGGTACCATGAATTCTCTTCAGTACCAGGAGATATTGGATGACAAAGTGATGCAGTCCGTCACAAACCTGAGGCTTGGGAGACGTTGGACCTTTCAACAGGACAATGATCCCAAGCATACCTCCAAGTCCACTAGAGCATGGTTGCAGATTAAAGGCTGGAACATTTTGGAGTGGCCATCGCAGTCACCTGACTTAAATCCGATTGAGAACCTCTGGTGGGACTTAAAGAAAGCAGTTGCAGTGCGCAAGCCTAAGAATGTGACTGAACTGGAGGCTTTTGCCCATGATGAATGGGCGAAGATACCCGTAGATCGCTGCAAGACACTTGTGTCAAGCTATGCTTCACGTTTAAAAGCTGTTATAACTGTAAAAGGATGTTGTACTAAGTACTAAGATTGAATGTCACTTGGGGGTTGAATAAAACTGATAATGATGTGAGCACAGAAAAGACATTTGTGGTTATTTCATTATAAATGTTATGTTATATTTGTCTGACCTACACGTGCCTCTTTGATTTAATTGTAAGCAAGATGACTGAATGATCAAAATCAATGTCAAACTGGCCAAAACACTCAATTTCAGTGGGGGTTGAATAATTTTGAACACAACTGTACATATCCAGATCGTCATGCATTCACGACGTATGTATGTTACGGTTAAAGCCCGAAGTGCGGTTAATCCTAGGATCACCCGGTTAATCCTGACATTACCCAGGCCTCATTAGCAAAAGTCCGAAGTGAAATGAATTTTTGGACTTTACCCGGGTAATCTGCAAAGTATCCAGAGGCCTCTGAGTACTCAAGTTTTCTGTTTTTACTGGGTAATTCGCACATTACCCTAGTGTTGTTGGATAAAGTGTGATGTTTATTTATTTATTTTATTTATAAAGGATTTTACCAGGAAGGATACATTGAGATTTCTCTTGTTTTCAAGTATGTCCTGGGTTCAAGAACATTGAAGTGTTACAGTTACAGAAATACAAAGTAATACAATGCAAGATATTAAGAAAACAACACAAATATACAGATTAACAGAAAAATATGTAGGAAATATAGTCACTAGGTTACATGTTTACAGGTGCATTCTGTATTGAGGTATGTTAGTAAGGAGCTTTTGAGTGACTTAAGACTGGGGGAAGATTTGATGGTGTCTGGGAGGTTATTCCATATTTGCGGTGCTCTGTAGGAAAATGAGGACCGAGCCACTGTCTTTTTGTATTGTGGTATAGCAAGTAAGGTGCTGGTCCTGGATCGGAGGTTATAGGATGAGGGAACTGCTGGGGGAAGCAGTCTATTCAGGTAGGGTGGCAGCTTCCCAGAGATGCTCTTAAACACCAGGCTGGAAAGGTGAAGGGTGCGTCTGGATTCCAGTGATGGCCAGGTTAGCTCTTTTAACATGTCACAATGGTGGGTCATGTAGTTACATTGTAGCGCAAAGCGGCAGAATGAGTTATACAATGTAGTAAGTTTATGAAGGTGTGTTTGCGGGGCGGCTGCATACACTACATCTCCGTAATCAATAGCTGGCATAAGCATTTGCTGTACAATCTGCTTTCTTACCGCGGGACTCAGGCAGGATTTGTTTCTGTACAGGGCACCTAGTTTGGGGTAAAGTTTAGATGAGAGTTTTTCGATGTGGGGGCCAAAGGATAGATTAGGGTCCAACCACATACCTAGATATTTGAGAGAAGTGACTGTGGTCAGCATGCCATTTGATTTTGCCCCAACACATAGATGGGGATTTTGCAATTTGTGTAGTTTAGGTGCGGTTCCAAAGAGCATCGTTACAGTTTTGTCAGTATTTAAAAAAAGTTTGTTGTTTTTGATCCACTTTTCTACCTCTGTGAATTGTTCTTGCAGCACGGCCTCCAGCTGCGAGAGATTTGGTTTGCTGGTATAGCATTCAGATGTGAAATGAAACATCAGACTTTATCTGGGTAATCTGCAAATTATCCAAATGCCTCTGGGTTCTCGGCTTTTCTTCAGTTTTCAGCAGTTTACAGTTTACTGAATTCTGAGGATTACCCGGGTAAAGCTGCAAACTGTTATCTGACTGATAACAAAACTGTGTTTTTTTTTTTTTTTAACAATTGTATCCACAGTCACAAACCACATTAAATAACCGTCATGTTACTCTGTGCATTAATTGTCAGAACATTAATTTATAAAGATATTATATAAAGAGTAACCTGATGGTTATTATGTTTTATAAATGATATATAAGCACATAGGACACATAAAGATCATGTAACTCTTTCACATTGATACAGAGTAACAGGATATGTTTCTTATATTAGGGTTGCACTGATACCGATACTGGTATCGGGGCCGATACGGAGTACTGCAGGAGTACTTGGTACTCGTGCAGTACCCCCGATATTTTTTCCGATACCGGAAGCCGGCATTGAGCCGGCTTGCCGGCATCCGAGGGGCTGCGGCGGCTGTCCAACTGCTCTATCGGCATTCGGACAGCCGCCCCTGGAGCTCTCTGCGATACTTACCTTCCTGAGCGACGCCGGGAATGTCTCCGCGTGCGCTCGTTGGAAGGACCCCAGCCGCGACCACGTGGGACCATGTGATCCCGGCTGGGGTCCTTCCAACGAGAGAGCGCGCGCAGAAACTTTCCCGGCGTCGCCCAGGAAGGTAAGTATGAACACAGTGGGCAGCTGCAGGGCCTGTCAGAATGCCGATAGAGCATTCAGACAGGCCCTGCAGCTGCTCTCCGCGATGATACTTACCTTCCTGAGCGACGCCGGGAAAGTTTCCCCGCGTGTGCTCGTTGGAAGGACCCCAGCCGCGATCACATGGTCGCGGCTTGGGTCCTTCCAACGAGCGCACGCGCAGAGACATTCCCGGCGTCGCCCAGGAAGGTAAGTATCGTCGCGGGGGTGGGGGGGGGGAGATCCATGAGCTGGGGGGCATACCCATGTGTGAGCTGTGGGGGCATATCCATGAGCTGGGGGCAATATCCATGTGTGAGCTGGGGGGCATATCCATGAGCTGGGGGGCATACCCATGTGTGAGCTGTGGGGGCATACCCATAAGCTGGGGGCAATATCCATGTGTGAGCTGGGGGGCATATCCATGAGCTGGGGGGCATATCCATGAGCTGGGGGGCATATCCATGAGCTGGGGGGCATACCCATGTGTGAGCTGGGGGCAAATCCATGAGCTGGGGCAGTATGTATGATATATATATATATATATATATTCGGGGGGATATACATGTGAGCTGGGGGCATTTTTCTATGGTCTGTTCTTATTGGAAAGCGTCACATGACATTAAAGAAAAGTATCGGTACTCGGTCTTAAAAAAGTGGTATCGGTGCATCCCTACTCTGTATATTCATTATATCCGCAATACATTTTAGGCTGGGGTCAGACCAGCGCACTTTTAACGTGCGTTCTGGCGCACTTAATTACGGCCGCACTAGCAGCAAATGACGGGCAATGACGGCCAATATACGATGTACGGCCGCACGAAAGTCCGGCCACGCAACGTAAGTGGAATTTGAACGCATTATTTCGGGAACGCAGAACCACTAGTACTGACGTACAGAGTGCGCTGCGTCTGCTAGCGGCATGTGTGCGTGATTAGGAGACGCCAGACGCTGCTAATGTCCAGCCTACATAACGTCCAGACACCCAAAGTTTCCTGATTTGGATCCGTACAAAATCATGCACAAAAATTGCGCATTGTATGACCGTTTTCGCGTATTCCGTGAAAAAATACGTCAATGCATTCGGACGCACTTTTTGACGTTCGCCTGTAAAAATGCTTTCGTTTGACCCTAGCCTTAATGTTTGTCTTTTGCCATTTTCGTTGATAATATCCATAGATAATAGCAAAATTCACTGTTACCCAAGTGGGGTTGGATGCTCTGTAGATTACCCGGGTGAAGCTGTGGATAGTCCTCAGATTACCCAGGTGAAGCTGTGGATAGTCCTCAGATTACCCAGGTGAAGCTGTGGATAGTCCTCAGATTACCCAGGTGAAGCTGTGGATAGTCCTCAGATTACCCAGGTGAAGCTGTGGATAGTCCTCAGATTACCCAGGTGAAGCTGTGGATAGTCCTCAGATTACCCAGGTGAAGCTGTGGATAGTCCTCAGATTACCCGGGTGAAGCTGTGGATAGTCCTCAGGTTACCCAGGTGAAGCTTCAGACTTGCACATTATCCGGGTAAAGTGTGGATTTTTCAGCTCTTCCAGACTGTTACCCAAGGGCAGTTGGTTAGTCCTAAAATTACCCGGGTAAAGTCCGAAATTTTCATATTTTTTTTTTCTCCGCTTTACCCGGCGGTTTTGGGTAATGTCAGGATTACCCGGGTAATCCTAAAATGATCGCACTTCAGGCTTTACCCGTAACAACATATATATGTTTCACAAAACAATGCTACAACGGACGATAAAGTGTGCGGCGACACGGACGTGATGACTGCGTTCGTCTGACGCTAGCCTTAGTTCTCGTGATAAAGGGTTACACTGCCCGAACCATTCTATTTATGGGAAACATTTGGCTCCCTGAAGTCAAAACATTGTATCGGATTGTATATATTAAGAACGCATTGTATCTCTGGAGAACAACAATGTATGCAAATGTTATCAAATAAAACTTCTCTAACCTACCCTGGCTAAAAAGAGCGCCTTATAAAAACAGAGCATGGGTAAACCTCTCCTGTTTCTCTGTGTGAGGCTCTAAACTTTGCTTTCCCTTTGCCAGTTCCTCCCAAACATTTATTTTCGTAAATAAACCCCACCTGTGCTTTCCCCTGTAATCCCTGTGCTGGATACTGGTTCATTCTTAATCCTCCTGTCCTGAACGTGTGGTCACACACCGGCTCTCAGACATTAGGAAGACTTGCCTTTCAGTTCGATGACATCATACAGGCCCAGAAATAATTAATCAGTGGTTAATCGTTCATCTTTAATAGTGAAATGAAAACTCGCCAGGTTAATGATTGTGCAGAGGTTGTTATGGTAAATGGGCACCATTGCACACCCAGTTAAACATGATATGCAATGAGTTGGCACACTGCGCGAAAAACACGCACGCACCTCATAACCCCCAATTTAGGTACTTCTTTTTCTGTGAGTTTTGGATAAATTATGTGATGGTAAAATTTATATTTATGAAAAACTCACCAAGCAGTGAACTGTTAAAGGGCCAATACCACCAAAAAATGCAATGTCCTTATTGTGTTTATTATATGTTGCTGATATCTTATATGCGCTTTGTTTTTCGCCTGTATGTTTATTTAAGAAAATATTTTACTTCTATCAGGGTTATTCAGAGAGCACCGAAATGTCACCAATATTTTAACGCTTCAGCGGGTTAAATTCGCAAACCCTGGCTTTACCTACAAAGTGCGGCGAATCGACCCACCGAACGCATCTGAAAAAAACGCTGCAAAACCACCGAATCGATCTGAAAAACCGCCATAATGATCAACGCAAAATCACCAAATAGATCCAAAAAAAAAAGCCGACAAGTCGCTGAGCGGGGTAAAAAATAATAATAAAAAGATATATAAAGGTGTTTTCAAAAAAACTATACTGCATGAAAATGCCTGGAAATAATCTATAAAGTCCTATGAATGATGATAATAAAAAGGTCTCTTACAGAAAGAAATAAACATATAAAAAAAAAAAAATGGGGGGGGAATTTTTAGCCGAAAAATGCCTAAAATCCTAAAAAATAAATAGACTTTTTGCTGCAAATGAAAAGAACGAACGGTTGAATAAATATTTAATAAAAACGGGAATTTTTTTTTTTTTCTTTGATTAAACCTGTCAAATGAAACCACCGAAAATCGGTGCTCACATTTCGGTACAGTTCGGCGTTCTGTGAATAGATTAACTATTGCTTCTCTGTGGGGATTTCACGGACGTCGAATTGCACTGTATTCCGCTGGCAATTCGCCAATATTTGTCGAATTGCCATGTTTTTGAATAGTTGAATGGCCACAAAATTGCACCGTACGGGGAAATTCACTATTCGGTGCAGTTTCGGTGCTCTCTAACCCTGTATATGTCACTGGATGCATCTTTTGTGTTGTAAACAGCCCCCCCCCCCCCGAGTATCTTTCCATCACTTGCTCCTCACTGTGTGGCTTTGGCCATAGAATGGAGTGAATGAATACAGAACCAGTGTATTATGTTCTTAGTCGTGTACTGGGATTTTACTGCATTCCACCATATGGAAACTTAAGGTGACTTCTCGTCTTTAAATCGTTTGACGCCCTGTCAGCCAAGCTGTAATGTTAGCATTAAAAGCAGTTTTTGTGCTGACTGCTTCGAGCATCAGATGACGGGCTACCATGACATCTGTGATATTTGTCCTTGCTGCCATCCCTAAATCTGCCGTGTATGACAGTTCGTTGGCGTGTCATGTGAAAATGTCAAATCTGACGTTGTTTTTTTTTTTTTTTTTTTTAAAAGTGTGAACTTTACAAGAGACCTGAAATGTTGAAGCAAATTGTATAATGGCACCATCTCTCAATATTTCTATTGTTTTTTTTTTTGTTTTGTTTTTTTTTAGCCGTGAGGTACTTAATGCCTGGGATCCTAGTGAGGCCTTAAAAGCAAATCCCTGGTGTTCCAGTGGTAGAACACTGCGTTTTGAATCCAGTCCGGTGGGAGAGTCTCGCACCTTCATCGGGAGCCAGCTGCAAGACTGCTCCCTTGTGGCGCCGGCACTCAGTGTGTTCTCTAATGTGTCGCCACTATGTTACCATTATTATTTATTAAGCGCCAACACATTTCGCAGCGCTGTTCTGAGCAAGACTGGAACCACGAGGAAGCAGTTGAACAGCTAGTACGTGATGGAGGTGCAGGTCGCACTGCTCTCCCACCAGACCACTGGCGCTAGATTGTCACAAGGGAAATGTAGTTCCAGAGGTCCCAGGCAAATCACATGATGTCACCCCTTGACAGTAACCCACTTATACCATAACATTTTTGGGTCTGTAAACTCAAAACCTTTGTATACTCAATATATGTGCAGCGAGTCGCACTTGGCTTGAGCCCCTCCCTGCACTTTAATTACCTCGGGGATATAACACTGACTCCAGCTTTTAGATTAAAGTCCCAATCAGTTTTACAACCTGCATTGATAAATATACGTAGGAATGCTAGATATATCGATGCAATGACACCAAGGTCGAGGACGAAAGACTGAAGTCCATCAGGTTCGACCTTTCCTATCTCTTTAGGATTGGATTATCAGGAACATATCTGAAACAATTTCCAACCGTAAAATAAGATCTAAGCTTCATAACGACAACCAGATCTCTATGGATCGTCAAGGTGACTTTTTTATATTTTAAATAGAACGCCTTGGAATATTCTGAATAACTTTTCATATGGTAAACGTTACCATAGTACCATAATAATGTCATTGACAGAACGTCCGAGTGTTCCTGTATGTTCCTGGAATAGCGCTCGGTGTCATGGGGGATAATTTACAGAACTCTAAAGTTAACTCTTCCACTGCAAGATACATATCCGGGTGGGAGTCGTGGGACAGTTAACCCACAGGACACAAAGCACAAACTCCGGACTGGCCCTGGAAAACCCGGACTGGTGGCAACTATGCACTAGGAGCATGCGCTGCACTGAGCAATGTCACGGCACTATGTTGTTTGTGTTGGTGTGTGTATAGGTGTACTAGTACCGATCTGTACATTTTGATTCTACATGCAGATTGATGTACGAGTTGTCTGGGATACATGGAATAAGGGCATTCTGTGACGTTCTTATATAGGATGTCTTTTGATTAGCCTGGATAAATGACGCGTGATAAAAGCACAGGGGTACAGACAGTCCTGTCACTCAAATAATTTGGAAGGAAAGGAAAAAAGAGAAAGGAAAAATAACACAAGTCAAATAAAATAAGCATAAGAAGGAAGAGGAGTTAAGTAATGAGAGCAAAAAGAGAAAAGAAGGGATAGAAATGAAAAAAGTAGCGTGGGAATGGCGGAAAGAAAGAGGAATGATTTATGATAAAGAAAGAAAAGTGAGAAATGGTGAAACAAAGGTGTAAAGAGAGAAGGAGAAAGTAAGAACGAGAGAAAAAGAATGTTAGAAAAAGAGGAGAAGGAGACCAAGGGAAAGATAAAGAGAGAAAAGAATGCTAGAAAGGAGAAATGAAAGAAGAAAAAGTATGGAAAAGAGACAGAAAACGGCAGAACGTTAGAGAAAACGACAAGGTAAAAAGTAAGGGAGCGTAAAATAAAGGTGGAGAAAAGGAAAGAAAAATTTAGAAAGGAAAAGCGGGGAAGAAAGAAAATACTAACAGGGTTATTCAGAGAGCGGTGAAAAGCAGGAGAACTGGTAGGAGAACTGAAAGTTCTAGGTCAAAATAGCCAATTTGGAAAGTGAGATAAATGGGAGACTTTTTCTGGTTTGGCTATTTTAACCTAGAATTTTCATTTCTCCAGTCATTCTCCTGCTTTTCACCGCTCTCTGAATAACCCTGTAGGTGCGTGAACGTGTAGAATGGAGATTTCCCTGCTGATAGCCTTACAGGCGCTCGCCGAATGAAAAGCTGTGTTGGAGATAGTACAGGTTGTGGCAGTGATGGGTCTTCTCGGTCAGCGTGTCTGCACTCGCACTTTATAGTTAAATCTTCGGCGCTTGATGGCAGTGAATACAATGGCATCTAAAGTATTTGGTTTCCTCTACAATGAAAAACATGAATTTTACCGCGTGTATTGACACTCTACATTTGTATATCATGTACCAACCTGCTACGACACGGCTCTGCTTTATCCCAGGAAAGTGTGTCATACCGGATACAATCATTTCCTGGGGATTCTATAACGGAGCTGCTAGTATTAGCGCATGGATTGCGTTACATACGACGGAGGCTGCGCGGGACACGGCGAAACCACATCCAGCTTACCGAGCTTAAAATCTTCTCTTATGCCATAACCCTGAAATAGCTATATTTTCCCCTAATACGCATGAATCCTTATTCTATACTGACATCCTTACATTAACACCCCTATATGGCAAGAAGTACAGTATAAACAGTTTGGCTGCAACGCCATGGAACTTGTTAGCGCTTTATAAAAACCTGTAACGGCTGCCAGAGCTATAATTCCCATAATTCCCCTGTGCATCATTGATATTCACATTGCCTTATCAAGATACACACATGCCGTTGCATTGATCTACAGAGAAATACCAAAAAAATACGGTGAATGAGACTGTTATAGGGACTAGGTGGGGGGGGGGTGGGTAATGATATGTTACGCTACTGTAAACAAAAAAAATTTAAGTACACCTGCCATGGGCAAAATGACTTTTGCCCATTTGACAGGGCACCTCTCCCTGGAGCCGGCGACATGTCAGGGGGAGGAGCTGCTGCGAGCAGAGAGTCACCCGCCAGGACAGCACCCCGCATGCACGGTGTGCTGCACCGGTAGTCACTCAGATTGTGACAGTGCAGCACTCAGTGACCAGATGGCGGTGCTGTAGGACATCGCTCTGCTCATAGCTGTCCTCCTCAATGCGGCATGCCGCAGTCACATGGGGGCAGGGGAACTTCATATCTCCGTTTTTATGGGGGGGGTTACATTTATAAAGGTCAGTGAAATATTCTGACCTATATAAAGGGAGAAGTGCCCTGTCACATGGGCAAAAGTCATTTTGCCCATGACAGTTGTACTTTACTTTACGGCTAGGGTCAGACGAACGCATTTTTCACGTCGTACGTGAAAAAGCGCGTTTGAAAGAATGGACGTATTTTTTTTCACGAATACGCGACAGCGGTCATACGATGCGCATTGTCGTCCGTGATTTTGTACGGATCATCAATAAAACACTTTTTGCGTCTGGACGTTATGTTGGCCGGACACTAGCAGTGTCTGACGTCTCCTAATCACGCACACACGCCGCTATGCGGACGCAGCGCACTCTGTACGTCAGTACTAGCGGTATCATGTTCTCAAAAAAATGCATTCGTTTGCCGTACTTCGTATATTGCCCATCATTTGCTGCTACTACGGGCGTGAAAAAAAGTGCGGCTGCACGCGCGTTCGCACTGCGTTCGTCTGACCCCAGCCTTAGGCTAGGGTCAGACGAACGCATTTTTCACGTTGTCCGTGAAAAAGTGCGTTCGAACGAATGGACGTATTTTTTTCACGGAATACGCGATAGCGGTCATACGATGCGCATTTTCGTCCGTGATTTTGTACGGATCATCAATAAAACCCTTTTGTGTCTGGACGTTATGTTGGCCGGACGTGTGCAGCGTCTGACGTCTCCCAAACACGCCGCTATGCGGACGCAGCGCACTCTGTACGTCAGTAGTAGCGGTTTGACATTCTCGAAAAAATGCGTTCGTTTGCCACTTGCGTTGCACGGACGAACATTTGTGCGGCCGTTCGTCGTATGTTCCCCGGCATTGGACGTCATTTGCCTCTAGCACAGCCGTGATTTCGTGCGGCTAAACGCACGTTAAAACTGCTTTCGTCTGACCTTAGCCTTAGGCTCGCGTCAGACAAGTGCAGTGTTCACGTCCGTGTTGCCGCACATTTTAACGTCCGTGGTAGCATACAATTATGATCAATAGAGACCCACACATGAAGTGCGGACACACGTGGCAAACGGGCGCAGGTTAGGCAAGAATGTAAATCTGCTAGAACGGACGCGCAGAGTGCGCTGCGTCCGCAACGTCCGCATACCTTTGTGTGTGAGTGATGGAACGAAGTCAGACGGACTGCATTTATACGTCCAGCATTTTTGATGGACAGAATGCTTTTCATATTAATTTATTTTCCCTGCTACATCCGTCAAAAAATACGTCCGTCACAAAAACGGACTGTGTGGCCACTACCTTGTCGTCGGTCAGAAAGTACGTCCGTTGTGCACAGACGCACAGAATGCGCTCGTCTGACCCGAGCCTAAAATGAAAAAAAATCCTCTTGCATCAGAAAGATTGAAGCTGTACCCACTGCTTTAAAATGACTCGCGCGTCATAGAACTGAAGCACACAGTAATAATATACATTGAGAAATTACGCTAGCATTATTCGTGTCACAAAATTGGGAGGAATGGGTCTGCTCACCCCTGGCGTTCCACACAAACTCTATCATGCTAAGAAGCTCCTGTTTTGAATGTTTACTTGGGCAACCACCAATGGCAGGGATTGGTGAACCTCGGCACCCCCCCCCCCCCGATGTAACTGAACTACGTGTCCCATGATGTTCAGCCACTGTTAAATGCATCTAAGCATCATGGGACATGTAGTTCAGAATCATTGGTGCCAAGGTCTGCCTTCACTGGCCAATAGCAAAACCTCTGGCAATAAGCAAGTAACCATTATGCAAAGGCGGAGGAAAGCGGGTGATTGGTAATTGGTTCTAAGTCGTGTAATTCAAAGGGATGCATGCGCTCCGTTATCCCTGTATTATTGCACAATCCCCACATAACTCTTCTTTCCTAATGCACTTCTTTCGGGGGTCCTTAAGATATATATTGTGTGTGCAGGAGAGCTACAAAGCAATAAATCCACTATAATATAGGCTGACAGATATTGCTCTGTATCATATTTTGCTCTAAATTACAATTGTGTATATACATGAATGGTCGTAATAAAAGGTCGTGACGTTGTGCCTGAATAAAATGTCTGGGAATAGTCACGATTCTGGCCCCACCTCCAACGACATTCCCTACAATGCAAGTGTCCTTCTTTGTTCATTTGCAATGCTGGGAGATGACATTATAAGAGAAGAGCCGAACTGCACCGAACAGTGACTGTCACCATACGGTGCGATTTCGTGACTGTTTGTCTAATCAGAGAGCTGTCAATTCACCAGATATTGGCGAATTGCCAGCGAAATACAGTGCAGTTTGCCTCAGATCGCCGCAATTTGGCAACCTTTGACAGCAGTGAAATTGTCCCCTAGAGAAGTAATGGTTAATCTATTCAGAGAACGCCGAACAGCACCGACATGTCAGTGAAACGCCCAGATTTTCGGTGGTTCAGTTTGACCAGTTTAAGGCTAGGGACAGATGAGCGCATTTTCTGCGGCCACCGTCAAAATGTACGTCGATGCGTGCGCACGCATTTTTTCACGGAATACGCTTAAGTGGTCAGACGATGCGCAATTCTGGACGTATTTCATGACGGTGGGGTAAAAAGAAGTCTAGGGAAATCCGGCTGTTTGAACGTTATGTAGGCCGCACACTAGCAGCGTCTGACATCTCCTAATCACGCACACACGCTGCCATGCGGCCGCAGCGCACTCTGTACGTCTGTAGCAGCGGTTTCACGTTCTGAGAAAAATGCGTTCATTTGCTGGTTGCGTGGTGTCGGCGCACTTTCGTACGCACGTACTGCGTATATTGGCCGTCATTGGCCGTTATGTGCTGCTACTGCCGCCGTGATTTAGTGCGTCTGCACGCGCGTTCCGACTGCCCCACTCTGACCCTAGCCTAAACCGGCAAATCCCATAGGATTCGATGAAAAAAATATTTGCGTTTCTATTTAATTAGACGAATCCCATAGGTTTCAATGTTAAAAATATTCCCGTTTTTACCCAATATCTATTGAACCATTTGTTCTTTTAATTTTCAGCAAAGACTCTTTTAGGATTTATTTAGCAATTTTTTTGGGGATTTCTTTCGACAATTTCCCCCCCCCCCAATTTTATGTGTTTTTTTTTTTTTTTTTTTAATAGCGGTTTTCCTTTTTTCTGCAACAGACCATTTTATTATAATTTATAGCATCTTCTACGTTAATGCCAGACATTTTCGTATAGTAGTTTTTTTTGCAAACAGCAATTCAAAAGAATTCGCCAATGCTGAATTCACTGCAGGGTTGACGAATCGGACTCGCTGAAGTGCGGCGAATCAGAGAGCACCGAGAAGTCGGTGACATTTCGGTGCTCTCTGAATAATCCTGAATGAGACGGCTATACAGAAAGGCATTAGATACATTTAGATACAGAGAGACAGATAAATTGTTAGATATAGAGATAGATGAAGAACGATCCAAAGATAACAACTAGAGATATACTGTAGATGGATTGATTGATACAAAGAGACAGAAAGATAATGGATAAGATAAGAAGAAAAGATAAATGTAGTGATCGCTATAGAGATAGACAGATGATTTATTTATCAATAAAAAATGCCCTTTGTCATACTCCGGCAGAGATTAACAGAATGCTTTATGTTTCTGTTTAGGAATGTAGTTCACTTTAATTACCTTTTTATCTTAACTCTTTGATACAATCAAAAAAGTAAAACACATTAACTTTACTCCTCTCTTTGAACAAGCTGAGCGTGGAGGAAATCCTGAATCTTGATCCTGACATCCGGGCGTCAACCTGTTTCCATTTATCCTGTAGTTGTAGAGTTACCTGTTTCTATATTTGCTCAAAAACCTGAATATCTGCAGCACGTGCTCACCGGAGTAAAAAAAAACACACATAGGATGCCAGTAACTCGGCCCGCTTCTGCTCATTTTCCATTTAACGTTTAAACGCCTCTTCCGTTTTCCGCTGTTATCCTCCCACTCTCCGAATTATCAAGATTTAGAAGTATTTTTGGGAGTGAATGTCGCATTTATTACACTGAAAAAGTAATTGGTTGATCAGATCTTAATAAAATTAACAAACCCAGCCATTGGTCTATATATCTGATATATATTTTATTTTTTTAATAGATTCATCTATTTTTTTTTTTTTTTTTCTTCTATAAAGCCATAAAAAATAAAGATTTAGAATTAAACTCGTCATGGAGAATGACCAGAGTTCAAAGAATCACTTCCTGTTTCCTGCTCAGCAGAATGCAGGAAGCTGCTCTGCGAATCACAACATTTCATTGGCTACTGAAGTCACATGCCACCTGTATCCCTGTTTATCCCTTACTGGCTGAAAATTTGTGACATAATCATTCCACTATGTCTACCTCCGCACTCCAAAAATAAATAATATCAGTCTATCCCTAGTTTTTATGCTGACCAAAAATCCACGTCTTTTTTTTTTATGTGCATGTGTACCTCATCAGGTCTGTTCACTAAAGGGGAAACTCAGGAGAAGAGCACAAAAGTGGGTCGCGACCAGGGGCGGACTGGGTCGCGGGGCAAGTGCACCCAGGCCTCTCTAATGCCTGGGACCCGCTGATGCATCTTACCTGCAGCAGTGGGTCCCAGGCGGTGCGGCTACCTCTGAATGTTCCCAGGCGCCACCTGGGACTCACTGCATCAGGTAAGATACTCTGTAATGGCAAGGTGGGAAGGGGAAAGCATCTGTAATTGGAAGGTGTGGGGTGGGACTCAGAGACTGGTGGCACGCTCTGTACTCCCAACACCAGGAGCCACTGTGCACAATGCACATCTCAGTGAAGCAAAGTATATTTATATAGGCCAGCCTCCCATGGAGGTGTTTTTTGACTGGCTTGGACCAATGGTGCTTTCCCATTGGTCCAAGCTATTCCATTTCTCTTCAGTGTCTGAGGCACTGAAGAGCGTAGGGTCAGGAAGTAGGCAGCACCAGATGCATGCTGCAGACTTCTCAATCTCTTGGCCAGCTTGAGTTTATGCGATTAGCGTAGCGTTCAGCTACGCAAATTGCGTAGCTCAGGGAGGGCAGGCTGCTGCGAAAAAATGTGTGTAAGCGGCAGAGATGGACGGCAGGGGAGCGCGGAGCAGAGAAGTTTAAGTTTTTTTTATATTTTATTATTCATTCATTAGTGATTTAAATTAGAGTTGCTTTGTCTACCATCACCCCAGACTTTGAGACACTTATTAAGAGCAAGAAGCATCCCCAGCTTTCCCTTAAATTCTAATTAATTTCATATGTTTCAATTACAGTTTATTCTATTGGGTTTTTGCCTCAACAGCACTTTTGTTTTCACTAGTGCTGTGATTACTGCACTATCCATTATTTTGGAAAGAATCCCTGTTTATTTACAAAATTGTTTAAAAAGTGCATATATTGTAGAATATTGCACATAGCGTTTGCTGTTGATGAAGATATCTTGATTTTAACAGACATCGGGCACTTCTAATACTGTTGCTACTGGTGATATGACCAAACCAATCCAATTGTTTCTAGCCATTGGTGCTAGTCTGCAGTAATTATTTGATCTACATTTGTGTCACCTTTATGGTGTTATTAGCGACATGCTGTGCTGCTATTTGCGTTATGACTAATTAACAGCTTCTTAGCTTGTGGGACTTATTTGCAGCAAATCCAATAATCATCAATTTTGTTGACTAATTAATTGTGTCGTCTTATATTGATATTGGTGACACACTTTACGCTGTACTGGCGGTATGACCAACCAATACCTTTTTAGCCATTGGGGCTTTTTTTGCAGCAATCACAAGACAAATTATCCGTGTTGACTAACTAATAATGTTGCTTCATGTTTAATATTGGTGATATACTTTATGCAACTATTGGCGATCTTATTAACTAATTGGACAGCCCTTTTCTGGGGCCATTTTGCAGCAACTATAAAATCAACCTTCTTTGTGTGACTTGGGGTAGGGTCAGCATATAATATTATATCAGATCTAGGGTCACACCCAGGTTCTCATCCACAGTGGGTTACCAATTCCTGTTTTTTCTCTTACTGCTATTAAGGAGTTGTACCAACTTATATTTGTTGTGGAATTCCCATTATGTGCATTCAAGATAACAACAATTTCTAGGAGGTTGTGATTTATAATTTAGGTATATCAGCTGTAATTTGACCAATAACCCCAATTGGTGTGATATACATCTTTATGGAGTTGAGTCAATTTTTATCATTCTCCTTGGCTAAGCTTAACTTCAATAATTGGTTTGAGTATCCCAGCAGGGACCTGTTTGTTGTTTTTTCTGCTATTATCCAATATATTAAGAATGGAATGGTAAGCAGTGAACAGGGGTTATTTAATTCCAGGATCCCTAGTTATTTCCCACTAAAGTGGGACTAACCAACCGTATACTAAGTACCATCATTTCACATAGATTTGTTTGCCGTTTATTTATGGTTTTTAGAATTAATCAATAAAAGTTATATGTGTATTGTACAGTTGTGTTCAAAATTATTCAACCCCCACTGAAATTGAGTGTTTTGGCCAGTTTGACATTGATTTTGATCATTCAGTCATCTTACTTACAATTAAATCAAAGAGGCACGTGTAGGTCAGACAAATATAACATAACATTTATAATGAAATAACCACAAATGTCTTTTCTGTGCTCACATCATTATCAGTTTTATTCAACCCCCAAGTGACATTCAATCTTAGTACTTAGTACAACATCCTTTTACAGTTATAACAGCTTTTAAACGTGAAGCATAGCTTGACACAAGTGTCTTGCAGCGATCTACGGGTATCTTCGCCCATTCGTCATGGGCAAAAGCCTCCAGTTCAGTCACATTCTTAGGCTTGCGCACTGCAACTGCTTTCTTTAAGTCCCACCAGAGGTTCTCAATCGGATTTAAGTCAGGTGACTGCGATGGCCACTCCAAAATGTTCCAGCCTTTAATCTGCAACCATGCTCTAGTGGATTTAGAGGTATGCTTGGGATCATTGTCCTGTTGAAAGGTCCAACGTCTCCCAAGCCTCAGTTTTGTGACGGACTGCATCACATTGTCATCCAATATCTCCTGGTACTGAAGAGAATTCATGGTACCTTGCACATGCTGAAGCTTCCCTGTACCTGCAGAAGCAAAACAGCCCCAAAGCATGATTGACCCCCCCGCCATGCTTCACAGTAGGCAAGGTGTTCTTTTCTTCATAGGCCTTGTTCTTCCTCCTCCAAACATAGCGTTGATCCATGGGCCCAAACAGTTCTAATTTTGTTTCATCAGTCCACAGAACACTATCCCAAAACTTCTGTGGTTTGTCCACATGACTTTTGGCATACTGCAGTCGACTCTTCTTATTCTTTGGAGACAGCAAGGGGGTGCGCCTGGGAGTTCTGGCATGGAGGCCTTCATTACGCAGTGTGCGCCGTATTGTCTGAGCTGAAACTTCAGTACCCACATCTGACAAATCTTTTCTCAGTTCCTCAGCAGTCACACGGGGACTTTTCTCCACTCTACGCTTCAGGTAGCGCACAGCAGTCGAAGTCAGCATCTTCTTTCTGCCACGACCAGGTAGCGTTTCAACAGTGCCCTTTGCCTTGAATTTGCGAATGATGCTTCCTATGGTCTCTCTTGGTATGTTTAATATCTTTGCAATCTTCTTATAGCCATTGCCCTTCCTGTGAAGAGTAATCACCTCTTCTCTTGTCTTCCTGGACCATTCTCTTGACTTCACCATGTTTGTAACCACACCAGTAAATGTCTAGAAGGAGCTGAGTATCACAGTCATTTTAAAGCTGCCTAATTGGTGCTTATTATGCTTTATTGCTGCTCCGCGACATCCACAGGTGTTTTCAATACCTGATTGAAAACACTTGAATGAACCTCTGTTCTTCAGAGTGGTAGTCTTTAAGGGGTTGAATAATTGTGTCAATGAAGAATTCACAAAAGAAACATTTACTACTGTATTACAAAACCAATTGATGTCATTTTAGTTGCATATGGTTCTTTAAAAAGTCCTTGTAGGATTTCATTCTGAATACAATTACAAATGTACACTAAATTCCCTAAAACCCTTTACAGCATTGGGGGTTGAATAATTTTGAACACAACTGTATGTCTGTAACTTGAAACCAGCACGAGTGGTGTAAACCAGCTGATACAGCTGTGACATATTTGCCACAATCTACTTTGTTTTTTGTTTTTGTTTTGTGGAATAAATTAGACTGTTTCAGAAATTCAATTTTTTTTGGGTCGCGACTTAATGACCAAAGATGATTGTGGGTCCTGAGGATCCACAGGTTGAGAACCACTGATCTAGACCAAATGGCCGATATGGGAGAATTTTTCCGGTTTGGCTTTTTTGACCTACAGGGTTACTCAAAGAGAGCTGATCTGGCCCCAAAATGTAACCGGACACTGAAATTCAGCATACGGTTACCTTTCCTGGCCATTCGGCTATTCAGAGAGGAGGCAGTTCGCCAAATGTTGGTGAATTGCCTGCACATACGGTGCCTGTTCGAGGGCAGTGAAATCCCCCATAGAGAAGCAATGCTTCGTCTATTCAGAGAACACAAAACAGCAGGGAAAAGTTGCCGAAATGCCCTGCTGTTCGGTGGTCTCAATTCGGCAGGTTTATTAAGGCGATCCCCATAGGCTTCAATGTTAAAACTAAATATTCCAGTTTTAATCCAATATCTAATAAACCGTTTATTATATTCTGCAGTAAAAAGGCTCTTTATTCATATTTTTTTTTGGCAAACTTTTTTTTTTTCTTTTTTCCTGCAACAGACCTTTCTGTTATCATTCTTTGGATCTTACATGTAAATTCCAGACATTTTCGTTCAGTAGTTTTTTTTGCAAACAGCGTTTCAATTTTCAAACTTTCAAGCAAACTTTTTTTTTTTTTTTTTACCTCGTTCGTCTGCGGTGTCAACTTTTTCCGGCGGCTGCTCTGCGCTGTGATCAGCGCCTAGACTGCTTTCTCCGGCGTGGTTAATCCAGCTGTTTCTGCGGGTTTTGGGGAGTGTTCGGCGGGTTTGCGGCGAGTTTTCCCTGCACTACGGGGGGCCCTGCAATGCTTGCTGAATACACCGCAGGGTCGGCAAACTAGGATTGCTGAATCGCCCCGAAGTGCGAGGAACGAAAAGTCACTGAACGTGCGGTGACTTTTCGAATCTCTTTGAATAACCCTGCTAGAATTTCACTTCTCTAGTCATTCTCCTGAGTTTCACCTTTTAGTGAATAGACCTGCATGTGTTGTTCCCTGTATTATCCATCAAACGGACGCATTCAGTGCGCTCGCTCGTATGGCCCCAGCCTGAGCATCTCCTCCTACAGACACTAGAAAGCCAATTCATAATGTTTGTTTTGCTCTATGATAATGCTCTCCTAGGTTTTGTTTCTTTTCTGTTCTTTTATTCTGTTCTTTTATCGTTTTGCCATAAACAAAGCTCACGGGGGAAATTGCCTGGAATTCCACTGGACAGACAAATTGTTTTCATTTTTTCGTCCGTTAAATGTAGAAGTCATTAAGCAGAAGTTCAGACACTCCTCCTGCATCTTGGAAAAGGGCAACGATTTTCTGCTAATGTTTCTAGAGAAGAAATAACAGACAATTATTAGACAATATCCTTCTTTGTCGCAGTGTCAATTCATTTCTGTTTATTTTTTTTTAAGGTGGTTTTAAACTGGGGAAAATAAAATGTATTAAATTCTATCACTTTGATGCTCACCCCAAGAAGAGCATCAAAGACTTATTCACTGCCATGAATCCACAAACTACGTTTTTTTGTTTTTTTTAAATTAGCTTTTTACTTAGCAATTTATAAATTATTTAGATTCAGTATTGTGCACACATTTGCCTTTCCGTATGCAACAATTTTCCTTCCAAGAATTTATAAATGATAAATTAACATATTACAGGCAATTTTTTTTTTCTTCTTTTAACATGACTGCCATAGCTCCCCAGTTGGCTCTATTCAAGGGAGACAGTCCCTATTTTGGCTGAAAACTTTCTCTCCAAATATCCCTCTTTCAAGGGGCACCTCCATATATTTAAGGTGTGAAGGTTGTTGTTTTTTGTTGTTGTTGAATTGATCCATAATCCATATATTTAGGGTGCTCTGGTATTTTTAGGGGTTCCTCCATATATTCGGGGTGTGCGGGTGTCCCTTTAATGGCTTCTCAATATATATTCAGGGTGTGCGGGTGTCTTTTTAGTGGCTCCTCCATATATTCGGGGTGTGCGGTGTCTTTTTAGGGGCTTCTCAGTATATATTCAGGGTGTGCGGGTGTCCCTTTAGTGGCTTCTCAATATATATTCAGGATGTGTGGGTGTCTTTAGGGGTTCCTCCATATTTTCAGGGTGTGTGGGTGTCTTTTTAGGGGCTCCTCTGTGTATTCAGGGTGTGCGGTTGTCTTTTTCGTGGCTCCTCCATATATTCAGGGTGTGTGGGTGTCTTTTTAGGGGCTCCGCCATATATTCAGGGTGTGCGGGTGTCTTTTTCGTGGCTCCTCCATATATTCAGGGTATGCGGGTGTCTTTTTAGGGGCTCCTCTGTATATTCAGGGTGTGTGCGGTGTCTTTTTAGGGGCTTCTCAATATATATTCAGGGTGTGCGGGTGTCCCTTTAGTGGCTTCTCAATATATATTCAGGGTGTGTGGGTGTCTTTAGGGGTTCCTCCATATTTTCAGGGTGTGTGGGTGTCTTTTTAGGGGCTCCTCTGTGTATTCAGGGTGTGCGGGTGTCTTTTTAGTGGCTCCTCCATATATTCAGGGTGTGTGGGTGTCTTTTTAGTGGCTCCTCTGTATTTTCGGGGTGTGCAGTTGTCTTTTTAGTGGCTCCTCTGTATATTCGGGGTATATTCGGGGTGTGCAGTTGTCTTTTTAGTGGCTCCTCTGTATATTCAGGGTGTGTGGGTGTCTTTTTAGGGGCTCCTCCATATATTCAGGGTGTGCGGGTGTCTTTTTAGTGGCTCCTCTGTAAATTCAGGGTGTGTGGGTGTCTTTTTAGGGGTTCCTCCATATATTCACGGTGTGCGGGTGGCTTTTTAGTGGCTCCTCTGTATATTCAGGGTGTGCGGGTGTCTTTTTAGGGGTTCCTCCATATATTCAGGGTGTGCGGGTGTCTTTTTAGGGGTTCCTCCATATATTCAGGGTGTGCGGGTGTCTTTTTAGGGGCTCCTCTGTATATTCAGGGTGTGCGGGTGTCTTTTTAGGGGTTCCTCCATATATTCAGGGTGTGCGGGTGTCTTTTTAGGGGCTCCTCTGTATATTCGGGGTGTGCGGGTGTCTTTTTAGTGGCTCCTCCATATATTTAAGGTGTGCGGGTGTCTTTTTAGGGGCTCCTCTGTATATTCGGGGTGTGCGGGTGTCTTTTTAGTGGCTCCTCCATATATTTAAGGTGTGCAATTTTATATAAAAGAGCTGCAAAGCAATAAATCTCCCAGCAACGAGTCTCTAAAATATAATACATGTTGTTAGAAATTGCTGCGTGTAAATAAAACCCTTTACTCTTGTTCTAAATTACACTTTAGTAACATTAATGGCCCCAATAAATTGTGAAGTGATGAAAAAGTGCGGGAAACGCCTTGTCTCTAGCCCCACCTCCAGCAATATCCTCATTGTGGCCATATGAAATATTGAGGTTGTGTGTAACATTTCTATGATGAAGTGCCTATTTTAGGGATTATTCACTCACCTCCAAATTAACCCCGAATTGCACCGAACAGTGAATTTCACCATTCGGTGCAATTTCGGGTCAATTCGTCTAGTCACTAAACTGTCAATTCACCAAATACTGGCAAACTGACAGTGAAATATGGTGCAGTTCGCCGCAATACGGCAGCGCCAAAATTGCCTCCTAGTAGATCATGTCTTCTATTCACAGAACGCCGAATTGCACCAACATTCTGGCAAAATGCCCTGATTTTCAGTGTTTTGATTCGACAGGTTTAAACAGGCGAATCCCATAGGATTTAGGCTGGGGTCAGACCAGCGCACTTTTAACGTGCGTTCTGGCGCACATAATTACGGCCGCACTAGCAGCAAATGACGGGCAATGACAGCCAATATACGAAGTACGGTCGCACGAAAGTCCGGCCGCGCAACGCAAGTGGAAAATGAACGCATTTTTTCGAGAACGCCGAACCGCTAGTACGGACGTACAGAGTGCGCAGCTGCGGCATAGCGGCATGTGTGCGTGATTAGGAGACGTCAGACACTGCTAATGTCCAGCCAACATAACGTCCAGACGCAAAAAGAGTTTTATTGACGATCTGAAAAAATCACGCACGAAAAATGCGCATCGTATGACCGTTTTCGCGCACTCCGTGAAAAAATACGTCAATTCGTTCGGACGCACTTTTTTACGTTCGCGTGTAAAAATGCTTTCGTTTGACCCTAGCCTAAATGTAAAAAATAAATAAAAAAAGTAATATCCTAAAAAAAAAAAAAAAAGTCTATCATTTTTTTAAAAGACCTTTTTGTTTTATTTAAAAAAAAAAATACTTTTTTTAATATTTAGTAAGAGACCTTTTTATTTATAAAGGACTCTTTTTATTACTTGGACACGTTTTTTACTACCAGGGTTATTCAGAGAGCGGTGAAAACCAGGAGAATGACTGGAGAATGGAAAATTCTTGGTCAAAATAGCCGATTTGGAAAGTGAGATAAATGGGAGAATTCTTTTGGTTTTGGCTATTTTGACCTAGAATTTTTCATTCCCCAGTCATTCTCCTGCTTTTCACCTCTCTCTGAATAACCCTGTACATTTTATCCTCCTAGGAGAATAGGAGACTTTTCCTTTTTTTTTCCCCCCCCTAGATTTTCAGTTCGGTGGAATTTGCCGAAGTCAACTCGACAGTTATCAGAGCCATTATTGAACAGTGTTGCCGAAGTCCGATAACTGCTTTGGCGACTCCAATTTTGGCAAAATACGGTGACCATTCGCTAGATAGTGAATTCACCATATTTTCAGCAAAATGGAATAACCGAAGTGAGCTGAAATGAGCCGAAACGCAATTTTGGTGCTTTGTGAACAGACACTTATGTCACACTTATCATAGACATACTTTAAATTGAAAATATCAAGCACCGGCTTAAAGGGACAGTCACTCCATGAAAGTATATAAGTATGTATATATATATATATATATTATATCTAATATATACACACACACACGGGGTGAATCCTATAGACCTGAACCCAAAGCTTATGTTATAGATGATAAAAGTATGAAAGGTACCTCCGCTTATGTTAAGCACATCCCATCAAAGCACCGGCTGGAATTGGCTGCCGTTTTTTGTTCTGCAAGTTGTTGCCAACTCATCTCAATATTGCATTATCATTAATGTTTTGGATCTCATTCATATTGTTATACGCAAAGGCGCCAGTTATGTAGAGCTTCTTGAATTTCTCTCGTCCATTCAGATAGTCCCACAAAAACAAGTCGGGGCAGGTAAGATGGGGAGACTTGGGTGGCCACAGATTCTTGGAAATTACATGGTCCTCAAAAAATATACCCCTGGGTTGTCACCTTTTGGTTCGTGTGATGTGTGGCCCATTTTGCCATCTTCCTGGAAGTTACCTTGTGTCCGTTCCAAAGAGTAAGCCGTTTTGTTCAGTGGGGGAGCTATTTTCATGGCTGTGCTGTTTTCATGGCTATGCTGTTTTTGGAGCTTTGCTGCCCCCTAGCAGCTGCTTACAGCATTTACTGTGATGTGATGTGTTCAACTTAAGAGGAGGTATGTTTCCTGAAACTCGCATTAATTTCCTTTCATTCATTTACGATGTATAATGAAACCTTTTGGTTCGGGTGTATGTGAATCACTTGTATTTTACAGCAGGAATGTAAAGGTATGATTTACCTGCTCATAATGTGATTTATGTGACTCCATGACCTCTGGTTCATTTCTCCGATTTGGATCACAGCGTGTGGGATTCGTAGCAAATGATTTACAAACTTTATCAGCTTATCTAAATACCGTGTAACCAGGATTTAATGTCTTCATGCCTGCCAGCGTTCGCCGTGATCGCACTCTAATCACCCAGTATAGTGTTTTTTGCAAATGTCTAAATGCTTACCCCCGGGAGGTATGCATAGAGAAGTGACAGTCCCTATTTTGGGTCCAAATGTCCCTCCTTTTAGGGGCTCGCTCATATATTTGTGTTGTGCAGGTGTATAAAAGAATTGAAAATAAAAACAGGAGCTCTTGACCCGACCATGGGCTGAATTCCAACCCCGGGGTAATGAAGTTTTAAATAGTATAAAATCTATAAAAATGTAATTTTTAACGCTTTTTTAAATGTAACGTAATACTTGGGGCCCCCCAGAATGTTGATGTCTACAATTCCCCAAATTCTTTCAATGCAGTGAGGGAATCTACAAACTACATCATGATCCTTGTTAAATCATTGAAAAGGCTTTCTAAGTGATGACATTATATCTCGATGGATGAATTAGTGCAGCTGCTGGATGTATCCTCCTGTCACCTCTCTTCCTCTTTCACTGCATCTGAACACTTTACAGCTGTGGTAAAGGATAAAACCGTAGCAAAGAGGCAATGGGAATGTTTAGTCAAGGCTGCAGGGGGATCTATGGTGTTGTCTAGGCTACTTGAGATAAGAGATGGCAGCTGAATGATAGTCTGATAGTCATCTTAAAATACTTTAATCTGCCCCCTTATGATGTCATTTATATATATCCCAAACAATGTAATCCTTACGCGTCATTTTTTTGGAGATCTAACCTATAGACTCCATTCTATGGCCAAAACCACACAGTGAGGAGTAAGTGCTGTAAATTTTGTAACCCAAAATATCACACAATGGATGCGCCCAGTGACACATATAGAGGAAAATATCACACAATGGATGCACCCAGTGACACATATAGAGGAAAATATCACACAATGGATGCACCCAGTGACACATATAGAGGGAAATATCACACAATGAATGCACCCAGTGACACATACAGAGGAAATATCACACAATGGATGCACCCAGTGACACATATAGAGGAAAATATTGCACAATGGATGCGCCCAGTGACACCTATAGAGGAAAATATCACACAATGGATGCACCCAGTGACACATATAGAGGAAAATATTGCACAATGGATGCGCCCAGTGACACATATAGAGGAAAATATCACACAATGGATGCACCCAGTGACACCTATAGAGGAAAATATCACACAATGGATGCACCCAGTGACACATATAGAGGAAAATATTTTCTTAATAAGGACATTTAAGTTAAATAAAAAATAATTTCGCCAGCCCTAATTATTATTATTATTAATAATAATAATAATATTTAACTAATAATCTTTTTTTTTCTTCTTTTTTTTTTTTTTAAATTTATCGTTAACATTTTTGATCGACTAAATTTATTTTGATCGGGGGGGGGGGGGCCCATCCGCTCTGGTATCGGACTCTAGGAGTCCGAATCCGGAGCTGTACTGGATTCGTTGGGGCCCTGGGCGGCCCTACAGCAGCGTACAAAGCAGTCGCGTGTGACGCATGCATCACACGCAGCGACTGGCGCAGAAAGAAGACGGCAGATGAGAAAGCATCGGAGGAGCGGTATGTATGGTGCTGCCTGTCTCAGTCCAGCCTCAGGCCCAACCAAACCCCAGCAGGGGCCCAGATCCCAGGCACACAGCAGGGGCCCAGATCCCAGGCACACAGCAGGGGCCCAGATCCCAGGCACACAGCAGGGGCCCAGATCCCAGGCACACAGCAGGGGCCCAGATCCCAGGCACACAGCAGGGGCCCAGATCCCAGGCACACAGCAGGGGCCCAGATCCCAGGCACACAGCAGGGGCCCAGATCCCAGGCACACAGCAGGGGCCCAGATCCCAGGCACACAGCAGGGGCCCAGATCCCAGGCACACAGCAGGGGCCCAGATCCCAGGCACACAGCAGGGGCCCAGTTCTCAGGCACACAGCAGGGCCCAAAGTAGTTGGATCTGTATGTGCGTTCTAATTAATCGATTAAAAAAAATTAGATTAATCGAACATGAAAATTTTAATCCGTACCAGCCCTAATAATAATATAAAACTACCTGCAAAAGCAACAGGACTTCAGAATGAAGCTTCTAATATGATAAATTGTGAGGCAGCTGTATGAAGAAAGGGATACATGTGTGTATGTAGGCTAGGCAAGTCAGAACATTGCACGGTGGCTCGGAAACCCATCAGACGCTACGAGGAGTACGAAAGGAATGTCGTCCCCTGTGATACCTGCAAGGAGTATGTTGTAACTGCCGGTACACTTAATCTGAATTTTAAATGCATTCATGGTTTAGGAACATCACGAACATGTTATAACTAATGAAAGGCTTTATGTTCGTTTATCCGGAACATACAGAATTTGTTCAGCCTTTGTCCCCTGACTCCTTTAAGGGAAACTGTCACGTGAAAATAAGGCGAGGGTGACAGGAGGAGCTTCATGTTTAACATTTTATTCATACATCGTGCCAACAAACTAGCCAGAAGGTATAAAAATGTAATGATGTACACACCTGCGGGCCTGAAGCTTGTATGTATAGTTACATAGTATCATGGGACAAATACAAGACTCTCTCATCAGGTTTAATAATATGTCATTTTCCTATTATTGTTGTGGGTCCAATAGAAATGACACTCTTTATACAGCGTACAATCTTATTTGAGTGGTCACAGTATTGTGAGCTCCCTGCTAACTCTCCCATCTCTGAGTGGAGGCTCGAAGGGCTGATTCGGCCATCGAAATGCAGGGGCTTGTCCCCGCCGAGACACTCAGCTCAGGTTTCAGGGCTTGGAGACCTTTGAGATCCAGCCTTATCCAATGGCCTCAAAGCCTTCCTGCGCTGAGAGCCACTGGATTGGCTGGTGTCCCCAGCTCCCCTGTAGTCACATGACATGCTGACCTGGAAGCATGACACATCCTGCAGAGATCAGAGGGAGTCCAGCACTGGAGGGGGAGTGCAGAGGGGGTCAGCAAGGATTAACCTCTGTTTCCTGCCCCCTCCTATCGTTTGAACCAGTTGTGCTGCAAAAATGGGAAAAATTCCATCTGGACGCCATATTGATAATCCAACATATATATCCATAAATGTTCCAATGTAACAGGAGCTTCTCCATAGTGCTGGCCTGGTCTTCTTGTGTGGTTTGGTATTCCACAAAGACAATAGTGTGACGCACACAGAGTATGGGAACGTATGCAAAGCTTTGGGATTGATATATAGGAGTATATCAATCTTTCAGTTTGCCTCTCGAAAGCTGAGAGCAGATTGGCCGAAGTCGCAAGGGTCTATTCACTAAACACCGCTGTTTTTTTTTTTTTTTTTTAAATAATCGTGGCTCAACTATAGTGAAATTATGGGGAATTCACGGTTTAGAGAAGTTCCACCAGATTTCATCTAGGTTCGCCGGATTTTTTCTACAAGAGTTGTTCAGCATTGTTTTTAAAAGTCCTATTCCGTGGGGTTTCCACTGTCGTTTCTGACAAAGTTATTTAAACGTGGATTCCACCGTTGTTTCCGCTGTAATTTCAGACACCGTTCTCTAGCACTGTTGTTACTGTCAGTTCGTTGGCTCTGTAAAGTTGCCAAAGTGTAGTCCTTGTCATTCTACACTGGTACAACAACACGGAATGTCCACAGTTTGCCTATTTTACAGAACATCGGTGCTACCGTTGTTTGCATCCTCTGCCATTGACTGCCACTGATGAGTTTTGGTTCAGTGGGTAACTGACGTTCGCCATAGTTGCATTGAAAGGAATTTCATTTATTGTGAAAGTGAAACAAAGTTTGCAAATTGTATCCAAAAAATATTCCTAAAGTTTCAGCACATTGGACGTGACAGCTGCTGGACTGAAAATGTTTCCAGCCCAACCTGTTATGGACTTGTAGACGCACTTTTGGTACAGCAGAGGGAGTCCTCAGTCTGTCAAATAGGGTGTACTGACGGACAACATATACAGAGTAGAGACAAGGGATGGCGCAATCCGAATCCTCAGGATTGGAATCAGGACCCACTCTCGACATTTTTCAGTGCTCGGCTTTAACAAGCCAATCTAACACCCGAATCTAACAAATACAGGTCAGCGAGATTCCCAGCTGGATTCCCGAAACCTCTGGATTAAGGCTGGGGTCAGACTAACGCATTTTTAACGTGCGTTTAGGCGCACTTAATCACTGCCGTAGTAGCAGAAAATGACGGGCAATGACGGCCAATATACGAAGTACGGCCACACGAAAGTCCGGCCGCGCAACGCAAGTGGCAAACGAACGCATTTTTTCGAGAACGCAGAACTGACAGTACTGACGTACAGAGTGCGCTGCGTCCGCTAGCGGCGTGTTTGCGTGTTTAGGAGACATCAGACGCTGCTAATGTCCGGCCTACATAACGTCAAGACGCAAAAAGTGTTTTATTGACGATCTGTAAAAAAAAAAATCACACACGAAAATGCGTATGACCGTTTCGCGCATTCCGTGAAAAAATACGTCAATGCATTCGGACGCACTTTTTTACAGACGACGCGAAAAATGCGTTAATTTGACCCTAGCCTAACTTGCGATCTCTTCCCTGCCTACTCACAGGTCATGGAGGAGGCAGGGAAACACCTTGAGCCAATGCAGAGTCTCTGGGATTCCCATTCGATGGGCGCCGCTGGTCTGGACAGGGGCATTCGGTTTCGGATCGGGTTCCCCGTATCCGTCGATCCCAAATACTGCAGAACTCAGATCGGCAGCTCAAAAATCGCGATTGGGCCATCTGTAGTAGAGACATTTCTGTATACATTTTACTGTTTGGGTAATGGGAAATTAATTTTCCACAAAACCACCGGGACCTGCCAGTGGTTTTATGGGAAATCACTTGGTTGTGAAGGGACTCGATCCGGGGTCAGCAACCTTGTCCCTCCAGATGTTAATCAAGTACATATCCCTTGATGCTCAGCCTCTCATAAGGTTAGCAAAGCCTCATGGGACATGTAGTTCCAAAACATCTGGAGGGCCAAGGTTGCTGACCCCTGGGCTAGACTTTGATGTGAATCTTGAAGAGTGTGTGTGTGTGTGTGTGTGTGTGTGTGTGTGTGTGATTCAAATTTCCTGAACCCGAGATAATCTTGCTGGTGGGAGTATCTCTAATGGAAGTTGAGGATTGCGGCTGTCCAATACATGTGTGATTTTCTTTCCAGAGAGCTCAGTTTGCTTTTTAAACCGAGATTTCACACTTTGGATGGGATCTGTTTCCCTAATCTACAGCCTACAGGAACTGCCTCTCTCCCTTAATCTTGGCCGTTGTTTGCTGTAGGATAAGGTCACTTTGGTCCAAAGCAAAATAAGCCATTAATAGGTAAAATATCTCTGCTCGTACAGATAGGGCGCCAGCAAGAAGACTTTGTTGATTCCTTGGACGAAAGTTGCGATGTTAGGCTAGGGTCAGATGAGCGCATTTTGTACGGACTGTGCGTCCGTGCAGTACGGACGTACTTTCTGACTGACGACAAGGTAGTGGCCACACAGTCCGTTTTTGTGACGGACGTTATTTTTGACGGATGTAGGAGGGAAAATAAATTAAAATGAAAAAACATTTTGTCCGTCAAAAATGCTGGACGTATAAATGCAGTTCGATTGAGAAGGCCTGCAGCTAGCGGGCGAAACGCGTCTCGATGTTTTATGTACAATTTTTTTTTTACATGTTTTTTAATTTAATCCAGCTCCCCCTTTTTTATTCACTTTTTCTCCCAAGATATTTTTGTTTAAGAAAAATAGGAGAAACGAACATAACGCTGAGTGTGGGAGAATTTGGAATCTATGAGGTGGGACCCCCTCAGACGATAAGAGGTCTTAAGCGCCTATACTGAACCACCAAGAGGAGGTTCTTGAATATGTGAGTTTGTCTCTTTTGTTTATAACTCTTTCCAATTTGAGTCACGGAACTGCACTATGTATTCCTCTCTCTCCTTTTGAGATATATTTAACACCGTAAGAAGAAGGAATCGTTGCATGGGAAGAGTCCCCCATTAGAGACTTAAAGGCGCACATTTGGTGTCTTGAAGACTCCCTGTTTGTGAGTGCTATTACAAGCTGTGTGTATCTATTCACCTAATAGTACATATTACGCGATGGTCTTTTTCTCTTCCTTTTTTTAAGACCTACGGACTATCTATTAATCTGTGTTTCAACCAACTGTCCTTTGACTCTTACACATTGTATCTATTGTTGTTTGTATATATGTTTGTATGCGCTCCCATATACCTTTTGGTATATAATCTATAATCGCTAGGAGTGGAGGATACACTCATCTGGTGAGCTGCAACTTAGATTGATTTACTCAGACCGACATCCAAGTACCTAGCGCCTATACACTCACCTTTTTAAGGTTTCTTCATGTATAAATGCAGTCCGTCTGACCACATTCCATCACTCACACACAAAGCTATGCAGACGTTGCGCACTCCGCACGTCCGTTCTAGTGGTTTTACGTTCTTGCCTAACCTGCGTCCGTTTGCCGCGTCCGTTGTGCTTCCTCACTTCTGTGCGGACGTACTTCGTGTGTGGGTCTCTATTGATCATAATTGTATGTTACCACGGACGTTAAAATGTGCAGCAACACGGACGTGAACACTGCGCTCGTCTGACCCGAGCCTTACTCTTGTCAACACTATTACTGCTACACATGCTCTACCAGTGTCCTTTGCTTTCAGTTTTATTTCTCTTTTATTTCTTTTTCTAAATTGATTTCCCGTTTTTGTTTTTTTTTTCCGAATGAAGTTACTCAAGCTTTAAAGAAAAGCCGAATACATTATAAAAAAAGTAATATGCTGTAAAATAGTGTGAAATGTTATTAAAAAAAGGTAATATGTTATTAAAAAGTGTAATAAGTTTTAAAATTATACACGTTATGAAAATGTGTAGTAGAAAAGTGTAATATGTTGTAAAATAGTGTCAAATGTTATTAGAAAAGGTAATGTGTAGTACGTTTTAAAATGATACACTTTATGAAAATGTGTAGTACGTTTTAATTTATTGTACTTCCACTGTAAAAAAAAAATGTGCAATGCAATATAAAAATGTGTAATACGATATTACGTTTACTAGATTATAAAAAGTGTAATGCGATACATAAACGTGTAAAAAAAAAAGTTACAAAATGTGCAATGCTTTGTAAAAAAGTATAATAAAATGTGCAGTACTACATAACAAGTATATTACTTTGTAAAAAATATATTTCATTCTAAAAAATTTTATATAATAAAGTATAATACATGTAATATGTTATGACTAAAAGTGTAAAACCTAAAATAGAACAAGTTATAAATTTTAGGGATGGGCCGAACTCGCTCGAGTTCGGTTCTCCGTCGAACCCGAACAATACCCAAAGTTCGCGTTCGCGTGCGAACATGGTTGGAATCCAATGCAAGTCAATGGGACTCGAATGTTCGTTTTTTAGAGTGCCCTGCAAGAGGGCATATATGCAAGATATTTGCCATAAAAGGTGTATGGGGGTCCGGGTAGTGCCCTGGGGGACAGGAAACAAGGAAAAAAAGTTTTTAAAAAAAACGTTTTTAAAGGAACAGTGAGTTTTCCATGAAATAAGGGTTAAAAATAAAAACGAAAAATTCCTTCAAATATCGTGCCTAGGAGGTCCCCATAACCTGCCCGTGAAGTGGTGGATTTTTCGGATGTAGAGAAATATGAAAAACCAAAAAATGACGTTTCAAATGACAGTAAATGGTTTTCCTTTAATCTATCTATAAACAACTGCTTGGGGCGGCAGCCTGTATGAAAAGAGGACACATTTTAGGACACGCAGAACAAGTTTAGTGATTTTTTTTTTCTTTTTATTTTGGCTAAATTATGGTGAAACTTATGCAGGCTTTGGATCAAAGTAACAATAGGTGCTTTAAAATTGGGCTTTTAGTGTCAGCAACAGTGCCGTCACACCGTAACCCTTCTGTGGTATTGTGGAAGAGTGCAGGGTTGGACCCTGCGGTCCAATATTAAAATGATATGAATCTGGTAATATAGGCGTCAGTGGCAGTGCACCCAAATATTGTGCCTTTGGTGGCAGCAAGTGCTTTCACACTGTAAGTAACCCCTCTGTGGTATTGTGGAAGAGTGCAGGGTTGGACCCTGCAGCCAAATATTAAAATGATATGAATCTGGTACAGGCGTCAGTGCACCCAAATATTTTGCCTTTGGTGGCAGCAAGTGCCCTGATAGCTGACTGTCAGTGACTGAGAAGCGACACTTTCCACCACCAATTCCCAGATATCTGCAACAAGTGAGCCCCCCCAAAGTGTAACACAATACATAAAATAGAACACGTTATAATAAAGCATTATATGATCTAAAAAGTTTAAAGTGATATAAAAATGTGTAATACCGTATAAAAAGTGTAGTATTTTATAAAAATAGTAATACTTTAATATGGTATTACACTTTTTATATAAAGGTGTAAAACACTATAAAAATCAGAATGAGCAGAGGAGATTTTTTTATTTTTTTATTAACCAAAATAAATCCACATCCTGTACAGTTTAGGCTAGGGTCAGACTGAGGCAGTGCGAACGCGCGTGCAGGCGCACTTAATCACGGCCGTAGTAGCAGCAAGTGCCGGGCAATGACGGCCAATATACGAAGTACGGTCGCACAAAAGTCCGGCTGCGCAACGCAAGTGGCAAACGAACGCATTTTTTCGAGAACGTTAAACTGCTAGTACTGACGTACAGAGTGCGCTGCGTCCGCTAGCGGCGTGTGTGCGTGAATTGGAGATGTCAGACGCTGCTAATGTCCGGCCAACATAACGTCCAGATGCACAAAGTGTTTTATTGATGATCCGTACAAAATCACGGATGCAAATGCGCATCGTATGACCGCTATCGCGTACTCCGTGAAAAAATGCGTCCATTCGTTCGAACGCACTTTTTCACAGACAACGTGAAAATGCGTTCGTCTGACCCTAGCCTTAGACGTGCGATTAGCTGTCACAAAGTAACAAGTTAAAGTATATATTTACAGCCAGACGTGGTCTCTTTATCTGAGTTTTAATCTGCATCGATCAATCACGCGATTAACAGATATCCGGTTTAATAAAGCTTCTTGATTAAAAATAAATTAAAAAACTCTTTGCAGGAAGTGTGATATTTTGTTGCACGTCATAATAAGACTATGCAGCTTGTAGGTGGCTTCGATCTTTTATTTATGATGTCTCTAACACTAGACTAATGGTCTGTCTTTAGTCTTTGAAAAGTGCTTTTTATTTTTTTCCTTTCACTAACCTGAGGATTTTTACGTTTTGCGTCCGCTCGGACCCTTACATTAAATAAATCCCAGAATGTGTGAAGTTGACTCCGCCAGAAAATAGCTGTCACATCCCTTAAGTAGACCTTTTACTCACGTTGGAAACTCCACCCCGAATGCCTTTCATGTCTTGTATACATTGTGTGTTGTATGGAAAATATGATCCATCACCGTGTGTGTACGTCACGGTCTTATTGTGTGCATGGGATTATCCTGTACATTGTTACCATACATTACTTACATCACTACTAGACGAGAGAAAAACCAGCCCTGCAAATCCTGTAAAACCCACCATTCACAAGGCTTGACGTGGCTTAAGCGCGAATAATCTCACTTTCAACGATAAGAGCTTCATTCCAATAATGCGGCCTGGTGGTGACCTATCGGGACTAGAGGGGGCATTTATTGGGTTACAGAACACTCTATAAAAAATGTATCCCCTCCCCCTTCCCCCCCCCCTTTTAAATAAGCTTCTCAATTATTTTTTTAAAATTTCTTTTAGTTTAGGGTAAATACTCACCTTTTATCCCTTGACACCAGGCCGCTGCTCCTCTTCGGCTCGTGGCTTCCAAAATGCAGTAGTCCATACAGCTTCTTACCCAATTTGTGTAGCATACGTCACTTGCATTGCATACACTATGCAAATTTTGTATCTCACGGCATTTGCGTACACAGCGGAGGCACAAAACAATGGATTGTTGCTACGCATGGATGCATAGAACTAACCCTCGGCTGCTGTCTCTCAGAATGCTTGCTGCTGCGAGCGTTCTGAGACCGGATGATGTAAGCATGCAAACCATGTTGACATCATTGGACCCCAACTAGCTCCTCAGCATTATTCAAAATCCCATCTGCCGAGTGACAACTGTGTGTGCGTAGGAAACTCCTCTGCTTCCCACACACATTTCTACTGAAGGGGGCTAGAGTTGGGGCGAGGGGGCGCTCCATGCAGTCTGACCACCTGTAAGCTAATATGTGTATGTGGCATGATGCCTGTTATATAAAGTAGTACCTTGCATCTGTACAAGGATTTTCACTCCTTATAACCCCCTGTATCTTATCTCTGTACAGCAGTGAGTGACCCCAGAGCTCTCCCTGTATTCTGCCCTCTCCCTGGCTGTTGTAATGCAGCAGAAGATCTTGAACCTTTTGTTACAGTGAGGGTGAGGGCTGCTCTTTTGAAGCTTCTTTTACAGTAAGACAGGATGACAGGAGTGCGATCTCCAGTGAGAGGTTTGTTTCCCTCAGGGAGCACACTATCCTTGCTATGTGCTAGTTTTCCTTTTTCTGTTTCAATCCAAACTTGTGTAGATTTGTTTTTTGGCTGACAAAGGGTTAAAACCCTGAGGGACGGAATGTTCTGGAGAAATTTGCAGTTACAAATTGTTTCCTAGAAAAGGATATGATGAATGCTAAAATATAATGTTCCACGTCCATGAATGTGAAACACGACACGGTAAGGTCATCGTTCACAAACTGTAGGATTTCCTAAATTCACGAGCAATCCGCGCAGGAACATTTGAAGTACTCAACTTTATTATCAAGCCCATTAAACCATCAACAAATTCTCAAACACCAAGCAAGAAATAACTCCGACATGTCTTCCTCTTCCATGGGTAGGGTCATCGTGTATGGTTTGCCTATGTTTAGTGTGTTGGTGTGTATATATATATATATATATATATATGTATATATGTTTTATTGCCTTTTTTATTTTGGTTTTCGTTCCGTGATTATTTTTTAGGTTTTTATTTTCGGTTACATTTTGGATTAGCCGTTCTTTTTCGAGTCTGGGTATAAATCTATATTTTGTATTGTGAAACTTAC
Source organism: Leptobrachium leishanense (assembly GCA_009667805.1). NCBI lineage: Eukaryota > Metazoa > Chordata > Amphibia > Anura > Megophryidae > Leptobrachium > Leptobrachium leishanense. Next base: position 29,128,582 of record CM019067.1, on the reverse strand, counting down.
AAACGAAAGGAGTTCCTTGCATACTCTCCTCAAAAGTTTGGATAATTGTCATGACTGCTTATACCTGGATGCTCAATAGCCCATGCCCCCCAATTAAACACACTGACACATGTATTGATGGGAAAGGGCATAGGCCACAGCTTTATTAACTTTATACAATTAACACCACCATACATAACACAACGCCCGGCCAGCCTTATTTATTCTGACCCTGCTGCCAACAACCGACAGCAGGCCGTCATACCATAAACCAGAGCTCGTTGCTCCTCCTGCTTTAGCCAGGAACAGAGCACGGCTCTTCCAGCGCCCACCATACTTGGCGGCTTATCCACTCCTTCGCTGGCCAGGGATACCGCCAATGCTGTGACACAAAAGATCAACCACCCCATTCAGGGCGGGAGGGTGGGAATGTAATTACTCCTTGCAGCCTCGTGCCTAAGGAACCAGGTGAGTCACCTACTGTGTGTGTGTGTGTGTATATATATATATATATATATGTGTCCTGCCGATTAGCATACTTTTGCCATAACCAATCATCTCCCGCACACCTTGATTGATTGCCCCAGGCCAGCCGTCATGCCCCCTTTCCAGAATGTTCCAGGGGGCTGCTTTACCTGTGCACTGCACAGTCAAGAGATCCAAGATAGGGCCCGATAGCCAAAATCAGGACCTTTTTTGGCCAATAATCAGTTTGGAAGAGTCAGATGAGGGTTTACCGGCAGGTCGACTCCCGATTTAAAAAAAAAAAAAAAAATTAAGAAAATTGACTCCTATATTGGCTCTCGCAGCTATACATATATACACGAAAATATCTGCATTGATTTCAGTTCGAATTTATCGGTATGTTTTATTTTCCAAAAAAAGAGGTTTGCGAGGGTCCTGAGGACAAGCAAAGGCACTAGTGGCCTGCTCTACAGTGGGGCAGTGGCATAACCAGAGTTATGGGCGCCCGGGGCGGATTTTTTCCCCCCCTCCATTATATAAATATTGCCTCAGCCAGCTCACACTTTTAAATATTACCCCCAGCCAGCTCATTTGTATGTCCCAGTCCTATTCCTCCGAAATCAAATCTCTCCACTCCCCCACTCTGCCAGTGCCCGGCGGCCCCTCCAGCTGCCTTCAAATATATCTGCCGTCAAGATTGTATATAGCAGCGATCTTAATGTTGCTCACTCACTTAAGTGCTGCTGCTCTTTTTCAAGCACCTCAGGCGAGCGTCTCCTTCCTTCGAGCGACTCGTCGGGAAGCGCGGGAACCACCGCGCAGACGCGCACGGCACGTGCCGCTGTCTCGCGAGATCCCGGAAATTCTCGATCGCGGCTGAGAAGGCCCCCTGCAGGCTGCGATCAGTGGAGGGGGCAGGTCGGGGATGTAAAAAAAAATTCCCCGGTAAAAGTTTTTGGCGGATGAACATGTTGAGCGAGCGCACACAGGCGGCTGCTGTGAACTGGCCGCTTCACCCCCGTGCATTGATCTGCTGCCAAGGCTCGCCGAGATCGCGGTTGAGTGCTGCTTACTGCCAGCCAGGTGGCTCCCCCGGGGCCGGGCCAGGTGAGCCACCGGGCGAAGGGCGCTAGCTAGCGACCTACCACATGGCCAATCCATCTCTAATGAGGGACAAACTTACTGTACGTAAAATGGCATAATGACCGGGGGTTTTCCGGCGGCCGGCGGATTTTTATAACATCGGATTTTTATAATAGTCATGTTTAAAGGCACAAATCTATGTGCTGCTGACCAAAAAATAACCTTTTTTCGGGTGTTTTCAGGCCAGCTTTTTCATTTTATTTTTTACCAGTGTCATTTTTCACATATTGGCTCTAGTCATAAACTTTCCCTCCATAAATTGGCTATACAGTTTTAAGTGTAAAAGTCCTGATTTGGGTTGACCTTATAGCCCTTCCAACAAAGCGATCTGCTCCACAATTTCAGGAGGACACTACCCCTTTCAGAGAGGTCCCCCCGTTTCTTTGATGCCCTGGGGCTGGCACTGCAATTTTCAAGATGGGCCCACGTACCCAATATTTCCTCGTCGCCAGTGATGCAATCTATATCACTGACATGTCCCCTGAGCCCATGACGCCTGTCATGATCAGATAACCCCCCCCCCCTCCAGGAGGTATGTTCTGAGACCACCTATAATAGAAAAACGGCAATAGGTTGGAAGTCCAACAGGGAATCAGAAGGCACCGGCCGATTTAGGAAGAGAAGGAAGGGCTTTGAGAGAGAGTCGGGGTTAGCAAGGGAATAAATAATGAAGAGTAAAGGAATGAAGACTGTGAAGAAACATAATGAGGGGAGAAAGGGTATTAGAAGGGGGGACCTCTAGAACCAGAGAGGGAGGTGGCTACAAAGAATCTCTAGAGGAGAGTTCCTCAACTTTGCACACCAGATGTTTTGGAACGACCTCTTCTATGAAACAAACGGACTCCTTTTGGACAAGAGTTGTTCCAAAACATCTGGAGGGCGGAGGCTGAGCGCATTTGATCTAGTTGGTATATATGCTTATATATTAGCCCATACTCCATATGTTTGGGAAAGCACACGTCATGTTTCCATAATTTGCCTCATCATAATGTAGCCCATGTTATCCTTGATCTTGATATTGACCATTCTTCAGTGACTCGGTAAGGCAGGGGTCAGCAACCTTTGCCCTCCAGTTGTTTTGGATCTACATTTCCCATGAGACACAGCCATTCTGAATGGCTCAACCTCATGGGAGATGTAGCTTCAAACCATCTGGAGGGCCAAGGTTCTGGACCTCTGTGGTAAGAAACTGTTATCATTAGAGCTAAGCGTTTTTCCTAACCCCATTCAACACGGATATCCCGCGGACATAGCCGGTTCCCTTTTGTCAGTGTAAAGCAGGGATCTCGATCTCACGCCACTCCCAGATGTTTTTGAACTACAACTCCCATGATTCTCTGACCATCTATTGCATTCAAAGAATTCTGGGAATTGTAGGCAATCAACATCTGAGGGGCTGTAAGTTTGAGATCCCTGGTGTAAAAGATGGCTTCTTACCCAATAAAACATGTCTACAACCTCATACTTTACCAAGCGTGGTGTTATTTTTGTCACATCACGTGATGGAACAAACGCCCACACGAGGAAGTGACTTGGCGCGTGGAGCAAAATGTGAACTTTGATGTTTGTAACAAAAATCAAAAAGGGAGGAAAAAAAGAATTCTGTCAACTTAATAAAATGTGATATTCCTTTTTATGACTTAGATCCGTGTTTCCCAACTCCGGCGCTAAGTCCTCCTAACATTCCAGGTTTGCAGGATATGTGAAGCCCAGCACAGAAGATATGATTTGCTGCACAGTGATTGCAGGATTCTGGTAATCCTTAAAACCTGGCCTGTTAGCGGAACCTGAGGGTAGGGAAACATGGATTTAGAGGAATATTTTGTATCCCACTGTGTCCTCGAAAGGGCTACGTCTACTGATGATGTCATCAAAAAGAGACATTTTCCTCATGTCTCATTTTTCTCCGTGATCTTACTAGGATCCAGGAATGAATGGAACAGAATGGAAATTGACAGATCTTGTTGGCATCCCGACCCGAGCTCCGATCCTGGAGACTTTTGATTTTACGCCAAATAAACAAAAAACCAAAGTATATGTCAAAGAGTGTGAAATACACACCGCCCTGTAATTCAAATAACTTGCGTTGACGCCGCTGTTTTTTCTTCTTCTTCGGCTGGAATATGCTATAATTAAACTCTTTTAGCGCTTTACCATAATTACAGGTTTCAATTCCACTTAAATAAAGCAAGATTACTACTCCTAGGGTTTGCTAATCTGCCAAGATTAACAGACGGGAGGGGGGGATAAACTGGCAAATAATACTACAACTACTATAGTACTATACTATGAGCCACGTATTAAACGGTTGGGTATCAAAGCAACATATTTTAGAATTTGGACATCTTTCCCTCTTTAACCCTTTTTTTTTTTTTAAATATTTTGAGAAAGGATTTTACCAGGAAGGATACATTGAGATTTCTCTCGTTTTCAAGTATGTCCTGGGTGGCGAGTATGTAATGTTAGGGTTCCTGCCCAACAACACTTACCGGAGAGGTGCTCTTGCCGGGATTTGAACCGGTGTCTTTAAGGTCTCCACGGTTATAGAGCAGTGATGTTACCTCTACTCCACCCAGTCAATACCCCCTTATCGCAGGCAGGTTGTGCTGGCCGGCTGCTGCGACGGGCCCCTCTCTCTGGTCCGCCTACGCAGCTGACGCAATCTGCATGTCAATGGCTGCAGGGGGCGGCCTAAGTTCAGGCCGTTCCGTGGCAACTAATGGAGCTCCGTTGCAAAGCAACTGCTGGGCGGGAGCAGAGCGGCCATGCCGCGCCGTGGCTTCAAGGCCCATCCATACTATGTGGTAAAAAGTTAAAGGAACACTCTACTTATCCTTACTACTTTACACTTTAAAAGTGGTCCGGATGAGTAGAGTCTCTCTCCTTCTTCCCTCCCTCTCCCAGCACTGCCAGAGTTTCCTCCAACACACCCAGTATCGCCAGGAGCCAGGATTTTTGAATTTCCCGGCTGCCGGTCACCAAATCGGTAACTAACGTTCAGCATGCTGACTTCATCCTCTCTGAGACTGATCGTTATGGCAATCGGTCTCAGAGAGGCAGCCGATGGATCAGATCTGTGCATGCGCGCAGTTCTGATCCATCATTCTGCGCTGGAACTTGAGTACGTAAAGTGCACAAGTCTCGTAGGGCTGCGCAGTTTGCAGTTCCTACACTAGCGTAGGAGTGCAAATTGCGCTGATAGGCTTCAGGGACTTCCGGGTTCGGGCGTGCCTGATACGAGGAGGAGGAGCGAGGGAGAAACCGTTAGTTATCATTTTTTTAAATCTTTGATTTTACTAATTGTGCAGAGGAGGTCGGCAGCCGGTGCAATAAACATTTAAGGCAATAGAGGAAATTCTGCTAAAAAATAGAGTGCTCCTTTAACATTATTTCACTGTTGACATATTTAGCGCACCACGCGTTTCGCAGTAAAGGTTGTGTCTAATGAGAAACTAAAGAGATCCTATTGCAAGCCATCCCTCTGAAAAACGAAGCTTAATATTTTCCAAAGGCATTACGCCAGCGGGAGTTTTATTATTGCCTTGTGTAGCAGAATTGCTTTGTTACGTCAGGAATCGCCCCTAGATCATTCAGCTTATGTTTGAGCAGTGCTAGATGTGGGTTTAAAAGTAATTGCCTGACTAAGAGGAGTGTGTCTCCACGTTTTGGTTGTTTTAATTCGGCTCAGAATGGCTTATACACGAGAAATGCAAATTCAGATTTTCCAGTGGTGCTATTAAATAATTTTATTACAGATTGGACGTCACTTATATAAAAAAAAAAAAGTTCAATATCTGAAATGTTCCAAATTCTGAAAACATTGCGAGCATCGACACAACGCCAAAAGTGGAAAATCCTACCCTGACCTCATGCGCTGGGAACAAAATGATTTTATCTTGTGTATATGAAATGCACATGAATTTTATGTTTAGACTTGGGTCATAGCCCCAAAATATGTATTTATTATATTGACATATTCCAAAAATCCAAAACACTTCTGGTCTTAATTTTATTGAACATAAATAAAAAGATGTATCTGTCTTTCAAAGAACGGTATATAACACGTGGGGGTGCACTAAATAAGCATGCGGAAAATCACAGGTGAAAATGTACATGGTAAAATGGCGAAATTGCTCTGGTTTTTAACACACAGCAGGGTGCCTCCAAGCCATGAGTCCATAGAGGGGTTATTCACTAACCTCTGAACTTGCCACCTGTGAATTTTGGGGCAATTCATTCAGCTATTCCCAAAACTGTCAATTCTGGTGAATTGACAGCAAAATAAGGTGCAGTTCGCCGGCAATGAAATTGCCCTATAAAGCTAATGTCAAATGAACGCAGTCTGAGCGCACTCTGCGTGCGTGCATAAGGACAGACCTACTGACGGAAGATACTGTAGACCCCACACGGTCCGTTCTTCTTGACGGACGTAGAAAAAAAAAGGGGAATTATGGGATACAAAATTAATATGAAAAATGATGATAAAAATTGGTCCATGATATACAAAGCCATTTTGTGTGTCAAGGCGCTGGACGTCGCAAATGCGCTCTTTAGAACGCTATGCGCACGTGGCGCACTCTGCATGTCCGTCCTAGCGGTTTTATGTTCTTGGCAAACGGACGCAAGTTAGGCATGTGCGTTGTGCATGCGCAGTTCAGTGCGCATGTACTTTGTGTGTGGGTCTCTTGCTCATGATTCTGTGCTACGATGGACGTTAAGGCTGGGGCCAGACGAGCGCAGTGTTAACGTCCGTGTTGCCCGCACATAAGTACGTCCGTGATAGCATACAATTGTGTTAAATGAAGCCCCACACACGAAGAAAGTCTGCACAGAAGTGCGGGGGCTGACGGACGCTGCAAACGGACGCAGGTTAGGCAAGAACGTAATACTGCTAGAACGGACGTGCAGAGTGCGCCACGTCCACAACATCCGCATAGCTTTGTGTGTGAGTGATGGAGCGTGGTCAGACGGACTGCATTTATACGTCCAGCATTTTTGACGGACAGAATGTTTTTTCATTGTAATTTATTTTCCCTGCTACATCCGTCAAAAATAACGTCAGTGAAAAAAACGGACTGTGTGGCCACTACCTTGTCGTCAGTCAGTAAGTACGTCCGTACTGCACGGACGCACAGTCCGTACAAAATGCTCTCATCTGACCCTAGCCTAAACGGTGCGTCAACACGGACGTGATCACTGCGTTCGTCTGACGCCGGCCTTAAAGACAATCGTGTCTATTCGCCAAACTGCACAGACATGCCGGCTATCTGCCCTGATTTTTGGTGTTTCAGTGCAACCGGTTTAAGCAGGCGAATACCATAGGATTCAAATGTAAAAACGTAATATGTTTTTTTTAAAAAAAATTAAAAGCCTTTTTTTTTATTTATTTATTTTTTTGTCTTTTTTTTTCTTTACAAATTTGTGTTTCCCAATTTTTAAAAATTTTTTTTTTTCTTTCTGTAACAGACCTTTTTATTATATTTTAAAGGACCTTTTTATTATTTTGAAACCTTTTTTATACATTTTTATAGATTTAAACACCTATTCGAATAGGAGACTACAGTTTTTTGTATTTTTGCTCCGTTCGGTCGAATTCACCGATGTCAATTCTGTGTGGGTTTCGGGGATTCCATTTTCGGCAAAATACGGTGACCATTCGCTAAATAGTGAATTCATCGTATTTTCTGCAAAAAGGAATCGCCAAAATAGGTGTAAACGTGAGTCATGCTTTGTTAATAGACCCTATAATAAATATTGTTTAAATGAGTACAAAATGTGCAAATAAGACACTTTACTCGTGTTCTAATCAACGTTCTTATTTAAATAAATGACAGATTGGTCGTAAAGTCATCTAGAAATCCTAGGAATATCCTCGTCTCTATCGCCACCACCATCGACAGCCTCTAAAATAAGAATGTCCCGCTTTGGGCTTTTGAAACAATTACTAAAAAGGTAATTATTTTTCTTAAAGGGACAGTACCACTTACATAAGCTGTATCTAGAGTTCTTGTGCATTACAAACAAAACCACATTGTAAAACACTTTATAAAACAAATGCTGATGTTTTTATATTCTTTGGATTAATTGCATGTATAAAGGACAAATAAAGTTAGGTTTTTATCTATTTCCATTTTGTGGATTTTTCCCATGATGCAACACGTACCAAAATCTGTGCAAATGTTGTACTTTACTGCTGTGGTTTCACAGTTAATGAGGTGGGTGAGGGAATGTTTAGATAAGGCAGCAGGAGGTTATTGTTCTCCAGACTGAGATAAGAGCTGGCAGCTGAATGCGATAAGACAGGGAGCTTAAAATACTTATATTCTACCCCCTGACGATGTCCTTTGAATACATCCCACGCAATACAATGATGTGAGTCGGTGACTGACCCATTCACTCCATTCTATGGCCAAAGCCACACAGTGAGGAGCAAGTGATGGAAAGATACGGGATGGGGGCAGTTTATAACACAAAATATCACCCAATGGATGCACCCAGTGACACATATAGAGGGAAATACCACACAATGGATGCACCCAGTGACACATATAGAGGAAAATATCACACCATGGATGCAGCCAGTGACACCTATAGAGGAAAATATCACACCATGGATGCAGCCAGTGACACATATAGAGGAAAATATCACACAATGGATGCACCCAGTGACACATATAGAGGAAAATATTTTCTTAACTAAACATACATGTGTTTTGTTTTTCTCTTGTAAGATTTCGGCAACCTCAAATAAACACAATAAGGACATTTCATTTTTTGGTGGCAGTGGCCCTTTATGGCTATTTTTATGCCGGCTAGTTGCCAACTCACTTTTTTGCCCGCAGACTCCTCCATAAGGCCTGGTTCACACCTGGGTGTTTTACAGTGCGTAGGAACACACGGTAAACCTCCCTACGCCCAAAGAGGTACAGGAGCTTCTTTGGGACATATTACAGCGCGTTTGCAGCCATAGACTTCAAAAACGCACGTACGACGCACTTTTCTAATTGTCAAAAACGCTCATAAAACGCCTAATGAGATACGCTCAGGTGTGAACCCAGCCTTATTGTGTTAATATTTGCGTTTTTGCATCGTGAGGGCAGAGGAAGGTTACCCGTCACTACTTCCAGGGAAAACCCAGAAATGGTTGCAGTTGATCCTCTGCAGTCACGCTGTGCTCTCGCGTCTGACAGTTTATGCGTTTTTGCAGTTGTCAGCAGGGATCTCGGTGTAACGATATGACGGATCTCCATGTTTTAGCCAAGTCCTGCAGCTCTCCCTGTTGGAGATTAAAGATGATCTTGTTTCTTTTGTATCCATGAGACAGACTCATTTGAAAAGCTGCCGGATGACACATGGGATTTACTAAACTGTTCCACCAACTTTTAATATTACTATTTTATTTTTTTTAATCTTTCTCCACAGCGACTGTCAGTGTTACTCATTTCTCGGGCATTTTTATTTCTCGGATTGGATACAGTTTGTTTGTTTGTATCTTTTAATGGGGAGCTCAGTATCTGATTCTTTTTAAATCATCGCCGCCGCCTCCCCCCCCCCCCCCGGTCCGGTAATTTCTAGGAAAGATAAAAAAAAATCCAGCGTGAATGTACAAGCCCAGCTTAGCAGTGATCGCACGACTTTACAATCCTTTACACTGAAACGTTCAGCTGCCGAGAGGAATGTTACAACCCGGACACAACGGAAATTCAGCTTTACAAACTCTCCCTCCACGTAGTTTAAAGGGCCGGTACCACCAAAACCTGAAATGTCCTTATTGTGTTTATTTCATGTTGCTGATATCTTACATGTGTTTGTTTTTCTCTTGTATGCTAAGAAAATATTTCCCTCTTTATGTGTGACTGGGTGCATCCATTGTGTGATATTTCCCTCTATATGTGTCACTGGGCGCATCCATTGTGTGATATTTTCCTCTATATGTGTCACTGGGCGCATCCATTGTGTGATATTTTCCTCTATAGGTGTCACTGGGCGCATCCATTGTGTGATATTTTCCTCTATAGGTGTCACTGGGTGCATCCATTGTGTGATATTTTCCTCTGTGTCACTGGGTGCATCCATTGTGTGATATTTTCCTCTATATATGTGTCACTGGGTGCATCCATTGTGTGATATTTTGTGTAGTAAACTGCCCCCAGTGTCTTTACAGCACTAACCAGGGATCAAGTCCTGCAGGAAGGCTTGGGAACGCAGTTCCCTCTCTATTTTAGCAGGAGAAACTTAGTTCCCTTTTAGCTGGTAAACTGGGAAGCTGCAATACCTTTCTATATAGACACAATTTTATAAAACTGTGTTTAAGGGTTTTTCCTGGATTTAGATATATTGGGCAAGCATGGAAATTACAATTTCTCAGTGTTTGCCAGAGGAATGGCATTATCATGCATAAAGAAGCGCTGCAGCTACTGTGGCTCCCAGTATTCTTTAAGACCGGAGTCTTTTTTTTAGGAATTGACCCCTGCTTGCTCCTCACTTTGGGGCATTGGCCACTGAATGGAGCGAATTGGTCAGATCTCCAAAAAGGATTGTATCGTGTGGGATGTATTCAAAGGACATCACCAGGGGTAGATTAAAGTGTTTTAAGCTCCCCTGTCTTCTCAATCAGCTGCCAGCTCTCATCTCGGGTTGCCTAGACCAGTGGTTCTCAACCCTGGTCCCCCGGTACCCCTCGTTTATAAACATAGCTGCGCAAGCCACTATTCTGACCAAGCGGCTCGGCCGTCGCGGCTGCTTACTTTGTATAGGAGCATTTGATTTGCGGCTGGCTGATGGACGGCTTGTTCCACCTAGACCCAGAGCACGGATTGTTTGCGGGTTTTGATTTAATTCTATTTGTGATTTATTGATTAATATGCAACAAACTCACAGCCGTCCATGACCTCTTCCTTTCAAACTCCATCAACCTCCTAGCTGTAACTGAAACCTGGCTAACTCCCTCTGACACGGCCTCCGTTGCTGCTCTCTCACATGGTGGTCTACACTTGAGCCATACCCCCAGACCGGGTGAGAGAAATAGTGGCGGGGTCGGAATCCTGCTCTCTCCCACCTGCACCTACCAGCATCTCCCTCCACCCCCATCCCTCTCCTTCTCCTCCTTCGAGACACACTGCATCCGCCTGTTCTCTCTTCTGGCTCTCAGGGTGGCAGTCATCTACCGCCCACCGGGACCAACCTCCCAGTTCTTTGACCACTTTGCTACCTGACTTTCTCACTTCCTGTCTTCTAATCTTCCATGCCTAATTCTCGGACTTCAACATTCCCATTGACGATCCTTCCGCCCCTGCTGCCTCCAAACTTCTTTCACTCACGTCCTCCCTTGGACTCACACAATCCTCCTTCCTCCCTACCCACCGCGATGGTCACGCTATTGACCTTGTCTTTTCCAACCTCTGCTCCATTTCTGAGTTCAAATGTCGCCTTTCCCATCTCTGACCACCACCTTCTCTCTTTCAACCTATCTGGACTTCCTAAACACCCTGCTCCCCCACCCCACACACACACTCGCAGAAATCTACATGCTGTGGACCCCCATCAATTCTCCAATCTACTTCACCACCTCCCTCATACCTCATCCTTCACCTGCCCTGATGCTGCCACTAATCACTACAACACTACGCTTATCTCTGCTCTAGACACTCTTGCTCCTCTTCGACTCTGTAAGGCCCCACGCTGCCAACTTCAGCCCTGGCACACCCTCCAGACTCGCTACCTGCAAAGATGCTCCCGCACCGCAGAGCGTGCCTGGAGGAAATCCCGCTCTGAAGCTGATTTTGTTCACTTCAAGTTTATTCTCCGGTCATACACCTCTGCCCTCCACTTGGCCAAACAATCCTTCTTCTCATCTCTTATATCTACGCTGTCCTCCAACCCTAAACGGCTCTGGTCCACCTTCAACACCCTCCTCTACCCACCTGCACCTCCCCCACAGCTGCCTTCAGCGCTCAAGACCTGGCAGACTACTTCCTCAGTAAAACTTTAACTATCAGAAGCAACATCCCAACACAAGATAGTTATCTGCCACCTCCACTCCCACAGGTCCCCTCTGCCACCCTCTGCCGCTTCCTCCCAGCCACTGAGGAGGAAGTCAATTCCTTATTGTCCTCCTCACATCTCACCACGTGCCCGCTCGACCCCATTCCCTCACATCTAATTCCTCCCCTCTCCTCCTCCCTCACCCCTGCTCTCACACACATCTTCAACCTATCTCTCTCCACTGGCTCCTTTCCATCCGCCTTCAAACACGCGCTAGTTACCCCTTTACTAAAGAAACCATCCCTAGATCACAACTCTCCATCCAACTACCGCCCTGTATCCCTGCTTCCCTTCACATCAAAGCTCTTAGAAAAGCTAGTCTTCAACCGCCTCTCCCTCTTCCTGTCCTCCAATTCCCTACTTGACCCCCTGCAATCTGGCTTCCGTCCCCTACACTCAACTGAAACTGCCCTCACCAAAGTCACCAACGACCTCCTAACTGCTAAAAAACACGGCCACTATTCTATTCTCATCCTGCTTGACCTCTCGGCTGCTTTTGACACTGTTGACCACCCCCTCATTCTACAGACCCTCAACTCTCTGGGTCTCGGTGACAGTGCACTTGCTTGGGTTGACTCCTATTTATCCAACAGGTCCTTCTGTGTGTCCTTTGCTGGTAACTCCTCCTCCTCATTGCCTCTATCTGTTGGTGTACCTCAAAGCTCTGTCCTTGGTCCTCTGCTCTTTTCCATCTACACCTCCTCCCTGGGCAAAATCATCAACAGCTTTGGCTTTAATTACCACCTCTACGCTGATGACACTCAGATCTACCTCTCTACCCCTGATCTCTCTCCCCCTGTCCTTTCAAAAGTCAGTGACCTGTTTATCTGGCATCTCCTCCTGGATGGCCTCCCACCACCTAAAGATCAACATGTCAAAGACTGAACTCCTACTTATTCCTCCCTCCAATGCCTCCCCACCTCCTGACTTCTCTATCACGGTGGAGGTATCACCATCTCCCCATCAAACCAAGTTCGCTGCCTTGGAGTTACACTTGACTCTGCTCTTTCCTTCATCTCCCACATCAAGTCTCTTTCCCCTCCTGCCGATACCAACTGCGTAATATTTCCAGAATTCGGCCATTTCTTACCGCTGTCACCACAAAATAACTCATACACGCCCTGGTAATCTCCCGACTCGACTATTGCAATAATCTCTTATCTGGCCTCCCTCTGTCCCGCCTCTCCCCCTACAATCCATCCTGAACGCCTCCGCCAGGCTAATTCACCTCACCCGCCGCTCTGTCTCTGCCGCTCCCTCTGCGAGTCCCTTCACTGGCTCCCCATCCACTGCAGAATTAAGTTCAAAATCCTTATCCTTACCTACAAAACCCTCACTAACTCAGCTCCCCACTACCTGTCCTCACTAATCACCAAATACACCCCAGCCCGCTCCCTAAGGTCAAACAGTGACCTGCGCCTAGCTTCTCCCCGCATCACCTCTTCCCATGATAGACTGCAGGATTTCTCACGCGCTGCCCCCACTCTCTGGAACGCTCTCCCTCGTACTGTCAGACTTTCCCCTAACTTCTCTTCCTTCAAACGCTCCCTGAAAACATTCCTATTTAGGGAAGCCTACCACCCAACTCACTGACGCAACCATCAATCACTCTCACCTTACAGTCCTCTCCTCCTGTTTCCAACCCCAACCCTCCCAGATTGTGAGTTCCTATGGGAATAGGGCCCTCATCTCCTCCTGTACTGTTTGTCAAATGTTGTTCAATGTATTGTAACCCCAGGGCCGGATCATCATAGGGGCGGATGGAGCGGCCGCTCCAGGCCCCGTTTTGAAAATAGGCCCACAGCCAGCCGCAGGCCGGCCTGCCCCACACTGAAGTCGAGGCCGGACAATGCGGGCAGCAGGGCCGCCGGCCTTTAATTGCTGTTTGGCGGCGGATGATTAATAAACAGGTCGGGAAGAGAATGCAGCTGCCTGCGGAGGAGCGGAAGGAGGACCAGTCATGTGCCCGCCTCATATCACGTGCCCGCCTCACAAACAGCTCTCACATGTGCTGGCCCACGTGATATCGTGAAGGCAAGCACGAGCAGGAAGTGCAGAGTGCAGAGCCTGGGCACCGGGAGAGCAGAGCGGCGGCAGCGGCAGTGACTCAGGTGAGCGGGGTCTCATGCCTTTACCCTGGGCATATTTCCATGGCCAGGCATTTCATCCTTCACCTGGAGGCGGGCATCCTCTATGACGTCTCATGGAGTTACTGCCGCAACTGTTGCAGAGAGAAGACGTAGCTCTGCAAAGTGTGATGTCAGAGGGCTTTAAATCAGTTGGGGACACGTGGTTCTGACATTGTGTGTAATTAAGCTATAATATTATGTACATCTCTATCCCCTTTTATTTCTCTCCTTTTGGCTGGTAGGGGGTTGGGAATGATATTTCCTGCCTGTGATCCCCATCATACAGTCCCCCTCATCTCCGCACAGGACTAGTGACAGGCTACATCACCAAGGGGCCCCTATCTAAGCAGGATCTGGGAGGGGGATAAGCCACTCCTAGGTTTTGAAGATTGTAATTTTTTTGCCTAAAATTTTTATAACTTCATTATTTTTTACTCCCCCCCCCCCCCCATCCTACTAAAAATTCCAGACTTTCCCTTCTGACCTAAACTGGTCACACCACACAAACTGATTTGGAAAATGCTTGTTTAGTCACGCTGCAATTATTTATAGAAAGTTTTATAAAAATAATTTTTATAGTAAAATACATATAACTCATTTTAATTAAAAATAAATCTCCTGAGGGCTTTAGGGCTCGTCGGTGTGGAGCTGCCGGGGTTCTATTATGGAATGTGATACGCAGCGAGAGCAGCATCACTTTATAATGCTAGGATGCCAACGTAATCCATAGCGCAGCATCGCAGATCATTTAAAATGCAGCAGGTGCAGAGGGCCTGGCTCTCAGGGCTTTAAATCTCCCAGGCTGATACTGAGGGGCAAATCAACCCCCCCCCACAAAAATGATCTAATTTAATATATAAAAAGCTTTATTCAGTGCAGTCAATTTTTTTTAAAACTATATTAATCTGGGGAATAAAATAAAGATTTAGGTAAAAGAACCTTACATTGGATGAGTCTACCACAACCTCAATAAATCCCATCTCAGCAGGTCCTCTCCCGCCTAAGCATGCGACTGCTCTTATAAGGTGACCCCACTTACACGGGACATACAGGAGCTATATATAACCCTTGCACTGTAGAGAGCTCCACGAGGATGTGGGTGAATGTCAGCTTCACAATGTTCAATATTATCAGGTAGTGGCAGGGCCGAATTAACAGAGGGGCTGATGGAGCAGCAGCTCCAGGCCCATGCCCCATAATATGTCCAGAGGATGGATAACTATCAGGTCTATTCAAAGAAAGGTGAAACTCTAGAGAACTGTTTGAAGTGAAAATTCTAGGTCAAAATAGCCAAACCAGAAAAATTCTCCCATTTATCTCACTTTCCAAATCGGCTATTTGGTCTAGATTTTTCTCTACTCCTGCCAGGTCTCCTGAGGTTCACCTTTCTTTGAATAGACCTGTATGTCTGCATTGATGGACATTTGGACCCCTGTATCTCCGACTCCATAGTAGCTATAGGGTCTTGTGAGAGCATGACCTTTCCAATGATACTAAACATGACCAGGATTTATGTAAATAAATATATATATATATTAATAAAGCAATATTCACTTTACAATTATGAAGGGAACAATGACACTGCACTAACTCTCAATCTCATTTCACATGTCACCAACAAGTGTGGAGGCGATGGCACAATCCATTATTGCGCATTGTTCCATCAAAAACTTAAACCGCTGCACTGCAGCGACGAGCACTGGTGGGGACTTTAGAACCCTGCGTTTCTCTAGTCTTTACATCGCACAAGGTCAAGCGAAGGGTCGTTGTAAAGGTCATGGTCGGTCATGTTTGGCATCAATGCAAAGGACAATGTAAAACCTAAGGGGGAAGGCTTTTTTAAAAAAATGTATTTACTTTTAGTTCCAAAGCGATGGTATTGTCCATTTGTTATATATAAAGTGAGCAATACCACTGCTATTACTCACCTTCACATTTCCCAGGGTGGGAGCAATTTCAGTATTTTATACATGGTCATATTATTTATAAAACACCATCCTCCAAAACTAGGGATGTACCGATCATTTTAGACGCTGTAATTGATTGAAATCTGAAAGGATATTTCCTCACACAGTATCTGCCTGGTTAGATATACCCGTATCTGCACTATTAGATAACCTAAAATATTTTAATTTCACTGAATTCCAAAAAAGCCCACCAAAATCTTCAGCTCCAGGCCCATAGAGATCTTAATCCAGCCCTGTGTAACCCTGTCTATACTGTGCTTATTGTACAGCGCTGCGGAATATGCTGGCGCTTTATAAATATAGAATAATAATAATAATATAATAATAATAATAATAACGCGGCTGAGGAATAGTTCCATGTATATAACGCTGCACGCAGGCTGCAGAATCGCTGGCATTTCTGTGCAGATAACAATGAGGGGTGTGTACGGGGGGTGTGTTTGCACTTTGTACACAGCAGGTGAAGGATATGTTGCCTGAGGCAGCTCTGATCCGTAGACCTGTTAGACAGAGGTTCCAGTAAAGTCAGCAAAATTTCATCGTCACGCTTTTCACTACGGCGCATTTCCACGATTCCATTTCACGACTTTTCAGTGAATTCACTTTTCAACGAATGGTCGCCATAGTGCGCCAAAGATGGAGTCGCCGTGGCAGTTATTAGACGTCGGTGAAAACCCCCGTAGTCCGCCTATAACCCGAATTAACATCGGCAAAATCTGCCGAACTGGGAGAAAAAAAAGGAAAACACCGATTCTACTAATAGAAGAATAAATCAAAAAAAGGGTCCAAATGCTAAAAAAAAAAAGTCCGTTAGACGACATTTCTGTTTTAGATTTTATAAAAGACTAAGGCTAACGTCAGACGAACGCAGTCTGAGCGCACTCTGCGTGCGTACATAACGGATGGACGTACTGATGGAAGATACTGTAGACACCAAACGGTCCCTTTTTTTTTAACGGACGTAGAAAAAAAGAATTATGGGAAACAAAATTAATAAAAATTCAAATATAGTTAGTCAGCCAGACCAAAAAAACCTCTGAGCGTCAACATGATGGACGTCGCAAATGCGCTGCGTCTGACGTCGCAGCATAACGCACACAGGCCGCGACGCGGCGCACTCTGCACGTCCATGTTAGCGGTTTTACGTTCTTGTCTAACTTGCGTCCGTTTGCCACGTGCGTTGTGCATGCGCAGTTCGGTGCGCTCGTAGTTCGTGTGTGGGTCTCTATTGATCATGATTCTATGCTACGACGAACGTTAAACTGTG
Organism: Leptobrachium leishanense; assembly: GCA_009667805.1. NCBI lineage: Eukaryota > Metazoa > Chordata > Amphibia > Anura > Megophryidae > Leptobrachium > Leptobrachium leishanense. Next base: position 29,111,588 of record CM019067.1, on the reverse strand, counting down.
CGGCGACACGGACGTGATCACTGCGCTCGTCTGACACCGGCCTAAAAAAACAACACACAAAAAAGGTTTTCTAAAAATTTGCTGAAAGGGAAAAGAATAAACAGTCTTTAACCCCTTCGCTGCTAAGGACGCGCTCAGCGCGTCCAACCGCATGTCACGTTCCATGCGGTGGACGCGCTGAGCGCGTCCTCTCTTTGGGGTCAGCGTTCGGCCGGGTTACGGCCGATCGCTGGCCCCCCCCGGTGTGGGCTGATATCCTCGATGTCAGCCCAGCATCCGGAACCGCCGCCGGAGTAATTAAGTGTCATCGCGGCGGCGCGATGACACCTAATTCAGGCGCCCCCCCCGCATGTGCGGAGGAGGCGCCTGAAAGGGAGGGGGGAGGTCCTTCGGACCTCTCTCCCTCCCGATCGGCGGCGTGCAGGGGGTTAACCCAGGCACCGTTTGGAAGGGCACAGCCTGCCCTTCCAAATGGTACCTGGCATTAACCCCTGGGGAGCTGGATCACGAATCGGCGCTAAAAAGCGCCGGTTCGTGATTCTTTCCCGGAGCTGGCCGACATCTTGGATGTCGGCCAAGCCTCCGGGAACTCCCCCTGAGGACTGGCGTCATTGTGCATAGCACGATGACGCCAGTCCTGGAGTTAACCCCTAGCTGCCACCAATGGTGGAGATAGGGGGTTCCAATGAACCCCCTATCTCCCGATCCGTGGCAGCTAGGGGTTAAAGTTTGGTACTGTTGGATCGGCCAGAGCATGGCCGTTCCAACGATACTAAACACTACTGTGAAAAAAGTTTGTAAAAAAAATAAAAATAAAAAATAAAAAAATATTTAAAAAAAATTTATAAAAAAGAAAAAAATTATTTTTTTCTTTTTTTTGGTTAATGCAGCAATATTGTTCCCATTTCAATTATAATGTGAACAATGATGCTGCACTAACGATTTTTGTATGCAGTGTGCTTGTTAAAAATCGTGTAATTTTCCCCAAAAAAAATGTAACGAGACCCCATCTCTAATTTTTTTAACAAGCGCACCCCATACAAAATATAACCGCAATTGCTCGCATGTTAAAATGTGAAAAAAAAACACTTTACACGTTGTAAATTATTGAAAATTCCTATTTTATTGCATTTTTTGTTATAATATACTGACAGGACCTGACGTATAAATATAATAATGACATATTATGAATCTGCCGAGTCTGACGGAAAGAACGATATATAATATGTCTGGGTCATATACTAAAATAAGCCTTCAAAACACGTTTAAACATGATGAGCAAAACCGGTAAAAATGACCTCAGCACAGGGGCGCGAAAAGCCTCAGCAGCGAAAGGGTTAAAAAAAGGAAAATTAAAGATATTACATTTTTACTTTGAAACCTATGGGTTTTGCCTGTTTAAACCTGTCGAACTGAAACACCAAAAATCAGGGCTTTTCGCTGGAATCTCGGTGCAGTTCGGTGTTCTGTGAATAGAAGAAATGGTGGTGTTCTGTGGGGCAATTTCGGTGCACCATATTATGCTGTTCTTTCGCCTGTATTTGGTGAATTGACAGCTTAGTGATCAGATGAATTCACCGTCCGGTGCAATTTGGGGCCAATTCAGAGGTTAGTGAATAATAACCCCTATCACCCACAAAGGGCGGCTAGAACTGAAATGGAAGTCCTCTTTTTTATCAACCCCTGATGATCGTTTTTGCTTCACGGTTTGTGTGTGTCTCCCTACCTCTGCGTGCTGACCTCATACTGTCTCAGGGGAAACGAGTACCGATGGATTGGTTCTGCGGCAGGAGCAGATGCAGTGGGTGTTTACACATTAGCCAAAAACCAGGAGGAAAAATAAATCCGATTTGGGGTGAATAAGTTATTGCCAGGGGTTTTTTTTGAGGTGGTATGCGCCGGTACGCTGTACTGGCACCTCATCGCCTGCCGCCTTAAATTTTTTACAGCTCCGGTATCGGACTCTCGGAGTCCGAATCCGGAGCGGTCTTGTTCGGCCCAGCGGCCGCCGCGTTCGTTCGTTCCTTCAACGAGCGGCCGCCTGCATGAGTATCTGCCGCTCGCCTGAGATCCATCCCCCAGCCTGCTGCGATCGCGGTCGTGGAGTTCACGTGAACTCCGCGAGATCACGGCAGGCTGGAGGGTGGATCCCAGGCGAGCGACAGATACTCATGCAGGCGGCCGCTCGTTGAAGGAATGAACGAACGCGGCGGCTGCTGGATCTGCCCCTCGGAGGGGCCTGGCTTAGATGAGCTGGGGGCAATTTATATCCATGTGAGCCTGGGGCAATATATCCATGTGACCCGGGGCCATATATGTATGTGTGAGCTGGGGCCATATATGTATGTGTGAGCTGGGGCCATATATGTATGTGTGAGCTGGGGCCATATATGTATGTGTGAGCTGGGGCCATATATGTATGTGTGAGCTGGGGCCATATATGTAGGTGTGAGCTGGGGCCATATATGTATGTGTGAGCTGGGGCCATATATGTATGTGTGAGCTGGGGCCATATATGTATGTGTGAGCTGGGGCAATATATGCATGTGAGCATGGGGCAATATATGCATGTGAGCATGGGGCAATATATCCATGTGTGAGCCTGGGGCAATATATCCATGTGTGAGCCTGGGGCAATATATGCATGTGAGCATGGGGCAATATATCCATGTGTGAGCCTGGGGCAATATATCCATGTGTGAGCCTGGGGCAATATATCCATGTGTGAGCCTGGGGCAATATATCCATGTAAGCTGGGGCAATATATGCATGTGAGCCTGGGGCAATATATGCATGTGAGCCCGGGGGCAATATATCCATGTGTGAGCCCGGGGGCAATATATCCATGTGTGAGCCCGGGGGCAATATATCCATGTGTGAGCCCGGGGGCAATATATCCATGTGTGAGCCCGGGGGCAATATATCCATGTGTGAGCCCGGGGGCAATATATCCATGTGTGAGCCCGGGGGCAATATATCCATGTGTGAGCCCGGGGGCAATATATCCATGTGTGAGCCCGGGGGCAATATATCCATGTGTGAACCTGGGGCAATATATCCATGTGAGCTGGGGCAATATATCCATGTGAGCTGGTGTGGGGCTATATATCCATGTGAGATGGGGACAATAACTCCATGTGAGCTGGTCTGTGGCAATATATCCATGTGTGAGCTGGGGACAATATATCCAGTGTGAATAAAGGAGTATTTATTAGGACACGAAAAATCGTCATAATAATCCGTTTTTCCCTGGGCGTGATAGTACCCCCACCTATTTTTCCAGAAAAAAAGCACTGGTTATTGCCCATTATGCCTTTTGGCATGTAGGGCAGCAACAAAAGTTTGCCACTCCTGTTTGTTCTGGGCCAGCGTTTGCATGGTACCCCACATGTGATTCATAGTCTTGAGTTCTCTGTCCACCATTCAACGCCAGGTGCTCTTTGGTCTTCCTCTCTTGCGATTTCCTTCTGGTGTCCAAAGAAGGGCAGTTCTGGTGATGTCCCCATGCTCTTTTCTGAAGACATGTCCAACCCATCTCCATCGTCTTCTTGTGATGATAGTCTCCATACATTCTTGTCTACACTGAATGAGGAGTTGTTGGTTGCTGATGGTTTTGGGCCAGAAGATTCGCAGAATTCTTCAGAGGTTCTAGGTGTGACATTGATAGCTTAGAGAGGTCGTTTTCTGTCATTCTCCAGCTTTCTGAACCATACAGCAGGGTGGGGTGACCAGGATTTAAAAATGAACCCTTGTCCCTCCTCCTCCTCCCCCTTATTTTTTTTGTCTACACTATCCCTTTAAATGTACAACATGATTTTATGGCATCGAGTCCTCTTAATTTTCTCTGGAATGTCGGGTGAGACACAGAACAGTGATAAGTTATAGAAAGCATGAAGATTGTTTTTTTTTTTTTTTTCCGACGTGTGGTCGCAGTTGGATGTGTGCTTGGGGTGCAGCTGTTGACACCTCCCACACATTGACTTTCTCTTGGAAATACCGTGAGTAACACGCATTGCTCACTGTCGCATCTCTTGAATTAAACTTGTTCCTGAAGTTTCTCACCTGTCACAGAATCGGATACATGAAAAAAATCCATGGAATAATATAAATATTCCGCTATACCATGGTTTTCGATAAGTTAACTACAGGAAACGTTACACATATCACCTCCTGTAACTAGTTTATCGACGGGAAACGCAATTCCATTCTTGCTGCAAGCTGGGCTTACGGCTCGGATGCAGCAGTTTCCCTGAGCGAGGTAAGGTCTCCTTTCAATTCTTATGGGAGACATTAATAGTAACCTCCGCGTGGAAGCGCAAACTATTACAAAGTATCCTGTGCTTCTACCCGGGAGACTTTATTTCACTGAAATAGCGACTCCTAAAAGCAACCTTTCGCCGCCTTTTATTCATATTTCTCTGCACACTAATATCTAGGACACTCCTGAAGATGCTGGTTACTATGCAGCGAAACGCGTCAAAGTGAATTATTTTTGATTTCCATTCACTCTAACAGCGACCGGCTCCCGAATTCAAGTTTGCTTTTCATTATTTACTACCCATAGTCTGTCTGAGCGCTCACAGACATGTGGGTTATGTGACCGCTTGTGCAATGGCTCCCAGCAGACGCGTTTCTGAATTCAGAACTACCTATTCTAGATTCATTACTGTACTGTCCTCTCTTTCCTGTCACCACAGATCCTCAAAGGCCGGTTTCCTTTTCGGAGTAGGATAGTGCTTAGTAAGTTCTACCAAGTTAGGATTCAGTAATGGCTATTGTCCATAGCAGTGGTGCCCAACCGCGGTCCTCAAATACCCACAACAGGTCAGGTTTTCCAGATAGCTGAAGCACAGCACAGGTGATATGATTTGCTGCTCAGTGATTACAGGATTCAGTCTGCATTTCCCCAAGGGAATCCTTAAAACCTGTCCTGTTGGGGGTACTTGAGGTCCGTGGTTGGGATCCACTTGTCCATAGCATCGCATTCAAGGTAGTGATGTACACACTTACTAGGAACAACGTGCATGTGTAATTGTGTGTTTCAATAGTCTAGCACACATTGCTACCCACAACTATTGCCAATATTCTATTTATCTTTATCAGGACTTTTGCCTGAGTTCCGGTGCACTTGGCACCTACTACAACAATTTTTTTATTATTATTTTGTGCATATGATATGCACTTTTATTTTCACCAAATAAAATCTACGATCGTTAATACCAGCCTTTCCATAGCAGACTGCATATCTTTCAGGGGTTGTAACAGCAACTGGTGTTTACAGGTCTCCAGCTTGAAGACCACCAGACCTGAACCTGTTACAGCATCCGTCTTTTCTTTCCAGTCATACTGATCCACAGCAGCTTTCCTTCTCTCACAACCCTCAGCCAGAACTTGAGGGAGTGCTGTATAATTCTATGTATCTCTCCCCAAACACCAGACACATCTTAATGCAGGGAAGAATGTTCTTTTATTGGAAATGGGGACCAGTTAAATGGGAAACAGGGAGGGGGAGATAAAATTACATAATCAACAGAATACATTGTCTACATGAGGAGGATGTGAATTCCTTCAGGAGATGCAAAAACCTGATGAGTTACACAAAAGACGAGATTAGCAAACAGACAACATCAGATCAATCTAGGGTCAAACAGGAACATCTACCAGGTTCATCATCAAGGACGTCATGAGCTGTTGAGTAAAGACAGCACGGGTAGGGTTCTGCAGCATCTGAAGTCGGGCCACAATCCATCCATTGATGTTGCAACATGCCAGGACTTGAAACCATTTCAGAATTCGTACATTTGCCAACATATCTTTCAGACGCTGCCAAGTTGCACTCATGTTGTTTGAACTTGATGCCAGAGCTTTTTGAACTGACATTGTAGTTGAAGCAGTGGCACACACATTTCAGATACCTAGGAATGCCATAAATATCAGTTCTTTTGGTTTCAGACAGCAACACATATGTAATGTGCCGGGCTGGTGCATCCATCAGGCCAGCTAGGTAGTTGTCTAGGGAACCGCTAGTGGGGAGAGGGGGGGGGGCGCTGCTCTGGGCTAATATCGTGGGCACTATAGGATCTGCGTGCAATTTCGGTGCACCTCGGTGATTCCATTTTGCGAAAAATATGGGGAGTTCATTATCTAGCGAATGGTCACCGTATTTTGCCAAAATTGGAGCCGATGAAGTAGTTATCGGACGTTGGTGAAAACCACCGTATTGGCATCGGAGAATTCCACTGAACTGAAAAAAAAAAAGTCTCCTAATGGGAGTTTAATCAATAAACGTGTGTCCAAAAAAATGTGCTTTTAAAAAAAGAATAAAAATTAATAAAGATCCGTTACAAAATAAAACATCTTTTACAAAAATAAAAAAAAAGTGTTGTCTAAAAAATACAAAAGGTCTTGAATCCTTTGGGATTCGCCTGTTTAAACCTGTTGAATTGAAACACGGCATTTTCTCCAGAATTTCGGTGCAATTCAGCGTGCGGTCAATAGAAGACACGATAGTCTTCTATGGGACAATTTTGGTGCCGCCGAATTCTGGTGAATTGCACCATATTTCGCTGTCAATTCACCTGTGTTTGGCGAATTGACCCGAAATTGCACCGAACAGTAAAATTCACTGTTCGGTATAAATCGGGGCCAAATCGGACATTGGTGAATAACCCCTTATGACAAAAGTTATTTTCTGTCTGTTTAGCGCTGCCGCTGAGCTTGCAGCAGCGAACCTCCAGCCACAAAATCTTTTTTTGCTTAGGGTGACTTAAAATCCTCGCGCCGGCCCTGGTAATGTGGCAACAGCTCCTGGTAATGTGGCAAGTCCTTGAAAACCTGAAAGTGCTGGAACCATGACCACTTCATACACACCACGGTGGCAGATGTTCAAACCAAGGTGCAAATAAAGACGGCAAAGACGTTATAACTATCACGGACATGCAATAGGGCCTACACCAGGTTGAGTCAGTGCTAGTACGAGCGTGAGATGCTATAATCACCATTTGGCTTTACACAACTGATGCCACTTGGCTTGAAGTTCCATTTCTGGCAGAACAACTGGTTTCCGTGCTGTTGCTGGATTTATGCATCGTTTGCCTTTGCTTAGGATGGAAGAAGTGGTAGTGGCGCGAGGAACAACCAAGTTGCTGGTTATTTGTAGCTTGAGTGTGAATGTTAATACAGTTTTTGGAGTTCCCGATTGCCCCACGGGATGCGCATAGAAAACATGTATAAAAGTGCCTCGACCGCCTCGTAGTCTACCTGCCATAGCCCTTTTCGAATTATTATGGTAGTGCCATCTAAATAAACCCAGGGGAAGTGCTCGGGTCCTAAAAAAGTTAGTGTGCGAACTCTCCATTACTATTATCCCTCGTTTAACTTAACACCCACACTCAAGTTTGATATTATTATATTTATCTCTATTATTAATAAATTAAGGAAAATGTATAATAAAATCTATAATTCATAAGGAACCATATGGGATAACACCTACAAAAAAAAGCTTTCAAGTATGTGGGACCAAAGGGAACTGTTCCCTCTGCAAAAATAGTGGAGGCACTGCATTCCTGATACATTGCTCCTCAACTTGACCCCTGCCCAGGGTGGACGTTATGGTTGTATCCAACTGGTACCTGTCCTCACTAATCCCCAAATACACCCCAGCCCGCTCCCTAAGCTCAAACAGTGACCTGCGCCTAGCTTCTCCCTGCATCACCTCTTCCCATTGTAGCGCTCACTCCCGGAGGAGCCGCTGAATTTAAACCTCGGGTCAGTCTCCCCGCACTAGGGAATAAATATACACCAGCACTGTTGTGGATTTTATACGTTCTAAAGTTTACTGGTCTCAAATAAACTGGCATATATAGAGCAGCACGGTATACATATATATTTACAGGAATTCGTAATACGAGAAACGCGCAGCGGAAAAGAAAAAGGAATTTTAACCCCTTCGTTGCCGGAGTGTGAGTCCCATACAGGTTGTGTCCCAAGAAGGTGTGCGTGTATGCGTGTGTTGGTACCCGGGTACTAGATTCAACTGGCCAGTGAATGAATTCAATGTGTCTTAGACTAGTCACGTTGGGGCCCTGTAGATTTAGACAAAACTGCAGCGTGCTTTATTACTGCACTGTGGCCTGGAAGGCCTCTCCCCCATCCGCCAGATACTCTGCACCCTGCTCGACCCAGGACGTCTCTCCGCTCGATTTGGCTGGGACTCTGTGCCACCGGATCCGCTTGTCTTGCTTGTCCGTCTCTGCCACAAGATTCTCAGTTCACCGCCTGCACTCCCATTAGATCATCGCGATATCCTAACTCGGGGTCCAATCTGCAGCTCTGTATCTGTGTAAACCTCTCAGCGGTGGATTACTAGGTCTCTGGCAAGTCACTGAAACCGATCTCCAGCGTCCGCAAGGCAGCACCTGCGCGCCGGCCTGGTCACAATCGCTCCTTGTCTCACGTGCGTCTTGCTCTGTTCACCCCTTGGCGCGCACTGGCTTTCCTCCACACGAGGTTGCGGATGTCTCCCCGTTCTCTCCACCCACTTCCTGTCCCTGCCCCAAAGCATGCTGGAAAACGTAGTCCAAAAATGTCCAGTATGGTTTACATTGCGCTCGTCTCCCCCTGGTGGCCAGAAACGAGTAATTACGGCAGCAGAATTAAACCAGTGCTACACCATGATAGACTGCAGGACTTCTCACGCGCAGCCCCCATCCTCTGGAACGCTTTCCCTCGTACGGTCAGACTTTCCCCTAATTTCTCTTCCTTCAAACTCTCCCTTAAAACATTCCTATTTAGAGAAGCCTACCACCCGACTCACTGACGCAACCATCAATCACTCTCACCTTGCAGTCCTCTCCTCCTGTTTCCAACCCCAACCCTTCTAGATTGTGAGTTCCTACAGGAATAGGGCCCTCATCTCCTCCTGTACTGTTTATCAAATGTTTTTCAATGTATTGTAACCCTGTCTATACGAAAAAAGATGACACTTTTTTTCCCTTGTTATGTTTTATACATTAACTGGGCTGTTACTCCTGGTTGTTGCAGCCGCTCTGGTGAGTATTGGCGCGACGCCATTTTTTCTGCCTGTCTATACTGTGCCTATTGCACAGTGCTGCAGAATATGCCGGCTCTTTATAAAGAATAATAATAAATAATAACTGGTATCAGTGCTTGACTTCAAGTAACCAGAAGCCAGATCCCAACTGGGGCCATGAACCATCTTGGGTGGGTTGGGTTCAAAGGAATCCGCTGTAGAGTCGATGGGGTGAACTGATTGAGTTTGTCAGAGCCAATATATGCTGGTAGAGTGACTTTGGACAGGGCTAGAGAACACAGCCTCTTCATTTGACCTTGCTGATGGATTGAAGGAGAGGCTCATGCCCTTTGATCAGCCATAAGGCACAGGGCCATCTTTTGATGTACAGGGTCTACTGTTACAAGGTGATGTTGGGGGTAGTCTTTAGATCGCTTTATTCAGGCACACTCCATCACCTTTGCGGAGCACTGGGGCAAATACCCAGGACAATATTCCAACCCTGGTGTAACTTAACCAGAGCTGTTGTAAACGTAGCAGCTCCATAGACATTAATGTCTCTGGTAAGTTTACACAAGCTCTAGTTACCTTTTACACCAGAGTTGGAATAGAGCCCCCAGTTGGCACAACGTTTGGCCCAGGCCTACCGGTGCTTGACTTGGACTACCGGTAGCATCCTGGAACAAATATTGATTTATTTACCACCGGTAGTATTTTTGCAAATTAGTCCTTGCAGTTTCCGGCACCACACAGAGAAGGTATAGAAAGTGGTGGGTGATGAGGCGAAGAGTGAGATTTGCTCGTCGTAGGACATGCCAGCGACTTGGCACTTAAGTGGAAGGCTGGGAACTAACCCGTTTTTTTGGCCCTTGTGGCCGAACAATCTATGGAATTCTGAGAACTTTTCACTCCGTATAATAAAGCTTGTTGTATCCATCGCGAGGCTTTGTGATGTTATGCCAATCCCTTCCCGTGTGTAATTGTTTGACTGCATGAAGAATGTCTCCTTTGTGCTTCCCTGTAGGCTGCACAGTGTCACGCATTGTGTCTCTGTGACCTGGTATTGACGTGGAGATCATCAAACGATTTTTTTCCTTCTTCCGGCTGGAGGAATCCTACCTTTCCACGCCGCTTCTCAGTTACCATTTTTTTCATTCTATCGCCTCATGAGCTGTAAAGGGACAGCGGTGGAGCGTGCGCGGAGCAGCCGCAAACACAACAGCGAGACGAGTAACGAAAAAAAAAAGAAATGGGGTCCTAAAGGTCAACAAACACGGACGAGAATCCAATTTTAATGAGTTTTTATTCTTGGGCTCCGTGCGAGGAGGGAATTAACATTCTGTGATGTCTGTTCTCGGCGTTGTGCGTGCCATTGTTCTGTGCCGCTTGAAGGAGGGTTCTCCGTTTGGTCCTCTGTACTTGAGCTATGGTCCCTGCTAGATGGAAAAAAAAGCTTAAATCCTCACAGCACGCCGAAATACATAGGAATAATGTAAGACCTGGCCTCCTTTGACTTCTTTTGTACGGGAAGAGTTTAAAAATAGGCTGCGAGACATTCAGTACGGGGGATCTTTGAAACGCTGAACTATGTCAAGTATAAAGCCGCGGCGCTATGATGTGAAATGGTGTTTGGGTGTTCGGCGCTCTTAAAAGGGGAAACGCGTTGGGAGACGTCTCGCCGTCGTCTGAAGATTTCCATCAAGGAACGCGATTGGTAATGAACTCCAACCTGGGCGCTGACCCTTCCTCCTAGAAACGCAACGTTTTAGAAGTTCTGTAAACTAGTTATTGGTCACAGCTAGAACATAGAGTGAAATAATGCGTGTGTCTGCACGCCGACACCTCCGGAAAAAGCGATCGACAGCTTTGATGGCTAACCATGGCGCTGACACTTTGAATTATTAGATATCTCAAATCTACACCTCCCACCTTTACAAATGGCCAAAGAGGAGGAACGCTTGCAGCTTGGGCATTGTCAATGGAGGCGAGACCAGAGACAAAGCTATTCTGAGGCATTTCAGATGATGTCATGACTATCTGTGCTATTTTTGTACTTAAATACGTATTTTAGAAGAATAACAAAGTATTTATAGAGTGATTTCTAGCATCATCTGTTATAGTTTAGAGGATTGTTTGCCAACCCAGGTCCTCAGGTCCCGCTAACAGGCCAGATTTTAAGGATTAGTTTGGGAAATGCAGGCTGAATCCTGCAAACACTGAGCAGCAAATCATATCACCTGTTCTGTGCTTCACATATCCTGCAAACCTGACCTGTTATAGGGACTTGAGGACCAGGGTTAGGATAGGGATTCATTGCTTGGAGTTTTACCTCTGGTCCCACGATGCAAAGGGTGGCCTGATCTGCCGTGTCCACTCATCGTATGGAGCAGAACTTTTTGTTCCCAGTGTCCTTTTGTTGTTTTGGCGTGTCTCCGTCCAGTGTTCGTACAGGGTCGCACTCGGACCTTGGACTGAAGAGCAATGCAGCTCAAAATTTTTACAACATGAGCCACTAATACAGCAGCTCATGTGGAATATAGGTGCGAGTAGTGAGTCACGAATACTAGTACCGGCTGGGTGTAGTAGAGGTAACATCACTGCTCTGCGTGGAGAGATCCTGTGGAGACATGGGTTCGATCCCAGCGAGAGCGCCTCTCCAGTAAGTGTCCTTGGGCAAGACACCTAACGGTACATACTCGCCACCCAGGACATACTTGAAAACGAGAGAAATCTCAATGTATGCTTCCTGGTAAAATCCTTTCTCCAAAAAAAAAATCATTAATGATTCGAACACAATTTATCAATTAGCCACTATTAACAACTTTGGCAGAATAAGACCCCATCCCATCTCCTGCTTCCGATTCTTGCCACTTGACCCTTTGTTGTCAAATAGTCCAGTAACTATGAATCTGGTTCGTGCTTAATGTGCAGTGCTACGAACATTGTCTCCCTCCTCCCGTTTTAACGCTCTAGTTTCCTTTTATAAAAGTCTCCTGAATCCAGCACTGGTCTCCCTCTGATCTCTGCAGGATATGACAGGCTTCCAGCTCAGCATGTCATGTGACTGCAGGGGGTTGGGCACTCCAGCCAATCCAGTTGCAGGAAAGCTTTGATCCCATTGGATGAAGCTGGTTCCCAAAGGTCTCCAAGCCCTGAACCCTGAGCTGAGGAATGCCTGAGCTGAGCTGGGTGGGACTAAGCCCCTGCATTTGAATGGCTGAATCAGCCCTCTGAGCCCCCTGTCAGAGGGAAGAGAGGGAGCAGGGAGCTCACAGCAGCGTAACCACTCCGATAAGACTGAGCTCTCACACTGTGTAAAGCATCCCGTTAATTTCCTAGTTATTGATGACTGTGGATAATTTCCGTGGGTCACATTTGGTTTTGGAGGAAGACTCCTGTATTTTTTCGGATCCCATGTGAGTAATGAACGAACTGGTAATCGTGGAAAAAATTAAGTCACAACAATTTATTTACACTGTGACGTAGTGCATGGATGGGTCTGTATATTCCACCCAGGAGGGAATGCCTACACCTTTAAACATACAGGGTTATTCAAAGAGAATCGAAAAGTCACCGCACGTTCGGTGACTTTTCGTTCTCTTCAAGACGGTGCGATTTGGGGATCCCATTTCGGCGACCTTGCGGTGTATTCAGTAAGCACCTCAGGGCCGTCGTAGTGCAGGGAAAAGCCGCCGCAAACCTGACGAACACCGAAACCCGCAAAAACATCTGGATTAACCCCGCCGAACACGCCGGAGAAACCTGAGCAGGAGCCGATCAGAGCCGCCGCGGGAAAACCCCAACACGAATCGAGTGGAAAAAAAAAACGTACGCTTGAATGTTTGAAAAGAGAAACTCTGTTTGCAAAGAAACTACAGAACGAAAATGCCTGAAATTTACATATAAGATCCAATGAATGCTAATAAAAAGATCTGTTACAGAAAAAAGAAAAAACGATTTATATAAAAAACGAAAAAAGGTTTTGCTAAAAACTCCTGAAAAATGGCTTAAAGATTCTAAAAATAAAGAGACTTTTTACTGCAGAATATTATAATCAACGGTTTATTAGATATTGTATTAAAATGGGAATATTTTTAACACTGAAGCCTATGGGATTCACCTGAATAAACCTGTCGAAAGAGACCACCGAACAGCAGGGCAATTCGGCAACTTTTCACTGCTGGTTTGCGTTCTCTGAATAGCCGAAGCATTGCTTCTCTATGGGGGTTTCACTGCCCTCGAACAGGCACCGAACAGGCACCGTATGTGCAGGCAATTCGCCAGGATTTGGTGAACTGCCTGCTCTCTGAATAGCCGAATGGCCAGGAAAGGTAACCGTACGCTGAATTTCACTGCTCGGTTACCTTTTGCCAGCAATTCGGATCTCTTTGAATAACTCTGATAAATACAGGGGGAATATACAGACTCATCCATGCACTACATCACAACTAGGGATGAGCCGAACACCCCCCCCCCGAGTTCGGTTCGGGCCCAAACCCGAACTTCCCATATGTTCGGGTCCGAACCCGAACTCGAACTCCATGCAAGTCAATGGGGCTGAAAATTCGGTTTTTAGAGTGCCCTCCAAGAGGGCATATATGCTAGATATTTGCCATAAAAGGTGTATGGGGGTCAGGGTAGTGCCCTGGGGGACAGGATACAAGGACAAAAAGTTTTAAAAAAAATGTTTTTAAAGGGACAGTGAGTTTTCCATGAAATAAGGGTTAAAAATAAAAATGAAAAATTCCTTCAAATATCGTGCCTAGGAGGTCCCCATAACCTGCCCGTGAAGTGGCGGATTTCTAGGATGTATAGAAACACTTTAAAACAAAAAAATGACGTTTCCTATGACGGTAAATGCTTTTCCTTTTAATCTATCCATAAACAACTGCTTGGGGCGGCAGTCTGTATGAAAAGAGGAGACATTTTCGTACACGCAGAAAAAGTTTACTGATTTTTTTTGGCTAAATTATTGTGAAACTTTGCAGGCTTTGGATGAAAGTAACAATAGGTGCTTCAAAATTGGTCCTTTAGCGTCCCCAACAGTGCCGTCACACCGTAACCCCTCTTGAGGATATGAATCTGATACAGGCGTCAGTGGCAGTGCACCCAAATATTGTGCTTTTGGTGCCAGGCCTGCAAGTACTATCATACAGTAACCCCTCTGTGGTATTGTGGAAGAATGCAGGGGTGAACCTTGCGGTCCTATATTAAAAAGATATGCATCTGGTAACCGTACGCGTCAGTGCACCCAGATATTCTGCCTTTGGTGCAAGACTGCCAGGCCAGCAAGTATCATCATACAGTAACCCCTCTGTAGTATTGTGGAAGAATGCAGGGGTGGACCATGTGGTCCTATATTGAAAAGATCTGATTCTGGTCAAGGCATCAGTGCACCCAGATATTGTGCTTTTGGTGCCAGGCCTGCAAGTGCCATCATAATACAGTAACCCCTCTGTGGTATTGTGGAAGAGTGCAGGGTTGGACCCTGCGGTTCAAAAAATTAAAATGATATAAATCTGGCACAGGCGTCAGTGCAGCCAAATATTGTGCCTTTCATGGCAGCAAGTGCCTTCACACCGTAACCCTTTTGTGGTATTGTGGAAGAGTTCAGTGCTGGAGGTTTTGTGAATGCAGAAGAGGACATCCCCTATCTATTCCATTACTTCAGCATCAGGGGATTGATAGCTGCTGATCCAGGACTTATTCATTTTTATAAATGTCAGCCGGTCTACAGAGTCGGTGGACAGACGCACTCTTTTCTCTGTGACAAAACCTCCAGCGGCACTGAACGTCTCCTTCGGAAAGCACGCTAGATGAAGGGCAACCTAGTAGCTGCATAGCATATTGGCTAAGTTCTGGCCAGCGATCCAATCTCAACACCCCGTAAGCCAGTGGATCATCTGCTGGAAAGGTATCCAGGTCTGCCCTTGCCCCTAGGTAGTCCTGCACCATATGGTGAAGACGCTGGCAATGGGTGCCTACATTTGACGTCCCTGGGCGTCGAGGACTAAAACAATTTAAAAATGCATCAGTCAAGCGGCCCTGGCCTTCACCACTATTCCTCTGATCATCCGCAGCCTCAGAAGCACGTGTGTCAGCACTTGGTAATCTACCAGTGCCTGGAAAGGTGTTACACAAGTGTCGCTTTAGAGCGTCTTCAAGTTTTTTCATCCTGTGCTCCCTCTGTGCGGGCAGGACGAGCTCTGCAACTTTACCCGTGTATCGTGGATCAAGAAGGGTTGCCAACCAGTAATGATCCCTCTCCTTGATAGCACGAATCCTGGGGTCCTTTAGCAGGCTTTGCATCATTAGGGAGCCCATGCAGCGTAGGTTGGAGGTGGCATTAGCTTCCGAGTCTTCCTGGTCAATGAGGATGACCGTATTGTGCACTTCCTCCTCCCAGCCACGCACTAGCCCTTATGTTTCTGGGCACACGAAACCCTCCCTTGAGGAATCTCCACCTTCAATGCCCCCACTACTTAAATATTCTGCCTCCTCCTCATCCTTCTCCTGTCTGATCTGAGTAGGATCCGCTGGAATGCTGTCTGCAGAAAGACTGGGGCCTTGAGAGCTAGAGAAGGCCTCCTCTTCCTCCCGCTGCTCTGCCTCTAGAGCCACATCTATAATTCCCCGCAGAGTGTGCTCCAGCAGGAACACTAGAGGAATTGTGTCACTGATGCATGCACTGTCCCTGCTCACCATCCTCGTTGCCTCCTCAAATGGTGACAGTAGAGTGCATGCATCCTTGATCATCAGCCACTGCGGGGGGGGGAAACCAAGTTGACCTGAACCTGTCCTTGTGCCATACTCACACAGGTACTCGTTGATGGCCCTCTGCTGCTTGTGCAGATGCTGCAGCATTGCTAATGTCGAGTTCCACCTGGTGGGCATGTCACAGATCAGACGGTTTGTGGAAGGTGGAATTCTCTTTGAATTTCTGCCAGGCGAACGCTTGCTGGGAATGACCGTCTGAAGTGGCTGCAGACTTTTCTGGCCTGGATGAGAAGCTCTGGCAGCCCTGGGTACTTGGTTAGGAAACGCTGTACCACCAGATTTAGGACGTGTGCTAGGCATGGTACATGCGTCAATTTACCCTTGCGTAAGTTGCAGCGAAGGTTGCTGCCATTATTGCAGAAGATCATTCCCAGCTGAAGCTGGCGTAGTGTTAACCATCTCTGCACCTGCCCCTGCAGAGCTGACAGAATTTCTGGCCAGTGTGGCTCCTGTCCCCTAAACAAACCAGCTCAAGCACAGTATGGCATCTTTTTGCTTGAGCCATTGCGTAGACCCTGTCAGGCGTCAGTTTAACTGCCACTTCGCCAGAGACACAGAAGGAGGAGGAAGAGGGAGAGGTGGTGGTGGTGGAGCAGACAGACCTCATCCAAGCAGCTTTCTGGAGGCGTGGTGGATGAACAAGCTCCAGCACAGAGCCCCGTCTTGGATCCCTCCCAGCTGCAATCAGAGTTACCCAGTGTGCCGTGAAGGAAATATAATGACCCTGTCCATGCTTGCTGGACCACGTGTCTAAAGTCACATGCACCTTGCTGCTGACTGCCTTTCCCAATGACTGGATAACATTGTCTTCTACGTGCTGGTATAGTGCTGGAATGGCCTTGCGTGAAAAGTAATGGCGTTTTGGAACCTGCCACTGTGGTACAGCACATTCAGCAAATTCACGGAAGGGAGCAGAGTCCACCAGCTGGAAAGGCAGCAGCTGCAATGCAAGTAATTTTGCTAAGCTGGCATTTAGACGCTGTGCTTGGGGATGGTTGGGACTATATTTTTTCTTTCGGTGCAGCAGCTGCGGCAACGTAATCTGACTTCGTAAATCTTCAGCTGCTGGGATGATGTCACATTGTGAGGAAGGACCTGGTACATCCATTACTGTAGCATCATCCCTGTCGGTGGAGGTTGTAGGCAATGACATGGCAGGACATACAGTGGGGGTAGAGACAGATGAGGAGGAGGAGGACCTACGCAAAGTTTTGCGCCAACGCGATGTGTGGCAGTTGTTCATATTTCACCTCAAGCACTTGCTACCCAAGTGTCCGGTATCTTTCCCACGCTTAAGCCTCATCTGACATAGATTACAAATAGCAACGCTGCGCTCTACTGCACATTTCTTAAAGAACTCCCAGTCAACAGAGTTCCTGCATGTGTTCTTTGAGACAACAGCGCTCTGCACCGGAGCAGCTCTGACATGTGATGCCTTGGACTGGCTAGTGCTACGGTTGGTCACAGAGGATGTTGTGCCTCGTGTTTGCTGTGCCTCCTCCTCCCCCTCTTCCTTACTTAATTCCTCTGTTTGATCAGGCACCCAGGTGGAGTCAGTGACCTCATCATCATTGTCATCATCACCCCCTATCTCCTCGTCACTGGAGCCAACTTGGCAGTATGCTGCAGCTGCTGGGGCAACATGAGTGCCAGTTATTTGTGTGTCATCACTGGCACCCCCTTCCTCTAGTTCCTCTAGGTTGATTATACTCCCTTCCTCAACCTCAGAGATTGAATCAGAGCACTGTACTTGCTGCGCATCCTCAAGCAGCATGTCACTCTCTCTCATTGTAGTCAAACAATTCAGCTGACTCCTCCGTGTGTGATAGCGAGGCTACGGCAGGAGTAGCTGTGGACATGGAGCCTGCATTAGATGCTTTGGCAGCTGAGGTGGACTGTAAAGCACTAGAAGCCTGGCTGGCAGAGGACTCGGAGGATGAGGATGGCCGGTTAGCCAATCCACCAAGTCCTCTGTATGTTGCTGCTGCTTAAGACGGCCAGCACCAGTTAGAAAGGACAAGCGTGCCCCTGCAGAGGATGCACCACTTCCACCACGACCAGAGGCGCAGCCTCCCGACACAGGGGCTGCTTGCCCTCTTATCTGTGTCTGGGAGCGTCTGCCTGTCCTTTTTGTTCTTTCAGACATGGTGAGTGATATATAGATTAATATATACAGAACTCTGATTCAACTCTGGTATAAAGATTTAAAGAACTCTGGTATAACTCAGTGAGACACCCTGATAGCTGGCAGCCAGTGACCAGACACAGATTACAAGTCTCAGACACCTCCTATAAATCAGTGAGACCCCTTGATGGGTGGCAGTGAAACCTCCTATAAATCCGTGAGAACACACGGATTATAACAATTCCCAAATGTTTTAAAGAAATTAGTGAGCCCCAAAATACTGCGTGGTACTGGCTGTGTGACAAGGCACAGATCCCCTCAATTCACAAATGTTTTGTAGAAATTAGTGACACCCAAAATACTGCGTGGTCCTGGCTGTGTGACAAAAGACACAGATCACCTCAATTAGCAAATGGTTTAAAGAAATTTTTAACCCCCAAAAAGACTTGCTGGCACAGTGACAAGACACACATCACCTAAATTCCCTGATATTTGGTAGAAATGAGACCCCCCCCCAGTAGCGTGGCAGACCGGCAGTAAGAACACACAACTATCTCCTCTGAAATCTCCTCTCAAAATGCGTGCTGTAGCTATGCGTGGAAACGTTATTTAGTGTGCTGCGGGACTTAGCTCTGTGAGCCCATGATTGGGCAAAATTTGCCCAATCAGGACTCTGAGCCGTGATTGGCATACTGTTGATCCTGTCTTGCACCAGACCTGTGGTCAGGTGCAAGGCTGTAGCCAATTACGAGCTTCAGGCCAGTGGGAAAATGCATTGTGGTCCATTATGATGCATTGTGGTCGAACATGCGGCGAACATCCGGAAATGTTCGGTGTTCGCGATCTAATCGAACAGGCTAAGTTCGGGTCGAACTCTGAACCGAACAGCTCATCCCTAGTCACAACACATTGACGTCTAATGTTCTCACGTTCTTATGCTGCTCTTACACTCAGATTTATACACTTTACTGGTGAATATGTCTTTTTTTGCTACTGTTACTCACCAAAATCCTGATGCTGTATTTTCTTAATGATACAATTAATGAAAACATTTGCAACAAGACATGAACAGCTGCGGCCCCCGGAAAGCAGAATCTATTACTATTAATTTTATCCCACTAGGTAATGAATTTTAAAATCTATATATATGTTTATTATTGCAGAAGCCACTTGCGCATCACAGCAATTCAATGAATTGCATCCCAGAGCTCCTGTGCCATATTCCCCATATGCAGCAAGGAATTCTGGGTAGGATATGCAAATGACATCTGCCTCGCTTTTATGCATCCTGCGTCTGTTATTACACAGAACCCTAAAATCAATGCTATGCCACACCGTGGCTTTCTGCCAGAGATAAGGTTTATGCAACTGGTCAAAACCACTCCGAGGACAGCGCTGTTTCGGGTTTGTTGGACCCGTATCAGCTAGGAGCTAGGCATGATGACCAGTTGCAGTGGATGCTTGGGACCCTTAGGGCAAATCAGTATCTACAACAGTTGTAGTAGAGGACAAAAATTGAGATAAAAAGCCTCCACTGTATAATAAGTGTGTTTATTATTGCAGAAGCCACTTGCACATCACAGCAATTCGATGAATTGCATCCCAGAGCTCCTGTGCCACATTCCCCATATGCAGCAAGGAATTCTGGGTCCCAAGCATCCACTGCAACTGGTCATGCCTAGCTCCTGCTGATGAGGGTCCAACAAACCCGAAACAGCGCTGTCCTAGGAGTGGTTTTGACCAGCTGCATAAACCTTATCTCTGCTACAAAGTCACAGTGTGGCATAGCATTGATTCTAGGGTTCTATGTAATAACAGATCCAGGATGCATAAAAGTGAGACAGATGTCATTTGCATATCCTACCCAGAATTCCTTGCTGCATATGGGGAATGTGGCACAGGAGCTCTGGGATGCAATTCATCGAATTGCTGTGATGTGCAAGTGGCTTCTGCAATAATAAACACACTTATTATAGTGTGGAGGCTTTTTATCTCACTTTTTGTCCTTCACCACAAGTGTGTGTGTGTGTGTGTGTGTGTGTGTGTGTGTGTATATATCCCTTACGAACCCCAGTATTATTTTATTTCATTTTTTGTTAAGTTGATACTCAGAGTGCTGGCATCGAGCCCTGCTGCAAGCTAGAGATGGTTTTACCCTTTATTACAAGAACGCTTTTGTTTTATATTTGGATGACATCTCCAAATATGTAAAAAAAAAAAACACTTTTGTGGAAATACTTAAAGCATATTCAAATTGCAAGTGACACAGAGAGCTGCACACATAAACCCGACAATGAAATATTTACACAATAGAACAAAGAGCGCAGCCTGATAAAATTAACTGATAGCCATTCTTTCCATTCCTAAGAAATGTTGCTTTTTTTAAACGACTGTCATCCTCCTCTCAACAATGCTACCGTCTTGCAACCAGCATTGGCAAACCGCATCGGCATGGCAATCCGAGGTCCATCCACAGCAGCTGGTGTTTACCTGTCAGGTACATCAGAAGGGTTGGCCTATAGCATTCAGGCAACGGTGGTGCCCAGTAGGGCGTGGTAGATCATTAGGGCGAGTACACTTTAAAGCAGGGCTGTCAAATTCTGCCCTCCCAGATGTTTCTGAACCACACGATCCCACGATTCCCTGGCCATCTGTTACAAAGAATTCTGGGAATTGTAGGCCATCAACATCTGTGGGGGCCAGAGCTTGACAACTTGACTTCAAAGGTTGAAGATAAGATGCAAATACGAAACATGCCCATGAGGTGTCCAACTAGTATTGAGGTGGTTTGATACCTCCTCTCCCTTTCTCCGTATTAAATATCTGTCTGGCTTGGTATGATTGTAAGTGTAATCTAACAATAACTGAACAACAACCTTCCAGTACTCCATATATCCATCCGAATACTGAGCAGCATTCACGTTGGTCAACCAGCATGGCCGACCCATGAAATGCCTTCTTTGACTCGTGATCTGTGCAAGCACGTTGAAGGTTCTGGACACAATTACTCGTCTTTCTATGGATTTCTTTGTTTTCTAAAAATTTAAATAGCTGAAACTACCCGCACGATCCTACTTGCACAGTACTGGTATGATCCTAGTGGCACGACCCTACGTGGCCCAAAAACCAGAAGGGCCATGCTATATATGGGACAATAATACTTTGTCCCATTTCAAACATCCACTTGTCAAGACAAGCGATTGAGTCAGGCTTCGAGTACTAAAAAATAAGAAGTGTGTGAACTCACCAAGATTTCTCCCCCCCGTTAGCAATTATTATCTGACACTTAATATAAACACACACTCAAATCAGATATATTTATGTATATATGTGGATTTTAGCAAAAACATGTTAAATCCTATATGTGTTGTGCCTTATCAGGGAAAGATATGATTGAACCCCTGGATACAAGCTTTATAGTGTATGCAGGGCTCAAAATTTCCACTCGCCTACTCGCATTTGGCGAGTGGAAATTAAGTGAGGGCAAGTGGAAATGCACGCGCAGGCAGCACAATAAAATATTTTCTGCTGCATATTCTGGCAGTGCCACCGTGCAGCCCCCCTTCCCCAGGCTGCATAATGGCAGGGATCAGCTGCCTAACCTGACCCAGCTTGTCTTTGTCTCTGGCAGGGGGGTGGAGAGGAGCTTCCCTGCCTCCTCGCTGTGCTCACACTGGGCTCTGATGACTGGGTATACATGTATCTGGAGTCTGATGTCTGGGTATTAATGTTATTTAACAGTGTAGTTCTATAAGATAATTTAAGGGGGTGTGTTTAGGTGCACAGTTAAGGGCTGGGTAGGTGTTAGGTAGAGCAACTGGTGGCGAGAAACTCTTATGGCCTTGGATAGTAGCTTGGGATTTGAAATTTTGAGCCCTGGTGTATGGAAACTTCCCTCTTCAAAAATAGTGGAGGAACAGCGTTCCCAACTGTTCCTCCTCGACTTCATTACCACTGATTCCAAGAAAGGAAACGCTTGAAGGCATTCAGAAAGATTTACTCTGTATCAACACAGACAGGTACTTGCAAGCAGATTGTATAGTAAAGCGAATACCTAGGACGTATCTCAACTTCTCCCAGGTTAAATGAGAATAAACATTGTAGAAGGTGGAATACATGATGACTAAGGCTTCTAGAATTTAGGCTGGGGCCACTCGGGCACGGAAAGAACGCCTCTGAGAACGGACATGCTTTGTGCACGTGTGGCCACCTCGCTGTACGCATGTTTGTGTGCACAGCTCTACAAAGCATGACCCTCCAATGGAGGCTTGCACTTTGAAGAACCATCTGATGTCCTTCGTAGCAGCTCGACAGGGAAGTAAAGTCCACTACTGTTGTAACATGCGTACACACGTTGCATTCAGTGATCCTCCCAGTTCATCCACTGGAACATTACAATGGACACTCGGAGGGAGGTCACGACAGACGCACTTGGTGAGCCCCAGCATAAACTGGATCCTAATCTAAGAGCTAGAACTAGATCAATCTATATCCTGCTTTAATTGTTGAGTTACTGCTCAGAATATCTGTGGACTTGACATGTCTGCTTGCACAGCCTAGTATCATTTCAGGTATCACTGAAGAGGGACAAATAAGGCAGAAAAATCCTTGCCCTCAAAGATCAATCGGATTACTCAATACGTGGCTTATCAAATATGCGCCGGTGATATGTTGCGCCGTCTTACCCTTTCGATCGCCATTGTTGGCATTGAAAATGTCTGTCATTATGTGGATTAAAATATCAGCTGCCGTTTCCAAAATTGAGGAACATTGAAACGTAATCCTCTTTTTATAGAGACTCCAAGGACAAACCTTTCAAGTTCTCAATGTTAATACAAAAGGTCAAATGTCAATCAGGAGGTGCATGGGTTGCTATATTTACCTCTCGGATCTGTACATGCTCCCACTAGGCATGTACATTATTAAGATATGCAACCTTTTAGTCGGCATCCCTAGAAACCTGGCCTGGTTTATCTCACCGGGGTGAACTCCCAAGTCAGCAATGAGGACAGTCAACATTTTTGTGAGTAACTAGCCCAGGAGTATGCCGCCCAGTTCTGCGGCAGACATATTTTGTTGTAAGTGTGTAGGACAACCAGGCGATCCATTTGTTCATTAGTGAGTCGATAGGGAACAAGATTCCAATAGCAGGTTCTTTGTTTTCGTTGTCTTTTGTTACAGCTGTGGGAGAATTTACTATTTTGACATTTGGGAGGGGATTGTTAATCATGGATCTGGGCAATGTGGAGCAGTAGTTGCCAGCCCTGGTCCTCAAGTCCCCCAAACAGGTCAGGTTTTAAGGAACACCTTGGGGAAATGCAGACTGAATCCTGAAATCACCGAGCAGCAAATCCTATCACATGTGCTGTGCTTCAGATTTCTGGCAAACCTGTCTGCTAGAGGTCCCAAAGGACCAGGGATGGGAACCACTGATTTGTGGCAAATAACAATGCAATTACAAGTATTGGAGTAAGGCCGGGCTCAGACGAGCGTCTTTGGAGAGCGGACGGAACATCTGTGAGAGTGGACGTTCCTTCCACTCGACGTCCTTCTGGCCGCCTCGCTGAGCGCAGTTGGTGCGCTCAGCGCTGCAAGGCTCGATTTCCCCCTATGGAGGATCACGCTTTGCAGCCCCGTCAACGCGCATCTAGTGCTTTGACAGGAAGGCTTTGTGCACGGACAGTTGTTGCGTGCGCAATTCGTGCGTGCAGTCACTACAGCGTGTAACCGGCCCCGTCCTGTAGGCACGTCAGGTAGGCACCTAGTGCACTCGTCTGACACAGGTCTAAATAATCAAAACTTGGAAAAATCCTCAGACATGACCGTATGACCATCCATCAATGCCTTTTCTTTTTTTCTGTAGATCAGCATAGTAAACCTAGGCTACTTTTTTTTAGCATATGTGTCACAATTATTTCCTTTTTTGCGCTAATCCTCGTGATTCTTTTGATCATACTGTAGCAGCTCTTCTTTGTTAAATAAAAAATTCATATTGTCAATTAAAAAAGAGTCTTTGTAGTCGCTCACCTCACATGGACCTGCCACCGTTGCAACTGAGCTTTACGCTCAAGCCCTCGGAAAGTAGAATGGGGAAAAAAGTAAAAAGTCGTTCTTATTTTATAAGCGTTTGTTTCTTCAAAAATGTGAAAGAGCTTTTAAATATTTGGTTTAACGCCCCATATGTTTTGTTTATCTTCCAGTGAAGTACATGCGAGAAGCTACAGCGTATGTCAAGAAAGGATCGCCGGTTTCGGAAATCGGATGGGAAACTCCTCCGCCGGAATCTCCGCGGCTAGGGAATTCTGCAAAGTGTCCTCCTTCTCCGCTCTCTACACCCATTCATGGTGATAGGAAGACCATCCCTCTCAAGATGTGCTTTGTGACCAGGGCTATGACCGTCCCAGACCCAGACAACAGGTATGAGCCTTGGAAGAGTTGCATAGTAAAATAAGTTTAAAAAAGTTCATCTAGAGTAGTGGGTCCCAACCCTGGTCCTCAAGTGGTCCTCAAGACCCTAACAGGCCAGATTTTAAAGGGTTACCTTAGGGAAATGCAGACTGAATCCTGCAATCACTGAGCAGCAAATCATATCACCTGTGCTGTGCTTCCCATATCTGCAAACCTGGCCTGTTAGGGAGACCTGAGTTGGGATCTGCTGAACCAGTGTAATTTTCTTATCTCTATCATATATAACATTCACTGTAAGTAGACAATTACACAAAATTCTATTCTTGCTGTGTCAATGTATGTCCTCTCGTTTATTGTACAGTCCTGTTAATGAACAGACCACAGGATACTGGCCTATCGATGCTGTATACTGAAATCATCAAAATGTTGTTCGAAATAAATATATCTCCTCTATTGTCCATTTTCTATAGACACCAGAGAGAAGTTATAATAATCGATAATAAGTCACTTAACACATTTAGTGTCAACTCTCCTGACCCCCCCCCCCAACACGAAGGCCAAATCACAACCTAAAAGGACAGTTCCTTAAAATGGCCTGGGATGAGGCCAGCTAATAGACGAACAAACGCGAACAGCAATGTCAGACAAGAGCCACGGTCAAACCCAGAGTAGGTAGTCATACTAGGCAAAGGTCGGGAATACAAAGGGTAGTCATACAAGCCAAAGTCAGTAACTGAGACGGTAGTCATACTAGCCAAAGTCAGTAACAGAGACAGTAGTCATACTAGCCAAAGTCAGTAACAGAGACAGTAGTCATACTAGCCAAAGTCAGTAACTGAGACGGTAGTCATACTAGCCAAAGTCAGTAACTGAGACGGTAGTCATACTAGCCAAAGTCAGTAACAGAGACTGTAGTCATACTAGCCAAAGTCAGTAACAGAGACAGTAGTCATACTAGCCAAAGTTAGTAACCGAGATGGTAGTCATACTAGCCAAAGGTCGGGAAAACAAAGGGTAGTCATACAAGTCAAAGTCAGTAACAGAGTGGATAGACATACAGACTAGAGTAATGGAAACGTCCGGTAAAAGAGTAGTCAGCAACGGCTAGCCAAGGACGGCACACAAGAATACATGGAATAACACGCGCTCTTTGGTATAAAGAACCACATCAGAATGTGAGCGAAAGCTAAATAGAAGTACTATCAACCCCCTTGGTTGGTGTCAAATCCAATGCCAGAATGTCCAGGAGCATCTTGGTCGTAATGGCACCACACGAGGCTTTGACAGAATGTCGTGGCTATATGAAAACAATGTAGCCGAGTGCCCAATGTCAAAAATTGCTGGCAGGTGTTGCAGCAAAATGGGAACTCGAAGCCCCCGAACGATGTGCGAGAGTGCAGGTAACATGCCATTTATAAGTTTATTACAGGACGTTTTGTTCCATTCAAATAATTTCGCCAGCATTATGGTACATCGGATGCCCCATTTGGGCTGTTTGTAGGGTTATCTGTGAATGTGAGGAAATAAAACCAAATTCATCTCTCACCGATGTGCAAACATATGAGTTTCACCCCAACAGGAAACCAGTTTGTCTGCCCACTCCCTCATTTCATTCGACTCTAGATTACATCTAATCCTGTTCTATAATTTAGTCATGTGTTAAGATAACAGGAAATATCCTGTTGTGAGTTTATTAATGTGTATCACTTTATAACGTCAGAAAAGCCGCTGCATCCAAACAGGCTTAATCACTAAACAGTGAATTATTACACATTCACCACGGGAAACTGGCGTTTTTGGTTAAAGTGTCATCGTTTGAAACATTCTTTAAGTTTAAATTGTCATTGAGGCTATTTTGATGCAAATGTTGTTTTTTTCCTGGTTTGGTGAGTAACTCCAATTTATTATAATTTAATATTAAAATGTTATTATAAGAAGATAGTTTGCCTTCATATAGAATAATATTGCATTTCTATACAGCGATGTCTGCATTGAAAGCTGCTGCAACCTACATTTATGTGGCTGAAGCTCATCAGATTAGAAACCTTTTAAGTATATACCTTTTTTGCTGCAATATTCACTGGCACCATGGAGAGATAACCTAATTTATTCTCCATACAAAGCAGATCCTGGGTGACAGAGACATTGCTCAAGGTATAATTTCCATCCTAGGGTTCTGTATCTCATAGAAAAGACATATGATGTTCTATTTTGTTTCTGTAATACAGAACCACTGCCATACCCATTGTCCGGCATTACCAATGCTGGTTAAGCGTTTACTGGTTGTGGAGCTACTGATTTTGATGGCCCTTTGTCTATACTACCCCCTATTGTGCTTTTCCCTTATACTATTCCCACTCACTCTCCATTGTGCCTTTGTGATATCCCTCTCTTCTCTTATGGTGCCATTATCCTATTACTCTTCAGGTTGAAGGCACTTGGTACCTATGTTTCAGAAGGTCCTATTCTAAGACATGGGCCTTGCATTGTAGTTCCTATACTCCGGTGTTAAGCTGGCCTTGGTAACAATCCTGTATCGGTGTAATCCTCAAATAAGGTGTCAGAGCATCATCAAGCGTAAACCTTGTTAAACCTCACCAGGGACTCCCCATAAAGCAGGCACTTGGGTTGTTGCCTGTTCCCAGGGCCCTCACAAACTTTGTTTCTGCTCATTATAGTGTACAGGGTAATCCAGACATGGAGTTCTTGCTCGAGTTGCCTATAGGGGTGTGGGGTATTCCCTCCAGACAAGATCTTACAAGGTCGCAATGATCATGGGGGGTTGCTGTATCGCGCATGCAGAGAGGACTTCCTTGGCATTTCCGTACTGGCTGCCTATTCTGGTTGATAGTAGCCTGGCTTGCATATGGTAACGTCTTCTCTGTAATGGCACCATCAATTTAAAACCTTGTGAGACCTGTCCAGGGACCTACCGTGGGACAGGCCACGTGTGGTGTTGCCCATTCTCAGGACCCTCACAAACCTTGTGCTGTTCCGAGGACCCTCACAAACCTTGTGGTGTTGCCCATTCTCAGGACCCTCACAAACCTTGTGGTGTTGCCCATTCTCAGGACCCTCACAAACCTTGTGGTGTTGCCTATTCTCAGGACCCTCACAAATCTTGTGTTGTTGCCCATTCTCAGGGCTCTCACAAACAATGGTTTTCCTCACTCAAGGTGTCAGAGCAAATGCAAACCTGTGATTCTGTTAGATAAGTAGCAAACCTTGCTTTCACCCTATACATATTGGCACAAACCCTAACAATGTACAGCCCTTACGGATATTATGTGCATTGTCCTTTTTATGGACTCGATGCTGAATCACTGGTCACACGCCTTGTTGGGCTGCTTTTCGACCACATTTTGTCCCTGATTCCGATATTACTTTCCATCCTTGGTGGTTTCACTTTTTTTTTATTGGAGTGACCCAGAAGTCACTTCCTACCATCAGGAGGACAGTTCTAGAAGATGGGTCATAAAGTGCCTACATTGGTTACTAATATTGTATACGTTTTGTCCAACTTTACACACATCCTATTGTTTTTATGCCTTCACTTTGTATGTCTGCATTCTCACTTTGTCGTCCATTCATCTCCGTTTCTGGCAGTATTTGCCCTGGTTTAAAGTTAAAAGAACATACCGAGCCACATAGCTGCCCTGTGGTTAATGCGGCAGCAATTACCTTCACCAATTCTCAGAGCACTGACCCTCCAGCCCACGTGGGAAAAGGTTAGGATGGGGTGGACCTTACAGGCCTGCTTTTAGGGCCTTACAGGGCTCTTCTAGGTTTTAAGGTGTCACTGACAAACTGGAAGGCCCTAACTTTTATTTATAAAAAAATATATACATATATATATTTCCTCAGTGTTGAGTCCGATTGCTCTTACCTGCCCCAGATGCTGTGGCCCATCGGGAAATTTTTAGGTATCGTTGTGTCCTGGGTGACATGGAGAGACCCTTACATCTGAAGCACTTAGACAAGCTGCACAGGGTTTGGAAAGGGCCACTGGACCCCTGAACATATCATGGTTTGTCACCACCAGATGGGGGCCCTAACAGAAAGGCGCAAGATAGATCTTCGGTTCCGGCAATGGACCTCAATGTGTCTCATTTGACGATTATTCAGGTTACAGGAAGTACTAATCCAGTGCCATAGGCTTTGTTGGCATTTTTTCATAAAAGAGCGCCAACGTCCCGGCTTCTCCTTCACAACACAGGTTGACTGAATCCAGCTTGATCTAGAAAGGATTGGCTATGTGGAAAATTTAAACCAGAGACTTAAACTACTTTAAAAAAAAAACTGCGTTTATTAAAAATATCTCCCCCCTGTGAGTGACAAGTTCTGTGGGCAAATGAGGAATTGGAGGTACATTCTGACCGTTAAACATCAACTTCTTTTGAAGGTGAATAGTCCCGGTGATCTGCCGTTCCTTCGCAACCCTGCATAACCAAGCTCGAGCAGGGTCGCACTTGGCTCCATTGAGTCCTATGAATGCCATACAAGGGGCAGCAGCATGCTGCGCCGCTGCCCATTTCTATCAGTGGCTCCCTCTAATTATGGTTTGAGCAGCTGATACAGAATCTCGGTCGTGAAAGAGCCAGTAATACACAGACAAGTTAGGGTTATCAGCAATTTTTCCACTTAGCTGCTCCATGGTACGACTCGGCTGGAATAGGGCCTTATATAGATCTATACATTTTTGTGACTATAGGAATCGGATTGCTCCCCGTGCTGACTTCCAAATGGGTTATTATATATTCGATCAGGGCTCAAAATTTTAAGTCCAAAGCTACTAGCCAGTAGCCAGGCCTTAAGAGTTACTTGCCACTAGTTGCCCCACCTAACCCCTATCCTGCCCTGCTGCGTCTGCATTCCCACTCGCCAAATGCGAGCAGGCGAGTGGAAATTTTGAGGCCTGTACTAGATAATAATCACAGGAAGGAATGTACATGTATAATGGAACAGTTACTGTGTATAATGTTCCTATTCAACTGATATTTATACAGAAGATGAATATTAATTTCAACAAAATTGTACCGGAACGCAACTATGCCATTATTCGTGGAGAAGTGATTCCGGAGCAAAAATAAAAATAGATTGTAGACTACATGTAGCATAATATTATGGGTCATTTAAGTTCAGGAAGGACTAGATGAGGTCCATTTAGTGTATATTACTGGAGACAGGGAGAACATCATTAAACTCTGATTTCCAGGGCAAAGGCAAGTAGTGTGACTGTATCGCTCTGCAATCTATGAGTTATTGTAACCTGGTTTTGGCGACTTGGGAAGTCGGGGGTTGATTATTTTTATTTGTTTTGTTGTTTATTTTTTCTATGTAAATGACATAGGTACTCATTGAAACATTTCAAGGCGCTTGGCATCTAGCAATCACTGTGGGAAAAAATGATTAAAGCTGAAGGTGGCCATGAGAATAATTGTTACATACAAAATTTACAAATGTTCAGTGATGATATGTAATAGAACAAGGATCAGCAACCTTGGCCGTCCAGTTGTTTTGTCACTACATGTCCCATGAGACACAACCAATCTGAGTGACTAAGCATCATCGGAGATATTGTTGCAAAAACATCTTGAGGGCCAGGGCTGCTGTCCTCTGTGTATTATTGCGGTCAGGGCTCAAAATTTCAAGTTCCAAGCTACTAACCAGGCCATAAGAGTTACTCGCCACCAGTTGCTCCACCTAACCCCTACCCAGCCCTTTAACTCTACCCCTAAACACACCCCCTTAAATTATCTTATGAAATTACATTGTTAAAGGTTTATTTTAGAATAAAGTTACACAAATACCATTAATACCCAGACATCAGACCCCAGATACATGTATACCCAGTCATCAGACCCCAGCGTGAGTAGAGCGAGGAGGCAGGGAAGCTCCTCCCCACCCACTGCCAGTGACAGAGACGAGCTGGGTCAGGTTAGGCAGCTGATCCCTGCCACCGTGCAGCCTGGGGAAGAGGGTGCTGCACGGTGGCACTGCCGGAATACGCAGCACGAAATAATTTATTGTGCCACCTGTGTGTGCATTTCCACTCCCGCTCACTTAATTTCTACTCGCCAAATACGAGTAGGCGAGTGGAAATTTTGAGCCCTGATTGCGGTTACTTCATAAAAGCAATTCGTCCCTAATGATTCACACATAACTATATTAAGGGCCTTTTTCCTTAAATGACTCTAAAATGTGGACGCTAACGGGGAAAATCTGTGCCTGCAGGTTTCCCCGTAGTGTCCCCATTTTAACACCATATTTCGGGGCAGGTGCTAATTCAGCATCCTGCCCCGGAACGCAGCGCTAACCTGGGGATACTCACGGTGTTGCGGAAGCGGTGCATCATCTCCTGGTGCTGCCCAGTGTCCCCCAACATCTGCCTCGCTTCTTTTTTGCAGCCATTGGAGTGCTGGACTGCAGGAGGACCCGTCCTGAGCGTCCAGGTGATGAGCAATTCTGAAGACTTCGCTCATGCCGGACTTCTGGGTCTTCAGAATTCCAGATAAGAGGTGCCCAACCTGTATTATCTTTGTACTTTTTGCCTACAGCCTCTGTATACTCGCACATAGAGTCCCTGAGTAGTGTGGGTGGGTTTTATGTGTGTCATAAAAGGTAAACGTATTTTGCATAGAAGTCTTTATCGTCGACTGATTCTGCAGAATTAACTCTTTGCACTCCCCATGTTAAGAATAGGGAGAAAAAAGTACAGTAAGCTTGCGGAAGCTTAGGTTTTTTAATTATTATTTTTTTTTTAAACATGTTAGCGTTCTGAATGTAATATGGGTGGTCAACGCTAGGGCCATTTAACCTAACGTTAACGCTCGCATAGCTAAGAGCTTACGTTACCATTAAGATCGTAATCTTGCCCTACGTCTTGATGTTGGCAGTAACACTCATGGAGTGTAGGAAGACCCTTCAAACCTAAAACGTGATGCTATGATGGGACTCATACCACCTGTCACCACAATATCGCGCAAAACACAGACTAATTCAGCCGTGTTATCAGGAGTAGGGATGAGCCGAACACCCCCGTGTTCGGTTCGCATTCGAACTCGAACAATTTCAAAAGTTCGAGATTGGACGCGAACACGATCCGAACTCAATGTAAGTTCAAGGGACCCGAACGTTCGATTTTTAGAGTGCCCTCCAAGAGGGCATATATGCAAGATATTTGCCATTAAAGGTGTATGGGGGTCCGGGTAGTGCCCTGGGGGACAGGAAACCAGGACAAAAAGTTAAAAAAATAAGTCGACTCGAACTCCGAACCAAACAGCTCATCCCTAATCAGGAGGCATGAAGGGGTGCTGCCCTTCAGCAAAACACCTTTTAAGGAGGGCTCCCAATATGCAAAATAATCAGACCAGACAAATGTGTGAATTATATGTACGGAGTAAAGAAAAAAGGGGACACAAAGGGTCATGGCAATATTAAAGGTAACAGGATATGGGCAGACAGGCGGCATAGGAGATTGGGCTCACAGGCAGGAATACATGGGCAAAGGCTTGGCACAGATGGGAAGGCATATCTCGGGATACTCAAGGTTATCAGAGTTTGCTGAAGGAGGGTAGAAATGCAGGGAAGGCAGGTCTGACACTGGCAAGGATGGGGTGAGGTCAGACTAAATAGGAAAGGCTAAACAATGGCAAACTGGTGCCTGGAGGTGATAACATGGTGCCAATGCCAAAGGTGGGAAGTGTCCCAGAGTGGTGTCAATGAGGCGAACCTGCACCAGACAGGGAAGGGACTGTTTGTGGTGGTGCAACTCTGCAGCAAAGATGGTGACCCACTAAGGTGTGTTGCAGATCCTGGTGGACTCCTGACATACGTTGACTCGTTCTCATGGTAATAAATCCATCTTTATTAGAATTCTACTCATTTACAGATATCCAGAATTTTAAATACCATTATTCTAATACTGTTGCAGTTGCCCCTGCGTCTTCCGATTTATTTTGGTCGCCATATCCCCATGACCGAACTACATTGCAGATTGGCTTGCGCCAACGTCAAGCTGTCCCAGGTTGGTTTTGCACCACACGCCATGTTCCTGTCTTTTGAAATTATTGCCTGCAAACAGCGCACTTTCTGTAGAAATGTTCATTAACGGCTACAAAGATTTCCTATTAATTCTACGAGACGCAGGGGACGCAATTATATCCCACGTCCTCGCTAAAGCAAAGCCGATTCCTCATGTACGGCAAGACGGATCTCTTACCTTGGGCTCTCGATGCTTGCGTTAAACACTTTTTTCCGAGAATGATTTATGTAAATTTGAGCCACTTGGATTAAAATAACACAGAGGGGAAATATAAAAAAAGAGGAATACGAAGTTAATCGGAACGGCCCTTGTGAAACATGGGACTATCTTAATAAAAAAAAGAATTGGCCGCATAGCGAGAGCGGAATATTTTAGTGATGTTAATCTAACGCATGCTGCTTTGTTCTCCGGAGCCCGTGTGGGTTTCACATGCTGGTATTTATTAAAGTAGGTCAAGGTAATTGCCAATGCATCAATGTTTACTTCTGTCTTATAATAAAAGTGTCATATGCCAGAGCCTAAATTTAATACAAGGCCCAAAAAGGCAAAGAGGTGAGTGATGCTTGGAAGGAGAGCTCTTCACTAATGCCAGAGCACCAACACACAGACTCTGTCTCCTCCATGCATGACTTTGACCTTATGGTGAGGACAATATATTTACAAAATTCCAGGGACATAGTATTTCTAATGAAAAAGGTTTTTATTTGTATTATTTGACATGTACAGTCATGGCCGAAATTGTTGGCACCCCAGACATTTTTCCAGAAAATCAAGTATTTCACACAGAAAAGTAATGCAGTAACACATGTTTTGCTATACACATGTTTATTCCCTTTGTGTGTATTGGAACAAAACAAAAAAGGGAGGAAAAAAAGCAAATTGGACATAATGCCACACAAAACTCCAAAAATGGTCTGGACTAAATTATTGGCACCCTTTCAAAATTGTGGATAAATAAGATTGTTTCAAGCATGTGATGCTCCTGTAAACTCACCTGGGGCAAGTAACAGGTGTGGGCAATATAAAAATCACACCTGAAAGCAGATAAAAAGGAGAGAAGTTCACTTAGTGTGGCGCACACACAGACACACAGTGCAAAGACTAAGCATGGACAACAGAAAGAGGTGAAGAGAACTGTCTGAGGACTTGAGAACCAAAATTGTAGAAAAATATCAACAATCTCAAGGTTACAAGTCCATCTCCAGAGATCTAGATTTTCCTTTGTCCACAGTGCGCAACATTATCAAGAAGTTTGCAACCCATGGCACTGTAGCTAATCTCTCTGTGGGTGGACGGAAGAGAAAAATTGATGAAAGGCTGCAACGCAGGATAGTCCGGATGGTGGATAAGTGCCCCCAAACAAGTTCCAAAGAAATTCAAGCTGTCCTGCAGGCTCAGGGAGCATCAGTGTCAGTGCGAACTATCCGTCGACATGTAAATGAAATGAAACGCTATGGCAGGAGACCCAGGAGGACCCCACTGCTGACACAGAGACCTAAAAAAGCAAGACTACAGTTTGCCAAAATGTACTTGAGTAAGCCAAAATCCTTCTGGGAAAACGTCTTGTGGACAGATGAGACCGAGAGAGCTTTTTGGCAAAGCACATCATTCTACTGGTTACCGAAAATGGAATGAGGCCGACAAAGAAAAGAACACCGTACCTACAGTGAAATATGGTGGAGGTTCAATGATGTTATGGGGTTGTTTTGCTGCCTCTGACACTGGGTGCCTTGAATGTGTGCAAGGCATCATGAAATCTGAGGATTACCAAAGGATTTTGGGTCGCACTGTAGAGCCCAGTGTCAGAAAGTTGGGTTTGCATCCGAGATCTTGGGTCTTCCAGCAGGACAATGACCACAAACATTCATCAAAAAGCACCCAGAAATGGATGACAATAAAGCGCTGGAGAGTTCTGAAGTGGCTAGCAATGAGTCTAGATCTAAATCCCATTGAACACCTGTGGAGAGATCTTAAAATTGCTGTTGGGAAAAGGCAACCTTCCAATAAGAGAGACCTGGAGCAGTTTGCAAAGAAAGAGTGGTCCAAAATTCCAGGTGAGAGGTGTAAGAAGCTTATTGATGGTTATAGGAAGCCACTGATTTCAGTTATTTTTTCCAAAGGGTGTGCAACCAAATATTAAGTTAAGGGTGCCAATAATTTTGTCCAGCCCATTTTTGGAGTTTTGTGTGACATTATGTCCAATTTGCTTTTTTTCCTCCCTTTTTTTGTTTTGTTCCAATACACACAAAGGGAATAAACATGTGTATAGCAAAACATGTCTTACTGCAATACTTTTCTGTGAAAAATACTTTGATTTTCTGGAAAAATGTCTGGGGTGCCAACAATTTCGGCCATGACTGTACATTATAAACACACCACGGACATATATAAAATGTAATGAGGTGAGCCCCTCCTAGAAAGGATCGGGTACCATGCCCCAATATGGGGTATCAATTGGGTTTCACCAGATAATCAAAAATAGTGTTCCCGTATACATCGCATTCAATGCCACCTCAAAAGTATATAGTGAGGGGTAGTTGGTTTTAGCACTCAGATTTTGGCCATTATATCCAGGGCATGGAATGTCCAATCAATCACCAGAAACTATTCAGCAATTCAGAACCCAAACTAACACAAGGTATCAAAGCAAGCCACCAGACATGCAATATACAAATTTCCAACGACGCCCTCGTTGATTAGGGGCAAAAGGTTCTTCAGGTAATACATAAAGAGAACAAGGACAACTGTTAAAAGCCTCTCCTCTTGACGCGTTTCGCCCCTTACCAACTGTGGCTTTATCAAGATATCGTCCCTTCCATCGCTCATCCTTAAATAGGGTCAACTTTCCAAAGATTCCAGTATTGGGGATCCGTGTCAGCTGTGTACCGCCTCTCTCTGACGTATTACGTTCTCACTGACTCCTCCCTACAGGGAATCCCATGCTTGCTTAGTGTTTGCCCCCCTCCCCAAAGCTCGTTCATGGCCAATCCATGAACTGGCGCCTCCTAATGACATGGAAAGATCCACAGCCAGCGTGGTTAAGCTTCAATGGTTGCTATGTGTCGGTCAGTGGGCAGCCTGTAGAGGTGTGATCGCCTCCATATACTCTCACCTTATGATATCGAAAGGGCTCCATAGCCCGGTTAGTGAACATTGGGGGTTCTACGTACTCAGGGTACCAATACCTTAATCCACATATAAATAAACGCGACCAGATGATAATTACTCAACCGCAAGTAAAGCAGAAAATTGTGTGTATCATTGCTCAGCAACCGTCAAGGGCCTACACATCATCGAATCAGGAATAATTCAACAAACTACCCAAGTGTAGACCATAGATGTCCAGTTGAAATACAGTACTTCCCTCTATTCTGGGTTACCAGATTTATATTCACCAATAATCCCTAGACAGCCCAAGATTTACGCCTCCATAAAATGTATCATCGCAGTGCAAACTTTTTTTACCCCTGTCCGGCACCCGATTGACTTTTTTCCGCGGTGGGTTTGTCGGCAGCGTTTGGCGGATCCATTCGGCATGCTTCAGGGACCCTGCGGTAAATGCTGCATTCACCACAGGGTCGGTGAACTTGAATCACTGAATCGCATCGATCTGCGTGGAACGAAAAAGCACCGTCATGTCGGTGAAATTTCTGTGCTCTTTGAATAACCCCTATAATCTTGCGCAAGTCTGGTGCAACAATGCATAAATTCCTATGGATTCCAGAGTGCAAGAGCTGTGATAATTGCAAGTCCACCTGTTGGAGTACTGACTGACTGGTAATTAAGCCAGTGTTCGGCTATGGGTTTTTAAACGTTTACGGTTGCAAAATATGGACTTTCTTGGAATAGGACCTGTAACGTGTATACAGTGCGCTCTGCAGCAGCTCACCACAAATATACTCTGATGCAGAAGAGAAGAATCTCAGAAAACCCATAAAGAATGGGAGTTCCCTTTAAAAATGAGTCACTCGCCATTAGCTTTGTAAGTGTAATGTGGTTGTTGTTCATGTCAAGCGTTTCGCTTTGCTTTAGTCATAGTATTGAACGCGTTTGAACCCGGAGTCCATTTCTCTTACTGGACTATTAAATGCTAATTTAATATTTTAAAGCTCCCTTTGAACCTCCCAGATGTCTCTGTGTTTACGCTGCGAAGCAGGAATCGTGGAAATTACACGTTTTGGCAATCAAAAAAATGAGGTATTTTTCAATTATTTTTTTCCCCCCATTCCGGCTATTTTTGGCATTGGAATTAGAATTTTTATGTAACAACAAACTATAGCGATCCAAAATAAAGTGAAATGTTTGGGAATAAAACCATTTAGAAATAAAATGATAACAAAAAAGAAAAGTCCGTACATGTGTAATTGGGGATGTATGCTATTGTAGCCGTCTGTGGACTGTGACCCATTTCAGGCAAGTGATGGTGCGCTGTGACCCATTTCAGGCAAGTGATGGTGGGCTGTGACCCATTTCAGGCAAGTGATGGTGGGCTGTGACCCATTTCAGGCAAGTGATGGTGGGTTGTGACCCATTTCAGGCAAGTGATGGTGGGCTGTGACCCATTTCAGGCAAGTGATGGTGGGCTGTGACCCATTTCAGGCAAGTGATGGTGGGCTGTGACCCATTTCAGGCAAGTGATGGTGGGCTGTGATGCTTAGGATGAAGTGGCTGACTGATGGAGACTGTGAATTTCCTAACTGGGCCAACTACCTCCTAATGTGCGAGCGATCCTTTCCCAAAGGGTTACCTACTGTCTGTAGGCCACGTTTGATACTTTCGAGATCGGCCAAATAGTCATTCTAGGGTCGTGACACATTAAGGGTTATTCAATAAGAGCCGAACTTGTCACCGAAAGGTGAATTTCCCTGTACGGTGCAACTTCGTAGCAGTTCGGCTATTTAGAAAGCTGTCAATTTGCCAAATACTGGAGAACTGACAACGATATACGGTGCAGTTCGCCGCAGACCGTAGAAATTTTGGCGACCGTCAGAGGCAGTGAAATTGTCCAATAGAGAAGTAATGGTTAATTTATTCAGAGAACACCGAACACCGGTTTAAACAGGCGAATCCCATGGGATTCAATGTAAGAAAAATTTAAAAAAATTATCGTTTTCATTATCTTTTTATTCAACCGTTTATTCTTTTCAGTTCCAGCTAAAATTCTTTATATTTTTTAGAATTTAATTAGGTGAAACTTTCGATTTACCATTTTATTTTTCTAATGCCCTTTTTTTAAAATTCTGTAACCGACCTTTTTATTACTTTTTCATGGGATCTTTTTTATTTCCATGCACTTTCATGCATTTTTATTGTTTTAAACACCTTTTTAAAAATTGCAGAGTTTGTTTTTTCATTTTTCAGTTCAGCTGTTTGCGGTGGTCAGAGTTCGGCGGCTCGTCAGCAGTTTTTCGTGGTGTGCGGCAGGCTTCGACAACTCCTTGTTCAGCGCACTTCAAGTACCCTGTGGTGAATAGTGAATTCACCGCAGGGTCGGCGAACTGAAATCGCTGAAGCACACTGGAGTGTGCCGAACGAGAGAGCATCGAAACCAATAGGGGTGAGAGGAATGGGACAGGGGTGCAATGGATGGTACAGAGACACAATAGGGGTGAGAGGAAAGGGACCGGGGTGCAATGGATGGTACAGAGA
Source organism: Leptobrachium leishanense (assembly GCA_009667805.1). Classification (NCBI taxonomy): domain Eukaryota; kingdom Metazoa; phylum Chordata; class Amphibia; order Anura; family Megophryidae; genus Leptobrachium; species Leptobrachium leishanense. Next base: position 29,073,554 of record CM019067.1, on the reverse strand, counting down.
CACAATAGGGGTGAGAGGAATGGGACAGGGCTTCAATGAATGGTACAGAGACACAATAGGGGTGAGAGGAATGGGACAGGGCTTCAATGGATGGTATAGAGACACAATAGGGGTGAGAGGAATGGGACAGGGCTTCAATGGATGGTACAGAGACGCAATAGGGGTGAGCGGAATGTGACGGGTGCAGTGGGATGGTACAGAGACACAATAGGGGTGAGAGGAATGGGACAGGGCTTCAATGGATGGTACAGAGACACAATAGGGGTGAGAGGAATGGGACAGGGGTGCAATGGATGGTACAGAGACAAAATAGGGGTGAGAGGAATGGGACAGGGCTTCAATGGATGGTACAGAGACACAATAGGGGTGAGAGGAATGTGACGGGTGCAGTGGGATGGTACAGAGACACAATAGGGGTGAGAGGAATGGGACAGGGCTTCAATGGATGGTACAGAGACACAATAGGGGTGAGAGGAATGGGACAGGGTTGCAATGGATGGTACAGAGACACAATAGGGGTGAGAGGAATGGGACAGGGCTTCAATGGATGGTACAGAGACGCAATAGGGGTGAGAGGAATGTGACGGGTGCAGTGGGATGGTACAGAGACACAATAGGGGTGAGAGGAATGGGACAGGGCTTCAATGGATGGTACAGAGACAAAATAGGGGTGAGAGGAATGTGACGGGTGCAGTGGGATGTACAGAGACACAATAGGGGTGAGAGGAATGGGACAGGGCTTCAATGGATGGTACAGAGACACAATAGGGGTGAGAGGAATGGGACAGGGCTTCAATGGATGGTACAGAGACACAATAGGGGTGAGAGGAATGGGACAGGGCTTCAATGGATGGTACAGAGACACAATAGGGGTGAGAGGAATGGGACAGGGCTTCAATGGATGGTACAGAGACACAATAGGGGTGAGAGGAATGGGACAGGGGTGCAATGGATGGTACAGAGACACAATAGGGGTGAGAGGAATGGGACAGGGGTGCAATGGATGGTACAGAGACACAATAGGGGTGAGAGGAATGGGACAGGGCTTCAATGGATGGTACAGAGACACAATAGGGGTACAATAGGGGTGAGAGGAATGGGACAGGGGTGCAATGGATGGTACAGAGACACAATCGGGATGATAGGGAACGGAACAGGGGTGCAATGGATGGCACAGAGACACAATGGGGGTGAGAGGAAATGGAACAGGGGTGCAATGGATGGTACAGAGACACAATAGGGGGTGAGAGGAATGGGACAGCGGTGCAGTGGATGGTGCACAGACACAGTAGGGGTGAGAGGAATGGGTAGAGGCGTAATAAGGGCGAGAGTGATTGGTCCCAGAAGGGGTCGAGCAGGGACACGAGAATGCCATCTAAAAATTATTTGGCCAAGATACTGTAGAAATTCTGATGTGTTGCATCTGTGCCGCCCCATGAATTTCTCTCCATACACAATACTGCAAATTTGCATATAATTAAAAGTATTTCCAAAGCTTGGCGGCAGCAGTAATGACATTCTTTCCATATTTGCCTTGAGACCAGCGTTTTCATACTTGGCAGTGATCATGGTGAGTTCCCACACTTCCTTTTTTTAGGACTTGGCTGCTTGAGGCATGATGATAGGAGTGAGAAGGATGGGACAAAAATATTAAGAGAGGAATGGGGTATATGTCTACCAAAATCTTCAGATTCATTAAGCACGTCATTACCGGTACTACTTACCGCAACTCACGATTAAACTCAACACAAAACAAACTTCTGTGAACTAAATACCAGCATTAAATCTTAGAATCCTGAATGTGTAACTAATCATTATATGTAATATGTGTGCATCCTCCCACGACGTCCCGGTCCAGCCCTGCAAAGATCTCCTGAATCATATTCACCATACTCTCACATATAACCCATCCAATAGGTGAAGAAGGCACTCAGGGACTTGCTTAAAAAATGCAAGTTTATTATTTTACATTAAAATGCCGGCGTTTCGGCCCCTAGAGGGGCAACTGTAAACTTTATTATTTGTTGTGTGGAGGCTTTTAAACTCGCTTTTTTGCCCTCCACCACAACATAAATGCAATAAGCATTGATTTGCCCTACGGATAAAGCATCAAATAGCAACCAGTTACATTCTATCTCCTGCTGATGAGGGCATAATAAGCCCGAATCAACTGTACAGGAGTGACTGTGACTGATAGCATAATCTGACCATTGCTAAAAAAAAAATTCAGTGCTTTGTGAAAATACCTTTGTGTGTGTTGTTGTTTTTTTCTTAGATTGTCCTCTTGTGCTGTATTTATAGCTATTTGTACTATGGTATAGTTCTTTAAATGGACACTAACATTTAAATAAGCTGTAATTTGATTACTTGTGCATTATAAATAAAACAACATTATAAAACACATGCTGCTGGTTTTTTTTCTTTGAAGTAATTGCATGTAAAAAGGAAAAATAAAATTTAGTTTTTTTTATCTATTTCCATTTAGTTGATTTTTCCAATGATGCAACACGTAACAAAATCTATACAAAAGTTTTACTTTATCGCTTTGGTTTATCTAATCTACAGTCAGTATTTAACAGCTAAGGCTGCAGAAAGCTGTTGGACTCCAGACTAACTAAGAGCTGGCCGCTGAATTAAATAAAACAGGGAGCTTAAACGATTTATAATCTACACCCTGGATGTTCTTTGAATACATCCCACACAGTGCAATGATGCGAGTCAGTGACTGGCCCATTCACTCCATTCTATGACCAAAGCCACACAGTGAGGAGCAAGTGATGGAAAGCTACTGTGTGGGGGGCAGTTTACAACCCAAAATATCACACAATGGATGCACCCAGTGACCCATATAGAGGAAAATATCACACAATGGATGCACCCAGTGACACATAGGAAAATATCACACAATGGATGCACCCAGTGACACATAGAGGAAAATATCACACAATGGATGCGCCCAGCGACACATATATAGGAAAATATCACACAATGGATGCGCCCAGCGACACATATATAGGAAAATATCACACAATGGATGCACCCAGTGACACATATATAGGAAAATATCACACAATGGACGCACCCAGTGACACATATAGAGGAAAATATTTTCTTAACTAAACCTACAAGAGAAAAACAAAGCATGTGTAAGATATCAGCAACATAAAATAAGAACATTTCATTTTTTGGTGGTAGTGGCCCTTTAACCCATTTTCTAAAAGGAAACAAACAAAAAAAGCAATTTGTTGAATAAAAAAAACAACTTCACAAAATAAAGAATAAATTTACACATACTTTAGATTTTATTACATTGTTTACAGTCGGTTTTAAATAAAATCCTTTACTTGGCGTGTGGGCAATGGACAGAGTAGAATTTTTGAAATTACTAATTATTTCCAACAACCCATGACTTAATGTTTTCGGTAAAGGATCCCTCATCATCAAGCGCAACACTCATTCCGTACAAAGTATGAACATCTGACTGGGCTGTGATGACTGAAAGGGAACTTCTTAAGTGCTCTTGAAGGGGAACTTTAAAAATTGTTTATGCAGCTTCACAACAGTGGAAATGTCCGGGAGCCCCCTCGGTCTCCTGGTGGTTTCCATCTTTAGTAATGTTTAGGTACGAGTCAAATTAGAGCTGCTGTGAGATATATGAACTGCTACAGACTAATGCGAATGCCGTGAAATTCTAAATCTATTGCAGAGGAACGCTATTTTAATAGTCCTATCAGTGAAAGTAATTACACTGCTTAGCATGGTTACTAGTGAGACCATGTAACATCAACAGCTAGATGGTAGAAGACCAATCCTGGTTAGACCAGGAACCCAGAGCCTGCAATGCTCTATATTCCAGCTAGATCCGTACGTGGATGTATACTGATGAGACTTTAATGTAGATGTCTATTCTACGGATGTAGAGACATGACCTACTTCTGAATAAAAAATGCAACATACTAAAGCAGTTTCTTCAAGATACTTCCATTAGAGTTTTCCCAGTGTCAGAAGGGCATCCATTTCTCACGGAAAGCCGGGCTTCTAAAACAGTATAGTATGGCAGATTGCCAGGGGCCTGACAAATCTATATATATAGAAGAATAAATCGTCTCACTAAAGGTTTCTACGTATTCCTGAGATGTTAAAATATACCTATTTTTAACATCTCAGGAATAAGGAGAAACATTTATGTCAAGTGTTGTGAACACCACATGCCCATATGGAGCCATGTCTACCAAAGAGCCTCCAAATCAGCAAATTCTGCCCAGGTTTACCTACTAGATAAATAAGTAAAACTAATACTGGTATACTAGGTTAAACCTTTCCATCTAAGGCTGGAGCCACACGGACACACTAAATGCGTCCGTTGTGACCTCCCTTGTAGCGTCCATCGTGTTTTGATGGATCAGCTGGGAGGACCACACGATGTAACGTGCGTACTTTTAACGCATGTTACAATGGACGTGGAAATTACCTCCCCGTCGAAGAACTATGATGGACGTCAGATGGACCTGCAAAGTACAAGCCTCCATAGGATGTGGCCACATGGCCCGCATAGCAGAAAGAGCGTCCGTTCTCACAGATGTTCTTTTTTCACTTCTGTTTGTCCGTGTGGTCCCAGCCTAATGGAGACCAACTCAAAACCGTTTATGCACTAGTACTGGCCCGCCACTTCACTAGAATTAGAATATGTGGTAATTAGGTAACGTTTGCCTCCATGCTATGTTAATCTGAATCATTTTCTATAGAAAATACATACTTGTAACAAATGATTATTCAGTATCTACAACACCCAACCTTAGGCCAAAAAGGGACATTTGCTTTTTTTGGGGAATGTCGTTGGAACTGGAGCAATGAGAAGGACTATACATGACTTTGACCTATCGAGGCCATTATAAATTAAATTTAATAAACAATCACAATGTAGCGCTGATCGAAATATATATGGAAAATCGCTGAAGCACTTAAATGGTCCTTGTTACTCAACCATCAACATAGGAATACAAAACAGAGGTAGTGTAGCGATAACAATGTCCTTCTTGAGTATGATGGATTTCAAAACTTTTCGTAATCCTCTTCAGAGTATCCCTCAAATGAAGAGCGAAAAAGACATCATAGTGCGACCCATATATCACTTAATGAAACGGATAGATGAATAGATCTCACTCATATGAAGTGGAACCCTCCTGGTTCTGGGTCAATCGTTTTTAGGGTCGTTCACTGGCCACCCAAGTGCCCCTCTTAGAAAGGATTGGTTCTCCTGGCAAGGATAGATATCCCGATTATCCGGAGGTTACTGAATCCAAAGAGTCCACTCGAAGGGGCCCATAAAAAAAAAAGAAGGCCACTCACTCCCAGGACCCTCAGGCTGGATCTCTTCTCTGTATTCACTAGGTGGATCTGTGGACTCACTGGACTAAGGTCCTGAGTCCAGTGAGTCCACAGATCCACCTAGTGAATACAGAGAAGAGATCCAGCCTGAGGGTCCTGGGAGTGAGTGGCCTTCTTTTTTTTTTATGGGCCCCTTCGAGTGGACTCTTTGGATTCAGTAACCTCCGGATAATCGGGATATCTATCCTTGCCAGGAGAACCGATCCTTTCTAAGAGGGGCACTTGGGTGGCCAGTGAACGACCCTAAAAACGATTGACCCAGAACCAGGAGGGTTCCACTTCATGTGAGTGAGATCTATTCATCTATCCGTTTCATTAAGTGATATATGGGTCGCACTATGATGTCTTTTTCTCTCTTCATTTGAGGGATACTCTGAAGAGGATTACGAAAAGTTTTGAAATCCATCATACTCAAGAAGGACATTGTTATCGCTACACTACCTCTGTTTTATAAATTAAATTTAGAAGCAGAGACAAGGATCTTATTAACACAAATAGATTTGGGTCCAATATATGGTCAGTCCATTGTAAACATTGGCATGTGGGATGAATGGATATCAAAATCTTAAACTATGCTTAATCTCTACCCACCATGACCATTCAAGTTAATTGAAATAGGAACGATGTAATTGAGTAATACGAAACAAAGGCGCCACGAATACCACCAGGGGGGAGCCCCAGTCAGTCCTCTCAAGTCACCACCGTGCAGGGACGCCGCCGATCCCAATCATCAACTGGACGAAAAGAAAGGTCAGACTTCAAGCGGAGTAAAGTGCAGAGTAGTTTATTTGGGTACAGCAGACCCCATCAAAGTCAGCAGTGACGTTTCGACCCGAAGGTCTTAATCATAATCTACATCTGTATGAATAAGACCTTCAGGTCGAAACGTCACTGCTGACTTTATTTGGGTACAGCAGACCCCATCAAACTACTCTGCACTTTACTCCGCTTGAAGTCCGACCTTTCTTTTCGTCCAGGTGTAATTGAGTGTCCTCCCATATATGGCCAGTGTAACAGACCTTCAAAGTGTAGGACTTCGCACTGACTGGTATGTGAATTTTTCAAAGTTCTTGGAGGATAGAAGAATGCATGATTTGTGCCCAACAGTCCGATCTTGTGGTTCCCAGTCCTGGTCCTCAGGTCCCCCTGACAGGTCAGATTTTAATGATTCCTTTGGGGAAATGCAGACTGAATCCTGCAATCAATGAGCAGCAAATCATATCACCTGTGTTGAGCTTCAGATATCTGGAAAACATGACCTGTTTGGTGGATCAGGGTTGAGATCCATTGTTTTAGACTAATCCATCCCATATAACCTGTTAATCAATTTGCCCAGAGGTCACAAATATGCGGGCAACGTCTGACTTGTCGGCTTGGATCCAGGTTTTTATTTCAACCAAAGCCACAAAAAGGATCTTTTAAATCACCTACACCTGTGCAGTCCATGAGGTAGCCCTAAGGTAACCCTCTGGCTGTTACATAACGTTATATTTCAGTTTTTTTCTGTCATTTCTCTGTCTCCCTTTTATCTTACATGTGTCAATACAGAATGTTCCATGTCTCTAGTGCCAATCGAGACCTACAGGAAAACCGTACTATCCTCCACATAACAAACTCCTCATAAAAAGAAGCTACTTTAGGGCATACATACACATCTCCCTAATTTCATGTCTTTTTCCCCTTATTCTTATTTTTGTCCAGAGCCAGTTTGAGTCATTGTTCCTCCTGCAGGCTTGAAGCATACCACTTTCTGTACACATAGTGGGTAGTAGTACACAGAATACTTTAAATTCCTCTGTAAATGTTTGAGAGGTTTAGTGGGCACATTTTTGTTTGCCACATAATTTCTCATTGTCACTTCACAGAATTTATGGCTTTGTTTACTTTAACCCACAAGGGACTCACACGTACATTATTGTTGGATTTTGTGTCAAATCGAAGCAGAAAAGTACATTTTAACTGGATCTCCAACTCCTTTACGGGGGTAAACAAATGCCATGATGGGGCCAGAACCAAAAGAAGATTTACCGTGAGTATCCCAGCAGTCACAGCTACATTCTGGGACGAGGTGCTGAGGTAGCACCTGTCCCACAATATCGCGCTAACATGGGGATACATAGGCCCCATGTTTGTATCTCGCCACTGAGGAAATAAAGAGCATGTGTTTCACAGGGACACTGTTACCCTATTGATTACAAAAAACCATAAGGGGTTATTCAGAGAGAGCCAAACTGACCTCGAAATTGCACCAAACAGTTAATTTCCCCCTATGGTGCAATTTCGGGGGCCATTCGGCTATTCAAAACCTGGAAATTTACCAAATAGTTATTCAGGGCAGCTCATGTTTGGAGGGTTAAAGTGCACTTGTCATGTCCAATGGACGTTGGGTCCATTAAATAGGACAATACTCCAAAAATATCTGTTGGCGTTTTTCTTTCTTCTATTTACTCCATATCAATGTTTAGTTGTCACTCACTTTCAAATGGAATGTCGCCAAGGCGAGTGACCGCTCCGAGCGGAGAGCCATCCTACAGGGCGAGCTTTTGTTCACTCAGTGCAGTGTGTTGATTGTTGGCTCACTGACTGGTAAGCTAGTGCAGGGCTCAAAATTTCAAGTCCCAAGCTACTAACCAGACCATAAGTGTTACTCGCCACCAGTTTCTCCACCTAACCCCTACCCAGCACTAAACTCTGCCCCTAAACACACCCCCTTAAATTATCTTATGAAATTACACATTATTTAGAATAAATTTACAAAAATAACATTAATACCCAGACATCAGACCCCAGATACATGTATACTCAGTCATCAGACCTCAGTGTGAGCAGAGCGAGGAGGCAGGGAAGCTCCTCTTCACCCCCCCCTGCCAGTGACGGAGATGAGCTGGGTGAGGTTAGGCAGCTGATCCCTGCCACCGTGCAGCCTGGAGAAGGGGGGTGCACAGTAGCACTGCCGGAATACGCAACACTAAATAATGTACTGTGCTGCCTGCATGTGCATTTCCACTTTCTCTCCCTTAATTTCTACTCGCCAAATGCGAGTAGACGAGTGGAAATTTTGAGACCTGAGCTAGTGGATTGACTGTTGGCACACTGAATGGTAAACTAGCGTGCCAACATCTTTGAGGGCCTATCACACAAACCACCACATGACGGCCACTCACAGAGAGGAAAACATGGTGGTACCCGGGCGATGGAACCAGGTGAGTTATCAAGGGATGAGATATCACATTGATCTTTAAAACCAATACTATATGAGACCCCTGATAGGACATAGAAACATAGAAAAATGTCGGCAGATAAGAACCTTTCGGCCCATCTAGTCTGCCCAATTACATGGATACTTACCTGGATTTATCTTTTGTTTAGGATAGCCTTATGCCTATCCCATGCCTGCTTAAATTCAATCACTGTTTTGGCCTCTACCACTTCAACTGGAAGGCTGTTCCATGTATCCACCACCCTCTCAGTAAAATAATGCTTCCTGATGTTACTTTTAAACCTTTGCCCCTCTAATCTAAGACTATGTCCTCTTGTTTTGCTACTTTGTTTCCGTTTAAATATACTCCCTTCCTCTACCTTGTGGATTCCCTTTACGTATTTAAATGTTTCTATCATATCTCCTCTCTCGTCTTTTTTCCAAGCTGCACATGTTAAGATCATTAAGCCTTTCCTGGTAACTTTTCTCCTTCAAGCCGTACACCATTTTAGTAGCCCTTCTCTGAACTCTCTCTAAGGTGTCTATATCCTTCTGGAGATACGGTCTCCAGTACTGCACACAGTACTCCAAGTGAGGTCTCACCAGTGCTCTGTACAGTGGCATGAGCACTTCCCTTTTCCTACTGCTAATACCTCTCCCTACACAACCAAGCATTCTGCCAGCATTTCCTGCTGCTCTATTACATTGACTACTTACCCTTAGATCCTCTGAAATAATAACCCCTAAATCCCTTCCCTCAGATGTTGAGGTTAGGACTGTATCAAATATTCTATATTCAGCCCTTGGGTTTTTACGTCCCAGGTGCATTATCTTGCACTTATCCACGTTAAAACTCAATTGCCACAACTCCGACCATTTTTTTAGTTTACCTAAATCATTTGTCATTTGGCTGATCCCTCCAGGAACGTCAACCCTGTTGCAAATCTTTGTGTCATCAGCAAAAAGACATACTTTTCCATTAATACCTTCTGCAATATCACTAATAAAAATATTAAAGAGAATGGGTCCAAGTACTGACATCACAGCCAATGTGCACTTGGGCTGTACAGATGCACTTTAAGAACAAGAGGCAATATTATAGTCTCCGCACGGAATCGCTCGTTTATTAAAATATACTAGCGCAACAAATATGCGATTTGTTATGCTCTGTTTTATGCTTTTGGATTTATTTTATTTTTTTATGTAACCCCTTTACTTTCTGTATTTTCCCACAGACGTTTTACACAATACACTGAGTAATGGAAGTAACAGGTTTTGTGAAACAGGTCTTTGTCTGTGGTGAGATACAGTCAGTGGAGTTGGTCCAAAATTGACGATCTTGGCAAAAGTCTCCGAAAATTTGAAATACGAGTATGGTTGTTCCCAGCTAAAGCGTTCACGATAATAAGTCTCGGAGTCCAACTTTTTTAGCAATTTAAGCTGCAGTTTTTCTGGACAATTAAGAGAACATCAAAGCATTAATTATCTATGCAACGGTTGTGTTTTGTGTGTTTTGGATGAGCGCTGTAGAAAACAGAACATGTTTGCACGACAGCAGTTTTGATGGAAAAATAAATGTGTGGTATTGGCTCTAAATGGAGTCACATGGTTGTGTGCAACAAATCTGGTGGGAAATCGGTTTTCCCGTGGTGAACAGACTCACAGCGACTTGGATGTTTTAAGGGTATATTAACCCATATGGGGGCAGGTTTACAGGACCAACTTTTTCCTAGGATACAGAGGACAGAGTTTGACCTTTCATGGCTCCATGTTCATGGCTACCTTTGGGTCAGAAAGACAAACTTGAGCTGATGTTTGTGAATTGGATGTAATTGTCTCATGCCATGTGACATCATATTATTATTATTATCTATTTTTTTTTATTATTTTTTTTTTTTTTTAGAATGTATTTTCCCAGGAAGAATACATTGAGATTTCTCTCGTTTTCAAGTATGTCTGGGGTAGCGATTTATGTACCGTTGGTTGTCTTTCCCAAGGACAGCTGGAGAGGTTCTCTTGCCGGGACTTGAACCTGTGTCTCCACGGTTCTAGAGCAGTGATGTTGCCTCTACTACACCCAGCCGTCTACTCCACCCATCATTTATATAGCGCCAATGGTTTCCGCTTTACAATAAACAAAGGGAGTGAGATGCAGGTAAATGGACATAGGATGGAAATAAGAGGTGTAGAGGGCCTGCTCATATGATACCATGAAAGTACCAGAAGCAAATAATCAAGCTGTACCTATGTGAAAATGCTGGACTAGATCAGGTTAGATTTTGATATCTTTTTTTCCGCGTAAGAGGTAAAACCAACATGCGGATCGGGAATTATGCTCTAGTTTGATTAGAAATAATAAACGAGCCTGAGCAATCAATGGCAGACATGGAGAACTCAGTAGTGGTCAATACACTCCACATCAAAGATCCTTCTAGATTGTGAGTTCCCTTGGGTCCAGGGTCCTCTTTCCTTCCAGTAAAAACTATATAAAACTATATCCTGATCAAATGTATTAATGTTTTATCATTGTCTACCTGCCTTTTGTACCTAAAATCAGTGCTGCTATCCAGGGCTTCCATCAGACATCTTGGGGGGCCTCCTTCCTTCTGAACACCACCTTATCTTTCCCCACTCACCTAGATAGACACACAGAGACATGCAGCCCGAGGCCCAAATAGGTTTCCCCATGTGCCCACACCCTATGGCAGAGATTGCAACATGCCCAGGCCACAAAAAGATGGGTTCCTATGCCCCCAGTCCCTAAAACCTGGGTACCCCAGCACTTCTATTATACTTACAGACCATAAAGCATGGGGCTCAATGCCTCTCAAGCCCAGAGTAGCCCCTCCCAGAGTGAGTAACCCGATTCCCTACTCCCTCTCTTCCTCCAGTATTGGTGGTCTCATTCACCCTCCTCCATTTCAGCTTTGTTGGAGGTTCAATTCACTTCGGTCCATTAACAACTACAAGTTTATGGAGGAGTCTTGGTTCAACCAGCCGGCTCTGAGATGCCGCTCAACGTTTCCGCCCTGAGGGGCATCTGACTGGCTACATGCACTTGTCGTATGTTGGCGCCAAGCTGAATTTTGCAGTGGTATGTTACATAGTTACATAGGCTGAAAAAAGACATGCGTCCATCGGGTTCAGCCTCTCCCACATAACCTACTGCTGTTGATCCAAAAGAAGGCAAAAAACCCAGTCTGAAATATGCAACATACTGGGAAAAAATTCCTTCTTGACCCCAGAATGGCAGTCAGATTTCTCCTTGGATCAAGAAGCTTTTTGTTCTGATCTCTGCTTGTTCAGCTATAACACTTTTACCCACATATTAAATATTATAACCCTTAATATTCTGTGTCTGCAGGAAGTCATCCAGTCGTTTTTTAAAAGTCTGTACAGACTCTGACCCAACCACCTCAACAGGCAGAGAATTCCACAGCTTTATTGTTCTCACCGTAAAATAACCCTTCCTATGCTTTAAACTAAATTTTCTTTCTTCCAGTCTAAATGGGTGACCCCTTGTCCTATGTATAGTCCTGTTAATGAATAGGTTATCAGACAATGGTTGATAATGGCCCCGTATATATTTATATAAGGTTATCAGATCCCCTCTAAGGCGCCGTTTCTCTAAACTAAACAGGTTTAAGCTTGTTAGTCTTTCCTCATAACTTAACTTAACTCATGTTGGTCAGCCATAAAAGCACCATGAGAGATCACATTATGGGATAAAATGTCAATATTGCAGTCTAGGTGAGAAGTTAAAAACCAGAGGTTTGGGGGAAAGTAGAAAAACTATGGTGGGGTAAAAAGGTTTTAATAAATAACACGGACTATTCCTTTAATAGTAAAATTCCAAATAGCAATTGAGATTTGATTTACAAGGAAAAAAAGAATTTCTGAAACTCTTGTTTGGAAACGCTCCTCTTCGGATCTGCTTGGAGGAAAGTATTTTTCTGGACGGCCAAGTCCGTGGAAGGATGAGCGAAGCGAGATGATCCGTTTTGTTTGGGGTTGCTAAGTGACTGTCCTTAGATGCACTGCATTTAAATTTCCCATGCCTAGAAGTGATTCGGAAAGCTCGCCACATGTCTTTCGAGATGAAAACCAGAATACGGTTACTCTTTCAGATTTCGCCTTACCAGTAATCACTGGGAAATGTGATATTTTCTAGCGCAAGCTGTGCCAGACTGGAGGCAGCCTCGCTCTGTTGGTCCACGTCCAGGTCCAGTGCTATTTTTATCGTATTCTTGACATAGACCAGGGGATGACTAAACTCTGGCGCTCCGGCTGTTCTTGGGATTTCCAGCTACGAGCTTTTCTCATATTTTTCCCATAATTCGGACGGCGATTCTTGTGATCCTTTAGGATTTTGTCTTCAATAAAAATAAGTTAAAAATAAATTATAGCTACAATTAAAATGTATAAAACGGGAATAACTGCACCTGCCCGGGTCATCCCAATGACACGATGAATAGACAAAGAGCACCGGTGTTTGCCAAAGTTGCGTTTCGCTAAAGGGAACTCTAAACGACAGCAGGAGAAGCTTCATTGTGACGCCTCTCCTGACATTGTCTCGATTTCTCTTTTGTTACGTGTTTGTCACCGTTGCACTAATGGCAATTTTTGCTGGTGTTTTCTCCTTCGACAAAGAACGACACTCTTTGAATAACCTGAAAAGGACTCTGCTGACGACCTGCCAAGATGCTACTGTAATCACATCAGGAAACATTGACTAATTAATTAATTAGTGTTTCCTGTTGTGGTGACCTGTGCCAACGCTAGTCATCAGTGACTGTGTTTTAGCTAATACAGCCCTCACTATATGATTTGATATCCTTGTGCTGTTGCAGCATAATGGCTTGATTTGAAGATAAAAACACACTTTATGCATAAAATAATTTATAAAAGTAGCAATGGTTGAATTCTTTAATTACAAATAAAATCTAATCCTAATATGCCTACACGATGCTAGGTGTTATGGTTCATACCTTTATCAGATCAGGTGCTGCCCCAAACACTCAATTCTCCCCCCCTTCCAGTCGGCTGCCGTAGACTCGGCATGGTTGGCCTGTCCACACAATAAAATTGTAAAATAACCTGAAATAAAACCACTGGATATAGCGTAGCACAAGAAATAGAAAGCGGGCTTAGCTTAATCACAGAAGAGTTCACGCACTGAAGGAATCGCTCTCCGGTCTCTGGTAACCCCCACGTCACGGTCTCTCGGCATTGTCAGGGAACAGAAGGGATCAAGGAACACTTCTTGAAAATAGAAATGGCATCATTTTAATAAAAAAGAGTAGAATGTTAAACATGGGATAAAATACAAAAAATAGGTATCTTCATCCAACACGTTTTACGTCCATATGTCGTATAAGAACGGACTTCCTCTGGGATTAAAAGCATTCTCTGTAAGTCTCTCATATATATATATATATATATATATCTAAACAAAACCACCTTTGAAATTCACAGGAACAGTCTACAGCATTCATTTTTGATTGTAGTGTATAGCTGGTCTGTGCAAGGATACACCTTTCTTCTACTGGCTTCCATTACTGTGCAACTGTATCTCCTAAGGACCAAGAGAAGGTTGGTTACGGAACAATAATGCCTTTGTCGCCGATCACTTGTAGGGAAGATCAACGAATTTTAACCATTCTGTAAAACAGAACCAATTGGTCAGTAAATTGGGAGAAAAATCCAACCGCAAAGCTGTTTTTTCAGCAGCAAATGTACGTTACCCCTTCGTTTGATGGCCATCCCTAATATGAGTGAAGTGTGCCAAGTGTTATATAAAAGTATTACAAAAATAGTATATTTACATCCAGCACATGATTGTGTGGTTAAATCTTAAAAAACAACCCAAGGGCATATCTGTTGGGTATCCATTAACCGCTTCACTGCCAAATAATTTTATGTTGAATTTTTTTTTATCATAACATTTATTTGAATAATAGGATGCGGTGTTAACAGTTAAATATAGGGTAAAAATATTTTTTCCTGTTCTGAGATAAAGTATTAAAATAAATAAAAAATGAGCACATTTACATTTTCATGTATTCGTTTTCCCGTTTCAGAAATATTGGTGGAATGAAAGGTTCTAAACTCTAGATGACGTCCCTTATTTTGTGCAATGTCACATGGGGTCTGCATTATCAGCATACAGGCAGAAATGGCCTTTGTGTCTGATGCAGTAAATGTGCTACAGACAGATAATAAAATGGTGAGATCTCCTGCTTATGGGGGTTTGTAGCGATCAGAATGAGATTATTAGCAACGCAATATCTGTATGTGCTGCATAATGCCGGTGTATGGCAATTACAGAAACACCTTGTATCTGTATGTGCTGCATAATGCCTCTGTATGGCAATTACAGCAACACCTTGTATTTGTATGTGCTGCATAATGTCGGTGTATGGCAATTACAGAAACACCTTGTATCTGTATGTGCTGCATAATGTCGGTGTATGGCAATTACAGCAACACCTTGTATCTGTATGTGCTGCATAATGCCTGTGTATGGCAATTACAGCAACACCTTGTATCTGTATGTGCTGTATAATGCCTGTGTGTGGGAATTACAGCAACACCTTGTATCTGTACTGTACAGGGATTTTTGGTCATTATAACCCCTGACTCTTATGCCTGTACAGCAGTGACCCCACAGCTCTCCCTGCCCTCTCCCTGGCTGTTGTAATGCAGCAGTAATGTGTTTGAACTTTTTGTTACAGTGAGATCTGGGACTGCTATTTGTATTAAGGTTTAACACTCTCCACGGTGACTGGCATGAGATAAAACAGTGGATTTCTCCACATGGGGCACACTAATCTTGCTTTAAAAAGGTGTGAAAATTGAGTGATATGCTAATGAGTGCTTTTCAATGATTTAAAATACAAAATCGAATTCACTCCATTTTGGTAGTGAATGGGTTAAAATATAGATTCCAGCCAAATCCACCAATTTACAAAATAATCCTTTTTTTTTTCATTTTTTGATATAAACATTGAGTAGTGTTTTACCTTCAATAACCAGGCATTGACACTGAAGCGATTAATTTACAGGAGTTAAAGTAACACGTGAGTTTTACGAGGACCAGAATGAGAATACGCCATCTTGTTTGTGCTTCACGTTGAACATACTAATATTGTAGCTTTTTTTGTTTTGTTTTCTAGAAACGTCGAGCTGCATTCACCTGATGCCAAGCACACAGTGGTCCTACGAAGTATTGATCCAGCTACATCCCAAGCCTGGTTCAATGTGATCAACGCAGCAGTCGGTGATCTAGTGGGGAAAGCAATCTCAGAAGTTAAGGAACAGCTGGGAAAGACCGGGATCTCTGGAAGTCAAGAAATTCGGCACTTGGGGTGGTTGGCAGAGAAGGCAAGTGTGTTTATATTGCGTTGGGTACACTAATGGTGGAGTGGCTTGAGTAACTGGGCCTACTCATACCTGGGTGGTTTGAACAATTGTTCTTTCTCACTGTTGAATGGGTCAAAATCCTAATCACCCAACACCAAACTGTGCACTTACACTGTCCGTTGAATAACCAGGTATTCTTTCGGTTGTGTAGCTAGACCAGAGGTGTCCAACTCTGGCCCCCTGGATGTTCACTGCCTACAATTCCCAGAATTCTTTTCAATGCAACAAATTGGCAAAGAATCGTGAGAATTGTAGGTCAAGAACGTCTAGGAGGCCAGAGTTTGACAGCCCGGGATGAGACACCCTGAGTGTTGCATAGAGTAAATAATTAAGCTCACTCATGGCCGGATGGGTAGAGTAACCAGAAGCTTTGAATTACTGGGCACGCTTGGACGTAAACAGGCTGGATACCTAGACACTGTGATATCTGGATAGATTGCATGTAGGTGCTTACTCATGTTTGAATGGGTCCAATAACTGACCACACAAGATACTTGATAACTGGATAATCAAGTTGACTTGATACTCTGAGAGTCGGATAGAACGAGTAACGGAGCAGTCACCTGATTGACTGAAAAACAAGCACACAGAGGTGGGTGGCATGAATAACTGGGAAATGTCCTATTTGGGTGACAAATACTCCACGATCATGAGTGATTTCTGAAGGTCAAAGGTCACAGTCACATGAAGAAATCAAAGTTGTAGTCACAAGGCGTGAAAAAACCAAATGACCCAGACAGTGACTCTGACCGCAACGGAGAATGTGGCTGCCATTCATTCTTGGAGGTTGGGTGAGGAATCCAAGATGTGGTCACAGGATACATTGACAAACCTGAAAAGCCCAGTGAATCGGATTACAACTGCAGCTGTGACGGCAACTTTGACCGTAAGAAATGTAAGTGGTTGTTGAGCTGTATGCGCAAATCTGTATTCGTTCTGCTACGGGACTAAGATATGTGACCGTGTCTTATAACACACATTTGTCTATTATAAACTGTCACTGAAATTTTTGGCTGAGTTGCCTAAAAGTAGAATTTTTAGGGGGTCATAATTTGGGAGTTGGTTTGTGTATTTTTCTTAACAGTAATTAAAAAAAAAAACACACATTATGAGGACTTTCTGGAACCATTCTGACAATACTTTGAGGAGGGCTTCAGATAAAGACCAAGAGGAATCGCAATGGACCCAAGGTAATAGACAGGACAGAAGTATGATTTTCATCAAGCAGTTCTTCGCAGCCTATCTGTCCAGGACTGAATCCCTGACAATAATACTATTGGTTTGGCTCAGACTTCTGGTATGGGAAAAATTTGTCCAGAAAGGAACTGTGTGCTTGAAGGGCAGCTTACGTCGCGGGGGGGGGGGGCTTGATTACGACGAGTGGAGAGTATGTTCCCTTTTGATTCAGTAAGCTGGTAACTGCTGGAGGCCTCCAGAGGTGTGGTAATGAAGGACAAAGTCACTCTTTCCTACGTAAGGTCCTGGTAACCAGCAATTACTTGAAAACGAGAGAAATCTCAATGTATCCATCCTGGTAAAATACTTTAGAAGTAAATTCATTAACTACATTGTCTGGCCAAAAAATGTCACACGCTGTAATATTTGTTGTGTCGCCTTTTGCTGTGATTGCGGCACGCAGTCTCCGTGGCATCGTGTCGATAAGCTCATGCAATGTCACAGCATTTATTTGCGTCCAGAGTGGCATTAATATGTGGCCAAGATCTAGTATTGATGATGGGAGAGTCGCGTCGCTGCGTAAAGTCTTCTCCAGCACATTATCCCAAAGATTCTCAATGGGGTTAAGGTCTGGACTGTGCGGTGGCCAATCCATGTGTGAAAATGATGTCTCATGCTCCCTGAACCACTCTTGCACTATTTGAGCCCGATGAATACTGGCATTGCCATCTTGGAATATGCCCGCTGTGCCATCAGGGGAGAAAAAACTGCTCATTCGGTATATATTCAGGGAGTCATATGACCTCATTTTTGGACACCTAATGATGCTGATCCTAAACCTGACCAACTGAAGCCACCACAGATCATAACTGGCTTGTACAGTAGTTGGTGACTTTTCTTTGGCCATGCTACTATTCAACTAATCCATCAAACCGGCTTTAAAATGTTCCTACATCCTCAAACCAAGGGAATTTGCACGTTCTAGGAGTGATCGCGCCATGCAAGGACAGAATAGTGATTTTCTTTTCTTTTGCACGCTGTTTTCATTGTTCCCAGCTGTTCTTGGATGATTGGTGGCATAAATGTTTGCGTTCCGTGATGTTTTCGGCAGATTGCACATTTAACAAAGTCTGCGCAGCCGGGCAGTAGCTTCCAGGTTTTTTTAGTCTGTGAATTTTTATGGCCGCGAACAACATGTCGCGCAACGCAGGCTGTATATTTTCGCAGACGTTATGACAAAACCGTATAAACGGTAATTATTGTGCGTGGCGATAAACCGGTCACATAAATTATGGACAGCTCCATCTGGAAGAGTCTGGATTGTGGCAGAACCCTTCGTGAATTCCGATCGGATGATCTGACATGATAAGTAAAGTAATTGAAAGAGAGTGTAGGTTTGTAATGAAAATTGGGAAAAATTGGTCACAATAGTAGTCTTCATTAAATGCTGCTGCAGAACACCGGCCCTTTCCAAAAACTTGTGCTTTGTATTATTTATTGTGATCATTTTTTTGCAATCAACATTATTTCTTGTTATTAAAATAAACACTATGGGACAAATAGTGATATATATATATAACACCAATCAATGAAATTTTGAGATTCCCTTTCTGATGGATGAGCAATGTAAACTTTCCGAGTGTTTAATTTCCATTCATTAGTTTTCGGAATGTTATATTTCAGCATTCCGTAAGAACGAAAGAACGAATCGATCCGAAATCCGAATATCTTCAATGTAATGAATGCCCCGAAACAAAGTAATGAACTTAACGAACGCATCCGAAACTAAACAAATGTTTCCGTCGTGCACATGTCTAATCTTCAGCTTCCATGGACAGATGTACTGTGGGCAATCGAACAGCACTACATCCTTGGTCCTCATCAATGACATTGGCTTGTGGCCTTGTCCGCCAGCTCCCCAGCCTGCAAAAAGGCACATGGAGTGAGCAGTGGGCCATCCTGTAGGACAGATCTTCCATTCATAGCTGTCCCGCACCCTGGCGGCATTCCACCCGTGTGATTTTTGATAGGGATTGATTCCCAATCAGAAAAACCCAACATCTTTTGGGCATGACAAGTGCACTTTATTGAACAATCTCTTTTGTGTTAGAGCTGGGGTCAACAAGTGGCTCTCCAGATGTTTCCACTTATTAGGTTGACCTCTGGGAAATGTAGTACCAAACATCTGTCAGCTCTGTCGGAGCAACTTTTTGGATATATACAGGCATGTATCCATAGCCTGTATTTTGCAGAATGCATTTTTATTAAATGTATATATTTTGCAGTTCCCTGAGAGAGAGCGATACGTTATTCTTAGTGGGTTCGCTTCCTATCAGGGTCCGGCTAACATCGCCTTGAATCTTCCACAAGTAGAAGTATCACAGAACAGCATTCCTCAGAAAAACAAAAATAAATGGTGTGCATTGTATCCCATTTCTATCTAGTGTCAGGACTAACTAATCTACAGTATTAACTAACATTAATATTAAATATGTATAGACTTTTTCAAATTCGTGTTTAATATTAATATATTTATTTATATTAACTAATTAATCTTTCCAAAAACATACAGTATTGATAAAGCATTATTCTCACAATGGAGCCTATAGATATTAGGAGTAGTGTGTCATATTAACAATGTTTAATTTGGCATAATACCAAATATATGGTGATGTTCTACCATGATCGAGGTTTGGTTAAGAGGAAGGCACAGAAAGAATGTCATGATCAAGTCCCAGTTGTAGGCTTGAAAGAGTTAACAGCTTCAAAGTCTTTGGACACACGAACTACCCTCTAGTGTGGTGCTTATTTACACTAAACCAGGAGTCGGCAACCTTACCTCTCCAGATGTTTTGGAACTCTGATTCCCATGAGGCTCTGCCAACCTAAGGAGTAGCGGTGCATTGTGGAAATATAGGTCCAAAACATCTAGGGAGCCAAAGTCACTGATACCTGCTTTAAACTAATCTAACTTTACCTACACCACTCTGCAATCCACTACTTGCTGCTACTACCACAAAGACTTGTTAATGGACGTTGTCCAAACTATAACTGGACAATCACAATGTGATCCATTAGCTCCTCGTTGGTAGAAATTTCATCTGAGGATTCACTGTGGATCTTTTTGGTACCACCAAATTGATGCCAATGCTTGGGCCCGCTACTGCTTCATTTGTCCACAATGCAACATGGCAGCAGTTGCATCATTTCTAAAGGGGTGTCTTCATCTATTTCTTGGGTACATCTCCCATGATTATCCAGTGAGTGTGTTCCTTTATTGTGTAAAAACATTTAAAGAGTTAGGAGTTTGAGTGGGGTAGCGATGACACAGTAGGTGCCCCTTGCCGTACCTAACTATTGGAGGAATGCTATTCGGTTTTGGGAAATCCTGTTTTGGGTTTGACAGCATGTGTCATCGTATAACTGCTTGTAAAATGAATGTATGTAACTAATAATCATACTTCATCAGGTATTCTGAAAGCGAGCTATAAAATCAACATATTAAAGTAGGGTTATTCTTGGCTTCTCTAGTAAATCCAGTCATAAAAGTCTATTGCTTTGGGTGTGCATCATAGGCATGTGTGGGGTGTGTGCCTGGTGTGCCCAGGCACACCCTAATGTTGGGTGAAGATGTCCTTTTTCATCTCCTGCATTGACATTTTAGATGACCCTTATCTGGTTCATGATGAATAACATAAAAACTGACTATCTCTGATTACAGCTTCTTATTTCTAATGAAAAATGTGCAAAAATCTTCTAAACATAAGATTCCAATTGAAAAATGATCCACTGGTGCCCACCCTAATCTATTAGGCTACGCACGTCAGTGGTGTGATTAATGTATATTCCTCATACCATGTTTATCTATGGCCACTGACTGTGATACCGAATGCATGTCTATATGGCCACCCTCGGCGTGCAGTGCCGTTGCAGCTTTTCAAGGCTCATTCTCAAATTCTGGGATGTCAGAGGAAATGGTATGGGAAGCTTTTCAATATGAAACGATGCACGCAGCTTATACATGATGCATAGCAAATTAATTGTGTCTTATGGTCCCATCAATCATCCGCACCGAACAACTTCACTACCATGATTGTGTATATACGTTGAGCAGGAACAGGCATAGTGGCTTGTGGTCATGGTAAGACAATTTGGAGCTATGCTGTGTCATTACAAATGAAATTCATTTGCATTTGGTCTCCAGAAGTTGTCTTCAACGTTTTAGCACCCGGAGTATGATCCCCGAGGCACGATCGCTAACTGACATCTCCCCAGCTGATTCTGCACTGAGTCCTGAACTGTAGTAACTCCATGTGGCCAGCAGATGGTGACACCCACCTGCCAAATTGGTTATTACAGTAAGAAATACATTTGGAATATTTCCAAACATGTTATTGTATAAATAATTAAAAATTATTTTCCAAAAATTCCACTGGTTCCTGACAGTGTTTTTTTTTTTTTTAAAATCACTTGGTAGTGAAAGGGTTAAAAGAAAAAGCTAATGGGCTACTGTTCCCAGTGTTTCCATTCATTAGAGTTTTTGGTCATCCTATGTATTTTAAGGACCAGGGAGTTGGTGAATGAAATGGGCCAGGAAATTGTGCATCCAAAATTTCGAAGACTTAAGTGATTTACGTCCTGGATAGCTTTTCATCGCACGAGAATTTATTTTTCGAAGAATTAACGCTGTTTTATAACAGTTTAATAAAAGCCAGGAAATAAATTGCAGCAACAGAGCAGCGCGGGCTTTCTAAGGGGGTTTACCTCTTTCCGCTACTTTAATGAGGCCACACATTAGCTGTCCTTATTATTTCCTTGATGAATGGCTCCAGTTCTGCCAAGATGTTGACCTCTGCTTTCAAACACATATCATTTGCTGAATAATGTTTTAACCCCCTGTCCTCCAGAGTAATCTCCAAAGCAATGCACAGCAATAACTAGTGTTCCCTCCAAGACGTGTAATTCAGGATGCCCTACATTTAAGGGGGGGGGGGAGACCCTTGGGAGAAAAAAGATTTACTGCTCGAGCTTTTAGTAAACACACTGCTGCTTATTTTTCTTTAAAGGGACTCTACCACTTACATAAGCTGTAACTAGATTAATTGTAGATTGCAAATAAAAACACATTATAAAATACTTTATAAAACACATGCTGCTGTTTATTTTTTGTTTGAAGTAGTTTCATGTAAAAATTAAAAATAAAGTTAGGTTTTTATCTCCCGTTTCCATTCTGTGGATTTTTTCCCATGATGCAACATTTACCAAAATCTGTGCAAAGGTTTTACTTTACTGCTGTGGTTTATCCTCTACAATATTTAACAGTCTGTGAGCTGGAGGACTTAATGTTTAGATAAGCCAGCACAAGGTCTGTTGTGTTGCTGAGATAAGACCTGGCAGCTGAAGGAGATAAAACAGGGAGCTTAAAAGACTTCTAATCTACCCCCTGGTGATGTCCTTTGACTACATCACACACAATACAGTGATGTGAGTCGGTGATCGACCCATTCACTCCATTCTATGGCCAAAGCCACACAGTTAGGAGCAAGTGATGGAAAGATACGGAGGGGGGGCTGTTTACAACACAAAATATCACACAATGATGCACCCAGTGACACCTATAGAGGAAAATATCACACAATGGATGCACCCAGTGACACATATAGAGGAAAATATCACACAATGATGCACCCGGTGACACATATAGAGGAAAATATCACACAATGATGCACCCAGTGACACCTATAGAGGAAAATATCACACAATGGATGCACCCAGTGACACCTATAGAGGAGAATATCACACAATGATGCACCCGGTGACACATATAGAGGAAAATATCACACAATGGATGCACCCAGTGACACATATAGAGGAAAATATCACACAATGATGCACCCAGTGACACATATAGAGGGAAATATTTTAACTAATCTGTTTTACTGGCCAGTTTTATTTCTGGCCTGCTGATATTTTTTTTCGAAGAAATGGCCAATGAAATGGAACCCTAAATTGCAGTTTTATTTTTGTTTTTAAAAAAACTTTTTTTCATTTTGGAACAGACTTTTTTAAAGGACTTTTTTTATTATTTGGACACATTTTTTCTTACATTTTTACTGATTGTAACTCCTATTAGGAGAATAGAAGAGGTTTTTTTTTATTATTAATTCGGTGGAATTTGCCAATTTGGCGGTTTTCACCGACGTCCGATAGCCACTTCAGAGACTCCAACTTGGGCAAAATACGGTGACCATTTGCTAAATAGTGAATTCACAATATTTTCCGCAAAACGGAATCTCCAAAGTGAGCCGTGTGGGCCGAAACCTACGGCACGGAAATTGCACTCTATTTCGGCGTATTGTGAATAGTCCCTTTTAATATCGTGAATAATCCTTTACTAAGGTAATTTTTTGTAAAGCGTATTCCGTGGACACCCGCCATGTAGCCACCCTGAGCCTGGAGTTTTTGGATAAGATGCTGACGTTGATTTACTATGATTATTATATATTTAATGTGTGTTTGTTGAGGGAAGAAGCCGACCGTAAGCGGCAGATAATTTATTGGCGATGTTGCCTACTTTAAAATAGCTCCTGGAAAATATTCATTTCCCAGAACGGTTTCGTTGTAAATGGAAAGTTAGCGAGCGCGAGCGCCCAGCTTTACATTATCGTGTCTGTCCATCCAAAATGGCCTACGTCACCAGAAGGTTCCGAGGAGGCCGGGGGCTTTCCACAGCGCCCGCCGCCAGATATTTATACACACTCCTTCAGTTTACCTTCTGCCTCATTTAATTCTGAGGAAACACATTCCTCGTGTTAGTTCCTGGTAAACGCCACTTCATGGGAAGAGATTTCAAAACATGTGCAACTGTGAGGAATTTACGGCGTGTAGGAGTCGCCCAAGATACGCCATCATCTCTCCATGTCTCAAAGGAACATGAACTCTCCTAAACGGCCCTTTTGAACAAACCTTCTGCAGTCTTTTTGGATTGTAGGTGCCCTTTTCTGCCTTCCATGGTGGACACTACTAGAGGTGGGTGTTTTGGGGTTGGCCTGGCATTCTGCCCAGACATTAATCTGCATCGAAAATGTCACGACAGCAGAAGACTGGTGTGGGAATACAGGGGGCAATTGCCTTCCAGGCCACTAGCACATAGGGCAAGGGTATTATTGTTTTTATGGTTATCGTCATCATTTATATGGCGCCAACAGTTTCCGCAGCGCTTTACAATAACCAAAGGGAACGAGATACAGATAAACGGACATAGGAAGGAAACAAGAGGTATATAGGGTCCTGCTCATAGGAGCTTACAGTCTAGAGGGATTGGGGTTGAGGAAGACGAGGAATTTTACTGGATGGTAGTATCAATAGTGCCAGTGGTTCGGGAATGGTGGGGCCATAGAAGCAGCTTCAATCATGTGTGAGTAGGTGAGCAGAGGGATGAGTTGCATCAGTGATGTGATACGCTAATCTGAATAGATGGGTTTTGAGGGATTTCTTGAAGGCCCGAATATCAGGGGAGAGTTTGATAGGGGAGGCAAGTCATACCACAGGACCGGAACTGCCCTTGAAAAGTCTTGGAGGTGAGAGTTGGCAGTGTGGGTCTAGATTTAGGACAGGCAAAGGTTGCCTGCTGACCGGAGTTGTCTAGACTTGTTTGCGTAGTAACAAAGACCTGTAAGGAGTGGTTGAGTTATTGAGCGATTTGAGCGTCAGTATTTTAAACTGTATCCTGAAACGTACAGGAAGCCAATAGAGGGACCGGCAGAGGGGGGAGGTATGCGAGGTGCATCTTGTGAGAAAAATATGCCTGGCACCTGCATTCTTTACAGATTGCAAGAGGGCAATACGTTAGTTAGGGTAAGCTTCCCAAGCACAATTTGTGTAAAAAAAAAAAAAAAAAATCTGAAAATGGTGACTGGACACCGATTTATTAAACTAAATCCAAACCATTAGGCTTAAGAAGCAGAACGAAAAACAAAAAGCTGTAAATTGGTTTTCACGTTGCCACTACTTTATGGACTGTGTTATTTATCGTCAAGAAATTCTATATAGTTTTACTGTTTTACAATTATTTATTTTTTTATGCAGATATCATTTTATCATAGAAGTAATATCTGAAAGCAGTTACTTGAAAAATGCTCACTACCCGCGATTCAACTTCAGCACAGTATTGAGTTTCAAAAAGAACACGGCTACTTTGTGTGTGTTTGTTGTTTTTTTTTTACCAAACGTTTGCATTACCTCTACCCACCAGCGTGGCCGTCTGAACACTTGAAGACGCCCACGGCTTGTCAGCTTCTCCGCAGAAAACCTAACCACAAACAGTCCCACGTTCGGCGCGACAACTTGATTACAAAACAGATTCTCACATGCCGCATAACAAAGGCTGCTTCATGCAGTGGTTACGGGGCGACTTCCAGCTTATGTGAAGCATACCCAAAGGGTAAACGGTTTAAAGCAAACTCTCCTTCACACAAAGGAAAAGAACCGCAGAACTGGTGTCAGGAAATGACCGGAGGCGTTTAAACTTGGGCTTGGTCGTTCCTCCGGTCACAACAGGATGATCACTAGGCTCATATTCAGAGAAACAGAGGGTAAAGCTTAGATAGCAACCTTATGCGCAGATAATAACAAATAATCGATCATTAAATAAATCTATTCGGCGGAATTCTGGTCCTGTAGGTCTCTCCTGGAGCAGCAAAATTTGGCCACGGTCTAAATCTAAGCAGTCTGTTGTCTGATCCTTAGGCCGGGGCCACATGGACGCATGAAGTGCATCCCTTGTGATCCCTCCCCAGCATCTGTCAGTGTTGTGATGGATCGATTGGGAGGACCACATGATGTAACGTGAGTACTTTTAACGTGTGTTACATGAGACCTGGATTTTAACTCCTCGTCGAATCGCTACAACGGACATAAGACAGGTGTACACAGCGCAAGGAGGCTGTCACTTTGTAGAGCTGTGCATGCAAAACCGCGCGCACAGCGAGATGGCCAGACTGGCGTCAGAGCGGAAAGAACATCCATTCTCATGGAAGTTTATTTTCTGCACACCCGTGACCCCGGCCTTATCGTGCAAGTGACGCATACATCATCACACGAAAAATGCTCCGGGGACTTTCACATCTGGAGCGGAAGGAGGGGTGCGGCAAGAGGCAAATGAGATCAATACACATATGTGTAAAGTTATGCATTCTGGGACCAAAATAATAATTATTTTCTCTATACGGCAGGAGACAGTGACTTTGGCCCCCCGTTGTTTTGGAACTACATCTCCCATCATGCACAGCCAAAGTAAGGAGTGACTGAGCATCATGGGAGGTGTAGTTCCAAAACATCTGGAGGGCTAAACTTGCTGACCCCTGCAATAGGGGATTGAATTGGTGTATCAATTGACAAGGATCAGGGAATAGTTACAGACAAGACTTTGCAACAGTGTGCACAATGCCAGGCAGCGGCTGCTAAAGCCAGTCATGCAAAAAGTAATGTAATTTCAAGGGGCGACAATGCAACTATGCAGTTTTATCTCCTATATAAAGCCGTGGAAACGCCTCATATTGAGTGTGCAGTGCAGTGCTGTTTTGATGCACCAGTATTTTAAGATGGATATTATGGAGCTGGAGGAAGAGCAGACATGGGATAACCAGAGACTGAATATGTTGCAGTTGTTTATCCCTGAATAATTACATCTAAGGGCAGGGTCAGACAAGCGCACTCTGTGCGCCCGTACTGACATGCCTCCCGGCATCCGATCCGGCGCAGCTTTGTGACGCTTCCACGGGGCCGGCCACACGCTGCAGCCTGTGCACAAATTGCGGACGCAACAGCGGCAGTGCTGAAAGCCGCCCCGTCAAAACGCTACGACGAACGTTCAACAGGGCTGCAAAGCCCGATTCCCCCATGGTTCTATTGTACGGTCTTTTAGCAAGGGGAGTAAAATATCTTAAAACTTTAACATACAGTGTCCACATCATTGTCAGCTTGCTACCATTGTGTCGCCATGTGTAAACGGCATTATAGCAACACCACCTATACAACTGATGGTCCAACAATAAGGAGACCAGAATAGAGTTGGTGGAGCGAATAAAATCTAATAGCGATGTGGCTATGGTGAATACCAGGAGTATTGGTTTGGTCCCAATCCAAGGAGACCAGTAATCACGTGGTATTATACCGATGTATACAACTCATATGCTACAGTTACGCTTATAAGGTTCAGTTGAATGATCACTTTTAATCGAGAAATGGTCCCAGTGTGTATTGTATGGTTCTTCAGCAAGGGGAGAGAATTAAATCTCCAAACCCCAACACATAGTGACCACATCATTAGAGGTCCCATATTGGGGAAACCGTTGTGATCCACTCTAGAGACCCAAAGTGACTCCACGCATTTATATTGAGTATGTACTGATATATTGAAGCTTTAGGGGAATTACCCCTCCAACATACAGTCAGGTCCAGAAATATTGGGACATCGACACAATTCTAACATCTTTGACTTTATACACCACCACAATGGAGTTGGAATGAAACAAACACAATGTGCTTTAACTGCAGACTGACAGCTTTAATTTGAGGGTATGTACATCCAACTCAGGTGAACGGTGTAGGACTTACAGCAGTTTGCAGATGTGCCTCCCACTTGTTAAGGGACCAAAAGTAATGGGACAATTGGTTTCTCAGCTGTTTTATGGCCAGGTGTGTGATATTCCCTCATTACCCCAGAGTTCATTTCAAGTGGGCTATTTGCATTTGGAATCTGTTGCTGTCAACTCTCAAGATGAGATCCAAAGGAGCTGTCACTATCAGTGAAGCAAGCCATCATTAGACTGAAGAAACAAAACAAACCCATCAGAGAGATAGCAAGAACATTAGGCATGGCCAAAACAACTGTTTGGAACGTGAGCTTAGCAACACCAAAAGACCTGGGAGACCACGGAAAACAACTGTGGTGGATGAACTAAGAATTCTTTCCCTGGTGAAGAAAACACCCTTCACAACAGTTGGCCAAATCAAGAACACTCTCCAGGAGGTAGGTGTATGTGTGTCAAAGTCAACAATCAAGAGAAGACTTCACCAGAGTGAATACAGAGGGTTCACGACAAGATGTAAACCATTGGTGAGCCTCAAAAACAGAAAGGCCAGATTAGAGTTTGCCAAACAACAACTAACAAAGCCTTCACAGTTCTGGAACAAGATCCTATGGACAGATGAGACCAAGATCAACTTGTACCAGAGTGATGGGAAGAGAAGAGTATGGAGAAGGAAAGGAACTGCTCCTGATCCTAAGCATACCACCTAATCAGTGAAGCATGGTGGTGGTAGTGTCATGGCGTGGGCATGTATGGCTGCCAATGGAACTGGTTCTCTTGTATTTATTGATGATGTGACTGCTGACAAAAGCAGCAGGATGAATTCTGAAGTGTTTCGGGCAATATTATCTGCTCACATTCAGCCAAATGCTGCAGAACTCATTGGACGGTGCTTCACAGTGCAGATGGACAATGACCCAAAGCATACTGCAAAAGCAACCAAAGAGTTTTTGAAGGGACAGAAGTGGAATGTTATGCAATGGCCAAGTCAATCACCTGACCTGAATCCCATTGAGCATGCATTTCACTTGCTGAAGACAGAACTGAAGGGAAAATGCCCCAAGAACAAGCAGGAACTGAAGACAGTTGCAGTAGAGGCCTGGCAGAGCATCACCAGGGATGAGACCCAGCGTCTGGTGATGTCTATGCGTTCCAGACTTCAGGCTGTGATTGACTGCAAAGGATTTGCAACCAAGTATTAAGAAGGGAAAGATTGACTTATGATTATTATTCTGTCCCATTACCTTTGGTCCCTTAACAAGTGGGAGACACATCTGCAAACTGCTGTAAGTCCTACACCGTTCACCTGAGTTGGATGTACATACCCTCAAATTAAAGCTGACAGTCTGCAGTTAAAGCACATTGTGTTTGTTTCATTCCAACTCCATTGTGGTGGTGTATAGAGCCAAAGATGCTAGAATTGTGTCGATGTCCCATTATTTCTGGACCTGACTGTATATCACACAGTATATACACCGTATCTCTATTGGGGACAACCCCAGTGAGTGAACTAAGCAGATACAGGCTTTACGGGGTTCCTATAACGGTGTTGTTAAACACATTTTAATTAATTGTTCTAATAAAGAAAGTCAATGTCTTGTATGTGTGTGGTCACCCGGCAACTCTAGTGAGATCCAGAAATTTGGAAGTTCACATCAAGGTTGCCACCAAAGTTCATTGCTTGTATTCCTTGTATTGGGTTTACCGCCCTAATTTGGGTGATCGTGTACACATTCCCACTTTGTGGGAGTTGCTGTGCAAGGAGCCATAACATTGCGCATGTAACCAGGAGTGTCGCTAGGGGGGCGGGGTGCGGCCCGCACTTTTACAAAAAATATTTTACCAGGAAGGATACATTTGAGAATTCTCTCATTTTCAAGTATGTCCTGGGAAGGCAAAGCCTAGGCTGGCACTTTCCAGGGGGTGGCAAAAAAGCACCACAAAGAGGATATTCACAGAGCACCGAAATGACGCAGACCTTTCAGTGTTCTGTTGTTCCCCACACTTTGGGGAATCAAATTTCCCCGGGGAATTCACCACAGGGTCCTTGAAGTGCAGGGAATCAACCACCGAATGCTGCCGCAAACCCGTTGCCTGCTGTTTTAAAAAGAACTACTGAACAAAAATATCTGGAATTAACATATAAGATCCTATAAATGATAATAAAAAGGGCTGTTACAGAAAAAAAAAGAAAAATTGCTATTAGAGAAATTTTTTTTTTTTTTTTTTTTTAAATGCCTAAAAGATACAAAAAAAATAAAATCCATAAATAAAGAGATTTTTTACTATGGATTAAAGGAATAAACGGTTTATTAGATATTGGTTAAAAAACTGAATATTTTTAACATTGAAACCTATGGTGTTCGCCTAAATAAACCTGACGAATGAAAACACCGAACATCAGGACATTTCTTTGCTGTTCGGTGTCTCTGAACAGATTAACCATTACTTCTCTATGGGGACTATCACTGCCTTCGTACAGGCACCGTACCTGCTGGCAGTTCACCAAAATTTGTGTATGAGCATATGAGAGAGCTCCACAGCAATAAACCTCACAGTAATGTGCGCCGTGTATGAGCATTCAGTGTTATATGGGAGTCCTGACTTATGAGTAAAAGTAGTTAAAAAAAAAATGTAAAACTCGGGGGGGGGGGTGACACCATAAGTTACCGCACCGGGTGACACCAACCCTAGTGACGCCACAGCATGTAGCTCACATATCCAATTTGAATAAAATCGAGGCCTATGCTAGCAGTGGAACTTAGAACCAAGGGTGTATATTTATAGAGGGAATTCTTTTTACAGAAGTACAGCCTATTTTTACGGTATAATTAGTTAAAAATTATTTTTCATTATAGTTTTCTGAAAATTTTTATGGTAGTGAACAGGTTAAAGCTAAACCATTCACCAATAACACTGTTACACGCAGTTAGGACATAAAAAATAAACAAAAAGGTAAGAATTGGATCACTCTGTGCAGCTTTCTGTTCGAAGGACTTCACATGGGGAGCATTGGATTTGCTCTGTCCAAGTGTACCCTAATTGTGTCCGATTATTTTACATCGCCCATCATCTCCCTCTAATGAGGGCTGCGTTTTTACAAAATAATGAACGTTCACGAGGTGGAAGTAATTGTCTGCGGTTTAATTTCCATGGATTTAATGTATCATTAACAAATTCATTTTTAATTGAATGTATCAGTTTAACCAAAAATAAAGCCATTTTTGAAAATTATAAGAAAATCTGATTTTTAATTACTAAAAAAAATAAAAAAATTTGGGAGATGAAAACCTATACAGGATGATGGAGTGTGTCAGTGGCAAAGTGATCACCCTTTAACCTGCCATATATATGGACTTATCCAACCCCCGACTCCAATCACGGTCTCAACCAGTTTCATAATACCGCGGGAATAGAACTCCAATAACTCACAACACGAGGTGCAGGTTAGAATTCTATTGAAGGGCTGCAATCGGAGACAAAGAATTTATAGAAAGCAGATTGCATGTCACACTGCGGCACTTTTCGACGTGTCATAAAGCTCAGAGGAGGCAGCGATCCATATTATATATTCATGATTGCCATTAGGGCTGCAACTAACGATTATCTTCATAAACGATTAGATGGCCGGTTGTTATTTCGATTAATCGATTCAGCAGGTTAAAAAAAAATTGTTTACTAAAAGGAACACCGTGAAAAAAAAAATTAACCCCTCCTCCCCTGTTTTCTCATCCACCATTTACATAGAGTAGGGAACTTTCGAACGTATATATACACAAATTGCGTAATTCGCTTTTGTTACACGAGGCCAGGTCCAATATTTTCCCTCGGCCACCGTGATTCGTTCGCCTCCGCCAGTTCCCGGATTCTCCACTCAGCAAGCAGCGCTGAATCAATGTCCGTTCTTAATTAATCCCAAAATATCAGACAACACTGGTCATATTGGGTTAAGCAGACTCGCTGGTCACTTCCCCTGGCCTGTTTTTATTTGGTACAGAATCAGTTAACATCCCAGCCCACCCAGACATCCCGGCACCGCCATTCAGCCTGCTCTCCATCAGGTCCTCTCAGATTGTAAGCTCTTGAGCAGGGTCCTCTCTGATACTGTTCTATGTGTTTAACTTGTATGTATATTGGTAACTCCCATTGTACAGAGCTACAGAACTTGGTGGCGCTTTACAAATAACTGTATCTGCAGTCATATAGAGCAGGGGTCCTTGTTTGGGGGGAATTTCAGGGGAGCAGCGGCAATCCAGGGGTACCGTTTGATAGCTCGGGCCGCTATGGTGTCAGTCCAAAAAGCGCCCAAATCCGGAGGCAGGGGCAAGGATGGCAGCGTGTAGCAGTTACCCCCAGGTGATGCTGCATGGTCGCTGCTGCCTGAGCTCCTGGGGCCAAGAAAGGCTCAGCAACGTGGGTTCCCGATGGAGCTCCCTCCTGAAAATCACCACAACGGTAGCTCCCATGAAGGGGACCCTAACCACAAAAGTACATCCTGCTGAAGCAAAGGGTTTTCAGGGCACCGGGGTTTAAAGTTTCTGTAGATGTTTCCATTAACGTGAATGCTGTGCAGTCCTTGAATGGGATTGGCTGGGTTTTCAAACCCAGCTCATGGCTTCAAGCCCAGGCTTCTACCCGGTGTCAGATAACACCGTGAACATGAAGGACAGGCTTAAAGGCATTGGAATTATGTGCTGATGGGAAAAAGGCACAAACCACCACTTTTAACATTAAAACATAAACGAAATTTGATAATGCGTATTCGGAAGTACTTCTGAATAACGAATCGATACGATACGAATTTGAAACGAAACGGTATATAACAAATTTATTTCGTTTTACACTGTGTCATCATCATAAAAGAAAAATTTTAATAACTGATTTCAACTATCGAATCTGAAATGAACATACAATACAAGTAATAGTAATCAAAGAACTATATGAAACAAATTTATTTTGTTTCACTGTTTTAATTTGACTCAAATACTAAATCTGTGACACGGCTTAAAAGAAAAGCTAGGGTTAAATTTTAACAGCAAAATTTTATTAAATAGGGTGTTATCTAGTGATCTGAAATTTGAATTAATATCAACTATCGAATTGATATATGAAATTCGAATCGATTTCGAAATTTCAAATCGAAATGAAATTAGTTACGAAATTCCGAAAAAGAAATTATTTAAAAACGTAACGAAACAAATTTTTCAGCCATGCACATCCCTAGTAATTACTAGAAAGATTTTACATTTACCTCCTAGTAAGAATTTTAAAAGTGATCCCAAAGTGCATAAGCAAAGGTGTAAAGGAGCCGAACAATATCGAAAGTGACACAGTATGAAATATATAGCAATGCCCCATCCTCGCTCCATGTGAATTTTTGCACTTCTTTTCTTGATACTGATGATAATTTACTGTCCCCCTATTTTTATTTCCTGTTATTTTTTGGCAGTAACTATCCTGAAAATCATTTACCATATTTAGGTGTTTTTATAATTGAATTTGATTTTTTTTATATGAAAAAATAAAAATTATTCGCAAACTTACTACATGCATGGGACCTCTGACTTGAAGAATGTCAAAAATGTTTCTGAAATAGCTGTGGTTTAAAAAAGTAAAATAAGTAAAAGTTCGCATTATAATCTATATTTATCCATTGTGGTTTTAACCACATTTATTTTTGTTCTGGAGTAAATCAAAGAACACAAAAAAACCCTTGTTAAAACAGGATGCTTTGTTTTGGGCCAGTGTGATTTTCAAATGCAAGGGTATAACCAGACCCGGTGGGAAAGAGAACCACCTGTGTTGCCTTTCAAAATAATTTATAGGCCATGTTAAAATTCAGACTTTAGGGGGTTACTCAAAGAGCACCGAATTTTTTTCACATACGGTGAAATTTCGGTGCCATTCGGCTATTCAAAAAAGCTGGCAATTTGCCCAAAATTGGCGAACTGCCAGCGAAATACGGTGATTTCCGGCAGCAGTGAAATCCACATCAAGAAGTAATGGTTAATTTATTCAGACCCCGAACTGCACTGAAATGTCAGTGAATTGACCTGATTTTTGGCGGTTTCATTCGGCAGGTTTAATGCGGCAAATTCCATAGGTTTCAATGTAAAAAATGTCCCTGGTTTTATTAATTATTTATTCAACCAATTTTTTAGGACTTTTTAGGCATTTTTGGGATTTTTTTCAGCGACCATTTTTTCCCCCTAATTTTTTATTTCTTTTGTTATTTTTTTTTCTGTAACAGACCTTTTTATTGTTATTCATAGGATCTTCTATATTATATTCATGAAAGTAGGTCTTTTTAAAACGCCTTTTAAAAATTGCAGTGTTTTTTTTTTTCCATACCCTTGATCGGCGGCTGGTCAGATTTTATTGGATAGGTTCAGTGGATCAGCGGATGCATCCGGTGATTTTTCGGCAGGTTCTGTGATCGATTTGGCGATTTTTGCTGCAGCTTGAAAATGCATTCGGGTCAATTTGACGCATTTCGGAAACCCGCCAGTATCTGGCGAATTGACAGCTTTCTGAATCGATGAACTACCACGAGATTGCACCATAGGGTGAAATTCATCGTTCGGTGCATTTCGGTGGTAAGTTCGGCTCTTATTGAATAACCCTTGTGTCTAAAACACGAATCCCAGCTGATCCTGCACAGAGCCCCAGCTGCAGTGTGGCTTTTGATGTGCGGCCATGATGGATATTTACTATTCTTTCTCATAGTTGCACATACATATTATGACGTGATCTTCTTACAGGTCATTATATGTAATGGCTCACTCTTGATTCATAATGTCTCCTTGCATCAAATGTAACAGCTCCCAACCTAATCCTGTCGAGCTGCGTTTCACCGACGTCGTGCCACATTTGACAGCATCTCGGAGTACTAAGAATCCTGCCTCACCTATGTCATTATGCAGGAAAGAGGGAATACATGAAAACTATTTCCTTAAAGGGACACGCTACATATCCTGATGACTTTAAAGTGGTCAGGATGTGAGGAGTGCCCCCCTTCTCCTTCGTTTTGAAAGAAATGCAGATTGAAGTGGAGGAGTTTCCTCCACCCCTCCCAGCATCCGGGATTTTTGAACTTCCCGCCGTTCAGTCACCAGAACCGTCGCTAGTGACGTTAGCGCGCAGAGAGTGTGCCGACATCAGCCTGTGAGACCTTCCGCAATAGCGTTCTCAGAGAGGCAGCCGATGGATCAGATCCGCGCATGTGCACAGCTCCATTCCATTGTTCTGTCCCGGTGCTACGGAACTTGCGTCCGTAAAGTAAATCCCGTAACAGTGCGCAATTTGCGGTTTCTCTGCTACGCAAGTTGGATAGGAGCGCAAATTGTGCAGTAAAGCTCCAGGGATATCTGGGTCAGGGAGTCCCTGAGCCAAAGAGGAGGAGCTGCGCTCGGCGAGGGAAAAGAGGGGAGTAAACTCACCTTGCTGGGTTCAGACCTGCGTGTTTTTTTTACGAGTGCAATACGAGTGTTTTTTACGTGCATATCGCTCAAACGTAGAAAACGCACAAACGCGCATTGCAGCACATTCACGGCCATAGAATGCAGAGTGAACACGCTGCAAATACGCCCCAAAGAAGCTCCCGTACTTCTTTGGGTGTAGGACGTTTTACAGCGCGTTCCTGCATGCTGTAAAACGCCCATGTGTGAACGGGTCCCATAGGAAATCCTGGGATTTCTGTGTCTCGGCGTTTTACAGCGCGCAGGAACACGCTGTAAACACTGAGGTGTGAACCCAGCCTAAATAGAAAGATTTAAAAAATATTTGGGCAAATGCTGTCAGCAGCAAAAACAAAAGGGGGCTCCATGGGTGTCCGCATAATGGGGTAAGGGGGGGCACTCGCCCCCCCCCCCCCCGGAACCAGGGCTGCCTGTCTGCTCTGCCCAGACAGCTGTGTGTGCAGCCTGCTCGAGTGTTTGTTACAGCAGACTGCACAGGAGTTCCGGTCAGTGTGGGGGTGGTCTGTGTGGATCTTGTGATGTCACCTCCTCACTCCGCCTCCAATCCACCACGTGCTCCTACTCTAGACGCCGGGACTGGAGAGGCTGCCTGGGCTGAGATGCAGGGGCTGCTGCTGTGGCTACTGGAATGCTGGACACAGCAAAAAAAGGTGATGATTGTCAAATCTTTATTAAGCTTGATGCCCCCTGGTCTGAGGTCTAGTTTCTCTGCCTGGGGAGGAGGAACACCATGATTAATAGTAATCTGGTGGGGGATGAGTTTACAATCTAAGAGGAGAGGGGACCCTGCTCCAGAGCTTACAATCTAAGAGGAGAGGGGACCCAGCTCCAGAGCTTACAATCTAAGAGGAGAGGGGACCCTGCTCCAGAGCTTACAATCTAAGAGGAGAGGGGACCCTGCTCAAGAGCTTACAATCTAGGACAAGAGGGGACCCTGCACCAATCTAAGAGGATCTGGGACCCAGCTCCAGAGTTTACAATCTAAGAGGAGAGGGGACCCTGCTTCAGAGCTTACAATCTAAGAGGAGAGGGGACCCTGCACCAGGGCTTACAATCTAAGAGGAGAGGGGACCCTGCTCCAGAGTTTACAATCTAAGAGGAGAGGGGACCCTGCTCCAGAGTTTACAATCTAAGAGGAGAGGGGACCCTGCTCCAGAGTTTACAATCTAAGAGGAGAGGGGACCCTGCTCCAGAGCTTACAATCTAAGAGGAGAGGGGACCCTGCTCCAGAGCTCACAATCTAAGAGGAGAGGGGACCCTGCTCAAGAGCTTACAATCTAAGAGGAGGGGGACCCTGCTCCAGAGCTTACAATCTAAGAGGAGAGGGGACCCTGCTCCAGAGCTTACAATCTAAGAGGAGAGGGGACCCTGCTCCAGAGCTCACAATCTAAGAGGAGAGGGGACCCTGCTCAAGAGCTTACAATCTAAGAGGGGACCCTGCTCAAGAGCTTACAATCTAAGAGGAGAGGGGACCCTGCACCAGAGCTTACAATCTAAGAGGAGAGGGGACCCTGCACCAGGGCTTACAATCTAAGAGGAGAGGGGACCCTGCACCAGAGCTTACAATCTAAGAGGAGAGGGGACCCTGCACCAGAGCTTACAATCTAAGAGGAGAGGGGACCCTGCTCCAGAGTTTACAATCTAAGAGGAGAGGGGACCCTGCTCCAGAGCTTACAATCTAAGAGGAGGGGGACCCTGCTCCAGAGCTTACAATCTAAGAGGAGGGGGACCCTGCTCCAGAGCTTACAATCTAAGAGGAGAGGGGACCCTGCTCCAGAGCTTACAATCTAAGAGGAGGGGGACCCTGCTCCAGAGCTTACAATCTAAGAGGAGGGGGACCCTGCTCCAGAGCTTACAATCTAAGAGGAGAGGGGACCCTGCTCCAGAGCTTACAATCTAAGAGGAGAGGACCCTGCTCCAGAGCTTACAATCTAAGAGGAGAGGGGACCCTGCTCCAGAGCTTACAATCTAAGAGGCGAGGGGACCCTGCTCCAGAGTTTACAATCTAAGAGGAGAGGGGACCCTGCTCCAGAGCTTACAATCTAAGAGGAGGGGGACCCTGCTCCAGAGCTTACAATCTAAGAGGAGGGGGACCCTGCTCCAGAGCTTACAATCTAAGAGGAGGGGGACCCTGCTCCAGAACTTAC
Source organism: Leptobrachium leishanense (assembly GCA_009667805.1). Lineage (NCBI taxonomy): Eukaryota > Metazoa > Chordata > Amphibia > Anura > Megophryidae > Leptobrachium > Leptobrachium leishanense. The sequence continues at coordinate 29,036,152 of CM019067.1, read as the reverse complement.
AATCTAAGAGGAGAGGGGACCCTGCTCCAGAGCTTACAATCTAGGACAAGAGGGGACCCTGCACCAATCTAAGAGGATCTGGGACCCAGCTCCAGAGTTTACAATCTAAGCGGAGAGGGGACCCTGCTCAAGAGCTTACAATCTAAGAGGAGAGGGGACCCTGCTCAAGAGCTTACAATCTAAGCAGAGAGGGGACCCTGCACCAGAGTTTACAATCTAAGAGGAGAGGGGACCCTGCTCCAGAGCTTACAATCTAAGAGGAGGGGGACCCTGCTCAAGAGCTTACAATCGAAGAGGAGAGGGGACCCTGCACCAGAGCTTACAATCTAAGAGGAGAGGGGACCCTGCTCCAGAGCTTACAATCTAAGAGGGGACCCTGCTCAAGAGCTTACAATCTAAGAGGAGAGGGGACCCTGCTCAAGAGCTTACAATCTAGGACAAGAGGGGACCCTGCACCAGAGTTTACAATCTAAGAGGAGAGGGGACCCTGCCCCCGAGTTTACAATCTAAGAGGAGAGGGGACCCAGCTCCAGAGCTTACAATCTAAGAGGAGAGGGGACCCAGCTCCAGAGCTTACAATCTAAGAGGAGAGGGGACCCTGCACCAGGGCTTACAATCTAAGAGGAGAGGGGACCCAGCTCCAGAGCTTACAATCTGAGAGGGGACCCTGCCCAGAGTTTACAATCTAAGAGGAGAAGGGTCCCTGACCCAGAGCTTACAATCTAAGCAGAGAGGGCGATACAGATTGTATGACGAAGGGAGGGGGGTGTTATATATATATATATATATGTGTGTGTGGGAAGGGGGCTGGTGTGTGTGTGTGTGTGTGTATGTATATGTTTGGAGGGGGGCCTGGTGTGTGTGTGTGTGTCAGTATGTGTGGGAGGGTCATGGTTTGTGTATACAGAGATGGCCTAGAAAATGCAACACTCAGATCAGACACTTACACCTTTATTCTTCTATTAGACTTGCATCATGTTTCGCAGCCTCTGTATTACTACGCTTTATTTAATAACTGTCCCCTTCATGACCTTGTCAAAAGGCAGAATATGTATGCCATTAAAATTTTGCCCCTCCCCCCCCGGAAAAATTTCTGCGGACGCCCATGGGGGGCTCTATTGTTAATAAAGTACCCCTTTTATATGTTCAGTTAATACAGAAATAAATCCAGACGATGAATTTAAAAATGAATGCATTGACCCTGTGTAAAGCGGTTACTTTCCCACCGGGCTGCGTGTGATTCTGCTATACAGTACTCACCATACATTGATATCATCATCTAGATTACCCATAATGTGGTCAAAGGAAGCACCTGCTATTTGTGCATCTGGAAAATATAAATATATCTGATCTAATTCAGTAAGTGGATACTTTCAATTCTGCTAAATAGTTACATAGGCTGAAAAAAAGCTGTGCGTCCATCGGGTTCAGCCGTTCACACATCACCTACTGCTGTTGATCCAAAAGAAGGCAAAAAAACCCAGTCTGAAGCGCTCACCAATATGCAGCATACTGGGAAAAAATTCCTTCTTGACCCCAGATGGAGTCAGATTTCTCCTCGGATCAAGAAGCTTTTACCCACATATTAAATATTATAACCCTTAATATTCTGTGTCTGCAGGAAGTCATCCAGTCGCTTTTTAAAAGTCTGTACAGACTCTGACCCAACCACCTCAACAGGCAGAGAATTCCACAGCTTTATTGTTCATTCGCTCACATTCTTTTAGACTCCTTCATCACTTGAAAAAGAATTTAAAGGGACACCTACATAAACTGATAAGAGAGTACTGTGGGACAGTGTGCGCAGTAGTCAGATGGACAGAGACAAGGCAAGTTAGAGGGAAGTCCTGGGCTGGATGGATGGGCATGGAGTGAAAGGGCAGGCCTGGATCAGTTGAAATAAGGGGATTCCATGGGTCTCCAGGCAGGTGGCATGACAAACATGAGGTCAATATAGGTGTTTCTAAATGGCTGATAATGCTAAGAGTCTGGTATGAATCAACTATATTAATCAGGTAATGACAGAGAACTTCAGTGGATCGATGATTCACTAGTGATCGTGCAAATACGCAACCATGTGCCAAAAAATCAACAACGGTGATATATCCTTATATCATGCGTATAAATCTGTTCCTATAATACAAGGTGTATAGTAAACCACATGTGCAAATGCATATAAAGTGCATGTGCTCATAAATCCTTTCTATTTGTAAAGTGCAAACACAAAAATGTGTTGATGTGACATCTAGAAAGTCATAAAAATGTCCTCTTGTTGGGTTAGATAATAGTCTCTAAATGTCCTACGGCCACAAAAAGTGCGCGTGCAAAAGTGCAAATTTCAAAATGTAAATAGACCAGATCTGTGACTGCTGGTCACCATACAGCATGTAAGTCACACTTTATAAAAATGTCCCAACGTTGTACTCCCTCTCCTCAGTTGGCGGATTCCATTGCATATATGGGGAAGAAAAGAGAGAAACAATAGTGCAGACTGTTGTAATTTGTGAAGTGAGTGTATATATGAAAATCACTCACAAATTATAGAGCCTAATTGATCCCGGCTCTAGGTTGGAATGCCTCACGTCAAATACAGGGTGACGTTCCCCCTTTTCCTGTGTCTTCCAGTTATCCTCAAATAGAATACATACAGAGAGACAGCGCTCCCATAGCGTAACACAGTACGTATAATCTGAGTAATTACAGTTTTAGTTCAACTCACCGATGTTGGAGCCTCGGTTGTCTCAGGCTCGGCTTAAAGGCGGATGGTACTTCTTAGTTAGGTGAGTACCTTACCCCTCTCTCCTGCAGTGCCTCTCAGCTTCTGTCTCCAGCTCTGTATTGGCATCCAGATAGGGAAGAAAAAGGAGGGGAGGGAGGGGGGAGAAAATTCCTCTGCTGTTGCCTTCAAACTATCATCCTCAATCTAGAGAGATGAAATGGCAAAAAAATTCACATAACAGAGTGAAACCAGAGATGAGAATCAGGGTAAAATATCAAAAAATTATTCCAAAAAATGGGGGGGGGGGGTACTGAACACGTTTCGTCACTTCGCCTGTGCCTTCCTCAAGCAGTATGGCATATAGGGTAGGGGCCTAATACAGAGCTGGAGACAGAAGCTGAGAGGCACTGCAGGAGAGAGGGGTAAGGTACTCACCTAACTAAGAAGTACCATCCGCCTTTAAGCCGAGCCTGAGACAACCGAGGCTCCAACATCGGTGAGTTGAACTAAAACTGTAATTACTCAGATTATACGTACTGTGTTACGCTATGGGAGCGCTGTCTCTCTGTATGTATTCTATTTGAGGATAACTGGAAGACACAGGAAAAGGGGGAACGTCACCCTGTATTTGACGTGAGGCATTTCAACCTAGAGCCGGGATCAATTAGGCTCTATAATTTGTGAGTGATTTTCATATATACACTCACTTCACAAATTACAACAGTCTGCACTATTGTTTCTCTCTTTTCTTCCCCATATATGCAATGGAATCCGCCAACTGAGGAGAGGGAGTACAACGTTGGAACATTTTTATAAAGTGTGACTTACATGCTGTATGGTGACCAGCAGTCACGGATCTGGTCTATTTACATTTTGAAATTTGCACTTTTGCACGCGCACTTTTTGTGGCCGTAGGACATTTAGAGACTATTATCTAACCCAACAAGAGGACATTTTTATGACTTTCTATAGATGTCACATCAACACATTTTTTGTGTTTGCACTTTAGGATTTATGAGCACATGCACTTTATATGCATTTGCACATGTGGCTTACTATACACCTTGTATTATAGGAACAGATTTATACGCATGATATAAGGATATATCACCGTTGTTGTTATTTTGGCACATGGTTGCGTATTTGCACGATCACTAGTGAATCATCGATCCACTGAAGTACCTTTCTCTGTCACCACCTGATTAATATAGTTGATTCATACCAGACTTTTAGCATTATCAGCCATTTAGAAACACCTATCCAGATTCTTCCATATTAGGAAGTACCCACTGCGCCACTAGGACCCCCTCTCTTTCCATATATATCTTATTTTCACATTTGAGTTGAGATTTATGTGCAACACCTTGTAGGCAGCAACCCTAGAAATCACAGTATTCACTAAGCGCCTACACAGATACCCACTCTTGTAGTGAGGTCAATATAAAATGCAGGTCAGTGGGCAACGGTTATCCACTGACATTTTATATTGGTATATTTGGGAGAAGTGGTTCTCCTGTGGTGAAGCACCGTGCTGCACTGCACGGCCATTAGGGGCTCTCTCTGCTCATCGCGCTCTGCTTTACTGTAAACATGAGGTCAATGGGAATGTTGGCCCTTTATCAGATTAATCCTCCTCAAAAACATGAGTTTTTTGATACTGTTGGCCCTCTATCAGATTAACCAACTTTAAGAATAGGGATGCACCGAAATTTCGCCCGAAAATTGTGTTTTCGGTTTCGGCCGAAATGGAAATTCAGCCGAAAAAAATCTGCTGAAAATTTCCCTTTGGAGGCCCGGCCGAGCCGGGAGCTCGTCTGAGTCTGGAAACCAGCTGAGCTGCCTGCTCGGCCGGCATCCAGGCTCAGACAAGCCCCCGGCTTGGCCTGGGCCTAGTTGCCTACACATACTCGCCTACATCCTCCTACTTCAGCCCTGATCCCCAGCGGTGACAGTCCTACGGCTGAGCCTGGAGGCGGGCCGAGCAGCCTTCAACAGCCGGAAGACTGTCAACGCTGGAGCTCAGGGCCGAAGTAGGTAAGTTTGTTGCCTTCACATACTTGCCTACATACGCCCGAGTCCTCCACCAGTGGCAGTCCTCCTGCATCCAGTGTACTCTCTCCATCGGTCGCCGGTATGACATCGCAGAAGCCTTTGACCCTGGGTCAAAGACTTTCGTGACGTCATACCGGCGACCGACACAGAGAGTGGACACAGGATGCAGGAGGACTGCCACCGGTGGAGGACTCGGGTCCGATGTAAGGGAGTATATGTAGGCAACATACTCTCCTACATCCTCCTACTTCGGCCTGGAGCCCGGCCGAGCAGCCTGCAATCAGGCGAGTCCCCGGCTCGGCCTGGCCTCCAGGCCCAGGTTCAAATGTCTGATTTTTGGTTTCTGTATTGTTTTTTTTTTTTTTTTTTTTTTGCCGAACCGATCCCGAATTTTCGGTTTCAGTATCGGCCGGAAATTTCCGTTTCGGTGCATCCCTAAAGAACATGCGGTCTTTGGGACCATTGGGGCAATATTACAATCTTAACACTAGCACTCAGTATTAACATTGGGGTAAGTGGCCCTAGCGCAGAACGCCCATATTACAATCCGAACGTTAATGCATTAAAAAAAAACATTAACTCATCGGGGATTGTGCTTTCTAGCGCTAGGTTACTGTACTTTGCGCTCCCTATGTTTAACATGGGGAGCGCAAAGAGTAATTAGCGTTAGGATTACAAAGTCCTATCGCTAATTACACCCCGATGGTTACTGAAATGTTTCCCACAGCTTGGAGATGGTTCGAACTGATACAGCTTCTGCGGAATCAGTCAGCACCAACTTAAAATCCCCCAAAAATCAGATACTCGCCTCTCATCCTGTGGCGAGAACAGTGACTCCATCCGCCGCTTCTGGCCGCTGGGAGCAGAGTGAGACTGGAGAGAAAAAGTCCCCAGTTTCCCTCCACGATCGATCACTCCGCTGCCATGTACGATCTTACGAGAGGCAAGATCCTGCAGGTCAACTGACCCGCCAGCACAAGCCTCCATGGTGTTTTATGGACTCCAGGAGGGGATACTTGGGACGCTCGACAGCGCTGCCTCGAGTATCCAAGCTCTTAGCGCTGCATTACAGGGATGATTTGGCTGATATGGAGCTAAAGGGGGATGCGAAGGAGAAATCTGAAGGCGCACATTATCCACCTTAGCGTCCCCGTTTTAGCGTGATACTTATCCTTGGTCGTCTATCAGATTAACCAACCTCAAAAACATGAGGTCTTTGGGACTGTTGGCCGTCTATCAGATTCCAGTTGAGTGTTGATCCACCCAATGGATAATTGTGTGTTGGCATCTAGAATTAAATAAACATGAAATGTAGAGCGATATGAACGCGCCTTTCATGTGAAATTCCATCCGATTTGTTCTAAAATCCTGTAATGGATGAAAGCCATAAAAAGAGAGGGGCATGAAAACCAATCGACCCGCTAGACTGCTGGACAATGGATCATCGGAATTGGCTAACCTGTAAAAAATGTGCCGTATATAATATTCCACATGGTTACCTGCTCGTATCTCCCGACATTATTTAATCTCTTCCAGCATTCTGACCAGGTTGGATGAATAATGTATAATTAAAGTACAAATCCTAATCAAAGTGAATGCAGTATGAGTTTTCTCCATTCTCTAAAACCTAAATTGGAATTGGAACGGGAGATCAGAAAATATCCAGAGTGCTTTAGCGCGATTTCGTCCATTCTTTGAGCTCTTTGATGGTGAAAGGGATTGCTTTTATAAATTCTTTTCTTCACAAACCGTGCAATTATGCTCACTTCATGCAATAAAACAAATATAATTAGTAGCTGCCTGTTGATTATAGTTGTTTAAATTGGTGCACATTAAATAACAGAGCTAACGTCTTCGTTCTATAATATATATACACTTTTTTTTACTCTCATAACTATTATTTTCTAGACTAAAATTCTTCTTTGAAATCATAAACGAACGTGATCTATAGATTGCTGTTAAGGGAACAAAAAATGTACACTTGAGGGGTTATTCAGAGAGTGCAGGTGTTTGCTGAAAATGGGTGTTGTTGCAAATAGCAGCAGGAGAAGCTTCAATGACGTGCAACATTGAAGGGAACCAGGAAGCCGGTCGCCGCGATCGGACGGAGGTGAATGCAGGAGGACATCGAGGGAAAGCAGGGACAAGTATGTATCAGCCAGAGTGTGGCTCGTGGTTACCGTTTTCAGCATTGAAATTTAACCCCGAGCCACACTCGGGAATACCACCAGGAAGGTTAAACTGTTAAATACTGTAGATTAGATAAGCCACAGAAGTAAATGAAAACATGTGGTAAATGTTACCTCATGGGAAAAATCCACAAAATGGAAACGGGAGATTAAAAAAAACTAATTTTATTTTTAATTTCTACATTCAATTACTTCAAACAAAGAAAAACCAGCAGCATGTGTTTTGTAATGTGTTTTATTCGTAATGCACAAGTAATCTAATTGCAGTTTATGTAAGTGGTGGTGTGCCTTTAATGAGCCAGGTTCTCCTCTGCACAAACTTTGCAGAGTGCTACCCTACACATAATAAAGGGCAGAGGCGGCTCTATAATTAGGCAAACTAGGCGGCCGCCTAAGGCCTCACTCAAACAGGGGCCTCATCTGATACAGTTTGTATGGAATTTCAGCCTGTACGCATTCATGTGGCTGCTGATATTCCACATAAATACACTCCTGCATCTTCGCGCACCAGTTTGTCAAGACCGTAGTTTCAGCCTTCATTAATTGTTGTTTTTTTGTGTTGATCTCTGCATTTTTGCACAATAATGGGGGCCTCACAGTTGAGCTTTGCCTGAGGCCTCACTAACTCTAGAGGTGCCTTTGATAAAGGGTGACAATGCGTGCTATGTAAAACAGAAGAGGCTCTGTGCCGAATGAGACAGGAGCTGGGTCCTGTGAGAAATGTCCTACAGGCTGAGGTACATGGTGCTCGCGAACCGGTTCCTCTGGTTTTTTGCTGTTTCTATACTAGCACAGGAGTTCTCGTTGCCAGTTTCTGACCTCGATCTTCCCATGTTGTTCTTTCTCAGGTTCCTGGAGAAAACGACAAGAACTGGAAGCCCGTCCTAATTGTTCTAACAGAAAAGGACCTCCTCATGTACGAGAGTTTGCCCCGCATGAAGGAATCCTGGTTTAGTCCCGCTCATACCTACCCACTCATAGCTACCAGGTATTTTACAATCATTTATATCCCAGTCATTAAAGTGTCATCACGGCTTAATTTGTAAATCAGAAGGTGCCTGAACACAAAGGGCTCTATTCAATACTTTGCGCAAACGTTAACGCGTGCGCAAAAACGCATTAACGCGAGGGGAAAAACCCTTTGCGCAGAACGTCGTATTACAATGTCCGTGCAAAAAATGCACGTTAACGTCTACCGCGGGTGAACCTGCGCGAACCCTTTGCGAGCGTAATGTACATTACACGTCCTATACTTAACATTGTGAGCGCAAATGCGTTCATGCGCTGGTACGTGGATGGTATTACAATCTATGCGCAAATTGTAACGGACAACGTTAGCGCGCATAATTTTAACGTCTTTTAAAAGCTGGTGGTAACGGCAAATCTGAATGTCCTGGCCGAACCCAAATACACCAGCCCAAAAAAATTACAGCACAGTATAGTTACACCTTCTACACATACCCAAACAATAAAATGGAGAAGTTGTGCGTGTTTTTTTTATTGCTGCAGCATATATACTCAGATTGATTTTGACAGGTGCAAAAACTTAACGGGAGACAATTGTGGTTCTTAATTCAGATTGGCTGAATCGCGTGAAAAAACAGTCCGCCCACCGATTTCAGCGCGCAGCGTTAATGTGCACGCGTTTTTGAGCGTCTTTTTTTTACGCGCGTTATTCTTTGACGAAAAAATGCCCTCGCATCGTAATACCAGCGTTAATTTACGCGCGTTAACGTTTAACGCTGCGCGCAAAAAAAAAAAATAGCGCTGCGCATGCACTTTTGCGCGAACCCGTTAATAGAGCCCAAAGTGTATATGCGAGCGGAGGGAAGACGAGGTGGCTCAGATCCCGGAACACAAAGAGAACACGGTGCTGAACCACACACTATGCACTCACTAGCCCACTTATTAATACAGTAAATGTTATGGTAAAATAGTTTAACATTAATGATTTTTATACCGTGTGCGGTACCGGAACTGTCCAAATAGGTCCCAGAACACAGTCAAAAACAGACGTCTTGGATCCTGATCTCCCACTAATTAAGCCCTGAGTGACACGGTCCTGCGCAAAACAAGCAGGGCTCACTTGACAGGGAATCGTTCCTTATAGTAAGCATTTTTTTTACATCTATAATTGGAAAAGGGGAGATATTACTTTCACAGTTCTACTGTCCGTCACATCACTATAGCTTCACTGTGAAGCTTCTCCTGCCACTCTTTGGATTTTCCTTTTGTGAAATTGGCAGTTGTCTCTGGTGTTTGCAACATTTTCAGACACAGGCACTTTCTGAATAACCTCCTTAGTAACTTTATTATATAAGACTGTATCACATCATGTCACTGTAATAATGTGCTTGTGTGTGTTTTGATTGAGTGTGATTTGTGTTATGTGTACCATCATTCGAGGCTCCTGGTTGAGGGAGGCCCTAGGCGGCCGCCTACGTGGCCTAATTATAGAGCCGCTTCTGTATAGACTATTACCTTTTACATTAGAAATGCGACGCGTGTCTGAATATTACAGTAAGCAGGGCACCCAATTTCACCTAATAAATATACACCTAAATGATGCTTATTATGTTTGTGACACCCTCACAATGTAACATTGTGTCTGTGTTTGGCGAAGCACCCAGACTGTTTTAATTTAGATATGAGTAAACGCAATATGTGTGTTTGCCACAAAGAGACAATACTTCCGTTTGGCTGGTATTCGAGTTCGGATATAATCCCCAAACCCCACAAGTAAACACCTTTTATTACGGGATTCCTTACCTTAATCCCGGCTTTCCCTTCTGAGAGCAATAAACCCTTTATTGTATCGACACGCAACGCCTGGAATGTAATGGCACCTGCAGAAAATATACGTGTGGAACCCTCGCCATTGAAGATAATGGGTTTTCCAAGCTCCCATTTGAAGCACTAATTTATAGAATAGGAAGGGCTGAACAAGATGACCTTTTTTCCAGTCTATTACTATGTACTATCAAAAAGTAAGAGTGGGTATGTCCATACTTGATGCATTAAGATCCGACACAAGGAACTTCCACTGGGACTCCAACATCGTCCCTTCCGTAGACTTACAGAGGCAGATGTGTGCAGGTTATACTTTCTTTACCCACAAGGAGACTTCATCAGTTGTGATCATTAGTCCCTATTCACCCTTACCGCCTAGCTGTTTTTTCTGGTACCTGCAGTCGAGGGACTGTGCCTGGTGGCTCCATATTAAAGATACTGCCTTGGCATGACTACCATTTAGTCAGTGACTATGCCGGGTCGGTTCCTACCTGAGCGGACTCCTCTCTTTATTTGAAACTCTCTACCCTTCTAGACTGAAGGGAATCAAGGCAGCCATTGGGGGCAACAGTCCATGACATGTTAAGGGGCCCAGTTGATCCAGGAGGCCTTTGCCATGTGCACTTTAAGTGACAAATAGGTAAGGGCCCCTCCATGTCATCCAGGACTGGACAACCAACATTTTTCCAGTGGGCATCTAGGGGCTGATCAGAGCACTCTGGCTCGTAATGGAGGGATCAATTAGAATGATCTTCTCTAGGGAACACTTTTTATCCCCTTGCTGGTCCACCAGGGATTTAGCCCATTACCAGTAAATAAGGTTTGCAAAGGCAAAATGTTCTATTTTTAATTAACTTATTGAAATGGGCAGCTGACAGAAGGGGGGGCCCCACCAGTGGTTTAGTAAGGGGCCCCACGATTTCTGATGGAAGCCCTTGAGGGAATTATCATGCATTGCAGCCTGGGTATCTGCTCTAGGAGAGTCTGAGGACTGGCTTCATATTTGGGATATGACACGCAGTGTTTCTATTTGTACTGCTCTCCAGGAGCTGGCAATAAAGACATTTGAGGTGGCACCTTACACCTACCTAACTAGCATGTCTAATGTATATCTAGGATGGTGTTGGAGGGATTCTGGTCTGTAAGTGTCACGTGTAGTGCCACAGGTCGAGGTTGCAAGCCCAGGATGCAAGTGATACACAAGAAATACTTGATATGCTGCAAATCAAATGGGGATTTATTAAAGGAAAACAATAAACATGGAGAAGCAATGCTGGAAAGTCTCTGGTTGGGGAGTGCAGAATGGAAGTCTTGGAACAGGTGTAATAAAGGGGTCTCGAGGCACAATACCAGTAGGGATGATCCAGAATGCAGAGTCCAGGGGGAAAGCCAGGGGTTCGGTACACGGATATCAGATCGGCTATGGAGCTTCTGGGCAGGCATGAAGTCAGACTGGAAGTGTTGGCAAATTGCAAACAAAATGCAGAAGCATCCTGGGAGAGGCGTGCCTCTGCTAAATAGTCACTGCAGGTCCTCATTAGGTGCACCTGCTGATCCTGCAAGTGTGAGTCTCTGGAAGCAAATTCCAGCAAGACATGGCTTGAAGGGTGCTGCCTGGGGAAATCAGGATGGTGCAGCACCAGATCTGCCTTTGTTCCGCCGGCGGCGGCGTGGCACGTGACAGTAAGATACCCATCTCTGTATGTGGTGGACCTGCCCTCATCTTTAATTATTTTGGCGAGAAGTTCAAGCAATGGTTTCAGATATGTTGTCTAAACCTATTCCAAAGGGTCCTTGTGCTTTTGGCTTTCCAGACCCCTGCCAGGCCTATTCTGTAAGAACTTGTTTGCCAAGATGGCCCTAGCAGTTAAGAGATCTTTGGGTGGATCATGGAGAAAGGTTGTTGTCCCTCCTATGGCTCGAGCCATCTTTAAAAATAAGAGAAACACAAATTATGGGAAAAACTCACTGCAGTTAGACCTAAAACCATGGAGCACATGGCGTGATTTGTGGGTGCGATTAATCTTTATCTTTGATGTGGTACCACATTACTATTTGGTTCTTATTTATGGTTCTTTCAACCCTCCACCCCCTTATTTTTCCCCCACTACTCTTCATCCAGTCTGGGCATTCCCGTTAGTTGTTTCTCCACTGGTCCTCTTCTTTCATTGAATAATATGCTTAGAATTGGTAGCGTAATGGCATGAAGTACGGTTCGCCAGGTCACCTTGTAGGCTCCCGTACGAGTTCGATGCAAGAGGTCATAGACCTGATTGGACCACCTCACCTGAATCCTATGGCCTATGCATGTCTTTTCCACTGGAATTTGCACTTTTTCTGCTTTAGAAACTGCAGATAGTTAAAGGTTACTGTACTCATCCTGACTTCTCTTTTTAAAGTGGTCAGGATGTGAGGAGGACTGCCGCTCCATCCCACCCAGCATCACCAGTGGCCAGAATTTTTGAATTTCCTATCTGTCAGTCACATATCTGTCAATGGTGATGTCGGCACGCAGAGGGTGTGACGACTTCCTCCTCATGGAGACCAATCACGGTGCCGAGTAGTCTCGGAGAAGTAGCCGGTGGACTGGATCTGCTCAGTGCGGAGCGCTGATCCATCATTCTGCAATAGGTACTTGCATACGTAATTTGTGCGTGTACCGTAGTGATGCGCAATTTGCGTTTTTTACACTACGCAGGTTGCGTAGGAGAGGAATTGCTTCAGGGACTTCTGGGTTCGGGAGTCCCTGAGCCGAAGAGGAGGAGCTGTGGGCGGCGATGGGGAAAGGGTGAGTAATATCAACCAAAAAAAAGGAGAAAAACTAATAATTGATCGGAGGATGTCGGCAGCATCTGCCCAATTATTCAAGGGCAAAAAAAGGGGAATTTATTTTCAATAGTGTTCCTTTAACATTATTGCCGGACTAAAGTGATCTTTGTTTTACAAAATGTGACTTGTTCTGCGTTCTGAACGGAATTTTCACCTAATCCCCCAACTACTATAAGGCTAGGGTCAGACGAAAGCATTTTTCCCACGCGAACATGAAAAAGTGCGTCCGAACGCATTGACGTATTTTTTCACGGAATGCGCAAAAACGGTCAGACGACGCGTATTTTCGGGCGTGATTTTGTACGGATCATCAATAAAACTCTTTTTGCGTCTGGGCGTTATGTAGGCCGGACATTAGCAGCGTCTGACATCTCCTAATCACGCACACACGCCGCTATGCCGCAGCTGCGCACTCAGTACGTCAGTACTAGCGGTTCAGCGTTCTCAAAAAAATGCGTTCAAATTCCACTTGCGTTGCACGGCCGGACTTTTGTGCGGCCGTACATCGTATATTGGCCGTCATTGCCCGTCATCTGCTGCTAGTGCGGCCGTAATTATGTGCGCCAGAACGCACGTTAAAAGTGCGCTGGTCTGACCCCAGCCTAAGCCAGCCTGTGTGCGAGGCCGATCCTGCGAACGCAGGTTTGTTTTTATTTTTATACCAGCTTCTTTTTCAGTAATTTAACCCGCGTCCCAGAGAAATCCACTTGTTTTATTGTTTTATTTATGTAAGCCGCTATAAATGCGTTTCATCCTTATCAACCCCCCCCCCCTCCTTCCCCTTTTCACATAAAGGATATAAATTACAACAAAGCTTTTCAAGTTCTTGTACTGAAAACATTAAAGCGTGTGGATAATATCACCCAGGGGGGTTTTCCTCCAAAACTAGAAATGATAAGTCGAAGGCGAGAATAATCTTTTTCCCACTGAAGCTCCGATGCTGCCAATTACCAGTGTCCAAGAAAACTCATTTTCCAGAGAATACCATTGCAAATTGAGAAATGACAAACCACTCGCTGTGGTACGTAAAGTCATTTAGTGAATTATGCAGATGAAGAGAGACGCCGCGCACGCCGGTGTCCCCAAATACATTCAGACAGGGACGCCGTAGATGCGCACAAATTGTTCTTTGAAGCTTGTATTTCTGCAAAATGATTGAAAACTTTATATAAATCAAAAATTACAAAACTTACCACTTCATTGGCCACAAATGCTGTAAGCAGACCACCATGTAAATGCATAACTTCTTAATGCGTCCTCCTCGTTTTAAGGGGCTTAGTTCTTATTTTGGACCCGCTTTCACTCCGATTCTTTATTTCATTGTTTTTTCCCTCGATCTAGGGGCTCCTCGATATACTTTGGATGTGCGAGGGTGTATAAAAGAGCTGTATTACAGTAACACTCCGAACAATGAGACTCGAAGGGCTCATTTTAAAGGGCCACTACCACCAAAAAATGAAATGTCCTTATTGTGTTTATTTGATGTTGCTGATATCTTACATGTGATTGTTTTTCTCTTGTATTGTTTAGTTAAGAAAATATTTTCCTCTATATGTGTCACTGGGTGCATCCATTGTGTGATATTTTCCTCTATATGTGTCACTGGGTGCATCCATTGTGTGATATTTTCCTCTATATGTGTCACTGGGTGCATCCATTGTGTGATATTTTCTTCTATATGTGTCACTGGGTGCATCCGTTGTGTGATATTTTCCTCTATATGTGTCACTGGGTGCATCCATTGTGTGATATTTTCCTCTATATGTGTTACTGGGCGCATCCATTGTGTGATATTTTCCTCTATAGGTGTCACTGGGTGCATCCATTGTGTGATATGTTCCTCTATATGTGTCACTGGGTGCATCCATGGTGCTTTACACTATCGGTGTTTAAGGAGTTGATACACTGGAATACCACACGTGGATGATATGGCCTGATTCAGGTGGACCCTGTTCCCAAGGGAACTTACAACCTGAATGAGCAGGTTTTTCCATCAATGTGTTTTTCTCCCCTGATGGCACAGCGGGCATATTCCAAGATGGTAATGCCAGGATTCATCGGGCTCAAACTGTGCAAGAGTGGTTCAGGGAGCATGAGACATAATTTTCACACATGGATTGGCCACCGCACAGTCCAGGCCTTAACCCCATTGAGAATCTTTGGGATAATGTGCTGGAGAAGACTTTACGCAGCGCTGCGACTCTCCTATCATCAACACAAGATCTTGGCCACAAGTTAATGACACTCTGGACGCAAATAAATGCAGTGACATTGTATGAACTTATCCAAACGATGCCGCGGAGAAATGCGTGGCGGAATCACAACAAAAGACAGTCCAACCAAATGTTACAGTGTGTGACTTTCTTTTTCTGACCAGGCGGTGTATTTGGTGCAGTGATGCTGGGGGGGGGGGGTATAATTGATTTTTCCTTTAAACGGTCTGTAGCCTGGTTATTTAATTTGTGACACGCAGACTAAGGCTAGGGTCAGACGAACGCATTTTTTCGCGTCGACCGTGGAAAAGTGCGTCAACGACGAACGGACATATTTTTTTCACGGAATACGCGGTAGCGGTCATACGATGCGCCTTTTCGTCCGTGATTTTGACGGATCATCAATAAAACACTTTTTGTGTCTGGACGTTATGTTGGCCGGACATTAGCAGCGTCTGATGTCTCCCAATCACACACACACGCCGCTATGCGGCCGCAGCGCACTCTGTACGTCAGTAGTAGCGGTTTGACGTTCTCGAAAAAATGCGTTCGTTTGCCACTTGCGTTGCGCGGACGAACTTTCGTGCGGCCGTACTTCGTGTGTTCCCCGGCATTGGACGTCATTTGCTGCTAGCACGGCCGTGATTTTGTGCGGCTAAACGCACGTTAAAGCTGCGTTCGTCTGACCCTAGCCTTAATGTTTACATTTATAGTAATTAGATGTGTTTCAGTCGTATCCTAAGCAGCTGTTTTTGCCAACGTCTAGCCGTACGTGCTCGGAATCGTCAGCGGAACTTGTTTATATATCGCTGGATTAGTGTGAGCAGCTGGAAACGCTGAAAGCCTGTGATGTAACATCTCTCTCCGCGGCAGGAAACTCTAAGCGACGGAACCAGCTGAAGGGATGCCAATGGGTGCGAGTCACTAAATGAGGGATTGCCGGAAATTGGCCTGAACCTTTAAAACATATAGGGCATATATTGGGGCCCATTGCTATTTAAAAACCAGTTGCATACGGTCAGGGCCGGAGTGTGTGGTCATATTAATGCCCAGACAGGCTTTAATAAGATTTGCATAGTTTAATCATGTATGGAGGTCCACAAGCGTGCAGGAAGTATTTTGTGCATGTGAACTTGCAGACAGCCAATCACAGGCAAACTGACGTTATCCAATCAGTGCCAGGGACATTCGTCAGTCATGTGACATACAAATTTATCACATACTGCCAATCTATTCAGTAGATTAGGTTCACTAAGCCTCGATATTGTAACAATCATTGAGTTGTGAGTAAATCGCTGCTTGAAAAACTCAGAAGGTCTCAACTGCGGCAGCAAAGCCGTGATCGCCTCGCCATTTTATGTATCGGACTGCGCAATCGCCAGCAGGTGTGGTTGACGCAATCGTTGGTCCATGGGTTTTTTGTTGGAGATCGTGTGTCGCTACACTCTCTATAGTAATCCATCACTGGCTGGCTTAGGGTTGGCACATGAACCGTGGGTTTATCCCCATGTGCTGATATTCTGGACAGGGTTGCATAACATTGCAGCCATGAAATTCGTGGCGATGTTCATTGAAGGCCTCGCGGCTGGTCAGATCCCAACTTACCACGTCGGAAATCGGAATGAGCCACTTCGCGCCAATATCAAAGCTTACTTAGTCCCGCCCAGAATCGCCAGTATTGTGGCTTCTAAACAGGATATCATTGCGGACTGGCAAGTCTTAATATGATAATGATCTAATATGATATGACCTGTGATCTCCTGCCTGGTAGCTGTATGAGGGGAATGTCCATAACTGCAATTTTTTGCCCCCCAAGAAAGCTTTTTTTATTCAGCGGTTTTCAGCATAATCCCCACCAATCTCTCTTCATTTTTCATAACATCAAGACACCCCAGAAAATATTTTTTTTGTAAATTTAGTCAGGGCGGACTGACATAATGAGACCCCCCTCAGGCAATAGGAGATCATGGGGCCCTCTTGTGCCACGCCTGCAGAAGGCCACACCCATACAGTGCAACACCCACAAGTACATTGTTACGTTAAATTATTTTTTTCAACACACAATTTTTTAAATTATTTTAAGGAGTTAAGAAATTCTACTTGGGCCCACCAGTGAATTGGGGAATCCACTGTGCCCCCTCCAAACTTACAGATGGACAACACTCTGCTGTGGCAGCCATCACCGACTTATTGCAGCTAAGGCTGCACCGCAGCACACGTGGGAAGCTGCCAATCACTCTTTAGGTTTATTAGATACTGTACATACATACTGCATAATACATAACAGAGCTCCACAGCAATAAAACGCACAATAATGTGCAGTATGCATGACCCTATCACAGAGCTCCACAGCAATAAAACTTATAGTAATGTGCGGTGTGTATGAGCGTATCACAGAGCTACACACACAGCAATAAAACACACAGCAATGTGCGGTGTGTATGAGCATATCACAGCTCCACAGCAATAAAACGCACAGTATTGTGCGGTGTGTATGAGCGTATCACAGAGCTACACACAGCAATAAAACTCACAGCAATGTGCGTGTGTATGAGCGTATCACAGAGCTCCACAGCAATAAAACTCACTCATACACACTGCATATTACTGTATCACAGAGCTCCACAGCAATGTGCGGTGTGTATGAGCATATCACCGCTCCACAGCAATAAAACGCACAGTATTGTGCGGTGTGTATGAGCGTATCACAGAGCTCCACAGCAGTAAAACTCAAACTTATTATTTATTGAATTACTGTATATGTATTTAATACAGTATATTATTAAAATTTATTTCATTAAAATAATTATAATAATCTTATATAAAATCTAAAAATATATTCCTAAAATATTTCACAATATATCTGAAAAAGCGGCATTAACTTTATAAGGAGAAAAACAAATGCTGCTTTTAGGGAAAAATGTATTTAACTGTTGTTTTTGATTACTGCAAATAACATAGACATGTTGACACACTCTGGCCTTTCCAACGACATCTTGATCGTCCTTGTAGGACACATGGTTCCAGAGATGCAGGGGTCCAAAGATCCCTGCACCTCCTGTAAATAGGATTTTTGTCTGCCGGGCAGAGCCAGGGGTAGTCCAAGTATGTGACGTCATCACATGCATGCGCGATGACACTCGCGGCTCAGGGTCAGTCCCACAGCTAGGGCTGACCTGTTTTATATCGGCCCACTGTGGCCGCACCCCAGCTTGGAGCCAGATCGGCTCCGAGCAGGGACAGAACAGGACACGCGTGAAGTGTCCTCTGCAGTAGGGAGGGAATCCCCATGTCGCTCCACGCACATCCTGGCATTGCAGGGGCACCAAGGCTGTCTGATGGGGACCCCAATCCGAGCCCCTCCCCCCATCTGGGCCCTCGGGCACGTTGGCTTTTTTTCAGGTGCAGTCGGTGGGTTTTCTGCAGCGTTTTGGTTCAATATGATTTTTTGGATCGTATCGGGGATTTTTCGGATCCGTTCGACGGCTTTTCCCTGCACTTTCGGGGACTGTCGGGAATCTGATTCCCTGAAGTGCTGTTCAGGGAAGGACACAGCACTGATAAATGCTCTCTGATTAACCCCTCATGTCTTTCAATGTCTATGTAACCCTTTTGTGTGTTTTCAGCACAATAGCTATATATATAGTGATAAAAAAAATCTGCGTGCTCCATTAAAAGTAGGAGGGTGGAGTAGAAACTTATACGTGGATGTCTAAAAAAGCGTTTTTCCAGCCCTATATCCATACTGTAAGAAAACGCTGACTTTGCAGATCCCTCTGACATGATGTGCAGATCCATAAATCTAAAGAGCATCTGCTCACTAGTTAAAATTAAAAAAAAAAAAATGGATTTAATTTTTTTCTTCGGCGTTGTTTTTGCTTTGTACGCAACTGAAATCGAATTACACAGGGCTCTTCTTCCCTTTTGGCGCATCTGTCGCTTTTTCCGATCCCTACATAAATCGTCACGGAGATGGGATGGACTTCTTTTATAGGTTTCGCCAGCTTGAATGTAAGAGCGAGAGAAATCTTCTCTGGGCAGAAAAAAGGGGTTAAGAGGCATCACTGGTGGAAATGATCTGTCAAGCACGACTTGCTTTTTTTTTCTTTGTTTTTCTTATTTGGGATTTATAGAAAAGTGTCCGGGTAATTTTAAAGTATTTGGAAAGAAAAGCCAATAATCCCTTATTTTTTTTTTCGAGTTGATGTACTAAAACTTTTATTTCCCCGCGTCAATTTAGCACAAAACCAAAAATGGCAAATAAGCGGTTAATTATATTAAATTCACTAGGGGTTATTCAGAGAGAGTCGATCTGGCCCCGAAATGGCGCCGAACCGTGGATTTCCCCGTACCTTGCAATTTCGTGTCCATTCGGCTATTCAGAAAGCAGGCAGTTTGCCAAATTTTGGCGAACTGCCGGCAAATACGGTGCCTGTTCGAAGGCAGTGAAATCCCCCACAGAGAAGCAATGGTTAGTCTATTCACAGACACCGAACAGCAGAGAAAAGTTGCCGAAAGTGCCCTGCTGTTCAGTGCTTTCATTCAGCAGGTTTATTCCGGCGAATCCCATAGGCTTCAATGTTAAAAATATTCAGTTTTTATTCAATATCTAATAAACCACTTATTTTAATCTGCAGCAAAAAGTCTCTTTACTTAATGATTTTTTTTTATTTTTTTTTAGGATCTTTTAGTAATTTTTCGGGATATTTTCAACAATTTTTTTTCCTGTTTTTTCTTTATTCTGTAACGGACTCTTTTTATTATCATTCATAGGATCTTGTATGTAAATTCCAGATATTTTGGTTCAGTGTTTTTTTTTTTTGGCAAACCGCGTTTCAATTTTGACACTTTCAAACTTTTCGTTTTACCTGGTTCGTCGGCTTTTTCCGACATGTTCGGCGTGTTTTTTCCGGCGGTTCGAGTGATCCGATACTTCGGATCATATTGGAGGTGATTTTTTTTTCCAGAGTTTTTTCTGCAGGTTTACGGTTGATTTTCGGGTCCGTTCCTTGCACTCTGGGGACCCTGTGGTGAATGCTGAATTCACCGCAGGGTGGAGAAATTTGATTCCCCTAAGTGCAGAGAACGAGAGAGACCGGAATGTCGGCGACATTTCAGTGCTCTCTGAATAACCCCCAGAGAATTTGTCCTTTTCCCGAAATAAAAATAAAAAGTGTTTTCTCACTTGCTATGATTATTTTGATGACACTATAGGGGTTATTCAGAAAGCGCCGAAATTTCAGCACTGGGCAATTCCATTTTGCTGACCCTGCGTTGAATTTGCCGAAGTCCGCCAAAGATTGAGTCACTGAAAATCGCCGACCTAACCGCTGAAGCCCATCGAACTGCAGGGAAAAAAACCGGAGCTGTGCTATTCTCCTTATAGTAGGGTTATTCAGAGAGAGGTGAAAATCAGGAGAATTAGCAGGAGAAGAGAACGATCTAGAACAGATGATTTGGAAAGTGAGATAAATGGGCGAATTTTTCTGTTTGGCTATTTTGACCTAGAATTTTCACTTCTCCAGTCAATTCCACTGAGTTTCACCTGTAGGTGTTTAACCACTTCGATGCGGAGGACGCGCTGAGTGCGTCCTCCGCATGGCTCCTGCTGTGCTGAGGACGCGCTGAGCGCGTCCTCCCTTTGGGGTCAGCGTTCGGCCGGGTTCCGGCCGATCGCTGGCCCCCCGGTGCGGGCTGACATCCTCGATGTCAGCCAGCATCCGAACCGCCGCCGGTGAAATTAGGTGTCATCGCGGCAGCGCGATGACACCTAATTCAGGCCCCCCCCCCCCGCATGTGTGGAGGAGGCGCCTGAAAGGGAGGGGGGAGGTCCTTCGGACCTCTCTCCCTCCCGATCGGTGGCGTTTCGGGGGTTAACCCAGGCACCATTTGGAAGGGCACAGCCTGCTCTTCCAAATGGTACCTGGCATTAACCCCTGGGGAGCTGGATCACGAATCGGCGCTGAAAAGTGCGGGTTCGTGATCCTTTCCCGGAGCTGGCCGACATCTTGGATATCGGCCAAGCCTCCGGGAACTCCCCCTGAGGACTGGCGTCATCGTGCATAGCACGATGGCGCCAGTCCTGGAGTTAACCCCTAACTGCCACCAACGGTGGAGATAGGGGGTTCATTGGAACTCCCTATCTCCCGATCCGTGGCAGCTAGGGGTTAATGTTTGGTATTGTTGGATCGGCCAGAGCATGGCCGTTCCAACGATACCAAACTCGAATGTGAAAAAAGTTTGTAAAAATAAATAAAATAAAATAAAAATAAAAAAATATTAAAAAAAAAAAAAATAAACACTTTTTTTTTCTTTTTTTGGTTTGTTAATGGAGCAATATTGTTCCCATTTAAATTATAATGTGAACAATGATGCTGCACTAACGATTTTTGTATGCGGTGCGTTTGTTAAAAATCGTGTAATTTTCCCCAAAAAAAATGTAACGAGACCCCATCTCTAATTTTTTTAACAAGTGCACCCCATACAAAATATAACCGCAATTGCTCGCATGTTAAAATGTGAAAAAAAACACTTTACACATTGTAAATTATTGAAAATTCATATTTTATTGCATTTTTTGTTCTAATATACAGACAGGTCATGACGTATACATATAATAATGACATATTATGAATCTGCCGAGTCTGACGGAAAGAACGATATATAATATGTCTGGGTCATATACTAAAATAAGCCTTAAAAACACGTTTAAACATGATGAGCAAAACCGGTAAAAATGACCTCAGCACAGAGGCGGGAAAAGCCTCAGCAGCGAAAGGGTTAAACCAATGAAAATGCATTAAAATGTGTCTAAATGATAAAAAAAAAATGGTCCTTAAAAATATAATAAAAAGGTCTGTTGCTGAATAAAAAGAAGCCTTTTAAAAAAAAATTGGAATCAAAAACTTTGTTTAAAAAATACAAAATGATGACAATTTCGCTGCCGCCGAAGGTCGTCGGTCTGCGGCGAACTGCACCATATTTTGCTGTCAATTCGACAGTATTTGGTGAATTGCCAGCTTTCTGAATTGATGAACTGCCCCGAAATTCCACCGTACAGACGGAGGGTGCTGACCCCTGCCCTAGTTAAATCTCGTATATGAGGCCCCTTTTCTTACAATGCATTTTAACATTAAAACGCAGAAGATAAAGAAATGAACCCAAGAAATTGTAATTGAGACGACTCCTATGGCTTACTTTTTCTTGCCACTGTATACTCCTATATTCACATACCCCAATACTAAGAATGTGAACCCTTTGGGATTACGTGGAGTTTTGCATGAATTGGTCATAAAATGTGCTCTGATCTTCATCTAAGTCACAACAATGTGACAAACAAATTGGGGATGAGGGTTTGATGTTGGTGTGCTGTGCCTTTTTTTCTCCACACATACAGGGTTATTCAAAGAGATTCGAAAAGTCAACGCACGTTCGGTGACTTTTCGTTCTCATCAATTCGGTTCCTTTTGCCGATCCCATTTCGGTGACCCTGCGGTGTATTCAGCAAGCACCACAGGGTCCCCGAATTGCAGGGAAAAGCTGCCGCAAAACCCACCGAATGCACGCCGAAAACCCTCAAAAACATCTGGATTAACCTGCCGAAAACCACAGAAAAAACCCGAGCAGGAGCCGATCACACGCAGCGAAGCCTCCGGAGAAAGCCGAGACCGCAGACAGAGTGAAGGGAATAAATTAGGAAAACCGTTTGTATGAATGTTTAAAAGTGAAACGCAGTTTGCAAAGAAACTACTGACCGAAAATGTCTGAAATTTACACATGAGGTCCAGGGAATGATAATAAAGAGGGCTGTTACAGAAAAAATAAGTAAACTTAAAAAAAAAATTAAAAACAAAATCGGACTTTTAACCACTTCAATGCGGAGGACGCGCTCAGCGCGTCCTCCCATTGGGGTCAGCGTTCGGCCGGGTTCCGGCCGATCGCTGGCCCCTCTGGTGCGGGCTGACATCCTCGATGTCAGCCGCGCATCCGGAACCGCAGCCGCTGGTATTAGGTGTCATCGCGGCAGCGCAATGACACCTAATTCAGGCGCCCCCCCCGCATGTGCGGAGGAGGCGCCTGAAAGGGAGGGGGGGGGAGGTCCTTCGGACCTCTCTCCCTCCCCATCGGCGGCGTTGCGGGGGTTAACCCAGGCACCATTTGGAAGGGCACAGCCTGCCCTTCCAAATGGTGCCTGGCATTAACCCCTGGGGAGCTGGATCGCGAATCGGCGCTGAAAAGCGCCGGTTCGCGATCCTTTCCCGGAGCTGGCCGACATCTTGGATGTCGGCCAAGCCTCCGGGAACTCCCCCTGAGGACTGGCGTCATTGTGCGTAGCACGATGACGCCAGTCCTGGACTTAACCCCTAACTGCCACCAACGGTGGAGATAGGGAGTTCCAATGAACTCCCTATCTCCCGATCCGTGGCAGCTAGGGGTTAAGAGCATGGCCGTTCCAACGATACCAAACACTACTGTGAAAAAGTTTGTCAAAAAACAATAAAAATGAAAAATAAAAAAAAAAAATCTAAAAAAAAATAAACACTTTTTTTTTCTTTTTTTTTGGTTTGTTAAAAAAAAAAAAAATTCTGAGAAAGGCTTAAAATATCCTAAAAAATCTATAAATAAAGAGACTCTTTACTGCAGAATTTTATAATGAATGGTTTATTAGATATTGAATTAAAACGGGAATATTTTTAACATTGAAGCCTATGGGATTCTCCTGAATAAATTTGCCGAATTAAACCACCAAATGACAGGGCATTAGGGGAACCTTTCACTGCTGGTTTTTGTTCTCTGAATAGCTGAAGCAGTGCTTTTTCATGGGGTTTTCACTGCCCTCGAACAGGCACCAAACAGGCACCGTATGTTCAGGCAATTCGCCAGGATTGGATAGCCGAATGGCCAAGAAAGGTGACCGAACGCTGATTTTCAGCGTTCGGTTACCTTTCTCAAGCAATTCGGATCTCTTTGAATAACCCTGATAGTGTTGTGTGTTTTTTCCAAACAACTCAATTTTGGTTTCATCTGTCCACAGAATATTTTGCCAGTAGTGCTGTGGAACATCCAGGTGCTCTTTTGCAAACTTCAAATGTGCTGCAATATTCTTTTTGGACAGCAATGGCTTCCTCCGTGGTGTCCTCCCATGTACTCCATTCTTGTTTAATGTTTTCCTTATTGTAGATGTGTCAACAAAAATGTTAGCATGTGCCAGAGATTTCTGTAAGTCTTTAGCTGACACTCTAGGATTCTTCTTTACCTCATTAAGCATTCTGCACTGTGCTCTTGCAGTCATCTTTACAGGACGACCACGCCTAGGGAGAGTAGCAACAGTGCTGAACTTTCTCCATTTGTAGACAGTCTGTCTTACCGTGGACACATGAACATCAAGGCTTTTGGAGATACTTTTGTAACCCTTTCCAGCTTCATACAAGTCAACAATTCTTGATCGTAGGTCTTCTGAGAGCTCTTTTCTGTGAGACATGGTTCACATCAGGCAGTGCTTCTTGAAACCAGTAAACCCAAAACTGGTGTGTGTTTTTAAAGGGCAGGACAGCTTTCAGCAACACATTCAATAATATCACACTGATTGGACTCAAAGTTGGCTCACTCCTGGCTCCACTTAGCTCTTGGAGAAGTCATTAGGCTAGGGGTTCACATACTTTTCCCACCCTGCACTGTGAATATTTACATGTTCTGTTCAATAAAAACATAAAAACTTATAATGTTTGTGTTGTATTATTTTAAGCAGACTGTGTCTTTCATATTGTTGTGATTTAGATGAAGATCAGAGCACATTTTATGACCAATTCATGCAAAACTCCACGTAATCCCAAAGGGTTCACATACTTTTTCTTGCCACTGTATATGTGTGGAATGTCCGTATGACGGTGTACTCCATATGCATTATTATGATATTACACAGAAATTCCACAGTGTGAGGCCCCAGTGACAGCAAGGCCTTAGGCAACAACCTATTTTGCCTAATTAGAGAGCCACCTCTGCTTCTACGTATGGGTAAATCTTTTGAATTATCTGTTCATTCTGATGATATATTATTTTTATTCTTTTTTTGTTTTTTAGGTTGGTCCATTCTGGCCCTGGAAAAGGATCTGCACCGCCCGGCGCCGAATTCTCATTTGCAACGCGCACCGGAACCAGACAGGGCATAGAGACCCATCTTTTCAGAGCAGAAAGCAGCAGAGAGCTCTCACTGTGGACGAGGTTCATAGTGCAAGGATGCCACAATGCAGCAGAACTCATTAAGGAGATCACTACCAGTGAGTAACTACCGGTTCGGTCAGAATCCTCTCGATGGAGAATCTGCGTTTGTCTCCTCATTATATAAAATGTCATTTTACTCACGTTCAGTGGAGCATCCCTTTTATAATCTTTACCCAAAGACAAGCATCCTACAATTTATACAGCTCACCGTAACACTTATTTAACCCCTTCTTCAGTACAGTGATTTGTGTCACGATAAGACGATCTGCAGCTATGCTGTATCATAATTACAAATGAAATTTGCTCGTGGCAAACAAATTTTGGTTGCTTTTCAGCTCCTGAAGGTGCCCTCAATGATTTAACGTTGTGAGCATGATGCCCTCAATGCAAACACTATTTAAAACCAGCTGGGGAATGTCTCTAACGGACAGCTCTCCAGCTGATCCTGCACGGAGATCAGAACTGTAGTAACTCCTTTTGGACAGTAGATCGCAACATCTGCCTACCATATAGATTACAGTAAGAAATACATTGGAAATATTCCCAAATATTCCTTACTGTAGAATACATTTTTCAAAAATACCACTTGTCCCTGGCAGTGGCTTGTTTTTTTTTTTAAAAAAGTAATTTGGTAGTGAAGGGGTTAATATACACAAATGCAGCCTGTGCTCCTGAAAACCTGAATGAATAAAATGTAATTTCCTAGTATGCAATACTCTATATGGCCATGGGGAGTCAGGGCTGCGCATGCGCTGCTATCGTTTTAGCCGGGCTCCATCAGTTTGTCACCTGTGTTGTGCTGAACACATTGTCAGTTTTTATATAATGATAAAAAAAAAGTAGAAACGAATAGAATTATTACTATTAGAAAGTAATAAAAACTTGAAAGGTTAAAGATTGAGAACAAACTTAGATGTTGGCTGGACGTTGAAAATATAAACTGTCCGTTAAAATCGATTTCAATAAAGATTTTTTTTTTTATTTTTTTAAAAAGATCTGCATCTAAAAAAAAAATGAAGCTCTTTGTCAAACAATCTCAGCGCTCGGTGCGACGGCTGAAATCTGAGCTGCCCTCTTAGGCTGGGGTCAGACCAGCGCACTTTTAACGTGCGTTCTGGCGCACATAATTACGGCCACACTAGCAGCAGATGACGGGCAATGACGGCCAATATACGATGTACGGCCGCACAAAAGTCCAGCCGTGCAACGCAAGTGGAATTTGAACGCATTTTTCAGAGAACGCTGAACCGCTAGTACTGACGTACTGAGTGCGCAGCTGCGGCATAGCGGCGTGTGTGTGTGATTAGGAGATGTCAGACGCTGCTAATGTCCAGCCTACATAACGTCCAGACGCAAAAAGAGTTTTATTGACGATCCGTACAAAATCACGCCCGAAAATGCGCGTCGTCTGACCGTTTTTGCGCATTCCGTGAAAAAATACGTCAATGCGTTTGGACGCACTTTTTCACGTTCGTGGGGAAAAATGCTTTCGTCTGACCCTAGCCTTAGAGGAGGTCTGATCCTCT
This sequence comes from Leptobrachium leishanense, assembly GCA_009667805.1. Lineage (NCBI taxonomy): Eukaryota > Metazoa > Chordata > Amphibia > Anura > Megophryidae > Leptobrachium > Leptobrachium leishanense. Next base: position 29,009,613 of record CM019067.1, on the reverse strand, counting down.
TAACGAAAGTCTATGGGGCTTTGGAATTTCGGAAGCCCCCCTACAGTAAATCCGTTAAGTCAGATCTCTTAAAACAATTATCGCACGCCGGGTCAGAATCAAATCTGGTGGTCATGAAATAATAGGAATGTCTCTCATGACCTGAGGATGCTGGAAAGGTGTGCTATATATATATATATATATATATTATAATATATTATATATATTATATATATATATAAATGTACACGAAGGTTTTGCACTCACGGTTCACTGCAGGGTTCCACTCTCACCCGGTGCTTAAGCAAAGGCTAGAATCAATGTAGAATGGCAAGAATGCAAGCACTCATAGGGTTTTCCAAAGTAATCTTCCTTTAATGAATCCAAAAGTCAACGTTTCGGCTCAACACTGAGCCTTCATCAGGACAAACATATTTAAAAGCAAAACTTGTGTCTGTTTAAATACACACCCTAATTAAACAATAATCACAAGTCCCCCACAGAAGTACCCCACTGACCAATGGGACAGAACAGCTATCATTTGCACATGAGGATCAGCATCAGGCACCATCTGATGACATCAGCCCGGTTAACCCTGTAGCCATGGCAACCTTGCAGGGTATTACTTGAGGGCATCACCAAAGCGATACTAGCCCCCACCACCCCATGTTGGCAAAGTTAATGAAAGTTTAAGAAAAGAGCCGATCTCCAAACGTCTGCAATCATGATAGGATTCGAGAGTGTGTATTAGCGCTGTGCGCCGTATATTGGCGTCTCTCCGGTTGTCAAGGCAACCATGACGCATGGCCTGAGGTCGGACCAAAATACTGCTTGCCTGGTCCCGCCCCTCACTCTCTCGTGGTCAAAACGGGACCATCTGCGGGAAAACAAAAACACACTACCCCCTTTATTTAAAACCAAAGATAAGTATACAAACAACACCGTTGTTATTTGTATACTTATCTTTGGTTTTAAAAATAAAGGGGGTAGTGTGTTTTTGTTTTCCCGCAGATGGTCCCGTTTTGACCACGAGAGAGTGAGGGGCGGGACCAGGCAAGCAGTATTTTGGTCCGACCTCAGGCCATGCGTCATGGTTGCCTTGACAACCGGAGAGACGCCAATATACGGCGCACAGCGCTAATACACACTCTCGAATCCTATCATGATTGCAGACGTTTGGAGATCGGCTCTTTTCTTAAACTTTCATTAACTTTGCCAACATGGGGTGGTGGGGGCTAGTATCGCTTTGGTGATGCCCTCAAGTAATACCCTGCAAGGTTGCCATGGCTACAGGGTTAACCGGGCTGATGTCATCAGATGGTGCCTGATGCTGATCCTCATGTGCAAATGATAGCTGTTCTGTCCCATTGGTCAGTGGGGTACTTCTGTGGGGGGGACTTGTGATTATTGTTTAATTAGGGTGTGTATTTAAACAGACACAAGTTTTGCTTTTAAATATTTTGTCCTGATGAAGGCTCAGTGTTGAGCCGAAACGTTGACTTTTGGATTCATTAAAGGAAGATTACTTTGGAAAACCCTATGAGTGCTTGCATTCTTGCCATTCTACATTGATTCTAGCCTTTGCTTAAGCACCGGGTGAGAGTGGAACCCTGCAGTGAACCGTGAGTGCAAAACCTTCGTGTACATTTTATATTTATTGGGATTTGGCGCAATCCCTGGTTAATGCACCGGCACAGTTATATGATACTTTGAACAATCATCAAGGACATTACTCTTTTTTTGTATAAGTATTGCACGCAATTGAAGCAATTACAATGGATATGTTTTTGCAGCAAGCCGGCGCCCATGCTGAACAAGCTCAGACATTGCAGTTCAGCGATGATGAGGCAAATGCTATTTTGTGGTCAGCATCCAGCACTGAGTTACAATGTTTACGATCTTCTAAGGACTTGTTCTTTGAATTAGTTAAATTAAAGAAAAAAGAAGTGGATTTGGACCTACATGGCCTCTTTCTGTCAGACTACCACAGGGCAAAACGAATCCCTAGGGGGTTCAGAATTTATAATGTTCCAACATTAGGACGGTCCAAAGCACAGGTGTGCAAGGATTGGACCAGTGTACTCAACAAATGCTCCTTAGACCTTATGTTGGTGGCCATCAAAGAGGTTAAGGATGAATTAGAGGAAATTAAGGTCAAGATTGTGGACTTTGAAAAGGAACATGTGGCCTGGATGGAGTCAGTGGAAGGAGTGACGACCTTAAGGAAAATTGAACAAGAAGTAACAAAGTACAAAAATGAACTAATTCGTTTTAAAAAAGAAAAGTTTGAAAAGGTTAAACAAGATTACCTGCAACATCGTGTGTATCGTTGGTTAAGTGGAGAACCAAATAGAAGACCCTACAGAAACCAAAAGAATCGCATACGCAAACCTAGAGTGCAGACCATCGATGTCACCTCGGGTGAGTCTGCATCTGAAAATGAACCTTCCACAGATTCTCAGGTACCCCCAAAGGATTTTCTAGGGGTCCCGGACACCTTGAACCCTGGCGGCACAGTTACACGCAGCCGCGGGAAAACCATAGAGGAAGGCGAGTCATCAGGAGGGGGCAACAAGGGAAGTCCAAGTGGCGTCAAAAACAAACCACCCTTGAAGAAATAAATCCTGTATTTAACCTTTCTGATAGGATTCTAACTGATGTGGAGGTTGGTATCCTCAGCAGGGGACTATCCTTTGTCCCATCCTCTAGACCTGATGACTTCCAATGGAATGTGGAACTTTTCAAATTTGGACGCACTTTGCGTTTGGCGGATTTTTTCAAGAACGAGTCTACTAGTGATGCAACTTTATTTCGACAAAAAAGTCGATTTGATCCCCTTCCTAACCAGCCATCTATTAAAACGTTTTTACGTCAAGTGAAATCTGACGTCAACATACTCATGAAACAACACGCACCTAAACATAGCAACATCTCCAGACAAGAACGTGAAGCAATTAAGAATCTATCCGATGATGCCACTATAATCATAAGGCAGGCAGATAAGGGAGGGGCCATCACCATCCTGAATTACACTTACTATGCTAGAGAAATGTATTCCCAGCTTTTAGATGGAGTTACCTATTCCCTGTTACCATGTGATCCAACATCAGAAATCATGGCTAAATTTGAAAAAAGCATACAAAGAGGACTATCAGCTGGTCACATCAATGAGGATTTGTTTCAGTATCTACTTAAACCTCATCCGAGGACACCTGTTGTGTACGGAATACCAAAGATCCACAAAGATCCAGTAGCTCCACCACTACGCCCAATTGTCTCAGCCACAGGGGGAGTCATTGAGCCAACAGCCAAATGGCTCGACTTTTTATTTAAAGCACCGGTACAGTGTATCCCCACGTGTATTAAAGATACTAATGATTTTTTGCAGAGACTCAAATCGGTTGTGGTAAACTGTGACGAAGTGGTTTTCATGACGTTAGATGTGAAAAGTTTATACACGGTGATTCCGCATGGGGGAGGGCTCGAGGCCATGAGGTGGTTGCTATCTAATTCTGTAAACTATGATGGTCCATGTGTGGAGTTTGTTTTGGAGTTGTTGGCGTTGGCATTGGAAAATAATTACTTCAGGTTTGAGGACAAGTGGTACCTGCAGCGCACTGGGACGTCCATGGGGGCCGCTATGGCCCCCATGTACGCCAATGCCTACATGTACAAATTTGAGATTGATAATATCTTAACCCAATTTCCAGATAAAATCGTTGAATATGTACGTTTCATTGACGACATCTTTATATTGTGGCGGGGTACGGTAAATGAAGCAAGGGAAATTGAGCAGTGCATAAACAATTTGGATACACCTATTAAGGTCACCAGTACAGTGAATGAACATTCCATCAATTTTTTGGATGTAAGGGTATTTAAAAAAGACAACTGCTTACAATATTCCTTGTTTTCCAAGCCTACAGACCGCAACACTTTGCTCCATGAGCAAAGTGCACACCCAGAGCATTTGAAGCGATCGCTACCTTATTCTCAACTTTTGAGGGTTATAAGGAATAATAGCGATGTGACCACTAGGGAGGAACAGATTTCCGACATGTGTCGGAAGTTTTCCTCTCGGGGTTACTCTGAAACAGTACTTACAGCTGCCCTGGAGAGAGCGAGAGCCCCCAGGAAAGAAAAAAGTGGGTTGGATAGATTCAAATTTCCCCTCACCTTCGATACAGGTTCCAATAAAATCACCTCAGTGGTGAGGAGGAACTGGTCGGTCCTGGAAAAGGATCAAAATCTGCCCGAGACTTTTAGACACAAACCGATGTTCTGTTATCGCAAAAACCGCAGTTTGAAAGATTTTTTGGTAAAGGCGGATCCCATTAAAAGTTATGATCAAAACCAAAATCAATTTAAAAACTTAGGATGTAAAAGGTGTTTAGGCTGCGTTACCTGCGGCCATATGATCCCCTCAAAAGAGTTCAGACATCCCCATACAGGGAAGCGATACTTCATAAGACACCTTATTACTTGCAGAACTGAGTTTGTGGTCTATAAAATCTTATGCCCTTGTGGCCTTGCCTATGTGGGCAAGACCACAACCCAGCTCTGTGAGAGAATACGCAACCATAGATCTAACATCAGGATTGCGTATAGGGATGGCAGGTCGGACAAGCCAGTGGCTCGGCATTTTCTTCAATGCGGCCACCCTTTGTCCTCATTAAAGTTTCTGGCGATAGACCATGTCCCTCCCCCAAGGAGAGGGGGTGACAGAGCCTTAATCCTTTTACAAAGAGAGGCACAGTGGATCCATAGATTGGACACTGTTTTTCCACGGGGATTAAATGAGAGGAATGTTTTTTCTGCTTTCCTGTAATTCTGTGTAATTTTTGAAGGAATTTTTGAAGAAAAAATTTTTGAAAAAAATTTTTGAAAGAAAAAATTTTTTGGAAAAAAAAATTTTTGAAAAGGGTTTTTTTGGAAAAATTTTTTTTTGAAATTTTTGGAATTTTTTGTAAATTCGAATACCAGCAATTAATAGATGCAAATAGGGAGGCTTAATAAGATCTTAGTTTTTGCCTGGCGGCGCCGATCGGTGTAGTTACACCGGTTGTTATTTGTATACTTATCTTTGGTTTTAAAAATAAAGGGGGTAGTGTGTTTTTGTTTTCCCGCAGATGGTCCCGTTTTGACCACGAGAGAGTGAGGGGCGGGACCAGGCAAGCAGTATTTTGGTCCGACCTCAGGCCATGCGTCATGGTTGCCTTGACAACCGGAGAGACGCCAATATACGGCGCACAGCGCTAATACACACTCTCGAATCCTATCATGATTGCAGACGTTTGGAGATCGGCTCTTTTCTTAAACTTTCATTAACTTTGCCAACATGGGGTGGTGGGGGCTAGTATCGCTTTGGTGATGCCCTCAAGTAATACCCTGCAAGGTTGCCATGGCTACAGGGTTAACCGGGCTGATGTCATCAGATGGTGCCTGATGCTGATCCTCATGTGCAAATGATAGCTGTTCTGTCCCATTGGTCAGTGGGGTACTTCTGTGGGGGGGACTTGTGATTATTGTTTAATTAGGGTGTGTATTTAAACAGACACAAGTTTTGCTTTTAAATATGTTTGTCCTGATGAAGGCTCAGTGTTGAGCCGAAACGTTGACTTTTGGATTCATTAAAGGAAGATTACTTTGGAAAACCCTATGAGTGCTTGCATTCTTGCCATTCTATATTATATATATATATATATATATAGCACAACAAAACAGCAAAAGGTTGCACTCAACCTCAAAACTAAGCGGGTGCATTTTAGGCTAGGGTCAAACAAACGCATTATTCGCAGCGACCGTCAAAAAGTGCGTCCGAACGCATTGACGTATTTTTTCATGGAATGCGCGAAAACGGTCAGACGACGCGCATTTTCGTGCGTGATTTTTTACGGATCATCAATAAAACACTTTTTGCGTCTGGACGTTATGTTGGCCGGACATTAGCAGCGTCTGACGTCTCCCAATCACACACACACGCCGCTAGCGGACGCAGCGCACTCTGTACGTCAGTACTAGCGGTTCTGCGTTCTCGAAAAAATGCGTTAGTTTTCCACTTGCGTTACACGGCCGCACTTTCGTGCGGCCGTACTTCATATATTGGCCGTCATTTGCTGCTAGTGCGGCCGTAATTAAGTGCGCCTAAACGCACGTTAAAAATGCGCTGGTCTGACCCCAGCCTAAGACATCAAATACAAAACACCAAGAAAGAGCACTCCATATTATTGACCACCTTCTTCCATAATTTTCTGTGAAAAAAACACCGTTTTAAAAATGCTCAAAAAACCTGACGGAGTTAAAATGATGGGGATTCAGTTCACAAAGTATGATCATAATTTGCTTAAGCCTTTTACAGTCGCCAATGTACCCAATCTTTGACAGGTCCTATCTAACTTGACCGAGTCCGCACTTACAGGATCCACTCACCCTGGAGCTCCCCGGCAGCTCGAGGCCATATATATATATATATGAACATACTAGGGTTGTTGATCTTATTGTTTTTTTTTTTTTTTCTTCGCTCATTGTCTTTCAGTCTGTTCATATAAGAATCAAGATTGTCGCTTGGTCATAAATTTCGAACATGGATTCACCTTAACGGCAGACGGTGCAGATGGCACGCTCTCTATGCCAGTGGCACAATTCCCATACGAGAAACTAAAAATGTCTTCTGACGATGGCGTCAAAACACTCTATTTAGACTTCGGAGGAAAAGATGGGGAGATTGTACGTATTGTTGCCAGTTTTTTATTTTCATTCTACAGAAGTGGTCAGCAATTTAAGGCAGGTCTCTCAAACTCGGGCCCCCTCGGATTTTTCTGAACTACACTTTCCATGGCTTTCTGCTCGTTTATTGCATTCATAGAATTCTGGGAAATACAGGCAATCAACATCTGGGGGACCCGTGAGTTTGAGATCCCTGTTTGAAGGTCTCGATTAGGCCTGCAAGTAACAGTTATGAAAAAAAAAAATCGATTAGTTGGCAGATATATACTTTTTATCTGATGAATCGAAAAAATTTAAATTTTTTTGCTTATTTAAAAGGAACAATATGTAAAAGCAAACCTAGCCCCCCCTTTTCCATAAGCAATTTGCGTAGTGTACGTAACGTACGCAAATTGCGTATCTTGCATACTTTTCACACACAAGGTAAGAGAGCGCCTGGTCAGGCCTCTAGCTGCCACGGATCGGGAGATACAAGGATCCAAAGGATCCCCCTAGCTCCACTTGGCAGCTAGGGGGTTAACTGGCCCATTGACGTCATTGCACATTTGGTGATGATGTCAGTGGGCGGGTGGTGACCTGGAGGCTTGGCTGACATCCAAGATGTCAGCCACTTCCAGGAGCGAATCGCAACCCGGCACCTAAAGGGTTAAAGAGAGGCACCGCTGGAAAGGGCAGACTCTGCCTTTCTTTTTTTTCCTAGCTTGAGCCGTTCGGGAGGGAGAGGGCTCCAAACGAGCCCCCCCTCCCCTTTCACATTCATCCCTGCAGGTGCCGAGGGGCGCCTGGCAATGACATCATCGCGCACGTTGATAATGGCTGGGGCCCATAAAACTGTCACGCAGGCTTCAAGGAAGCCATTCCAATGTGGGACCCCGGCAGAGAGGTGAGTGAGGGGGGTTAAAGGACCATGACGTACATAGTACGTCCTGAGGAAAATTCCCCTTAACGACCAAGGATGTACTATGTACATCAGTGGTCCTTAAGGGGTTAATATAATCTCATGAACAAACTGAGCGGCAGGAGGTTCCAAAGGTGGGAGGGAGTAAATTTGGGCAAGGGACCTGACCTGGGTGTGAGAGGGAAGTGGGTTTGGGCAAGAGACCAGACCAAAGTGTGGGAGGGAGTTTGGGGGAAGGGACTAGACCAAAGGGGGGTGGGTGGTGGCAACTCTGACTAGAGAGGGGAAGGCAGGGAGGATGGGGATGTGGTACAGGACTCCAGCTCCAGTGGCAGTACCCCTGGACTGTGTGATGCTTCTGCTACTGTTGTAAATTAGACATAACCAGTTTGTTTTTATTTAACAAATCACTACAACTAAATCATACCGAGTAAAGCAGTGTCAGGTCTTGTCCAATCAGCTCTGAAGCAGACTGTGACGTAATTAACATTTAACTCCATCTGACTCTAAACAGAGTGTGATGTACACAGGACCGAATAATTGACCAACAGATTAATCGATAATGAAAATAGCTGACAACTATTCTCATTATCAATTAGTTGTTGATTAATCGATTAGTTGTTTCAGCCCTAGTCTTCATGCAATTTTGACGCTCTAGACTCTAGTGCAGGGGTCATCAACATTGGCCCTTCTGAAGTTTTTGAACTACATTATCCATGAGTCCCCACCATCTTAAAGAGTGGAGGAGCACCATGGGAGATGTAATTCCAAAAAATCTGGAGGGTCCGTCAAGGCTGTTGACTCCTGCTCTAGAACCGATTGGTAGTTCATCACTTTACCACATATTGACATCTAATAAAATAAAAACCTTAATGATAAGCCTTATGAGATGTGGACTCCTTGCTCGAGATGCTTAAAGAGGTATCCGCTGTACCTTCCTGTCGAGGGTTTACAAGTTATTTTGCAGCCACCTAGATGACGTATTTCCTTTTCTTCACAGCAATTGGATCTTCACAGCTGCCCGAAGCCCATCGTCTTCATCATCCATTCCTTCCTTTCAGCGAAGATTACCAGGCTTGGCTTGGTGGCATGAGAATGATCTTGAAAAGATCAAAGGTGCTGGAGGAGAAGACATCCTTAATCTACAATAGACGATATCAGCTGCATCATGTGGTACCAGAAATTGGAGTGGAGCTCTTCGTTGAGAACATTCTCTTCATATCGACACTATTTTCTGCGGTCTCAGTGGCCAGAAACGACACTCCTGAAGACAACACAAGCATTGGAACGACGTGCCTGCTGTTCTTCTTCAAGCACTTTATACATGGAAAAAAATATTTTGTTATATTCAATGTCTATCTTTGGGTAACTGTTCTGTTCTTCAAGATATCAACTCCTTCACTCCAGTATCCCAATACTGGTCCTTATCTTAAACCGCATGGTTACGTACAATTATCAGGTTTTAGTCTGCCGTGGCCTTCCTTTTTCTTTGTTTCTCCTCAAATCACAAGGCATGCAACGGTTTTCTGCCAAACGCACTTGGGTTGCCGACTGCCTACTGCTGTCCTCAGCAAATAATTAAAGGGACTGGACTTTCATAATTAACCGGTCCAAAAAAACAGACATGGTTTTACCGTGGACTACCGTGATCAATGTTTGGTTAGAGACGTACAGAATCGACGGCAAAAACCACCATTATTTTCCTATGTATCACTATCGAACGCCACTGGCCAATTCTTTGAGTTTGACATTCTAACAGCAAGGGCTATTTAATTATTTTTTCCAATTGTGATTTTCTTAGTTTTTGCAAAAAATATGCTGCATTGTCTGGTAGGACACGGACTACGACCTCATGAATTGCCACTTGAAGACATCCATGATGGTCACAGTGCCATAGCCGATCACTCCATAGTCTTTACGATAAACCTGTAAGGTGGTCGAATGTAGGGTTAGAGTTTAAGGGAGTTGGGAAGTAACTTTGTCTCTGTGTGCCTTAAACACAGCTCGTATACATACATGCATAAACCAGGAAGATCATTGCACTGGGTTCCAAGTAAAGCCAACTGAAGGTCTACTGTATGCAAGGGATTCAGCAAGAGCGGAAATTTAGTTGTGGTTTAATTCCAGACGCCCCATGTGGACATGTATGGTACTACAGATACATTTTAGCATCCCTTATCTGAAAGACTTGGGACCAGAAGTCTTCTGCATTTGAGATTTTTTCGGGTTCTGACATATTTCCATATAATGAGATATCTTGGAGATTGGACCCAAGTCCACACGCGAAATTAATTTACGTTTCATACACACCTTATACAGAGAGCCTGAAGAGCGTTTTATACAATATCAGGGTTATTCAAAGAGATCCGAATTGCTTGAGAAAGGTAACCGAGCACTGAAAATCAGCGTTCGGTTACCTTTCTTGGCCATTCGGCTATCCAGAGAGCAGGCAATTCGCCAAATCCTGGCGAATTGCCTGCACATACGGTGCCTGTTCGGTGCCTGTTCAAGGGCAGTGAAATCCCCATGAAAAAGCACTGCTTCGTCTATTCAGAGAACACAAACCAGCAGTGAAAGGTTCCCCTAATGCCCTGCCATTAGGTGGTTTAATTCGACAGGTTTATTCAGGCGAATCCCATAGGCTTCAATGTTAAAAATATTGCCGTTTTAATACGATATCTAATAAACCGTTCATTATAAAATTCTGCAGTAAAAAGTCTCTTTAATTATAGATTTTTTAGGAAATTTTAAGCATTTTTCTGGATTTTTTTTTAAAAAAAAGTCAGATTTTTTATTATTTTTAACTTTACTTATTTTTCCTGTAACAGCCCTCTTTATTATCATTCCCTGGATCTCATATGTAAATTTCAGACATTTTCGCTCAGTAGTTTCTTTTCAAACAGCGTTTCACTTTTCAATCATTCAAGCAAACTGTTTTGCTAATTTATTCACTTCACTCGTCTGCGGTGTCGGCTTTTTCTGGCGGCTTCGCTGCGTGTGATCTGCTCCTGCTCGGGTTTTTCCGGCATCTTCGGCAGGTTAATCCAGATGTTTTTGCGGGTTTTCGGCATGCATTCGCCGGGTTTTTAGTGGTGACTTTTCGTCGGGTTTGCGGCAGCTTTTCCCTGCGCTTCGACGGCCCTGTGGTGCTTGCTGAATACACCGCAGGGTCGCCGAAATGTGATTGCCGAATCGGCCTGAATTGAAGAGAACGAAAAGTCACCGAACATGCGGTGACTTTTCGATTCTCTTTGAATAACCCTGTATGTCTAATAATTATGTCTCCATCAATTGAGGCCCAAGTGGAATTTTCTAGTTTTGGTGTCATGGCGGAGCTAGAAAACAAACAAAACAGATTTTTGAATATTCATGAATTCTAGGTGAGGGATACTCAATCTGTAGTTGTACATTCGGATCACTCGGCACAATCAATTTTACCCTAGATTTAACACCATTTTCATTATGATAATTTAAAATCTGCACCTATTGGGTTAATTTGGGTTTTCCGGAGTATTAATATCCTCTTGTATTCTGCACTTTGTTGTTTTATTTTTCTGATGTGTCTGGTTTTCTCAGCATAAACGTGGGAAGGGTTTATTCTCCCTGATAAGCGCCGTCAGAATGTTAATGGGCTTCTTTCTAACATAATTTACAACAGGTTACACAACTCGGGAGACGACACCTGAGAGTCAACCAATGAGGCGATGAGGGTGTGCACTGACTGCGCAGGACAAAAAGAGAAAACTTTCAATTATTATTATTATTTCTATTTTTAAAAATCCCTTATTTTTTAAATAGAAAAAACGGGACGCATTTTAAAGAAAAAATAACAAATTAAAATTTGAATAATGTATATTGTATGAGGAACAAAACACAAATTAATAATCCATAATTCTACAAAACTATAAAAATCTTACTTCACTTATCTTACTTCACTTACAATCAGTTTACTATAGCCATGGTTCTTCCCAGCCCTGGTCCTCAGGTCCCCCTAACCGGCCAGGTTTGCCAGATATCTGAAGCAAAGCACATGTGATATGATTTGCTTCTCAGTGATTGCAGGATTCAGTCTGCATTTCCCCAAGGTGACCCTTAAAACCTGGCCTGTTAGGTCACCACCTAACCTTAATTCTAACCCAATTCTTACTTTTTATCCTAGGCAGTGCCATTGTTATCAATATATTGAACCTACAGTGAACCCTTTGTCAAACGGTAGCACCGTTGTTTGAATAGAATAATACGAATGCCGCTTCAAACAACGGTACTACCTTTGTTAGAAGCTATTCTTGATTATTTTACACTTTCTTTATGGTGACTTTTTATTCAAATCACGGTGAACCAGGTCAACCGTTAGACTGCGACCTTTCAATAGTATACCTCTAGAATTGGGAGTCAATTCGAGTGGGAACACTGTTCAACCATTTTAACAGAGTGAACTCCGTTTCCATTTGGCTGATGTAAATAATAAGCTGATGGCCAACAATTTTATGGAAATGTCTAGATTTAAAGAATTGAAAATGCAGGAGCTATTTATAAATGTCATGTCCTATAAAGCCCTTCTAGTGAAAGGTCTGAGTAACACGCCAAACGTTTGCTTTTGATGGCCTAGAGTGGACGTCCTATGATGGACCCCTCCAAGCACACGGTAGGCATATGGATAGAGGTGTTGGGCTTTTGGGTGCCACATGCGAATGGAGCTGGAGGGCCAAGAAACCATTGCCTGTCCAGGAATGCTAGTCGAGAGGCTGTGGAAGCAGTATAATGCAGTCACAGGATTCAGTACACAATGGGTTGGTGTCCTCCAGGTATTGGCATTCTGGGTTTCCATGAACAACTTTGGAGCTGGTCGTAGGAAGGCTCCCTCCCTAGCTAGACGTGGTAGAACATGGACCTTCAGAAAAGTAGAAAGTAGTGAGGTTCCCCCAAGTTAAGTTAAATCCAATAACCAAGTGCCTGAAACTTTCATGTCTAAATTACCAGATAACTATTGGCTGATACTGTTCTCCTTGATCGCCAAGTAAAGTAGGGTTGGTCTCCCTAAAAACCCAATATCTGATTGTTTAAGGTTGGGGTGCTTAAAGATATCAGATAATTATGTTATTGTGTGTTTTAAGTGCCTAAACGTGCGATACGCGTTTGGGCTTCAAAAGAAGGACTGGGCTACCCTCAAGGGGGTAAGGTAGCTATTGACGGTCACTTTGGTGACCACTGGTAGGCTAGGATTGTCACAGACGTTCTAAGCTAAAATTGGGAATTGAATTGTCTATCGTAGGATTAAAAATGGCTGAAACTGTAATGGTGTCACTCCAAATCCACTAAAACGTGGAAAGGATGGAATAATAAAATAAGAATTTGAAGATTGTGAAAATTACATAACTTTAGTTTTTCGGTTCTCCCTGAGCAGCAGTTTCTGTGCTTGAATTTTTAATGAAAATAACGATACTGAATGGGCCAAAATACTGAAAAATACCTATTTGTTTGAAATTTATTGAATGGTCAAAATTTTAACTCAAGATATTGAGCAAAAAAAGACACTTGAAGTACTCTAGTATTTCCGTCAGTTTCCGTGTACGACATGTTGTTACTGTTTCCACCTTTGTAACTCTTCTAGCGTTGAATAAGCTGAATTATTGACTCCTCCTCCTCCTCCTCGCGGTCTTCCCTTTAAATCGATGCACAAATTATTTTCTGGTTTTCACCAGCACTGAACGTGGTAGCGTCTCCAGACCTCCAAACATCTATTGATGCTGCGGATAACGACGCTACTTTAATTTATAAAGAGATTAAAATCTAATGACTATTTTAGTAAATTTAAATTCTTTAAAAAATAAAACTTTAAGCTTTGTACTGGATCAGAAATGTAATTTTATGGATGAATTTAGGATCTTTTCTCCTGGCAAAATACAATTTATTGTAAATAAAAGGAAAAATAAAATTAAATCATTTGACTGAATTTCACATGGTGGTTTTTTTTTTTTTACAGAATTGTTCAAAATGCTGTAATTTCCCGTCATAATATCAAGTCACATCACCGCACCAAGTCTGTAAACTCTCTCTAGACCGTGTAGGAGTGATTTGATGCTAACAGTGACAGACTACCAGATGGCTCAAAATTTCCACTTGCCTACTTGCCCAGGTCTGTTAGAAATTGAAGCGGGACGAGTGGAAATTTCAAGTTGCGTCGCATTTAAAGGGCGAATTAGGCAACTGACCCTTTAAACTTCGTCGCGCAGTCTAAACAAACACAGTGCAAAGTTGTGAGTAGGAGGTGTGGTGTGGGGGAGGGGATCGGTGGGATCAGAAGTGGCGAGCAACTTTTTGTCCTGCTTGTAGATCTTTTAGAACTTGAACTAAAAAAACAGTACTTATCACAAAGGCCATTGGGCTGAAGGTATTGGGACTTCAACTCAAGATATCCGAGTAAGATGCAAAAGCGAAAATAACAGTCTTCTAGTACACACTGATTCGTGAGGGGTGTATAATTCTGTTCCTATTACACTCACATCTTCAAGAGCCCAACACTGGCTCTGCAATATATTGCATTAGGGGTTAGAATTATGTTCTGGGTACCCACAAGGCCCCATTGGCATACGTCCTGTATTCTTATACACAACACGTAGCTAGGACCACTCAAAAGAGAATGGGGCAGCCCACTAGTGCAACTATGATATATACTTGTCAGGGTTCTGCAATAAAAAGCACAACTTACATTTTCCAGAGCTTCCCTCAGTTCTCTCTGCTCGCTTTTGGGTTTTAGGTAAACCCAATAATTATGTTTTAAAAAGTGGAGATGGATCTTGGGGGCCCAGCTGTGTCTGCACTGGGATGGTTTAGGCTGTAAGCAGGCACTGGAGGGGTCTTCTAGCTCCTAAACCCAAAGGTGACCAAAGGGAGGCTCTCCAAAACTTAAAGTAGAATGTCAACAAGTGAAGCACTAGCTTCCGTAAAATTATCTAAGGCCCTTACACATGGCGTGAAAGAAAAAAACATTTGATCAAAAAGGTGTATGATACACTAAAAACACCACTTAACACAAAGGCCATTAGGATGAAGGTTATGGTGATATCTTGTCTTAAAGGGACTTCAACCCAAGATATCAGAGTAAAATGCAAAAGAGAAAATAACATTCCTAATGTGTAGTATTTATTGATTAGTAATGTGTATGTAATGATATTCCTAATACACTCGCATCTTCAGGAGCCCAACACTGGCTCTGTGATATATGGCAGTAGGTGTTATGATGCTGTTCTGGGAACCCACGAGACCCCATTTGAGTATGCCGTGTATTCTTATCCACAATACATAGCTAGGACTACTAAAAAGAGAATGGGGCAGCCCCCTTGTGCAACTATGATATATACTTAACAGGGTTCTGCAATAAAAAGCACAACTTATTATTTTCTATAGCCTCCCTCATTTCTCTCTGCTCGCCTTCGGATTATAGGTAAACCCAATAATTACGTATTAGAAGGTGGAGATGGTTGTGTCCGCAGTGGGATGGGAGAGGCTGTGAGCAGGCACTGGGAGGATCTTGAAGCTCCTAAATCAAATGACAACCAGAGAGAACCGTGGGAGGCTCTCAAAAATGTAAAATAGAATGTCGACAAGTGAAGCTCTAGCTTCCGTGAAACTATCTAAGGGTCTTATACTTGGAGTGAAAGAAAACATCACTTCATCAAAGAGGTACCCGATGCCCTAAAAATACTTATCAGGCCATTAGGCTGAAGGTTATTCTGATATCTTGGGTTTTGTCTTAAAGGGACTTCAACCTAAGATATCAGAGTAACCTTCAGCCTAATGGCCTTTCTGATAAGTATTGTTTTTTGGTGTATCATGCACCTTTACGTAATGCACCATGACATAAAAACCCAAGGGCTGAATGGGACGTAAAAACCCAAGGGCTGAATATAGAATATTTGATACAGTCCTAACCTCAACATCTGAGGAAAGGGATTTAGGGGTTATTATTTCAGAGGATCTAAGGGTAAGTAGTCAATGTAATAGAGCAGCAGGAAATGCTGGCAGAATGCTTGGTTGTGTAGGGAGAGGTATTAGCAGTAGGAAAAGGGAAGTGCTCATGCCACTGTACAGAGCACTGGTGAGACCTCACTTGGAGTACTGTGTGCAGTACTGGAGACCGTATCTCCAGAAGGATATAGACATCTTAGAGAGAGTTCAGAGAAGGGCTACTAAAATGGTGTACGGCTTGAAGGAGAAAAGTTACCAAGAAAAGCTTAATGATCTTAACATGTACAGCTTGGAAAAAAGACGAGACAGAGGAGATATGATAGAAACATTTAAATACGTAAAGGGAATCCACAAGGTAGAGGAAGGGAGTATATTTAAAAGGAAACAAAATAGCAAAACAAGAGGACATAGTCTTAGATTAGAGGGGCAAAGGTTTAAAAGTAACATCAGGAAGCATTATTTTACTGAGAGGGTGGTGGATACATGGAACAGTCTTCCAGTAGAAGTGGTAGAGGCCAAAACAGTAATTGAATTTAAGCAAGCATGGGATAGGCATAAGGCTATCCTAAACAAAAGATAAATCCAGGTAAAGTATCCATGTAATTGGGCAGACTAGATGGGCCGAAAGGTTCTTATCTGCCGACATTTTTCTATGTTTCTATGTTTTTGATCAAGCTGCATTTTCTTTCAGTGTGTAGAAGGTCCTGAGATAAATTGATATTGGTTAGCGCTCCATGTGTTGATAAGGTATTTTATATGTATGGAGTGGGCTGTACTATTATTTCAGTTTGGGCAGCAAACGGTAAGACACCAACCACCTCCATCTCTGTATAGTGCCGGAGTTTAAACCTATTTATAAAGGATTTTACCAGGAAGGATACATTGAGATTTCTCTCGTTTTCAAGTATGTCCTGGGTTCAAGAACATTGTATTTCTGTAACAACTGTAACAATTCAAAGTAATAAAATGCAAGATCTTAAAAACAAAACATAAATATACAGATTAACACAGAAAATAAATATGTAGGAAATATAGTCACTGTTACATGTTTACAGGTGCATTCTGTATATAGTCACTATGTTACATGTTTACAGGTGCATTCTGTATATAGTCAGTGTTACATGTTTACAGGTGCATTCTGTATATAGTCACTATGTTACATGTTTACAGGTGCATTCTGTATATAGTCACTGTTACATGTTTACAGGTGCATTCTGTATGTAGGCACTAAGTTACATGTTTACAGGTGCATTCTGTATTGAGGTATGTTAATAGAGATCGCGAGTGACTTTAGACGGGGGAAGATTTGATGGCGTCTGGGAGGTTATTACATAATTGCGGTGCGCTGTAGGAAAATGAGGATCGTGCCACTTTATTTTTGTATTGTGGTATTGCAAGTAAGGTGCAGGTCCTGGATCGGAGGTTATAGGATGAGGGAACTGCTGGGGGAAGCAGCCTATTCAGGTAGGGTGGTAGCTTCCCAGAAAAGCTCTTAAACACCAGGTTGGAAAGGTGAAGGGTGCATCTAGATTCCAGCGACTGCCAGTTTAGCTCTTTTATCATCTCACAATGGTGGGTCATGTAGTTACATTGTAGCACAAAGCGGCCGAATGAGTTATACAATGTAGTAAGTTTATTAAGGTGTTTGCGGGCCAGCTGCATACACTACATCTCCATATTCAATGACTATTGTCTTTTTGTGTTTTTTTGTCCATTTCCTTAAATGTAAGTAGTCCTTTTTGCTGCAGAACCCCGACACGTATATAGCAGAGTTGCAAGAGTGAGTCAAACTTAATCCACATCTTCTCTCAATGAATGAATGGCGGTAACTCCATTTGCATTCTTGCTAATGTTCTTCTTACAGCTTGGCACTATCAATACACCTCATTGCAGGACACAACTGGTCGAGAAACCAGATGCTTTGGCTTGAGGTCACATAGTCCAAGTGGCAAAAGTAAGGTGGAGATCATTTCCATTTCAGCTGAGCTACTTTGACCTAAATTATGCAAGAACACATTGCTCCTGTAAGCCTAAAAGTACATCAGGGTTCTCAAAATCTGCCACCACCCACGATATTTCTGAACTACACCTCCCATGATCCTCTGGCCGTTTGTTGCATTGCTAGAATTCTGGTAATTGTAGGCATCAATGTCTAGGGGGCTGTGAATTTGACAGCCCCGATTTATTGTAGTCAAAGTATTCTGGGAATTGAAGGCGATAAGCAAGGCTGCCTCAGGGGGCTAACAGCCCATGATATGTTAAGGGGACCAGAGGTCCCTGTTCATTGACAAAAGCCCATGCAGACTGTAATGGACCATCCATGCCACCCAGAGCTTGCCCACCAAGAAACTTCCATTTGGGCCAGTCAGAGCACTCGGACTCATTACTGAGGAAGAATTTAGCAAGGTCCGCACAAAAGTATAGGTGGTCCAGGGACACTTTTTACCACTTTCTGGACCACCAAGGACGTGGCCCACTCCCTGTAAAATAAGGTAAGCGGTAGAAGAGGCAAAAGGTTTTATTTTTAAGTAGTTTACTTAAATAGGAAGCCGGGGGACGGAGGACACGTACAGTGGTTCATGAAGGGGTTCCAATATTTCTGATGGCAGCCCTGCCAATAAGTATCTGAGAGGCCAGAGTTTGAGATCCTGGATGTACGTCCATAGGCGGCTCCTCCCACCCCCGTATAGGAAATCAGTTACTAAATAATGGAGACGGTGGACTAATACAAGTTGGGGCGTGGGGGGTACTTTTTTAGTCCTCTTTTGTTCTAGGTTACGCTTCATGTGCTACAAATAAATTGGATTTTTTACTCTTTGCTGGTGAAGGGGTTAAACTGTGATATTTGCCTTCAAATCATCCGTTTTTGGTTAAGTTTTCTGACGCACATTGACTGAAAATAATAAAAAGGTATAGTCTACTTGTTATTAAAGTATGAATAATGGATCGGATTCCTGTTGATCTTTTAAATACCACCTGCAATAGGAACACAGCGGAAGCAAATATTGTATATTCCCTGAATGGAAAGACCAATTCATATTGGATCGCGGGCGACACAAAGGGAGCGTTCAGGCGGCGGAGTCCCGGCTTGTCACATCATTAAACATTTACATTAATATAATGGGGTGAGATTGATGCCGCAGGAATCTGACAGCGACCAGGGATTAGTTCAGGATGAGGACTTCAAATGTTCCGGGGATTCCGGTTACTGAATGATACAACGTGTGAATGTAACGGGACGTTAAAGTGACTCTGTCACGAGGTAACAATACATTTCCCCATGGGACAGGGCACTGCTCCCTTTATATAGGGCAGCGGTTTTTCCCTGCCATATATAATGTAAAAACAAGTATAAAGTGAACCATTTTAAAACTTCCATCTCTCCCATGTGATCGGCGGCATGCCGCAGAGAAGGGACCACTGCGTTCAGAGAACCCCCCCCCCCTCGGTCAGACAGGCAGTGCAGCACACGGACGGACAGGGGCGCTAGGGTTGCCAGATCAACCAGGTTTTCCTGGGCACACAAGGCTATTTCATGCAGAGGGAGAGCACAGGAAAAAGTGCTGCCCTGCAACCTGTATAATTCATATGCAGGTCACCTGGCATTCCTGTTTGATTTCTTACCTGCAGTATATGGATTCTACATACTGCAGGGTGGCACTTTTAGTGCACTGCCCAACAGCATAGAATAGCCCATTTAGAAAGTGAGATAAATGGGAGAATTTTTCTGGTTTGGCTATTTTGACCTAGAATTTTCACTTCTCCAGTCATTCTCCTGAGTTTCACCTTTCTCTGAATCAACCTGTAGAGATGACAGGATCAGAGAGTCCAAGAACAAAAGAGGTCCAGGTCTCCAAAAACAGCGGCTTGTTGGAAACAATGGATCAGGTCAGGCGTCAGAAAAGCCCGAGTTTTAAACACTGTTGATTGCTGCCGTTTTCGGACATCGAGTGCCAGGTCCTTTGTTCTCAGACTGCGGTCGTGGGAGTTGGCCACTCCGTGTTTCCTTAAAGGTAGTGTGTGCTAGTCCTACTACGCATGGTTAAGCGTTGGAGAGTCCCAGCAGACGACAGTTTTCAAACATAAAACACTCAAACTGCTCACATACTGGTGTTCCGCTCGTGCGTGTCCTGGTCCATCAACATCACAGAATTTGGGAAGATTTGTCTCCCTGTTTAATTATTTGCACATTTAACAAATGTAGCAGGTGGTGATCATGGGGTGGAGAAGGTTGGCCCAAACCCAGCCACTGGTGCCCTGTAGAGACACAGACATAGCCAGGTCCATTTTTAGGATTGATGGGTTTCAGAGAATGAAGAAACTACTTTGAGTTATTTTGGTGCCTTACTACAGCGTTTCTCAACTCCGGTCCTCAGGTCCCCCTAACAGGTCAGGTTTTAAGGATTCTCTTGGGGAAATACAGACTGAATCCTGCAATCACTGAGCAGCAAATCAGATCACCTGTGCCTCAGGCTAGGGTCAGACTAACGCAGTATTAACGTGCGTTTAGCAGCACTAAATCGTGCTAGCAGCAAATGACGTCCAATGCCAGGCAGCATACGAAGAACGGCCGAACAAAAGTGCTGCTGCGCAACGCAAGTGGCAGACGAACACATTTTTGCAAGAACGTGATACCGCTAGTACGGACATAGAGGGCACTGAGTCCACTAGCGGTGTGTGCGTGATTAGGAGACGTCAGACGCTACTAATGTCCAGCCAACATAACGTCCAGACACAAAAAGGGTTTTTATTGATGATCCGTACAAAATCACGGACGAAAATGCGCATCGTATGACCGGTATCGCGTATTCCGTGAAAAAATGCGTCCATTCGTTCGAACGCACTTTTTCACGGACAACGTGAAAAATGCGTTAGTCTGACCCTAGCCTTAGAGGCACCTGAGGTGAAAAACACTTCCTTATTAAAACGGCATTGGTCATTACTACAGGATTCATCCTCTACAACAAGCGTGTCAAGCATATCCGTTAAGGAGGGCGGATTCATCCGCTGAGATCGGTACAGAGGGATGTATGGAAAAAAAAAATGTAAAAGTATACGCGCACACACACAAAATTATTACATGTGACATGTTACTACATTGTATAACTCATTCTGCCGCTTTGCATTACAATGTAACTACATGACCCACCATTGTGACATGTTAAAAGAGCTAAACTGGCCATCGCTGGAATCTAGACGCATCTTTCACCTTTCCAGCCTGGTGTTTAAGAGATTTTCCTGCAGAGCACCGCAATTATGGAATAACCTCCCAGACGCTATCAAATCTTCCCCCAGTCTAAAGTCACTTAAGAGATCTCTATTAACATACCTCAATACAGAATGCACCTGTAAACATGTAACATAGTGACTATATACAGAATGCGCCTGTAAACATGTAACACAGTGACTATATATAGAATGCGCCTGTAAACATGTAACATAGTGACTATATACAGAATGCACCTGTAAACATGTAACATAGTGACTATATATAGAATGCGCCTGTAAACATGTAACATAGTGACTATATACAAAATGCACCTGTAAACATGTAACATAGTGACTATATATAGAATGCGCCTGTAAACATGTAACATAGTGACTATATACAAAATGCACCTGTAAACATGTAACATAGTGACTATATACAGAATGCGCCTGTAAACATGTAACATAGTGACTATATACAGAATGCACCTGTAAACATGTAACATAGTGACTATATACAGAATGCACCTGTAAACATGTAACATAGTGACTATATACAGAATGCACCTGTAAACATGTAACATAGTGACTATATACAGAATGCGCCTGTAAACATGTAACACAGCGACTATTTCCTACATATTTTATTTTCTGTTAATCTGTGTATTTGTGTTTTTTTTTTTTTAATATCTTGCATTTATTACTTTGAAGTGTTACAGTTACAGAAATTCAATGTTCTTGAACCCAGGACATACTTGAAAATGAGAGAAATCTCAATGTATCCTTCCTGGTAAAATATTGTATAAATAAATAAATGTTTAGTGTTTTAAGGTTAACCTCTTCAGGACAGGTCCACGGTTCCTGCGGTGTTTCCTGGGGCGGTGTGGACGTTCTACCAATACTAAAGTCCACGGTGTTCCCTCATGCCTTGATGAGAAAATGCAGATCGCACGGACACGGACTGGCAACCCGCTGAGTCAATCTGCTGCCAGGAGTGAGTGAAAGAGAATCCTGTGGGGCGGCTCATCCCGTGACAGCTGCCATTCACATTGCCAGCGTGTCGCCGGAAGGGCACCATGATGGATTTCTGATAAGAAAACAGTTTCCGAGTAATTCCCTGCACATACGCCAGGCATGACAGGTGCACCTTAAGGCTAGGGTCAGACGAACGCATTTTTCGCGTCGTCTGTGGAAAAGTGCGGTCGAACGAACAGACATATTTTTTCACGAAATACGTGTTAGTGGTCATACGATGCGCATATTCGTCCGTGATTTTGTACGGATCATCAATAAAACTTTTTGCGTCTGGACGTTCTGTTGGCCGGACATTAGCAGCGTCTGACGTCTCCTAATCACGCACACACGCCGCTAGCGGACTCAGCGCACTCTGTACGTCAGTACTAGCGGTTTGACGTTCTCGAAAAAATGCGTTCGTTTGCCACTTGCGTTGCACGGACGAACTTTCGTGCGGCCGTTCGTCGTGTGGTCCCCGGCATTGGACGTCATTTGCTGCTAGCACGGCCGTGATTTCGTGCGGCTAAACGCACGTTAAAACTGCGTTCGTCTGACCCTAGCTTAAAAGGGACACCATCATGTCCAGCAAAAGAATCACTCCTTCGCGTCTCATCATTTAAGGTCACAGAATCCACAACCTCCGACATATTACAAGCAGAGCTATCATTTTTTTATTGTACTAATAACAGCTATAGAAAAAGAAAAAAAGTCCACCTGCCCAAATCCAGGCGTGGCAAAACAAGGCAAGATGCAAGCCGTGTGGCTGACGGTTAGAGCAGTACGTGGCACGCCTCGGATTGGTGAGAGCTGCGCCTATAACAGATTATTATTTATTTAACGAAAAGTTATTCCATGTCAAAAGTTTTCCTTCTGCCTTGTGACAATGCGGCATGCCGCACAGGGGGGGGGGGGAGAGACAACTGCTGTAAGCCCGGGGTGAGACGAGCGAACTATAAGTGCCTGTACTGACGTGTCTCCCAGAGTCCGTTGCAGCGTTGTGAAGCTTCGACAGGGCCGGCCACACGCTGTAGCGTGCGCGGGCATGCTCCGGTTGTTCTGAAAGCCTCCCTGTGGAAGCGCTACGACGGGCGTTCGACGGGGCTGCAAAAGGGCAATCCTCCATGGGAGCACTAACTGCGCTCGGCGAGGTGGCCTGACGGGCGTCAGAATGGAAGGAACGTCCACTCTCACGGACGTTCCTTCCGTTCTTAAAAACGCTCGTCTGACCCCGGCCTAATCAGAGACTGTCTTACAGTACGGCCCACCACTCCATCTGTTGCTGCGGACTGACTGACCCATCTCGCATTGCTACACGATAACACCCAGACAGCTCTGCCCATGGACGGCGATACATGACTGTGCTGGATCGAGACGGGTATCGGCTGCGATATCTCGGCAAGGACAGAGCCATCGCATTGCTCTCCATCTCCTGACGGGATATCGCAGGCAAAGCACACCTGGCTGGTACAGGTGCACTTTAAGTCAATGATTTACTGACGCTATCTGGAGCTATGTATAAGGTTGTAAAGGTCAAGGAAACCGCAAGGACATGGAGCATCGGCATGGAAAGCGTTAAATGATGAACATTAGGTTCTAGATCAGGGCCGTCAAACTCTGGCCCCCAGATGTTTCTGGGCTACAACTCCCATGATTCCCTGGGCATCTATCGCTTTCAAAGGATTCTGGGAAGTGTAGGCCGTTGGAGGGGGGGGGGGAGGCGCGTGAGTATGACAGCTCTGTTCTAGAAAAAAAAGAAAAAAAAGGAATTCCCTTTCAGGTGCAGAAGATGAGGAATAGAAGTGTTCTCTGCGAAAAAAAGCCAAGGACAGGGTGCAGGGATCAAACAACCCTGTTTTGGAACTACATTTCCCATGAGGCTCAGCCAAGCTAAAAAGAGTACCCAAGGCCCATGGGAGAGGACGTTTCAAAACAACGGGGGGGGGGGGGGTGGGGATCAAGGTTGCTGAGCCCTGGCCTGGAGGAAGAAGATACATTGTTGTGTCTGGACACTGAACTTTCAGTGAAAGAGAAAACGGCTCATTAACGAAAAGAAAAAAGTATGATACTAATTTATTTAAAGCATCAGAAACAGCCCACAAATACATCTATAATTTATACACACACACACACACGTACACGTACACACACGTAGTGAAGGTGGCGTCATCTTCAGCTCTTTTTTGACTTTTCCAGCACCCATTGAATCACCTGGGGGGGGGGGGGGGAGAAAAGAATATAAACATAAAATGTTTGAGAGGAAAACGTTACAGGATATGAAACATCCCAATAAGTGTTATATCTGTAAAAAAAACACTAGACCGCTCAAAAAATTCTGAGGGGTATGAAGTGGGGGGGGGGGGGGAATGGAAAATTTAGGCAACAAAGGTAAAAAAAAAAAAGAAAGAAAAAAAAGGTGGCTCGTGTATGAGCGTATCACAGAGCTCCTCAGCAATAAAACTCACTCCTACAAACTGCACATTACTGTATCACAGAGCTCCATAAAACTCACAATAATGTGCAGTGTGTGTATCAGAGCTTCACAGCAATAAAACGCACACTCCTACACACTGCACATTACTGTATCACAGAGCTCCATAAAACTCACAGTAATGTGCAGTGTGTGTGTATCACAGAATCCACAGCAATAAAACGCACACTCCTACACACTGCACATTGCTGTGAGTTCTAATGCTGTGGATACTCTGGCTATGCTCACACACAGCGCATTCATCTTTTGGGGGAGGAGAGGGAAAGTAGGAAGGGAAGGTGCTGGATTAGAGATCAGATGGTCGCAGTGCCCTCACCTGCTTGGCATTACTAGTGGCAGCCTTCTTCATTTCATCCAGGAGACCTCTTGAGTTAGTCAGATCCTAAAACAGATCAATAATAATAAATAAGATTTCTTTGCAAAATGGATTTGGAGAAATGTAACCCTCTATCTTCATGTTAAGAATGGTGGATTCCTGTATTTATGTGTTTGCGCGTCAGTCCCTGCTTGTTCCAGGTTATCACCTCCCGGGGCCATTTTTCCCCCTGGTTTAAATTTGTATTTTATGGATTAATGGATAAACTTTTTTATTTATGAAACGGCAGAAAGATCAGGTTTTATTATTTCTGCCCCGTCACGTCCTGATGAAGGTTTAGCGTGCAGACTGAAGCGTCGGTATGAAGCTGCGTTTCGGTTACAGGGTTAGGAAAACGCAAACCTTTAGGAAGAATTTGGAGATGTCGAAGAGCCTCTGGCTGCAGGCCTGGAAGCACGGGTGACTTTCATCCATTCCATATTTATTCAGGGTTTTTGCTACAACCTCCTTCAGCATCTGTAAAAGAGAAAAGGGAGGAAACCCCCCCCAAAACCGATATTAACATTCAGGGAGCACCGATAATCCGGACCCGGTTTCTGCAGACGAGCTTTGTATCGGGCTCCCTCGATGCAGAACGCAGCGTCGCAGCTCCGGGGAGGTTGCGGCTGTTAGCGCTCTGACACGGGGCATCGAGATAATCCAGAGGCTCTCACCGAGAATCCGTTTACATATTGAGGATAAAATACATTCACGACATTAATCCATCTCTGCATCGACAGGACAGCAAGCAACTAAAAAGCCGTGCAAGAGCGAGCTCGAAAGAGCAAGAGAGTCCGAGAGGGCGCAGAAAAAGAGTCCGAGAGGGCGCAGAAAAAGAGTCCGAGAGGGCGCAGAAAAAGAGTCCGAGAGGGCGCAGAAAAAGAGTCCGAGAGGGCGCAGAAAAAGAGTCCGAGAGGGCGCAGAAAAAGAGTCCGAGAGGGCGCAGAAAAAGAGTCCGAGAGGGCGCAGAAAAAGAGTCCGAGAGGGCGCAGAAAAAGAGTCCGAGAGGGCGCAGAAAAAGAGTCCGAGAGGGCGCAGAAAAAGAGTCCGAGAGGGCGCAGAAAAAGAGTCCGAGAGGGCGCAGAAAAGAGTCCGAGAGGGCGCAGAAAAAGAGTCCGAGAGGGCGCAGAAAAAGAGTCCGAGAGGGCGCAGAAAAAGAGTCCGAGAGGGCGCAGAAAAAGAGTCCGAGAGGGCGCAGAAAGAGAGTCCGAGAGGGCGCAGAAAAAAGAGTCCGAGAGGGCGCAGAAAAAGAGTCCGAGAGGGCGCAGAAAAAGAGTCCGAGAGGGCGCAGAAAAAGAGTCCGAGAGGGCGCAGAAAAAGAGTCCGAGAGGGCGCAGAAAAAGAGTCCGAGAGGGCGCAGAAAAAGAGTCCGAGAGGGCGCAGAAAAAGAGTCCGAGAGGGCGCAGAAAAAAGAGTCCGAGAGGGCGCAGAAAAGAGTCCGAGAGGGCGCAGAAAAAGAGTCCGAGAGGCGCAGAAAAAGAGTCCGAGAGGGCGCAGAAAAAGAGTCCGAGAGGGCGCAGAAAAAGAGTCCGAGAGGGCGCAGAAAAAGAGTCCGAGAGGGCGCAGAAAAAGAGTCCGAGAGGGCGCAGAAAAAGAGTCCGAGAGGGCGCAGAAAAAGAGTCCGAGAGGGCGCAGAAAAAGAGTCCGAGAGGGCGCAGAAAAGAGTCCGAGAGGGCGCAGAAAAAGAGTCCGAGAGGGCGCAGAAAAAGAGTCCGAGAGGGCGCAGAAAAAGAGTCCGAGAGGGCGCAGAAAAAGAGTCCGAGAGGGCGCAGAAAGAGAGTCCGAGAGGGCGCAGAAAAAAAGAGTCTGAGAGGGCGCAGAAAAAGAGTCCGAGAGGGCAAAAAAAAAAAAAAGAGCGAGGGTGGCTGAGAAAACGCTAAAGCATTTAAGCGGCTGAGAGAGCACAAAGGGGGAACACAGAGCACCCGAGAGCAAAACAGAGATGACGAACGAGAGCGCTCAAGCAAAAAAGATTAAAACCAAGAAACCTGAACAAGTAGATATCAGACGCCCGAGCGAAGCAATTAATCATTCAGTGTGAGCGGCACGCGAGGGGGGGGGGGTGACTGGGGGACGCGCGGTTACACAGACAGGACCCTGGAAGAACGCGGCTCCGATCAAGACTTCATTGAAAGGGATTATATAGATAAAACAGAAAGCTTTGGGACGGCGATACCAGCGCCGCAATCCGAGAGCGCACGCCGCGATACACAAGCCGTGTGTTTCAGGAGCTTATTTCTAGTCGTCGCCTCCGCTTAGGCTCAATTAGCAGCTGTGCATGTGAGGAACCGGCGCAGACAATCCAGTGGGACGCGCGATCCAGGCAGCCTCAAATGAGAGCAGTGATAATGGACTCCATGCTGCAGCTCAGGGAAATGCTGATCAGAGCAGAGGGTACCGGCTCACAAACAGGTCAACCGGTATTCGTGTTTAATGTCGGGGGTCATGGCGTATTGGGGTGCACCGCCAGCATAATATATATCAATTCATTCTATAGGATCTTTCATTGTTGCATGAGAGGATCACACAAAGGGTTTATTCACTAAACTCCGAACTGGCCGGAATCGCATTGAACCTGAATTTCACCATCGATTCACTAAGCTGTAAATTCACCAAATACAGGCGAACTCGCAGCAAAATACGGCGTAAATCAACAGCATTGAAATAGACTATCATCCTGTGTTCTATTCACAGAATTGCACCAAAATTCCAGCAAAATGCCCTGATTTTCAGTCTTTTGATTCGATAGGTTTAAACCGACCAATCCCACGGCTTTCAATGCAATAAAAAGAATTTATTTTTTCAAAAACCCTTTTTAAATTTTTTAGACGGCATTTTTGTTTCTTATTTTTTTTTATAAGACTTTATATTTATTTTTAAAAGGACCTTTTTTTTTTTTAAGCATTTTGACACATTTTTATGGATTTATACGCCTACTAGGAGATTAAAACAGGACCCATCCGGTTTGTCGGGAAGGTGCGCTTAACTAAAATCTAGAAGGTTCAGAAGCTTCGAGATTTTGGAGTCTTCCAGATAAGGGGGCTTGGTGACCTTTGCACCCAAAGGTGTTTTTTTTCCATAAGTTGCAATTTTGAGAGGTCCACAACAAAGCAAATATCCCAAAATCCCCCACATGACCTTCCCCCCCTGAATCCCCCTTACTCTGTGGTGTTTCTGTGATCTCGACTCCTTGTTGTGCCCCTCGTGCTGTGAACTTTCCTTGGACGCAGTAGGTTTTGCGGAGTCTGAATGCGGCCGCGTCCTGCGAGGCTGAACAGTCGACGGGGCTGAGGAAACGCTCTCCGGTCGCACCCTGGTGACCCTGCATGGTGGCTGGTGTCCGCTGCTTTCACTCGTGTGGGATAACAGGGAATCGGAGCTTTCGGACTTTGCAAACCTGAGCGAAGACAAACAAAGCGATTTAACTGTATGTGCGCGGGAGCAGGAGACAGCGATTATATATATATAAACTCAAATCACTGTATAATCACAATGTCACTGAGAGCGCAGAGCGTGCGGACTCACCACTGAGCGATCTGGTGAACGGCAGCCAGGAAATTCACAATCCCGGCTGCCTGGTGATTCACATGAGGGCGGAGGAAACTCCTCCACTTTGCACCAAGTTTCCAGGCAAAGTAGACGTGAGGCAAGAAGCGCCACAAAGCGTGACCACTTTAAAAAACACTAAAGTATTCAGGGTGAGTAGAGCGTCCCTTTAACACTATAACGTGATCAATAGGAGTAGAGCGTCCCTTTAACACTATAACGCGATCAATAGGAGTAGAGCGTCCCTTTAACGTGATCAATAGGAGTAGAGCGTCCCTTTAACACTATAACGCGATCAATAGGAGTAGAGCGTCCCTTTAACGTGATCAATAGGAGTAGAGCGTCCCTTTAACGTGATCAATAGAAGTAGAGCGTCCCTTTAACACTATAACGCGATCAATAGGAGTAGAGCGTCCCTTTAACACTATAACGCGATCAATAGGAGTAGAGCGTCCCTTTAACGTGATCAATAGAAGTAGAGCGTCCCTTTAACACTATAACGCGATCAATAGGAGTAGAGCGTCCCTTTAACACTATAACGCGATCAATAGGAGTAGAGCGCTCCTTTAACGTGATCAATAGGAGTAGAGCGCCCCTTTAACCTCCCTGCTGGTTTCCCTGAATGTGGCTCGGGGTTAAATTTCATTGCTGAAAGTGTTAACCCCCAGCCACACTCGTGCTGGATACATACTTGTACCTGCGCTCCCTCGCTGACCTCCGCAATCGCATTCTCCTCCGCTGATCGCGGTATCCTGCCTCCTGGTTCCCTTCTTGCAAGAAGGGAACCCTGAAACAGGACGCCGCGATCAGCCGGAGGTCAGTGAGGGAGCGCAGGTACAAGTATGTATCCAGCACGAGTGTGGTTGGGGGTTAACACTTTCAGCAATGAAAGGTGATATGATTTGCTGCTCAGTGATTGCAGGATTCAGCCTGCATTTCCAAGGCAATCCTCAAAACCTGACCTGTTAGGGGGACCTGAGGAGCGTGGTTGGGAACCACTGCACTAGAGCATCCCTTTCAGTGTCTGTGGCAGAGCTTTAATAATGTTACCGTGTCTTGAGAAACCATATGGGATTCCCCTTCAGCTCGGGAACCTGTGCTTGCATTGCCAAAGGAAAAAAGAAGATATTTATAGGGTTAAGTCTCGGTTCTGTTCCCTCTGCAGCTGCCTGCGCAGGACATCCAGTCACCTCTTACTGGCGCACAGTCCATCCAGATCCTTTGATCTTCGCTTTAGCCGTAATGGATCTGCCTTGAGATCTCCTTGTAACGATTCCCCGTCGGGTACGCTGCCAGGCTCGGACAGCACAGCGGGCGAGGGCAGGGGGCTCAGAGCAAAGGGTATCGGGCAGCACTCCCGCGTGCAGGTGGTCTGGGTTTCATAGCGGATGAGGCGAGACTGGAGCTCTGTGAAGCCTGCGTCACGATCCAGCGCGTTTCTGTTATCAAGACAATACCTGAGAAATACAGAATGACATCATTACCCTCGAGCTTTTGTGGATCTCCAGATTGCGCCAAATCCCAGGAATCACGCAGTGTTTATACAGGGCTCTGTGCGCCGGGGTACCCTGAACTAAATCCCAGGTGCTAGATAAGCGTCTGGCTGAGGACCCTATACACCACTTACCTTGGCCTCCAAAAATGGACTTTTGTCTCCACCCCTGACCTCCCAGAATTATCTCATAAAGATCATCATATCTTGATGCAATGAAAATAAATAAAAATGAACGACTAAGAAAGGTGGAAAAGGAAAGGATGACAAAAGGTACAAGCGCAGGAGACGCCAAAAGGTACAAGCGCAGGAGACGCCAAAAGGTACAAGCGCAGGAGACGCCAAAAGGTACAAGCGCAGGAGACGCCAAAAAGGTACAAGCGCAGGAGACGCCAAAAAGGTACAAGCGCAGGAGACGCCAAAAAGGTACAAGCGCAGGATACGCCAAAAAGGTACAGGCGCAGGATACGCCAAAAAGGTACAGGCGCAGGAGACGCCAAAAAGGTACAAACGCAGGAGACGCCAAAAAGGTACAAGCGCAGGAGACGCCAAAAAGGTACAAGCGCAGGAGACGCCAAAAAGGTACAAGCGCAGGAGACGCCAAAAAGGTACAAGCGCAGGAGACGCCAAAAAGGTACAAGCGCAGGAGACGCCAAAAAGGTACAAGCGCAGGAGACGCCAAAAGGTACAAGCGCAGGAGACGCCAAAAGGTACAAGCGCAGGAGACGCCAAAAGGTACAAGCGCAGGAGACGCCAAAAGGTACAAGCGCAGGAGACGCCAAAAGGTACAAGCGCAGGAGACGCCAAAAGGTACAAGCGCAGGAGACGCCAAAAGGTACAAGCGCAGGAGACGCCAAAAGGTACAAGCGCAGGAGACGCCAAAAGGTACAAGCGCAGGAGACGCCAAAAGGTACAAGCGCAGGAGACGCCAAAAGGTACAAGCGCAGGAGACGCCAAAAGGTACAAGCGCAGGAGACGCCAAAAGGTACAAGCGCAGGAGACGCCAAAAGGTACAAGCGCAGGAGACGCCAAAAGGTACAAGCGCAGGAGACGCCAAAAAGGTACAGGCGCAGGAGACGCCAAAAAGGTACAAACGCAGGAGACGCCAAAAGGTACAAATGCAGGAGACGCCAAAAGGTACAGGCGCAGGAGACGCCAAAAGGTACAGGCGCAGGAGACGCCAAAAGGTACAGGCGCAGGAGACGCCAAAAGGTACAGGCGCAGGAGACGCCAAAAGGTACAGGCGCAGGAGACGCCAAAAGGTACAGGCGCAGGAGACGCCAAAAGGTACAAGCGCAGGAGACGCCAAAAGGTACAAGCGCAGGAGACGCCAAAAAGGTACAAGCGCAGGAGACGCCAAAAGGTACAAGCGCAGGAGACGCCAAAAGGTACAAGCGCAGGAGACGCCAAAAAGGTACAAGCGCAGGAGACGCCAAAAGGTACAAGCGCAGGAGACGCCAAAAGGTACAAGCGCAGGAGACGCCAAAAGGTACAAGCGCAGGAGACGCCAAAAAGGTACAGGCGCAGGAGACGCCAAAAAGGTACAAACGCAGGAGACGCCAAAAGGTACAAATGCAGGAGACGCCAAAAGGTACAGGCGCAGGAGACGCCAAAAGGTACAGGCGCAGGAGACGCCAAAAGGTACAGGCGCAGGAGACGCCAAAAGGTACAGGCGCAGGAGACGCCAAAAGGTACAGGCGCAGGAGACGCCAAAAGGTACAGGCGCAGGAGACGCCAAACATATAAAAAGGACAGATGTCACTCACTCCAGGCCGTGGTAATGGCAGCTAGCAGCTTTTTCAAATGGCAAGCCTTTCAGCTTCCGCGGCGTAAGCTCCGGTGTTAACAGGAACTGGTTATCACTGAAAAAGAACACAAATATCGAATTAATAGGTTAAAAAAAAATAAAAAAATCTGATTACACGTATTCGTATGATCTTAAAGAGTCTAATGGATTTTAACCCCTTCACTTCCATTGCAGAGTAAACTCGATCTTCAAAATGAAATGTGCCGTTTTCTCGAAACCCCCCCCAAAAAAAGTATCGATGAGTGTTAATTGTTATCCCCCCCAACCAAAATGTCAGCTGATTCAAGTGAAACTATTCAGCCACAGCCGAAAAATCTAAAAATGGTGCCATTCTGAAAAAAGCAGGCCAGTAAAAACACCCGAAACAGCAAATTTTCGGCCAGCCCTGTATTGATTTTTGCTATCATGCCGAGTTTTCAATTCCAATGTATAAATCAGGGTTTTGGTCAGATTTTCCCTGTTTCCCCGCCTGAAAATACATATATCAACCCCTTTCAACACTATCAGGGTTATTCAAAGAGATCCGAATGGCTGGAGAAAGAACCGAACAGTGAAAATCAGCATACGGTTACCTTTCCTTTCTTTACTGCTCCTGATCAGACAAGATAAGTATATTTCTCTCCGTCTGTTTTTTATATTTTTACACTTTTCCTTTCAGGTTATAGATATATTGTTTAGTTATCTTCACTGCGACGGGTGCTGACTTACCCCGGCTATAACCGCGGGGGTCAGCGCCCGCCTGGCGGGAAATCTCAGCGGGTCCAGCTTTAGGTTTCTTCCAAGTTTTCCCGCCATCGGTTTTCAGCATTACCGCTGGCTATTAGAGTGCCTGTTTACATCGCAGTCTGCGATGCTCACAAGGATTCCTCCCATCCTCCTGCGCTGGTGTCCTCGTGGCCGCCTGAAATCTCACGGGAGACTCGCGCGAGATCCCCGGCAGCCATCTGGGGCATCACCTGACCGCGTGTATCCCCGCGTCAGTCACATCTCCTGCTCCCTTGCTACGAACGGATCACTGGGGGTGATGTAGTCCGGAGTTATGACCCTTCTCAATCCATCTGGGGTTGACAGGTCTCCCCATACGGGGGAATCGGATTCCGCAGGGAGCTCCCGGCGCTCAGAGCAGTCGGACACGCTTGCCTCCCCCCCGAGGAAACGTTCAAAAACGGCGGCACGTTTTGCCGCCATGGAGGCAGCATTACAAGCGTCCATTACTCGCTCAATATCTTCAGCTGTCTCCACACTATCTCTGTCCAGAAGAACCATGGATGAAGCGGTTGCTTCTATTACCTCGGCTCCCCCCGCTCCCGGTGCAGGCCCTGCTCCCCCTCTAGACCCGGCTGTACCCTCTGGCTCTGTTGAACCTAGCCTTAAGAAACGTGCTAAAACTAAGCACATTGATATTCCTCCAAGAGGGGCTGGCATCCCCGAAACTCTGCTTTCTGATGATGGCGAAGTGTCCTCGCAAAAGAGAGCCCCTGACCGCGGGGGCACTGGTGGCGGTCTCAAAAGATAGGCCTTTACCTACGGGTACTGGCCGGCTCCCCAAACACACTGACTCGGAGAGTGAGGAACCCGAGCATGGGGAGGATGATCGAGCTATAGAACTATACGTGCCGCATGATGTTGGCCGAGGAGGAAAGGCCCCCACCACCTTTACGGTCTACCAAAGAGGTTGTGTGTGACCCTCAGGGCCGCCCGATGTTTTCCCCGGCAGGGGTCTTACATCCACACTCTACTGCATGGTCCCCGATGTCTCACGTGGAAATGTGGGTGGATGCCCACATGCGGCTCCCTATGGATAAGGAGACCAGGGTGAATATGAGGGCGGAATGCCCTCGTCCTACCACCGCGGGCAAGACCTGTCTCACTCTGGTGGTGGATGAGGATTTTGTAAAATTTATGACCAACAAAGGATGGTCCCCCAAAAAAGGGGTTGATATGGCTTTCAGAGTCTGCGAAGATAAAGTGTTAGATGTTGCACACCCGTTGATTTACCGCCTTGATATGGTGGAGGATGCTCGTTTACAAGGTACCCCCTTGGATCTGGAAGACGCCACAGGCTGGATCCAACGCTCCTTGTGCCTGTTGGGCGGTGCGAATGCGGCTTTGGCCGCTGAGAGACGCAAGTCTATGATTCTGAAGAAGGATCCTCAGCTTACATCCATGGCCAATAAGGATAAAAGGTGCCAAGGCTCAAGGCCTTCAATTTGGGGATGGCTTTATAAAAAAAATATGGGCACATATACCAGCGCCTTTACCGCACTGGATAAGGTGGAGACGGCCATTAAAAAAAAAGTGTTCCAAGAAGGTTTTCGACAGGGCTGGCGGAGGAAGGGGAGGCTCTGCAAGCCGCGCTGGATCTGTGGGCATTACCAGAGGCTCCTTCCGTACCTCTAATACCACCGACTCTGGTCCCCCCGCTTACGGACCGTCGGCCCGAGCTCAGGCCTGGAGAGGCCGTGGATTCCGAGGTAGCAGAGCCCAGTTCCGCGCTCGACAACAGACTGGTAAGACTTCCATTTATTGTTCCTCATTTGTCAGTTTGGGTGGGGGGCCGTATCCAATTTTTTTTCTCCCGAAATGGGAATGGATTACTGCAGACCCGTGGGTTTTAGATGCTGTCAGATTTCGAGACTACCCCCCCTCCAATCTGTACCTCCACGACCTCTTAGGTTTTCCGTGGAACAGGAACGAATAGTTCAAGACGAGGTTGTGGCTCTGGCATTGAAAGGAGCCATAGGAGGAAGTCGCTTGGGACTCCCAAGTTTGTGAGCAACCTGTTCCTCGTTGCGAAGAAAGGGGGCGGGACACACCCCGTTCTAAAATCTCAGGGAACTCAATTTATGGGTGTCATACCGCCATTTCCAGATGGAAGGTTTTCATACCCTCAGGGATATACTCAACGAACGGGATTGGCTTGTCAAATTAGATCTGAAGGACGCATACCTCTCCGTCCCCATGGCGCCAGCTTCCAGAGATTTCCTATGCTTCCTTTGGCGCGGTCGCATGTGGCGCTTCGCGTGTCTACCGTTCGGCCTCTCATTCGCTCCGTGGTGCTTCACGAAGCTTATGAAACCAGTTGGAGTCCCTCCGGGTGAGGGGTGTTCGACTCGTTATCTACCTGGACGACATCCTTTTGATGTCGGATTCCTCGGAGTCCCTTCGCCTGCATTTGTCATGGACGCTCTCACTCTTGCAGGACTTGGGCTTCCTGATCAATGTGGAGAAGTCTCTGTTGGTTCCCACGCGTTGTCTGGAATTTCTGGGTTTCCTCCTAAATTCGCACACCATGACGCTCAGCGTCCCGCTTCCCAAGATCAGATCCATCCGCAAGGAGGTACGATCCCTCTTCAGGGACCACTCACCCACCCTGAGGGAGTTGGCGAGGGCGATTGGCAGTTCTCCCTGCTCCGCTTCACTACAGGGCCCTCCAGAGATTGAAGGCCCGTTCTCTCCGGTCGGTGGCGGATTATTCCCGCAGGGTTCCCCTCTCGGACGATGCGAAGACGGA
Organism: Leptobrachium leishanense; assembly: GCA_009667805.1. Lineage (NCBI taxonomy): Eukaryota > Metazoa > Chordata > Amphibia > Anura > Megophryidae > Leptobrachium > Leptobrachium leishanense. The sequence continues at coordinate 28,974,618 of CM019067.1, read as the reverse complement.
TCTGACATGGTGGCTCACGGACTGGTCTCGTTGGAATGCTCGCCCAGTGCGTCTTCCTGTACCGTCACTGACCATAGAATCTGACACAAGTCGTTCGGGTTGGGGGGCGCGTTGCGCCGAGACGGAGACAGGAGGTGGTTGGTCGACCCAGGAGTTACACCTCCACATCAATGCTCTGGAGCTCATGGCGACGTTTTTCGCCCTGAAATGTTTCTCCAGGGGGACCGACCACCGCTGTATCCTTCTGAAACTGGACAACCTGTCGGCTGTCAGGTACATCAATGCCCTGGGAGGACCTCGTTCGATGGCTCTGACGTCAGCGGCTGCCGATCTGTGGAACTTGTGTCTTCCCCACGGTCTGTTTGTGGTGGCCCAGTATCTTCCAGGTCTCACCAATACAGTGGCGGACTGGAATTCACGCCATCTGACGGATTCGGGGGATTGCCTGCTGCCATCTGTGTTTGCCGCCATCGACGGGCTGTGGGGTCCTCTCCAGATGGATCTGTTCGCATCCAGACTGAATCGGCAGTTGCCGGCTTTTTACAGTTGGCGTCCGGATCCGGAGGCGGATGGCACGGACGCCTTCATCCAGGTGTGACGGAAGGGTCGTCTTTACGCCTTCCCTCCGTTTCAGCTGTTGTTACGTGTTTTGAGGCGTCTCTGCGACACCGGAACGGAACTGGTCTTGGTGACACCTTTATGGCAGTCCCAGCCATGGTTTCCCCTCCTGTTGGAATACTCTCTGGCCCTGCCCAGGCGGATTTCAGACTCGTCGTCCCTGCTTACGGGACCGGACGGCCTCCCTCACCCATTGCTGCTGGAGGGTCGACTATCCCTAGTGGTCTGGTTGGTTTCCGGTTCTCGTGGCAGGCCACTGGAATTTCGCCGAGAACTGAGGAGTTACTCCAGCACACTTGGGCCCCGGGCACGAGAGGGGCCTACCGTTCTGTCTGGTCAGCTTGGCACGGTTGGTGTTTGCGAAGGGGTGAAGATTCCACTTCTGCCCCTCTAGACTCTGTTCTGGATTTCCTGTCTTGATTTGATTCGGGTTTGGCTTTTCGTACCATCAATGTGTACCGGTCGGCTTTGTCGGCGGGCCATCAGGGTTTTGATAATTCCCCCCTGGGTAGACACCCTTTAGTCTGCCGCCTTCTCAAAGGGGTACGTCTGTCTTGCCCCCCAACACCCCTTTACTCCTCTACGTGGGACGTGACTATGGTGGTGTCGTTCCTTCGCTCATGGCCGGTTAATGCTTCATTGTCTTTACGTCAGTTGTCAGCTAAACTGTTGGTTTTGCTCTGCCTTATATCCTGTAAGCGTGTCAGGGACGTCAGGGCACTGGATTTTGGTGTACGTTCCTTCTCGCCAGATGGCGTTTGTTTCGACGTCTCGCGTCGTACCAAGACGGCGATTCGTACAGCGTTTTTTCCGAAGATTCCCAAGTTGTGTCCGGTTCTTTGTCTGTCTTCAAGAGTATGAGAGTCGTACATGGACTCTTCGTCCCCTGCTGGGGTCCCCGTTGTTTAGCTCGTTTCGGATCCCTCATAAGCCTGTTAGCTCCCCAACTTTGGCTCGTTGGGCTCGGTGGCTGTTGGATCTTGCTGGGGTTGATGTTTCGCGCTTTGGCGCTCATTCCATACGTAGTGCGGCGGCTTCTAATGCTTTTATGGCGGGTTGCCGTCTTGAGGACATTATGAAGTCGGCGGATTGGTCACGTGAATCTACGTTTCGTACATTTTATTTTAAGCCGGTCTCTCATTGGTCACAAGCACTGATGCGTTGAACGTGCAAATACAGTATGAAGCCTCCGAGGCCTGCCTTAAAATTCCCAAATTTTCCTAGTCCCGATGACGGAAAGTTTGGATTTTAATAAGGACTCTGAGGCAAGTATTTCCCACCTCTCCCGCCGTGGGGGGGGGGGGTGTTCTAGACCGGCCGTGATGTTTGTACTTAAGCGCAGCGCACGATTAGATATGGTTTTGCCTGGTGCTTGGGGGTTGGAAACCGAGGGTTCGGTGTTGTTCCTTCCTAATGCCTGCCTTCGTGTTCTGTTCTTACAGCTACTTGATGGTCTATGGACTGTGACTTCCTGTGGGATTGCCGTGCGCTATGGACAGAGTTATTGTTCGCTGTTCCTTGATCTTGTGGTTCCAGTCGGATGAAGAAAGAGGGCGTTACTGCTCCAGGTCAGACTATTTATGGACTAGGGGGCGGGGCATACTAAGAGGAGGGGGTACCCCACGTTGGGGTTTGATCTTTTTTCATGTTCTTGTTAACACTTTTCTTTACTGCTATAGGTGTAATAAAGAAAGAGAGATTGCAAATACACGCCTCCGAGTCCTTATTAAAATCCAAACTTTCCGTCATCGGGACTAGGAAAATTTGGCAATTATGGTGTAGGGTTGTTGTTCAGGAGCTGGGCTTGGCCCCTTAGTTCCAGTGAAAGGATCTCTGAATGCTTCAGCATACCAAGACATTTTGGACAATTCCATGCTCCCAACTTTGTAGGAACAGTTTGGAGCTGGCCCCTTCCTCTTCCAACATGACTGTGCACCAGTGCACAAAGCAAGGTCCATAAAGACAAGGATGACTGAGTCTGGTGTGGATGAACTTGACTGGCCTGCACAGAGTCCTGACCTCAACCTGATAGAACACCTTTTGGGATGAATTAGAGCGGAGACTGAGAGCCAGGCCTTCTCGTTCAACATCAGTGTGTGACCTCACAAATGCGCTTCTGGAAGAATGGTCAAAAATTCCCATAAACACACTCCTAAACCTTGTGGACAGCCTTCCCAGAAGAGTTGAAGCGGTTATAGCTGCAAAGGATGGACCAACGTCATATTGAACCCTATGGATTAGGAATGGGATGTCACTTAAATTCATATGCGAGTCAAGGCAGGTGAGTGAATACTTTTGGCAATATAGTGTATAAATATATATATACACACACACAAACGTCTAGTATTGTATACACATTCGCTTTAATTGCTCTCTAATATATGGAAATGTTGTATTCATTGCTATGCACAGACCTATGTACCTCACTAATTAGGGCTGAAACAAAAAAAAAAAAAAAAAAAAAAAAAAATCGATTAATCGACAACTAATCGATTAAATTAGTTGTCAACTATTTCCACTATCGATTAATCGGTGTTGATTAATTGTCCTGTCTGCAGCACACTGGTTAGAGTCAGACCGAGTTAAACCTAAATAACCTCAGCTTCGGAGCGGATTGGAGAAGACGTGTCGCTGCTTTACTAGGTAGGATTTAGTTCTGGGTTATGTCAGACACAACCAGTTTGTTTTTATCCATTTACAACAGTAGCAGAACTAGAACACAAACAATAGGATACTGCCACTGGGTGAAGAAGCTGTATGCCTGTGTGTTTTATCCATACTTGAAGCCGGAGTCCTGTGCCACCACCCCACCCTGCCACAACCTCTTCAGTCGGGAACTACCATTCCCTCCCTTTGGTCTGGGTCCCTTTCCCCAAACCCACTCCCACACTCAGATTCGGTCTTTTGTCCATACCCACTCCCGCCAACCACTCGCAGCATCAACCCATCCCTCTGACCAACTCGCATACCTTGTGTGAAAAGTACGCAAGATATGCAATTTGCGTATGTACGTACCAAAGTTACGTACACGTCGAAAATTACTTATTTTTTTACTTAAAATTCCTTTTGAGTAAACACATTTTTTTCTATTTTTTTCCATCCGATGAATCGATTAATCGAAATAAAAAATAAAAAAAAAAAAACGGCCAACTAATCGATTATGAGAATAATCGTTCGTTGCAGCCCTATCACTAATATTACAATACTACGTCTGCTCTTTAGGCACGCTGTGACCATTGTTTACTTTTTTAATTATTGTTGTGTCATTTGAGGTTCGTGGACACTCCGTTCCATTGCACAGCGTATCACCGTCGCTATATAAAACACTTTTTAGCGCTGCTATCACTTCATTTGCATATCCTACCCAGAATTCCTTGCTGCACATGGGGAGTGTAGCACAGGAGCTCTGGGATGCAGTTCTTTGAATTGCTATGATGTGCAAGTGGCTTCTGCAATAATAAACATACCTAAAAATAAAAACTTAAGACTCCTCTGGTGACCTCTAGTGGACAATGTGAGCGCAGGCATCACGGCCAGGCGGCCAATATTTACATTTCTAGCACCGGTTGCACGGTGCATGCATTACTTTATCTAATGTTGGCCGCTGTCCCACGTACAGGAAACTGCTCTGCACAAATAAGGGACGGTGCGCAAAGGGCTCTTCATAAATTAAAAGGTGGCGTGAACCAAACGAGTGCCGGATCACTCCTTTTTTTATTGGTATGTAAGGGTAAGACATAGGAGGGTAGCGTTTTGCAGCGCTGAGCGCACTAACGGCACTCAACGAGGTGGCCAGACGGGCGACAGACTGGCACATCTGCAAACTGCTGTAAGTCCTACACCGTTCACCTGAGTTGGATGTACATACCCTCAAATTAAAGCTGACAGTCTGCAGTTAAAGCACATTGTGTTTGTTTCATTCCAACTCCATTGTTGATGTTAGAATTGTGTCGACGTCCCAATATTTCTGGACCTGACTGTATATAATGATGGGGATTCAGTTCACAAAGTATGATCATAATTTGCTTAAGCCTTTCACAGTCGCCAATCTTTGACAGGTCCTATCTAACTTGACCGAGTCCGCACTTACAGGATCTACTCACCCTGGAGCTGCCCGGCAGCTCGAGGCCTTTATAGGCTGTCATGGTGGAGCACCTGTGAACAGGGAGGACTCTGTCAAGTTAGATACCTTAGTCAGGTTTTTTTGAGCATTTTTAAAAGGTTTTTTTCTCAGAAAATGGTGGAAGAAGGTGGTCAATAATATGGAGTGCTCTTTCTTGGTGTTTTGTATTTGATGTCTTAGATGCACCCGCTTAGTTGAGTGCAACCTTTTGCCGTTATACATATATACACACACACATTTATAATATTATTAAAGTGATCAGCCCTAAAAGTCCTATAGTATTTATGTGGAAAATAAAGGATATATATTTTATGCACAATTAACCTATGGTTTTTAAAAAAACCGAATATTAATTACCGTAGATACTCGAGTATAACGCGACCCGAATATAACGCGATGGATAGAGATTCATTATGGAAATGAGAGAATACGCAAGACTCGAATATAACGCGAGAAACAAAATTTTACTGTACCGGTAAACCATTAAAATCCTTCCAGGTTCTCTTAACACAGTCAGGCTCCCCCTCAGGTCAGGGTGCTCTGCTGTAGAATGATTGCAGTTGTTACTAAGTATGAAGCCGCCGGCCACCGTCTTCTTTACTAGCGACTAGATGGCCGGCGGAGGCGAGCGAGGTGAATGACTGGCTTAAATCGAGCGTGCCCTCTGGCCATGATGGGTCCCATCTCTCCCGAATCCAGGAGTTCCTGAAGTGTTTGCAAGCATCAGGGAGCCCACATTCACTTCAGCGAGACTACCGGAACTTCTGGGAGACTTGGGATCCAGAGCAAGGCAAGTTTTTTTTTTTTTTTTTTAACACACACACACAAACCAGTAAGATTATCCATAAACATACCCTCTCTGGAGCTGTAAAGGCTGCAGCTCTCCTACAGCCGTTCCCTGCGGAGTGAAGTATCTCAGTAACTCTTTGGCGTCCAGCAGGGTCGCAGGTTCTCTCTGCCCGTCTTTACGTCCTAGGAGATGGTCAGCAGAGCCGGAAAGGAGAGACGCTCTGCAGGGAGGCAGACACACATAAGCAGAATTGCCAAATCAGTAATATAAAATAAAAAAAAAATGACAGATTTCAACCACGTAAATATTTCCGAAACAATACACCTCAAAAAACACATGTCTATCACGAATTATGTCCCGACTAGAATACTGCAATTCCCTCCTTATCAGCCTTCCCCTCAACAGCGTGTTTCCCCCCTCAAAACACAAAAAATAAATAAAAATCCTCAGTCTGCCAGCAGGACAGTGAAGCGGTGAATTCACCATATTAAATAGACACGGAGCAGTGATTTGTAAAACGCTGTCAGGGGTTACTGGCCAAGCAATAGCAGCGGATTTTAATACACGGACTCGGAGGCGAGTATTGCAATCCCTTTTCTTACTTTAATAAACAGCAGCAAAGAATAAGGCCGAGGTCAGACGAACGCATTTTTAACGTGCGTTTAGGCGCATTTAATCATGGCCGCAGTAGCAGCAAATGACGGGCAATGACGACCAATATACAAAGTACGGCCGCACGAAAGTACGGCCGCACGAAAGTCCGGCTGCGCAACGCAAGTGAAAAACGAACGCATTTTTTCGAGAATGCAGAACCGCTAGTACTGACGTACAGAGTGCGCTGCGGCGGCATAGCGGCGAGTGTGCGTGATTAGGAGATGTCAGACGATGCCAATGTCCAGCCTACATAACGTCCAGACGGGAGGGCAATACACGCCTACGAGTCCTTTATTAAAATTCAAACTTATCGTCGTACTTGGCTAAATTTTATCATTTTAGGCCATAATAGTGGAATCAGAATTTATTCTACTTCCGGCGATCCTTCAATTTGATTTTTTTTCCTTCTACGACCTCTGTGCAATTCCCCGCTCACCCAGCAGCGCGGATACATTTAATTTACAGAATAACACGGTAATAACTTTGACAGCACAGAGCATACAGAAAGGTGGAAGGTAAGGCCCCGACGCATTTTTAAAGTTGGTTTTAGATTGCTGAGGAGTATTAGGAGGAGATGGAGCAGACGTTACCGTTGCCTTTGCTTCTGTTTCTCAAAATTTTCCAAATTTTGCAGCACGTTCCTTTCTGGCCATTCTGCAGGATTGGACGTCACATACCCAGATTCTGAAGAAAAAAAGACAAAAAATATGACATATGCACAAATTCTTATAAATAACTGGTGTGAGAGAACACAGACTGTAGCGACATAAAGCATGGTTATTAACTACTTCTCTACCAAGTGACTTTTCAAAAGCAACCGACAGAACCTGGTGTTTTTTGGAAAACCACGTTACTCATTTAAAAGTCATTGTAGCATCTGTACAGTGTATTTTTACCGTCAGTAAGCCATATTTTAAAAGGCAGAGGGCACCACCTGCTGGGCAAATTGCGCCAACATTTCAGACACCGAGATCCTGCTGTTCAAGAAGTTACAGCATCTCGGCTGACATGTCCATTGCTGAAACTTGGGGGGCGCATTCTAGAGCCCATTTGCAAATGAAGCTTGATTCGACAGATTCAGGCACTTGTTCTGAATGTGGGAATACGTCAGACCTTCTTTAATACCTCATATCAGGAGGCATACTAAGATTTTAATGCTAAAAATTCACGATGTTTAAATCGCGGTAACATTACCTAAAATGTCTTATTGAAAAGTATTCTTTTTTTAATAATGGGGACAGACTCAAACCAATAAAAATGGGAACAAAACTAAAACCCTACAATACCCACAGCATCCTATAGAACAGCGTTTCTCAAGTAGTTGGTTGTGACCCAATAGCGGGTCGCGACCAGGGTCAAACTGGGTCACAGGGCAAGTGCTCCCAGGCCTCTCTAATGCATCTTACCTGCAGCAGCGGGTCCCAGGCGGCGTGGCTACCTTTGCCTTCCTCACCAGCAACCGCCTGCTGGAACTTCCCTGCTTAAAGGAAGTTCTGGCGCGCGGTTGCTAGTGAGGGAAGCAGGGATCGCCCCAAACCCACAGCTACAGGTCCAGCCGCCACACGCTGCCTGGGACCCGCTGCATCAGGTAAGATACTCTGTAATGGCAAGGTGGTGGTGGGGGGGGGGGGGGGGAGAATCTGTAACGGCAAGTTGCTGGGGGGGGGTCTGAAATGGGAAGGTGTGGGGTGGGACTCTGACTGGCAGCAGCTCTGTACTCCCAACAGGGGCTGACATTTGTCCAGAGCATTATACTACAGGCTGCCAACACCAGGAGCCACTGTGCACATCTCAGTGGAGCAAACAAAAGTCTGTTGGGTAAAGGGGGGGGGGGGGGCTCCTTATGTATGTTTGTCTGTCCTTTTGTTAATCTGTCCTTTTACCTATTTATGCATCCTTCTTTCTGAATATCAGTTATTCTGTCTGACCATCTGTCCTTGTATCCATGTCTTCCTCTCTATTTCTCCTCATCTCCCTCCCTCCCTCCATCACTCTCTCCTTTTTACTCTATAAATCTCTCACTCCTCTTCCCTTTCCTGCCTTCCTCCTGCCGTGATAATCCCTGCAGAAAACTAGGATGTACACTGAGAATTCTCTGCAGAATCACACACTGCTTCCCGATCCCGACCTCCCTGCATGCCAGTGACATGCGGTGAGGTCAGTGACTGGGGAAGCACTGGCTAGTATCAGAGCCAGATATACACAGGTTATGTAGGGATTCAGGTTCAGTGCTCTCCAGGAACCGGCTGCCCCTCCGTGTGCCCCAGGACCCGGCTGCTCTCAGTGATCCCCAGGATCTGCGTTGTCCATTCCAGGCAGACGAGTGTCAGCCGCACACTGTCCCCTCCACCTGCAGGGAGGAGGTGCCGCCACAGTGAACAGTCAGACTGAGGCCACACCCTGAGCACAGCCCCGCACCCACTGACTGCGCGAGACAAGGACTGTCTTGCATCAATCAATGCATGGGAGGCCAGCCTCCCATGGAGGCGTTTTTTTGAATGGCTTGGACCAATGGTGCTTTCCCATTGATCAAAGCTATTCCATTGCTCTCAGTGCTTCTCTGAGGCCCTGAAGAGCATAGATTCAGGAAGTAGGCGGCACCAGACGCGCGCTGCAGACTTCTCAATCTCTTGGCCAGCTTGAGCTTATGTGATTAACATAGCGTTCAGCTACGCAAATTGCAAAGGCTCAAGGAGGGCAGGCTGCTGTGAAGAAATAATGCTCGCAGCGGGGGAGCAGGTGAGTTTAAGTTTTTTTATAATATTTTATTATTCATTAGTGATTTAAATTAGAGTTGCTTTGTCTACCATCACCCCAGACTTTGGGACACTTAAGAGCAAGAAGCATCCCCCAGCTTTCCCATAAATTCTAATTAATTTCACATGTTACAGTTTAGGTTATTGGGGTTTTGCTTTCGTTTTCACTAGTTCTGTGATTACTGCACTATCCATTTTTGAAAGAATCCTTTTTTGTTTACAAAATGGTTTAAAAAGTGCATACATTGTTGAATACTGCACACGTTTTGTGGAATAAATTACGTTTCAGAAATTAAATTTCTTTTTGGGTAGCGACTTAATGACCAAGGACATTTGTGGGTCCTGCGGGTCCACAGGTGGAGAACCACTGCTATAGAAGACTCATGCTTGCGCGCACGCACACACGTATTCAATATGACGGATAAGCAACTTCAACCCCTCAAGATGGTTTCAAACTATATCTCCCATGATGCTCAAGCACCCCTGAGACAGAGCCTCATGGGAAATGTAGTTCCAAAATATCTGGGAGGTCAAAGGTTGCCGACTCCTGCTCTATTCCATGAACCACATATGGGATAAACATGAATAAAGTATTGATCTAGGATGAGGGTCAAGTCAACAGGAACACCCCCTGTGAGCACCGATGTCTTGATCATTAACCCCTGAGCTCTTGCACTGACTTGCTTTTTCATTTATAGGACAAGGAGTTGCAGAACGGAAAAAAAAAAAAAACACGATGCGGGGGGGGGGGGGGGCCCTCATTGCAGGGAGAAAAACTGCCTCGCACCAAAGGACAGCCCACGTCTAACGCGACCGAAGATGGGGGGGGGGGGATTAACCCCCATCCCTGAATTTCATCACCAGGGACAGCAATGCTAAAAGCAGCCGGCAGAGGAAAAAAAAAAAGACACAAAGCGAGAGAAAAAAAAAAAAAACGTTTTTTTTTCTTCTTTTTATTAAAAAATATTGCCAACCCAAGATTTCGCCTACCTGCAGGAGTTGCTTCAGAACCGGCAGCTTCCACCGAGTCCATGCTGAGAGTCTGGCTGAACGTCGCAAAATACCGAAACACGTCGTCTCTCGTCATGGATAGCAACCTCTTGAGATCGCCGACACTACAGGATGAACCCCGAGAGGCTTCTCTCCTGCCTGAAATGAAGAACAGATTGTTTTATAGAAAGGTAAAACCATTCGGCAAAGGAAAGGGATGGTAGAAGGAGCGGATTGAGGTTTGGATGTGGGACCAGACAAGAGGCGAAGCACTCACTGAGATACTCTTTAACAGCCAAGGCTTGAAAGTGAGCCAGAGCCTTTTCCCTCCGGATAATGGTGTCGCTGTGATAAAGCTGCAGGTAGCTCAATGCGTTTAACTGGTTTTCTATGAAAAAAAATATATATATATAAAACAACACAGGAGATTATAATTCTCATCATGGCATCCCTGACAAAATATCCATCAGGAAATCACAACATAAACGTGGAATAACTATATTTTATTATTGCTTGGAGCATTCCAGATGATATTTCTGGAAATCTAAATGTTGGCAAAAAAAAGCAAAAAGTGTAACTACCAGAATGACATCACAGAAGCCGCACACTGCAGATTGCATTACAGACACTTTCAGGGTTATTCAGAAAGCACCGAAAGGTCACGACATGTCTGTGCTGTCCCGTTCGCCGTAATACGACGAGTTCAATTCGCCGACTCTGCAGTGAATTCAGCATTTACCGCAGGTTCCCCGAAGTGCGGTGAATCGGCCCGCCAAATGAATCGAAAAAAAAACGTTGCATCGATCTGAAAAACTGCCAAAAACACGGCGTATCGATCCGAAAAGAGCCGACGACTCGACGAACAGACCGATGACCAGCTGTCGAACAAGGGTAAACAAAAACAGGAAAAAAAACACAACACACAGTAACTTTCAAAAGGCATTATGAAAGAGAAAGAAATTACTGCATGAAAATGCCTCGATATAATATACGAGGTCCTGTGAATAATAATAAAAAAAGTCTGTTACAGAAAAAAAAAAAACACAACAATTTCAAAAAAAATAAATTAATAAAATAATCCTAAAAAATAGACTTTTTGCTGCAAATGAAAAGAATAAATGGTTGAATAAATATTTAATAAAAACAAGGATTTTTTTAACATTTCTCTGCTGTTCGGTGTCTCTGAATAGAATAACCATTGCTTCTCTATGGGGGATTCCACTGCCCTTGAACAGGCACCGTATTTCGCTGGCGACTCAATATTTGGCGAACTGCCAGCTTTATTAATAGCCAAAGGGCACCAAAATGTCACCATATTCACAATTCACTTTCGGTGCTTTTTATTTTGCCAAATTTCATTTCTCTGTAAATTCGGTGCATTCACTATTCAAACGTTCAACGTATCGGAGTCGAAGCGGTTATCAGACGTTGGAGAAAAGTGCCAAATTGGCCTCAGTGAATGCCAAGGAACGAGAAGAAAAGGGAAAAAACCAAACCGGAAGTCTCCTATTCTCCCAATAGAAGCTTAAAATCAACAAGAAATTTGTAAAAAGTGCCTGTAAAGAAGAAAGGTCCTTTAAGGCTAGGGTCAGACTAACGCATTTTTCGCAGCGACCGTCAAAAAGTGCATCTGAACGCAGTGCCGTATTTTTTCACGGAATGCGCGAAAACGGTCATACGATGCGCATTTTTGTGCGTGATTTTTTACGGATCCAAACCAGGAAACTTTGGGTGTCTGGACGTTATGTTGGCCGGACATGAGCAGGGTCTGACGTCTCCAAATCACACACACACACACACACCGCTAGCGGGCGCAGCGCACTCTGTACGTCCGTACTAGCGGTTCTGCGTTCACTTGCATTGCGCAGCCGGACTTTCGTGCGACCGTACTTCGTATATTGCCCGTCATTTGCTGCTAGTGCGGCCGTGATTAAGTGCGCCAGAACGCACGTTAAAAATTAGAAACGGTGACTTATTACATTTTTTTGGTGGAAAATTACACGATTTTTAGCAAACACATCCCATACAAAAATCATTAGTGCAGCATCATTGTTCACAATTAGAATTGAAATGGGAACAATATCGCTGCATTAACAAAAGAAAAAAAAAAAAACTTGTTTATTTTTATTTAAAAATTTTACATGGTCAGGTTTGGTATCGTTGGAAAGGCCATGCTCTGGCCAATCCAACAATATCAAACATTAACCCCTAGCTGCCACGAATCGGGAGATAGGGGGTTCCAATGAACCCCCTATCTCCACCATTGTTGGCAGCTAGGGGTTAACTCCAGGACTGGCGGCGTCATGCTATGCACGATGACGCCAGTCATCAGGGGGAGTTCCCGGAGGCTTGGCCAACATCCAAGATGTCGGCCAGCTCCGGGAGAGGATCACGATCCAGCACTGAATCGTGATCCGGCTCCCCAGGGGTTAATGTCAGCCACCGTTTGGAAGGGCAGACTGTGCCCTTCCAAAAACGGTGCCTGCCTTAACCTTCTGGCCCCCGGCGATCGGGAGGGAGAGGTCCGAAGCCTTCAGGACTTCTCCCGAGCTGCCCCCTTTCTATGGAACTCCATCCCCCGCAACATTAGACTCTCCCTGTCTCTCCATTTAATACATTGACACCTATCAGATTCGTCTGTTTAAATCTGACGAATTGAAACACCAAAATCAGGTCATTTCACGGCAATTTTGCGTTCTGTGAATAGACAAATCGATAGTTCTCTATGGGAGAATTTCGGTGCCGCCGAATGCCAATAAATCATGGCAAAATATCGCTGTCAATTTGCCTGTATTTGGTGAAAATACAGCTACGGTGAAATTCACTGCTCAGCGCAATTCAGAGGCAAATTCGGAGTTTAGCGAATATCCCTCAGAATCTTTGTCCCTTTTATCGAGCGGCATTTACTTACGGATTGCGCCCGGTCTCACATTCAGCTTGTGGTGCAGCACAGCGAGAGACGCCGCGCCGTTCGTCTGGCTGGCGGAGTGAAGCATTGTGGCCGTGCAGGCTTCGCTGCCTTTGCTTTGGACGAGGAAATAATAGCAGCAGTTCTCTCCTTTTAGATCCACGTCTGGAACTTTGAAAGAAACACAGGAAAAGAAACAACGTAAGGACTTGGGGAGTTATTTAGCAAACGCCAGCGTTTCACGAGAGGAATACCAATGGTGGCAAGGAGACGTTTTCACAGTGAAGCTTCTGCAGCTTTTCGGATTTCTCTATCGCGAAGTTCCGGCACTCGCTGAATAACCCCACTAATATTTAGGATTCAGATCCTGCCAACACTTTCACCCAAACACCGAAAGGGTTAATACAACGAGTAGAACACTGGCATTGCGCGCGCACACACACTTTGTTACAGGTACAGTATGAACTCCAGATAAAGCTAGGATCAGCGGAGTAAATCTGACATTGCCCAGACAGCTTTAGGCAAGAAACATACATCCAGCTTTACCCAGGTAATCCTAAACTTTATCCAAATGTCCATCAGGCTATACCCGGGTAAACCCCCAGATCTTTGAGACTTTGTAGCAGCTTACAGTTGACCCGAAAACAAGAATTACCCACATCCATGGCCAAAACCGAACCTAAACCTCACCCTAAAAATTCACTGTTACCCAAGGGTAGTTGGCTAGTGTGCAGATTACCCAGGTACAGCTAGGTCGGATTTTGTGTCGGGCTTTACAGGAAGCTGCCTGGGTAATGTCAAGTTTACTGTCTCCGACTGGATGACTTCCAGTTTCCTAAAGCTCAACCTCTCTAAAACTGAACTTCTTATCTTCCCTCGAAGATCTCCATTCAGGGGAATGGTGCCACCATTACTTCTACCTCTCAGGCTCTGATCTCTGTCAATCCTCACATTCAGTCACTAACCAAATCCTGCTACTTCCACCTGAAAAACATTGCACGCGTCCGTCCCTTTCTTAAATCAGGACTCCGCTAAAATGCTCATCCAAGCTCTTATTATCTCCCGCCTTAACTACTGTAACCTCCTTCTCTCTGGCCTTAAGAGATCCCAGATTCTCCCTCTGCAGTCGGTTATGAACGCCTGTGCCAGACTCATCCACCTCACCTCTCGCACCTTACCCCTTTGTCAATCTCTACACTGGCTCCGTTTCCTTTAGAATCCAATTCAAAATACTGGTCCTCACATACAAAGCTCTCCATAACCGCGCCACGGCCTACATCTCCTCCCTTATTAGTAGGTACATCCCGTCCCGACCACGTCGCTTATGCCACCAGCTACATGTACCCCCAACTCCTGCCTTCAGGACTTCTCCCGAGCTGCCCCCTTTCTATGGAACTCCATCCCCCGCAACATTAGACTCTCCTTGTCTCTCCAGTCCTTCAAGAAGTCTCTGAAAACACATTACATTACAGAAGCCTATTTGCTCACTCCATGATCCCCCCACTGTTCTTTTCTTACACCACTTTCCCATATAGCCCCCCCATGCACCCACGCTATTTTAGGTTCTCTATTTCGCCCAGTGTGTCACCCCCCCCTCCTTAGATTGTAAGCTCTCCAGCAGTGTCCTGTCTCCTACTGTTCTGTGTAACGTGCATGAATATTTGTTATTCTGCCTCACCCGTTGTACAGCGCTAAGGAACTTGTTAGCGCTTTATAAAAACTTGTAACTGAAGGTTTGTCCACATTTTGGAAAACACACACAAGAAACGGAGATGTAAGGTATATGTCTGTTTTTGGATATAACCCTTTGTCAGCTGGGCAGGGGGTAGGGGGTGGCGCTATACCCATTGTTTGTGTTTGCATTGCTCACTTTTCATTTCTTTAGGTTTCCTGCACAAATACTCTCGCCACTTCCTCGTGCTGCGTTGGATCGCGGGTGGATTTGGCAGGCTGCACACGTTACACGGCAACATAAATATAGCCCCGACCTGAAGGACGCAATGATAGCAGCGTAAATACAACGGGAAAACAAAAATAAATCAAAAACACAGTGAATAGAATTTAGTATTTGTTTAAATCCCAGCGACAATCCATTGCATGAAGGAATAACGCCGTATTAACCCTTTCAGGCGCAGTGTTCACAGGTCTTCACGTCAGATACGCATTAAATGTTCGAATTATATACGTGCGTTTCATGCCTTTAGTTATTGATGTATAGAAAAATGTCATTTTTACTTTTACAGTTTCCACGTCCCGTGCATGAAAGGGTTAAATTGTCACACATGAAGCCAACGGCTCGTGACAAATCCAGGATAACGGCGAGTTACCTATTTAACGTGCACAGACGTGCGACTCGGACGATTCCGTTGACAGACTCATTTTAAGAGATATCTATACGCATCGCGCCACGCACAGGTTTACTCCATTTTCCTTGGCAAGCCTCGATGTGCAGCGCGTGCGAAGCACCAGCAAACCTGTCAGCACTTTATAAACTGAAGAAAAAAAAAAAAAAACGACAGAATAAATGAAATTTTTGATAGAGGTCTGCGACACCAGCATGGTCTCTGTACTGAGTGTTTCCTTTAATGCGGCTGCCATCCCGTTGCCGCCTTTATTCGAGACAACTAGTATAAAAGACGCCGGGTTAAAAAAAAAAAAAAAAAGTATATTTAATCTCACACAGGGTGTCCATAAAGTCTCTTTACAGTTTCAAAAATTTATCAAAGACAAATGAAAGGACAGATAAGTGAAAATGATTACAAAATGAGACGTATATAATTAAGTTTTTTTTTGCCTCATTTAATACACCTCTATATGGGCACCATTAGTTGCATGAAGCACATCAAGACGCTACTCGATTTCTTGCCATGTTGGCTGTAGCATCCCCTCATCAATGGGGGCAATGACATCAGTGATCCTCTGCTTTAGATGAATGTGTGGGATCATGTGTAATCGAATCATTGGTCAGTTTTTCTTCGGCGAGACATCAATTACTGCAAATGTTTACCTTGACCTTTTGACTGAATATGCAGCACCACAACTACAGGACCTTCAACCAACCATCATTTTCCAGCGAGATGCTGCACCACCACATCAGGGACGGCATGTCCGTGGGTTTCTAAATGAAACATATCCAGACCGGTGGATTGGAAGGGGTGACCCAATTCCCTGGTCACCTCGATCACAGATATCACTCCCCTCCACTTCTTTCTATGGGGTTATGTTAAAGATTAGTGATGTCTCTTTGTTCCATACACCATATCTAAGAAGATCACTGATGTCATCGCCCCCATTGATGAGGGGATGCTACAGACAAAAAGGCAAGAAATCCAGTAGCGTCTTGATGTGCTTCGTGCAACTAATGGTGCCCATATAGAGGTGTATTAAATGAGGCAAAAAAACTTAAATATATACGTCTCATTTTGTAATCATTTTCACTTATCTGTCTTTTCATTTGCCTTTGTAAAGAGACTTTACGGACACCCTGTGTCTATTACTTAAGAACGCATAAAATGGTCAAAAGGAGCTAAAGAAAGAAAAAATATATAAAATACGGCATTGCTGTATGAAACAGAATGCAAGGAAGTGCACTGAAATGATGACATTGACCAGATAATCACTGTATTTTAAGAATATTCAAAGCACGATGCGCTACGGTATCAGCAGGGATCAGTACAGGTTTAGTGAAAAACCCCAAAGCCTAAAAACAAACGCTACTACCGTTGTTTGACATATGAACTTTGCTTCGAGCTAAAGCAACACCGCTATAGGAAACCATCCTTCACTATTTTATACATGTGACTTAAAATAGCTGGGGGTTTTTAGCCGTTGCTAATAAAGGTCGACCACAAGGTGGCAGCTTTCCTGTGGGGAGCATTCTCTCGCTCCCCCTGTGCTGAGAAGCGGGTGGAAGTAGAACAAACATGCGCACATTAAAAAGAGCGCTCTACTCATTCTGACCACTTTACATTTATGAAGTGGTCAGGATGTGAGGAGTGCCCCCCCCCCCTCATCTGGAGAAACTGTGTGGTGGTTGAGGAGTTCCCTCCACCCATTCAAGAGCCGGGACTTTGAATTTCCTGGCTGCCGGTCACCAGATCAATCACTAGTGACGTGGTAGCGATCGCTCGCCGCGAGGCAGCAATAGCTGCAAGCATACAGGTCCCGTTGACCCGGGCAATTTGTGGTTCCTACTCTACGTAAGTTGGGTAGAACAGGTTCAGGTACCTCCCTGTTTCAGGAATCCCTGAGCCGCCGAAGAGGAGGAGCAGCAAAATCATTTAACACCCCTAAAGCCCTCCAATAAATCCCATACTCACCTCTCATTCTGTGACGA
This sequence comes from Leptobrachium leishanense, assembly GCA_009667805.1. Classification (NCBI taxonomy): domain Eukaryota; kingdom Metazoa; phylum Chordata; class Amphibia; order Anura; family Megophryidae; genus Leptobrachium; species Leptobrachium leishanense. The sequence goes on along the minus strand of CM019067.1, from coordinate 28,957,443 downwards.
GAAGGGCGTCCAGATCCGCCGCTTCTTCTGGCTGCGAGCAGAGTGAGACTGGGTACAAATAGTTCCCAGTCTCCCTCCGCAGCGCAGGGCTTGCGTCCCGGAAGCGCAAACCTCTTGAGTCCAGTAGGTGATGTGGCGCAGAAGCGCTACTGAGTATCCCGGCGGTAAGCGCTGCATTCCGGGGTGAGGTGCTGAGGTAGCGCCTGCCTCAGGATTTCACAGTAACATGGGGATGCTACAGGAAACCAGCAGGTGCAGATTTTCCCCATTAGCGTCCCCAGGTTTCCGCGAACTATTACGAAATAAATAATTGGACAGTGTCCGCCCTAAGGACAAAAAAACCCAAACTTTTTTAACGGAGTGTTCCTTTAAAAGCATTGCGCCCCTGTAACATTACCTTCCCGCCCAGCTGACACAGCTGGTTCAGCATTAGTTTTGACTTTCCGTGCGGAGCGTTCGGGGTCAGACGTCTGCCGGGTGTTAAGGAATTCTGCATTGAATTTCAGCAAAGCAATCCCCCCCCCCCCCAAGTTTTAAATGGCACAGTCCTTAAACTCTGCTCTGGAAACTATAGATTAGCAAACACACAAAAAAACAATAAATTAAAACTGAAAGCAACAAATTAATAAAAAAAAAAAAAAAAAGTATTTTGTCTGTTTGAATAGTTTGAGGTGGTATTTCCTGCGCCCCCCCCCCAAAAACAAAAAAAAGGAAATATCAGTAAATAAGAAAACAAACATCCAAAAAAAATGTATACAGTATCTCAGAGAAGTGAGTGCACCCGTCACATGTTTGTAAACATTTTATTCTATCTTTTCATGTGACGCACTGAAGAAATGACACTTTGTTACAATGTAAAGTAGTGAGTGCACAGCTTGTGTAACAGTGTAAACTTACTGTCCCTCAAAATAACTAAATAAGCCGTGCACTCACTACTTTACATTGTAGCAAAGTGTCCTTTTTTCAGTGCTGTCACATGAAAAGATAGAATAAAATGTTTACAAACATGTGAGGGGTGCACTCAGAGATCGGTTCTCCTCATGCAGAATTCTAAAATCCGCTAAACTCTGAAATCAGGCGATTTTGGAGCCTTCTGGAATTTAGTTAAACTCACATCCCTTACGCTCCAGAAGGATCCTGCTCTTTGGCAACGAGGCTACTGATCCATGCAGAACAGCATGGCACATTATGGGAGCCTCTGCAGCTCCGGTGAGTGACGTGATGCCTGGAGACATGCCGGCTCTCCCAGCGCGCGTGACGTGATGCCTGGAGACATGCCGGCTCTCCCAGCGCGCGTGACGTGATGCCTGGAGACATGCCGGCTCTCCCAGCGCGCGTGACGCCTGGAGACATGCCGGCTCTCCCAGCGTGCGTGACGTGATGCCTGGAGACATGCCGGCTCTCCCAGCGTGCGTGACGTGATGCCTGGAGACATGCCGGCTCTCCCAGCGTGCGTGACGTGATGCCTGGAGACATGCCGGCTCTCCCAGCGTGCGTGACGTGATGCCTGGAGACACGCCGGCTCTCCCAGCGCGCGTGACGTGATGCCTGGAGACATGCCGGCACTCCCATGTTAATAGTCCCCCCCGCCCTTACACTGTCTATAGGTTCAATTTATCTCCGTGCTAAAGTGTAAGAATCTATAACAGGAAAACAATCCGGGTCATTCAGGACGTGCCATCGATTGTTGTTGCAAAAGAGACAAACACCGGCGCTTGGTTGGAGATTTTTCCCGCTGCTGATTTTTTTTTCTGGGAAGAGCTGGCGTATGACACTGTAGCTACAACGGCGGGTTTTTGGTGGGGATTGCATCGCTGGCCAACCCCGGTGCCTTCTGATTAAGCCCTAATGTTAGGAGGACAGGAGAGACGCCGGCTTCAAAGGATACAACTCGAACACTTGGCGTGACGTGAAGTAAGACGGGATCTGCGACAGCTCCACCATCCGAACAAACTTCAGTGACGACCCGTAGTAATGGAAAGCCTGGAAGAACAAAAAACAAAAACAGCGCTGCATGTCCTTAAAACATATAACCAAAATATAAAGCACAAGGGCAGAATGGAGACAGATAGCAGACACCGGGGGGGGGGGGGGTGTAACATGCGGCTTTCCTTTTTCGTCCATAAATGAACGAGTAGAACAAAAATAAGAAAGTATGTTTGTTACAACTACTGCACGTCATATAGTGCCGAGTGCACCTCATACTGCTATATAAACACACTGTATAACTACTGCACGTCATATAGTGCCGAGTGCACCTCATACTGCTATGTAAACACACTGTATAACTACTGCACGTCATATAGTGCCGAGTGCACCTCATACTGCTATATAAACACACTGTATAACTACTGCACGTCATATAGTGCCGAGTGCACCTCATACTGCTATATAAACACACTGTATAACTACTGCACGTCATATAGTGCCGAGTGCACCTCATACTGCTATATAAACACACTGTATAACTACTGCACGTCATATAGTGCCGAGTGCACCTCATACTGCTATAAACACAATGTATAACTACTGCACGTCATATAGTGCCGAGTGCACCTCATACTGCTATATAAACACACTGTATAACTACTGCACGTCATATAGTGCCGAGTGCACCTCATACTGCTATATAAACACACTGTATAACTACTGCACGTCATATAGTGCCGAGTGCACCTCCTACTGCTATAAACACAATGTATAACTACTGCACGTCATATAGTGCCGAGTGCACCTCATACTGCTATAAACACACTGTATAACTACTGCACGTCATATAGTGCCGAGTGCACCTCATACTGCTATAAACACACTGTATAACTACTGCACGTCATATATTGTTCCCATACACCTCATACAGTGTATTTATGCAGCAGTATAACTACTGCACATCATCTAGTGCACCTTTACAGACCGATGTGTGAGTGTACACTCGGGATAAAGCCTTACCTCTGGTGACGACACGCTCCGGTTTGATTGATCAGAGCGCTCTGACGGCCAGCAGAGACAAAATGCAGGAAATTCCACTTCGGAACAAAACTATAGGAGGAAAAACAAATAAAAACCAGACCAGTCAGACACGCATTTTGTACAATCACCCCAGGACCAGCACAGCTTCCTTTGACATACTGTATTTCTGGATTTATTATTTTAACAACGAATCGGAGGCGAGTATTTGCATTTTCCTCCTCGCTTTATTTCAATAGCAGCACATAAGAAAAAAAAAAAAACCATAACATTAAAACTGACATTAACCCCCCCCCCCCTCTTAAATCCTCCAATCCCCGAGTCCCCAATCCCAACAAGTGCTGATGATCCCGGATATTCCTCCACTTTCCTGTTGCTCTGTAGTACAGATGAGTATACCTTTTCTTTCTCTCTATTGTTGACCCGGTGCTGTCCTTGGGCAGCGGCTGCCGCCACGGTTGAGTCTTACTGTGTATTTTACTTGGTTTTGGGTGCGCCTGTGTTTCCTTACTGTTTCTATGGTTTCGCATCGTAGGCGGCTTCTTTTGCATCGCAGCTGGAAAAAGATCGTCCAGGGTCACCAGGTGGAAGGAACTATCCCCCAAAACCGAGCCGCCTGCCAGGGACGGGGAGCGGCATCTCGGCTTAGACAGGGACGTATCTGACAGCGGATCTTCAGAGAAACCCTCCTACAGTACATTAAAATCAGTGAAAATGGGCGCAAAACCCGCAGGAATCACGCGACCGTATCCCTCCGCGGCTGGAAAAAGATCCGGCATTGAGGGAAAAGGAGCCACACGCGACGCAAAACCTTAGAAATAGTAAGGAAACTCAGGCGCACCCAAACAAATTAAACTACACACAGTAACACTCAACCCTAGCGACGACGGCGGCGGCCGTTACCCAAGGAGATCACGGGACAACGGGCCCACCCTGAGGCGCCAATAGAGAGAAAGAAAAGTATACTCCTCTGTACTGCCGAGCAGCGAGAAAAAGGAGGAATATCCAGATTATCATCACTTGCTGGGATTGGGGGATTTATGAGGGGAGGAGTTTTTACCGGTTTATGTCAGTTTCGACACATGTGTTTTTTTCTTATTACTTCTGTCCTGCTATTGTAATAAAGGGAGAAGGAAAATGCAAATACTCGCCTCCGATTGTTTATTAAAATTCAAGCTTTCTATCATACTTAGGAAAATTCAGCAGTAATTATATCATTTATATTTCTCCAACAGTTTCTGCAGCGCTGTACAATAATCAAAGGGAACAAGATAAAAATAAATGAACATAGGATGGCGCAGAGGGCCCTGGTTGTAGGAGCTTATAATCTAGAGGGATTGGAGTGGAGGAAGACAAGGGCAGTTACATTGGTCGTCAGGATCACTAGTGCCATGGACGTGGCATCTATCATGATGTGGAGGAAGGTCTGGAGAGGGATAGGTCAGCACCAGTAAAGTGGTCCGCTAATCTGAAGAGATGGGTTTTGAGGGATTTCTTGCAGGGCTGAAGATTAGGGAAGAGTTTGATAGGGCGAGGAAAGTCATTCCACAGGACCAGAGTTGCCCTTGAGAAGTCTCGGAGGCGAGAGTTGGCTTCACAATGCCAAGAAGAGAGATCAATGAGGGGGGGGGGGGGGTAAACAACAACACACAGCTTCCTAAAATTCAAAACAAAAACATTGATATCTTACCTTCTTCTCGTGCACCTCCAGGGCACCTCTCCACAATTCTTGGGGGTCAAGTGCAGAGTTCAGGGCCTCTGTGGGTACCACGCACGCGGACAGAAAGCTTGCAATCTTTTGCCACCTGCAGGGAAAACGTCAGTTTTAAAACAATATTATGATCTTAAATTTTCAATAGATCCAAAGATTGAAATACAAACACTGTGCTCGTCCAAAGATGTGCAGCCATGAAGAAGCAGCTTACTCGTGTCTCCTGATTTCAGCCTGTGGTCCAGGAGAAATCTGTTCTTTAGAAAGGGCCACACTCTAGATCAGAACTGTCAAACTTTGCCCCCCCCCCCCGATGTTTCTGAACTACAACTCCCAGGATTCCCTGGCCAGCTATTGCAGAGAATTCTAGGAATTGTAGGCGCCAACATCTGAGGAGCCGTGAGTTTGACAGCCCTGCTTCAGACAATTAATGGACATTACATGGTCACCGCCACCTGGAAGTCAGAGCAGCTCCTTTGCTGTTGAGGTTTCCATGAGTCCTGCTCTGGGATGGAGGCACGTTTTATCCTTTTTATAGACTTAAAACTAGGTTGACGGTGAGGAAGGAGAGGATAAAGATCTAAAATTATAGAATTTAGCTAAGCTATGAAGATAAGTTAGAATTTTAATAAAGGACTCAGAGGCGAGTATTGCATTCTCTTTTCTTGCTTTAATAACAGCAGCAAGTAGTAATGTCAAAACGTAACAGACATTAAGAAAAAACACTCTAACAATAGTATCTTCTAACCCCCCTGTCCCATCAGTATAGTCCATTGTTCCATGCCAGTCTCTAAATAGGACCGATCTCCCGCCATTTCTTCCTCTTTCTTGCTAATAACAGGTCAGCGGGCGTAGAACATTCCCATGAGATCAATCCATCCTGAACCAGCATGGAAACGAGAGCACCACAGGGCCACACTGGAACAGACATCATTGGGCTGAAATAGACGTATCGGATGAGACAGAGTTTTGGAAGCCGAACGCATAGCAAACCCCTGGAGTCCGCCCCGGGAGGGCAATACTCGCCTCTGAGTCCTTTATTAAAATTCTAACTTATCTTCATAGCTTAGCTAAATTCTATAATTTTAATACAAGGACTCAGAGGCTCCTATTGCAAGTTCAAAGCTTGTCCATGAGATCGGACGACCAATGAACAATCGGTTTGAAGTAAAAAGTTCGGAAAGTGGTCTCACGAGACCAGTCTGCGGACTTAAGCAGATCCTCCAAACGACATCCGGCCCCCAAAGCCGCTGAAGCCGACGCGCTGCGAATGGAATGAGCCCCAAAAATTGAAACATCAACCCCAGCCAAAACCAAGAGCCACTTGAGCCAACGCGCTAACGTAGTGGAACCGACCGGTTTATGGGGGGATTTGAATGAGATAAAAAGTGGGGATAGACCTTCCGATCGCAAAACCTCCGTACGCGTCTCATATGCTTTTAGGCATTGTACCGGACAAAGGTTCGGATGCGATGGAAAAGCTGGATAAAAGACAGACGATATGCCCGTTTTTGTTCGCCTAGAAATCTCGAAACGGACGTCAGTCATTCATTCATTTATTTATAAAGGATTTTACCAGGAAGGATACATTGAGATTTCTCTCGTTTTCAAGTATGTCCTGGGTTCAAGTACATTGAAGTGTTACAGGTATGAAGGACCGGGCACCAAAATCTAAAGCCCTAACATCCCCCACTCTTTTGCATGATATAAGGCAAAGGAGAGCCACCAGCTTAGCTGACAATTGCCGCAAAGACAGGTCTTCGTTAGAGGACCAAGCTTCGAGAAATTGTAACAGAATGGTCACATCCCACGTCTCTGAATACCGAGGAAGCGGAGGTCTAGAAAACCGGATACCTCTCGGTAATCGACACACCAAGGGATGTTGACCCACTGGGACTCCTTGGAAACCCATATGGTAAGCGGAGAGGGCTGAGCAAAAAACGTTAATCGTTCTATACGCTTTGCCCTCATCGAAGCATTCCGACAAAAAGTTAAGGACCCTTACTAGAGGGGCTTGAAAGGGATCTTCACTCCGTGCACTACACCAAGCTGACCAGGTAGTCCAGGCCGATCCATAGCTTGACAAAGTACCCGGAGCCCAGGCAGACTGAAGGAGCGCTCTAGCTCGTTCCGAAACGTCGCAGGACGCCCCGGCAATCCTGATACCAGGGATACCAATAGCGGACATGCCTCCTGCCCGAGCAATGGGTGAGGAAGACCGAGATTGTCTACAATCAAGTCTGGGAGAGGTGGTAATAAACGTGGGACATCGACCAGAAGGTCCAGGAACAGGGGAAACCACGGTTGGTTGGGCCAGAATGGAGCCACTAAAACCAACTCCGCCTCCTGAACCCGAACCTGGTTCAATGTACGTAACACAAGCTGAAGGGGGGGGGAGCGTATAGCCTCTGCCCTTCCCAATTCTGGGAGAAAAGCGTCCGTGGCCAGGGCCATCGGGTCTGGTCTCCAACTGTAAAAGGTGGGCAGATGACTGTTGAGGCGTGAAGCAAACAGATCGATCTGAAAAGGACCCCAAATGTCTTTTATGGCCGAAAAGATCGATGAGTGCAATCGCCAGTCCCGAGTCTTCCGTGTGCCTCGAACTCCAATCGGCCAGGAGATTCGAGACGCCCGGAATAAACTGAGCTTGAACTACAATGCGATGACGGAAACACCAGTCCCATAGACGGGTCGCCATGTTTGTCAACAGAATGGATCGGGGACCCCCCAAATGATTGATATAGCGAACTGCTGGGAAGTTGTCCATGCGTAGAAGGACTGACGTATCCGTCTGCCGTTTCAGAAAACTCTGAAGGGCAAACATGCCTGCTAACAATTCGAGGCCGTTGATGTGAAATCGAGTCTCCTGATCCGACCACGGACCCCCTGTCAACTCGTCTCCGCACCTGGCCCCCCATCCTGCCAGACACGCATCGGAATCTATCGTGATCGATGGGGGAGGTGTCTTGATAGACCTGCCGTTGTAAAGCCGGAGGTTCTCCAACCACCAATGGAGATCTTCCCGTGCCGCAACCGACAAAGACACCCTGTCGGAGTAGGCCTTCTCCCCGTCTTAGGAAATGAGCCATCAGACGTTGGAGGGCCCGATAGTGTAGAGGGGCTGGGTGAACTCCCAACCTGGAGGCTGCTAGCACTCCTATGATGCGTGATATCTCTCGCAGTGTTGGGGAAACTGAGGATAGAAGACCCCGCACTTCCCTGAGAATGGATTTGCACTTCAGTTCCGGAAGGAACATAGTCATGGAAACTGGTTGGATTACAAAACCCAGGAATTCTATGGAGCGTACCGGATAAAGCACTGACTTCTCCTGATTCACCAGGAATCCCAAGTTCTGAAGTAGAGACACGGTCCGAGAAAGACTGGACCTCAGAACTAGTTCCGACTCCCCCAATAGCAGAATGTCGTCCAGATAAATGATCAGACGTACACCCTGCGACCGGAGGTGACTCACCACTGGCTTCAGAAGCTTGCTGAAACACCAGGGAGCTGAAGACAGTCCGAATGGTAAGGAGCGGAATTGCCAAACTGTCGTGTTCCATTGAAAGCAGAGGAATTTCCTGGATTCCTCCCCCCATCAGAACCGTCAGATAGGCGTCTTTTAAATCTATTTTTGCCATCCAATCGTTCGGTTGGAGCATGTCTCTGAGCAGATTTAGACCTTCCATCTGAAAGTGATTGTATTGTATCTGCAGGTTTAGTTCTTTAAAGTTGAGTACAGGACGTCTCCCACCGCCCTTTTTTGAAACCAGGAATAGGTTGCCTAGAAATTTTATTTGTCCCCTCGGGGATCGCTCTATGGCTCTCTTCCGTATCAGATCGGTAATCTCGTCCTCCACTAGTGCCGCGTCTTCTGCTGAGAACACTAGTGGAGGGGGATAGGATCGCTGCGCGGGGTTCGAGGTGAAATCTATCGTAAACCCTTGAACAGTGCGCAATATCCACAGATCTGTCGTTAGCGAGCGCCACTGCTTTAAATGTAGAGACAAACGACCCCCTACCGGAACCATAGAGTGATGAATCAACATGTTCCTTACCTGGGGATCGGAAGTGTCGGTATCCTCGACCTCCTCTGAAGCTTCGAAATCCCCTGCTGCGCCAGGGACGGGAACGAGAGGGGTAAAATTGGGACACTCTTGTGTCTGCCTGGGGGTTGCCATAGTTGACGGAGCCTGTGAATGGGCGGGATATACCTGCCCTTGCCGGGCCGGTAGCGCGGCCCCTGCAAAAACCCCTTCTTGATAGAGGTTGTGACCTTTTCCATGGTTGTGAAAGCTCCAGTGTATTCTGACATGTCTTTTAGGAAACCAGGGCCGAATAGATTATCGGCTACTCCAGCGAGTTGGGAGTCCATTTTTAATAAAGATACATTTTCTCTGTTCTGCGGCGAGAGCCGCGTTTGTGTTTTCAATAAAACTAAGTGCCCTTTGTGCCCAGTTGGACACATCATAGGGATCTAGAGTGGAATCGTTCAGTTTTGCCTGTTCGGCAACATCGAGTAATTTCACTAGTGGACCAGTGACAGCCAGCAATTTATCTTGGCAGGTTCTAAATGCCAGGTCGATGCCGCGCTTTTGCGACCAGCCCTTAGGCTCAACAAACTTTATAAAAACTTCTGGTCCACTTCGGGGGTCATGCATGTTTTTCTCCCAGTAGAGGGTCGAGGGCACTCAGATTTCATGCGATTCCTAGTGACCTTATCCAAAGGTCTACGCACCCGGGCGTCCACCCAAGCCTCTACGTGAGGAATGGGAGTCCACTCCGCTGATCTAGGGTGAGTTAGTTCTTCTGGTGTGAACATGGGGTTACCAAATGGGTCGTAAATAGGACCAAGTGGGTCTGAATTTGGATTAGGTGGAACTGCTTGTTCATTAAAATCCTCATCCGAGGCGTAAACCTCTAGCTCATCTTGCTTCTGATATTCTTCAGAGAAAGTTTCCTGCTCACGAGATGTGCTCGGGCGAGCTACAGCCCTGGAGGAATCAGAAGCTTTAACCCTTTTAGGGGTGTCAACAATTGCATGGTGCGATTTATATGAGCGCTTTTTGGATACTTGTGCCCCCGACATGACTTCCCCGGGTATTGTTGAGGGTATGCCAGACCCTCCAGCCCTGCGCTTTTTATCATGGACGGGCTGTTTCCCCATGGTGGTGACCAAGGGAGCATCAGTGGGCTTCACAGCAGTGAGGGATGTGCCCATATCAGTTACCGGATTAATCTCATTTCTGGCCTCAGTTAAAGCGTTTTTTAGTGACTGAGTGAACGAGTCTGATAGAGAGGAAACTGCCTTAAACATAGCTGTCAATAGACGCCTGAATCTGTGGCCCCAGGGATCTATTAGGGTCAGACATGGCAGGGTCTGCGGTGGTAAGGGTGGGAGGGTTGATACCCGCTTTTTCATACAGTTCAACCATATGTAAAGAGCTGTCTTCGGACTCTGAATCCCTGTCAGGGGAAGGGCCTCTTGAGGACACTTGCGGCTTGTTCCTATGCAGCGGCATGTTGAAGTCAGTGTGAGGCAGCGTGAGGGGAGGATAAAGCGCGCGAAGACAGTGCGCCTGCGCTCCGCCTCCTGGTAACCGCCGCAACACTGAGGGACGCGCGAAGTAACCGCGCATGCGCCCTGCCTCCTAGCAACCACCGCGACTGAGGGACGCGCGAAGTCTCTGCACATGCGCCCCGCCTCCTGGTAATGGCCGCGAGCCGCCAGAGTCAACAAAGCGGCCTGACAGAAACCTTTTATAAGAGAAGGGTTGGCAGACCTCCCGCAGCCGCGAGAAAGCCGCCAAGCCTCTCAACACAACACCGGAAGCCTTGGTTAAAGCCAGGCAACCGGAACACACAATATAAAAAACACAAATTACAGTTAAAACTCGGACTAACAATAATAACACAATACTTATCTGTCCGAGCAGCAAGAAAAAAGGAAATGGCGGGAGCTCGGTCCTATTTATAGACTGGCATGGAACAATGGACTATACTGATGGGACAGGGGGGGTTAGAAGATACTATTGTTAGAGTATGTTTTTTCTTAATGTCTGTTACGTTTTGACATTATTACTTGCTGCTGTTATTAAAGCAAGAAAAGAGAATGCAATAGGAGCCTCTGAGTTCTTGTATTAAAATTGCCCGCAACCTACAAGACTGGACACGGTGATCTTCATTGGCACAAGGGAGGAAAGTTCTGTTTGCACGAATCCATTACCACAAGTAAACAACAGGGCGCACACACAGTTACACAGGCTGAAAATAGACATGCGTCCATCAGGTTCAGCCTCTCACACATCACCTACTGCTGTTGATCCAAAAAGAAGCAAAAACCCCAGTCTGAAGCGCTCGCCAATATGTAACATACTGGGCAAAAATTCCTTCTTGATCCCAGATGGCATCAGATTTCTCCTTGGATCAAGAAGCTTTTACCCAAATATTAAATATTATAACCCTTAATATTCTGTGTCTGCAGGAAGTCATCCAGCCGTTGTTTAAAAGTCTGTACAGTCTCTGACCCAACCACCTCAACAGGCAGAGAATTCCACACGTTACTTTGAATTTAAAGAATTACTTTGTTTCCACAGTGACAAAAATAAATTAGAAGCATTTAAACCCTCACCCCTTGCTGTCCTCCGTCACGATGGTGATCTTGGCACTGTGCCATTCCTTTAGATGTTTGAACACGCCAACCACGGGAACAGAGACTTTCCACTTGGGAACATCAGACGACGACGACAACAACAGCACGTCCACCAAGGCTTTACCTGCAAAAAGAAAAATGGCCACAAGTCAAAAATATGCACGCCCCAAACAGTGGGGGAATTCAACAGACAGCCTGCAAAGTGGAGATCAACCCCCAACACCGGTGCTTAGGCGGCCCCTTTGATTTTATTAGGGTACCGAGACAGCAGTAAAGAGAATGACAAGGTTCCCATTAAACATTTTTAGCTGCATTTTTAAAGCGGTTAGGCTGGGGGGTGCCCCCCTTCCCCGCTTGGTTTGGCAGGAAAGGCTGTGTGAAGTGGATGAGTTTCCTCCGCCCACACACATGTCACCTGGCGACCAGGATTTGGGATTACCCAGTCACCAAAGCTGTCACTGATGAGGTCAGCACACTCTGAGCCGACATCATCCGGTCTAAGACCACCCACAAAAGCGAGGGTCCTGAGGGATTGGTTCTGCGCGTGCACAAGCAGTTCCGATCCATCGTTCTGTGCAGGCGCTACGGATCTTGAGTATAAAAGGGTGCAAATTCCAAAAGATGTGCAATTTGTGGAGGTCGGAGAAATGTGCAGAAAAGCTGCAGGGACTTCTGCATCTTGGAAGCCCTGAGATGAAGGAGAGAAGCAGCGAGTGAGGGAGAAAAGGAGGAGAGTATTTAGAGGACATAAAAAAATTTTTATGAAATAATTGGGCAGATGCTGTCAGCAGGATCTGCCCAATTAATTAACCCCTTTACTACCGCGATCGTGTATACAGGATCAGTGGTAGCCGACACAACAGCCAGAGATTGTGTTAACACCGTCTGGGGTTGTGCTGTATGAATGCAAATGGAATTAGTTGGTTGGAAACAAATTTTGTTTGCTTTTGGGCTCCAGAAGACGCCCCCAACGTTTTGCCCTGTGGGAATAAAGCTCGGGTGCTAAAAACGGTTTAAATTCAGCTGACAACATGCAGGTGAATCAGTCCTCTTTCACTGCACGATTTCACACGATTTTTTTGAGACTACAACAGACTAGCGATCTTTGCCATTTTCAGGAGATTGGCTCAGATGAAATCGACCGATCTGGTACAATTTTAAAGATGAATTGTATAGTTAAACCGTCGTGCCGCGGCAGGGAAATTGCCCCATAGAGAAGTGATTCAGTTATGCAGCCCATAGGATTCAATGTAAAAGATTTTCGTTTATTCAACCGATTAGTATTATTTTCATCTACCGCAAAAAGCCTTTTCAATTATTGAATTTTTTTTATATTTTTGGCGAAATTTTGGGTTCCATTTTTTTTTTTTTTTTAAAAAGGAGGCTTTTTCCCCCTCGCTAAACGCATTTTTTATTTTTCCTTCAGGCAAGCTGTGTCTCTCGCTCTCTTTTCTTCTTCATTCGGCAGCCTGTCCATTGGCCGACCTGTGTCGTCCACAGACGATCCCAGTGGACGACCCTGATCGGCCGACGGTGTTGTCTATAGACGAACGACCAAGTCGGTCGTCTGACTACGGTGCCAGTGGACGGCCAGCCTAAATGTAGAATTGATAAAAAAATATATTTTGAAGAAAATAAAACAACAAAAAAAAACTGGCTCATTGACAGTGGATTTTTGGAAAAAACACTTGGTAGTGGAGGGGGTTAATTATCAGAGTGCCCCTTTCAACAAGATGAAAATATTCCCATTACTTCTGTTCATGGAGAGGAAACATTTAAAAGAAGCCCGTTACCTGGCGCGGGAAGCTTGTCAGAAAGCAGCTGCAATGATTCTGCGGACTCTTCAAATGAACTAAAGGAAAGATCGGAAAGGGATATAGAATATATAAAACAAAAGTCTGCATCAGCTGAAACGTTACTGAGCGATCAATAAACGGGTCATTTTACAGGTTGGAGCGCCGGCTTCCTCCATCTTTTAGCCAGTTTACTGCAGCGTCACCACTGCTCACTTCTTACTCTATACATGAAAGGGTTAAGGTCAAGCGTCTGCTAGTGTACAGCCACTGAATGCAAGGTGTGGTAGATAAAAAACACAAATATATACAATAGTTACAATTACATGAATTTATATAGCTCCAACAGGTTCCATAGCGCTGTACAGTGGGAAAGAATAACAAGTATACATACACACAGAACAGTAGCTCCCACATATTCTGCAGTGGTGTACAACGGGTAGGACGAAAAAAAAAAAAAGGTTAGACACACCGAGAACAAGAGAAGAGGACTCTGCTCAAGAGCTTACAATCTAAGTGGAGAGGGTTGACACAGAGGTGAGGGTAAATCGGGTATGAGAAGTAATTGGGTGCATGGAGGGCTGTGATGGAGACAGATCAGGAAAGGTCTGCGGTCACACCTGGTTTGGCTGGTAGAGTCCCTGCTGCTCTCCTCTTCCTCCTCGAAGCTTTGAAGGGCGTTTAAACATTCTTCCACGGCGCTTTGTGGTGGATCCTCCCCGTCATCCTGACCAAGAGCGAACGCTTCCCAATCTGAACTACAGAACTGGACGCGTCACGGAAATAACAAAATAAAAAAACACATTAGAGATACAAGTATTTATAGAGCACCGACAAGTTCTGTAGCGCTGTACAATGGGAGAGACCGAATAACAAATATACATACACATTACACTCACAGAACAGTAGGAGAGAGGACCCTGGCCAAGAGCTTACAATCTAAGAGGAGAGGGATGACACGCTAGTTGAGGGTGAGTACAAGAAGAGAGATTACAATCTAAAAGGGGTTAGTCAGAGAGCACGTGACATTTTGGTGCTTTCTCGTTCCCCGCCCTTTGGAGAATCAAATTCCTCGACCTTGCGGTGAATTCAGCATTCATTCACTGCAGGCTCCCTGGAGTGCAGGGAATCGGCCGCCACAAAACTGCCGAATGAAAAAAAAATAAAAAAAGCCGCAAAACAGCTGGAATTATCCGATAATCTGCTGCAAAGCTGCTGAACTCGTCCGGAAAAAAAGATGATGAACAGGGTGCGGGGACACATTTGAAAGTGTCAAAATGAAAACACTGTGTGCAAGAAAAAATTAAAAAAAAATGGACGAAAATGTCTGGAACTAACATATAAAGTCCTATGAATAAAGAGAAATAATGAATAATAATAAAAAGGTCTGTTACAGAAGAAAAAGAAAAAAAAAACGCTATTACAAACAAAAAAAAAAAAAATTGCCGAATAAAAATCAAGAAAAATGCATAAAAACATATGAACTTTTTTCTGCAGATTAAAAGAGTAAACGGTTTATTAGATGTTGGATAAAAACGATAATATTTTTAACATTGAAGTCTATGGAATTCGCCTGAATAAACCTGCCGAATGAAAGCGCTGAACAGCAGGGCACTTCGGGAACTTTTCCCTGCTGTTCGGTGTCTTTGAATAGATTAACCATTGCTTCTCTATGGGGGATTTCACTGCCGACGAACAGACACCGTATTTCGGTGGCAGTTTGCCAATAGTTGGCGAACTGCCTGCTCTCTGAATAACCGAATGGCCCCAAAATGTCACCGTACGGGGAAATTCACAGCTCGGTGTCGTTTCGGCTCTCTCTGAACAGCCCTATAAGAGGAGAGGGATGGCACACTAGGTGAGGGTAAAGAGCTGGGTATGTGGAGTAGCGGGGAGCACGTGGGCTGCGCGGGAAGATGGCGTAAGAAGTATCACTGGGGGATCATGAAGCGAGCGGATAGGCTTCTCTAAAGTAATGTTTTCAGAGACAATAATACACATAAAACCTTTTTCAGAGCAGAACGAACACAGCGGCCAGATTACCTGGAAAGAGCCGTATGTGATGTGCAACGCAAAGTAACACTTCCTGGCTGCCGGGGCGCCGGACACTGAACAGGCTGCGACGGGAAAGAGGAACAAAAACACAGTGAAGAACACAAACTGTCACCGGTCCAAAAAAACCTGCCGTTTCAGTATTCCTTCAGGAGATGTTCAGACCCTTTCAACCTCCAGATGTTTTGGAACTACCTGTCCCATGACACTCGCCTACATAGTCGGTTGACAGAGCCTCATGGGAAATGTAGTTGCAAAACATCTGGAACAGCAGCTTTGGCGTTGCTGGAAGAAGAAAGACAAATCACTGAGGTTTATTCAAGCGGCAGCGCCAACGCTGTCTGAATAGAAGCTGCGAAGTGTCTGCGGAATTTAATAAAAATAGGAGTAAATTGCGTCTGGGATAAAATAAAAGATTAATCGGAAAATATTGACATAAAAAAAGTGTTTTTGTTTTTAAAGGGCCGGTACCACCAAAACATGAAATGTCCTTATTGTGTTTATTTGATGTTGCTGATATCTTATATGTGTTTGTTTTTCTCTTGTATGTTTAGTTAAGAAAATATATTCCTCTATATCTGTCACTGGGTGCATCCATTGTGTGATATTTTCCTCTATATGTGTCACTGGGTGCATCCATTGTGTGATATTTTCCTCTATGTGTCACTGGGTGCATCCATTGTGTGATATTTTCCTCTATATGTGTCACTGGGTGCATCCATTGTGTGATATTTTCCTCTATATGTGTCACTGGGTGCATCCATTGTGTGATATTTTCCTCTATATGTGTCACTGGGTGCATCCATTGTGTGATATTTTCCTCTATGTGTCACTGGGTGCATCCATTGTGTGATATTTTCCTCTATATGTGTCACTGGGTGCATCCATCGTGTCATATTTTGTGCTGTAAACAGCCCCCCCCCGCCTCAGTATCTCTCCATCACTTGCTCCTCCCTGTAGCCATAGAATGGAGTGAATGGGTCAGTCACCGACTCACGTCATTGTATTGTGTGGGATGTATTCAAAGGACA
This sequence comes from Leptobrachium leishanense, assembly GCA_009667805.1. Taxonomy (NCBI): domain Eukaryota; kingdom Metazoa; phylum Chordata; class Amphibia; order Anura; family Megophryidae; genus Leptobrachium; species Leptobrachium leishanense. The sequence goes on along the minus strand of CM019067.1, from coordinate 28,941,239 downwards.
TCACCAGGGGGTCGAAAAGAAGACTTTTAAACTCCCTGTCATATCTTATTCAGCTGCTGTCTTTTATATGTCTGGTAGCCTGGAGAACACAATAGACCTTCTACTGCCTTATCCTTCACCTCATTAACTGTTAAATACTGCAGAAGCTAAACCACAGCAGTAAAGTGAAACGTTTTCACAAATTTTAGTAAATGTTGCATCATAGGAGAATTCCACAAAATGGAAACCGGAAATAATATTAGATTTTTCGTTTTTACATGCAATTACTTAAAACATAAAAAACCGCAGCGTGTGTTTTATAATGTGTTTTTGTTTGTAATCTAATCTAGTTACAGCTTATGGAACTGGTAGTGTTCCTTTTAAAGGCCGGGGTCAGACAAGTGTTTTTCAGTGTGGAAGGAACATCTGTGAGATTGGATGTTCCTTCCAGTCTGACGCCCGTCTGGCCACCTCAATGAGTGCAGTTAGTGCGCTCAGCGCTGCAAGGCTCGATCCTCCTATGGAGAATAGCGCTATGCAGCCCCGAACGTGCGTCGTAGCGCCTCAACGAGTAAGGTTTCAGCTCTTAAACCCAGCCACTTTTTGCTTTCAAAAACATTCGACGTTAGCAAATGTGGCCACTGGGCGGCGACTTTCCTTACGGAAAACCTCAAAAACACGAATTTAAAAAATTTCACCAAAAGGCCCAAATAAATAAATGGAGACGGAATACTTTGTGACTGGACGGTAAGCGCTGTGTACATGAGCAGAGCAGGCGGGTATACGCAGCACACACCGACATCGGCTCGACAAATTTATAAAAACCTAGAAGCCAACTAGTCCATTTTTGAAGCCAGGGAGGGTTTTTTTTTTTTTTTGGTTTCTTTTAAGAGGTTTGTGCAGAATAATCCAGACATTTAGGAACCCCCCCCCGGCACCTGGATGGATTAACCAAGAGGTTGGCAACCTTGGCGCTCCAGATGTTTCGGAACTACGTTTCCCATGAGCCTCTACCAACCAAATGAGTGCCTGAGCATCATGGGAGACATAGTTCCAAAACAACGGGAAGGACAAAGTCGCCGACCTCGGGATTAAGCAGTCGCTCTAGTTGCCGATTAAGGACTCAATTCCAACCTAGCAGTTAATAGCAGCTCGAGGCGCTAGTTTACAGTCTTCATTGGAAGAGGATCCTGGATCTCTAGAACTCAGGCTGACACACGCACCGATTGGCTGCATGCTGAACAGAGGGCGAGAGAGAGTGTGCTTGAAGGGGGTTTGACAAGAGTCCATAGGTCAAATGATGGACAATAATAACAGGACGCATCATTGCCAGATTAGCATAAAGGCAGTGATGGTGAACCTCGGCACCCCAGACATTCCTGAACTACATGTTCCATGATGCTCAAGTCTTATTTGTTACAGGTATTTACGAAGCGCCAACAAGTTCTGTAGCGCTGTACAATAGTAGAGACATAACAAATACGCATACACATTAAACACACAGGCCCGTATAACACGCTTCGCGCAAATGCGCGCACGCAAAAAAACGTTATCGCGCGAAAATTAACGCGGCATTCCGATCCGGGTGCATTTTTTCAGCCTTCATGTTTTTTCGTGTGCAAATCCGACGCGCAAATGAACGTTGCGTGCAGGAATCGGTGGGCAGACTGTTTATTCACGGGATTCAGCCAATCAGAATTAAGAACCACCATTTTCTAAAGTTAGGTTGTTACGCCCGTCAAAGTCAATCTGAGTATATGTGCTACAGCAAAACAAAAAAAAAAAATATTCACAATTTTTTATGTCTGGGTATGTGTAGAATGTGTAACTGTACTGTGCTGTATTTTTTTATTGCTGAGTTATTTTGTTTCGGCCACATCGATCATATTTGCAGTTAACACCAAGTTTTCAAAGACGTTACGAAAATTCGCGCAAACGTCGCTCGTACGACTTTGCGCAGAGATTGTAATACCATCCGCACTAACGCATTTGCGCTCACAATGTTAAGTATAGGATGCGCGCAGGAACTTGCGCTCGCGCTGGGTTCGCGCAGGGTCAATCGCGGTAGACGATTCCGAGCATCGTTTGCACTAACGTTGTACTATGACGTTCCGCGCAAATGGTTTTGTACTCGCGCAAAAGCACATTTGCGCACACGCAACTGCGCTGTGCGAAGCGTGTAGTAGGGCCCATAGAACGTTAGGAGAGAGGACCCTGCTCAAGAGATTACTTGACCAAGCATCATGGGACATGTAGTTCTGAAACATCTGGGCTGCCAAGGTTTGCAATCACTGGCATAAAGCATAAGTCGGCTTCCCAGATGTTTCAGAACTACGAGTCCCATGATGCTTTGGCTGAGTATCATGGCACATGTCGTTCTCAAACATCTGGCATAAATCACTTGTCACTCGCGCACCGGCTGACAGTCCAGGGATGATTTACCTGGGAATGTATTTGTGTATTTGGCGCATTTATCTTTCAACTGGGCGTAAACCTCCCGAACGGCCGCGAAACCTAAAAATGGAGAAAAACAGGAAAAAATAAATACCCAAAAAAAAAAGGCAGATTATACACGACTGGGAAGAGAATAAGCACATCTAAAACAAGATGAGACATCATGGGAGGGGGAGAGAGATAAGAACAAACCCCTAGGAGATCTCAAACACTGCCCCCCCCCAGAGGTCTCTGAACTACACCTCCCATGATTCTCTGGCCATTTATTGCATTCAAAGAATTCTGGGATTTGTAGGCAATAAACCCCTCTGAGATCCCTGCCCTAGGGTAAAGCGAACCTGGCGTTTCCACTTGAAAGATACCAAACACTTAAGCCTTTGCAAATAATCCCTATGAAGCAGGGATCTCAAACGTCAGCAGCCGCGCCCCCCCCCCCCCCGATGTTGATTGCCTGCATGTCCCAGAATTCTTTGGATGCAATAAACGGCCAGAGAATCAAGGGAGGTGTAGTTCGGAAACATCTGGGTTGGACAGAGATTGAGATCCCTGCCCTAAACAGGTCCTGGGCCGCACAAACCACAGGCTGAAGGAGACAAAAGGATTTTACCTCCTTGCAGACACTTATTATTATTAATATAGCGCCAGCATATTCCGCAGCGTTGTACAAATCTTCAGGGTCAGCTGCTAAAGCTCTTCTTATACTAGACGGCATCTATTAAAGGCATACTATAGGGTCTATTCACAAAGCACAGTAATTACGTGCAGTTTCGGCGATTACATTTCGCAGACCATACTGTGAATTCACTATTTGACAAACGGTCAATATATTTTGCCGAAATTGGAGTCGCCGAAGCAGTTATCGGATTTCGGTGAAAACCGCCAAACTGGGGGGGGGGAAAAAAAAAGGAAGACTCCTAATAGGAGAATAAATCAATAAAATGAGTCATAAGAATAAAAAGGTCTGTTGCAAAATAAGAAGTCTTTAAAATATAAAGTTGAAAGAGGTTTTCACTTTGTATCCTCTGGGATTGGCCGCTTTAAAACGGTCAAATCGAAACACTGAAAATCGGGGCGTTTCGCCTTCATATCGGTGCAAATCAGCGTTCTGTGAATAGAAGACATGATTGCGCCTTATTTTGCCGTCAAGTCGCCTGTATTTGGTGAATTGATAGTTTAGTGCAGGCCTCAAAATTTCAAGTCCCAATCTACTAGCCAGGTCTTAAGAGTTACTCGCCACTAGTTACCCCACCTAACCCCTATCCAGCCCTGCATCTGCATTCCCACTCGCCCTAATGTAATTTCCACTCGCCAAATGCGAGTGGAAATTTTGAGGCCTGGTTTAGTGAATAAACAAATTGACCCGAATTTGCACCGAACCAAATGGGAGATTAGAGAATAAACCTCTTCTATTAAGAGTATTATTGAATTTAAGCAAGCATGGGATAGGCATAAGGCTATCCTAAACAAAAGATAAATCCAGGTAAAGTATCCATGTAATTGGGCAGACTAGATGGGCCGAAAGGTTCTTATCTGCCGACATTTTTCTATGTTTCTAAGAGAGGAGCCTCCTCATTTTGCCTTTAAATGATTGGCCAGAATCTGGGGAATTTACTCTCCTTTTCTCCCTCGCCGCGCGCTGCTGCTCGTCTCCGAATCAGGACGTCCCGGAGGCTTTGCTAAGCAATTTGCATATAGTAGAATCTGCACATCGCGCCTGGCTCGGAGCCCCGTTGAATACCTCAGCAGCTGCTGAACTGATGCAGCGCAGCAATTCAGTTTGCTGCAGCAGTGTCATTGAACACTTTGGATGCGAATTTCGAAGCAAAAAATGTCCGACAATGCCCCCAAGCTCATACTGAAAAATTGCCCCCAGCTCACACACATGTGTATATAGTGCTGCTGGCTTCAATGAATTTTTAGCAGAGCTGACCGCCTCTGCATAAGGGGAAAACATATCGGGGCGGGGGGGGAATATAAATTTGACTACTACAGTTCCATTTCTTTTTATATTTTATATTACCACTTAAATGTAAATAGTTACCATTTTCCAATAAATATTTGGAGCTTTGGTCAACAAACACCTCGAAATGGACATTGTCGAACTGGCTAACTTGCTCCATGGCGGCGGCCATCTTTACTACGTCACACTCAGCTACTCGCAGCATCTCCTCGGGTCGCTGCAAGTGCTAGGTTAGCAGGGCTGAGCGGCAGAACGGCGTTCAGTGGCAAGTTGCTAACTTAGCACTTGCAGCTCAGGACTTCTTGCACTTCACGTACGTAAATTCTGTAGCGCCTGCGCAGAGCAATGGATCGGAGCGGTGTGTGCATGCGCACATCCAATCCATCAGCTGCCACTCAGAGAACGCTCGCTATCGCGGGCGGTCTCTGGGTGACGTCAACACGCAGAGCATAGTGAGGTCACCAGTGACAGATCTGGGGTCTTGCAGCCCATAGTTTCACCTGATCAGGGGCGCAGGGAGGGGGTAGAGAAGGAGGGGGCGCTCCTCACATCCTGACCACTGTTAAAAGATAAAGTGGTCAGGATGAGTGTTCCTTTAAAAGGGAGAGGTGGAGAACCTTGGCCCTCCAGACTGTTCTTGAACCCAGGAAATACTTGAAAACGAGAGAAATCTCAATGTATCCTTCCTGTTTAAATACTTTGCAAATAAATGTTTCGGAACTACACCTCCCATGATGCTCAGCCTACTTAATGAGTGACTGAGCATCATGGGAGATGTAGTCCCAAAACAGCTGCGAGGCCAGGGCATTTAATCTCTATAGTAAACTTATTTTTTTTCTTTAAAACGGAACACCTGTAGAATCCCCCACAATCCTCTCTGCTCGGGGTCTCGCCTGTACCTGGAGGGATGAGCCCCTTCTCCCAGTTCACCAGCAACACGAACCGATCCATGTGGCCGAGCGTCGGCGGGTCCAGATGGTTTCTCCCCTGGGAGTTGGCTGTATGAGGCCGGGGAGGAAGGAAAACTCAAAATATCCGCCGCGCCACACTGCTTTCCGCCAACCTCTCACGTGACGAAAAGAGTGCTAAACACCGATAGCAAACATCATACTATACTGTGCGGATACAGCGGGGCCATTTTGCCGAAGTCCTTGCTATGGGATTCCAGGGGGGAAGACTGGACTGCAGACTGGAGCTCCACTGTAGACAGGAAACATGTGACCTCCAATCATTTCTTTTGTTTTTTTTAAACCAACTTTAAGGTCACAACAATTAAGCAACGGACAGGCTGATTCTGAACACTATACATTTTGCTTTCTTGTCCTTTAATGACCATTCACAGTGGTTTAGGCTTGATTTTCATTTATAGGGTTAAATCAGCTGATTCATTACATTAACACAGGTGCTGTTAGTTACAGCAAAGTATATTTTGCGTCAGTTTATTTGATGCGTTTGGTGATTTTTGCGTCAGTTTATTGGATGTGTTTGGTGATTTTTGCGTCAGTTTATTGAATGGGTTTGGTGATTTTGCGTCAGTTTATTGGATGTGTTTGGTGATTTTGCGTCAGTTTATTGGATGCGTTTGGTGATTTTGCGTCAGTTTATTGGATGCGTTTGGTGATTTTGCGTCAGTTTATTGAATGGGTTTGGTGATTTTGCGTCAGTTTATTGGATGTGTTTGGTGATTTTGCGTCAGTTTATTGGATGCGTTTGGTGATTTTTGCGTCAGTTTATTGGATGCGTTTGGTGATTTTGCGTCAGTTTATTGAATGGGTTTGGTGATTTTGCGTCAGTTTATTGGATGCGTTTGGTGATTTTGCGTCAGTTTATTGGATGCGTTTGGTGATTTTTGCGTCAGTTTATTGGATGCGTTTGGTGATTTTGCGTCAGTTTATTGAATGGGTTTGGTGATTTTGCGTCAGTTTATTGGTTGTGTTTGGTGATTTTTGCGTCAGTTTATTGAATGGGTTTGGTGATTTTGCGTCAGTTTATTGGTTGTGTTTGGTGATTTTTGCGTCAGTTTATTGAATGGGTTTGGTGATTTTGCGTCAGTTTATTGGTTGTGTTTGGTGATTTTTGCGTCAGTTTATTGAATGGGTTTGGTGATTTTGCGTCAGTTTATTGGATGCGTTTGTTGATTTTTCGGCGGTTTATTGGATGCGTTTGGTGATTTTTCGGCGGTTTATTGGTTGCGTTTGGTGATTTTTCGGTGGCGCTCATTCAGCAGTTAATTGGATGTGTTCTGCGGGTTTATCAGCGACGTTCGGCAGATCTATTTGCTGCACTTCGGGGACCCTGCGGTGAATGCTGAATTCACCGCAGGATCGGAAAACTGAGCTCCCTGAAGTGCGCCAAACAAAGAGCACCGAAATTTGTCTGGGTCGTACAATAAAACATGACATCAAATCGCGTTTAAACACGATGAGCACAAAATGATCAAAATAAGCTCAGCACACAGAGGTGTCAGCAGTGAAGGGGTTAATGTAATGAATTATCTTCTTTAACCATATAAGTGAAAATCAAGCATAAACCACTGAAAGAACGTTAAGAACAAGAAAGCATTTAAAAATGTTCAGTATCGGTGTCTATTGCTTGTTTGTTACATTAAAGTTGATTTTAAAAAAAACCGCTTTCAGTGGAGGTCACATGTTTCCTGTACAGAGTGGAGCTCCAGTCTGCAGCCAGTGTTCTGGTAGTACGCGTTGACTCGTGTATTTGAAACTCTAGGGACACACAATTTTATTTCTCTTCCCTCCAGAAACATATGAGAGAACACTAAGGTTCCTCCTCACTAACTCAACCGCAAAATTTACAGCACGGGGAAAGCTGCCTGGGATCGCAGAGTACCTGTGACAGGAGGTGTGCCCGAGCTGCGTCAGAGACCACTTCCCTGGGATTCGTTGCGGTCTTAGTTTTAAACGGGGAGCTGAGTGCTCTGCGGTTTCCCGCCGGAGGGTATTTGTGTGGGCACAGGAGGAACTTGTCAAAGGTTCAGCTCGTGGTGTCATGGTGACCTCTTCATGATGGCGAGTTACGGCAGGACCGCTCAGGTACAACACACTAAGAGGAGAGATAATCCATGTAGTGCAGCTCTGTCATATCACGTGGTGTAACAAAGCTATACGTCTTACATCTAATATACAGCTCTGTCATATCACATGGTGTATAGATCTAATACACAGCTCTGTCATATCACATGGTGTATAGATCTAATACACAGCTCTGTCACATCACATGGTGTATATAGATCTAATATACAGCTCTGTCACATCACATGGTGTATAGATCTAATACACAGCTCTGTCATATCACATGGTGTATAGATCTAATACACAGCTCTGTCATATTGAAGGAGAATTAGGCTGGAAGATGGTTGCTACTATGAACCAGGCAGCCATCTTGTGCAGAATATTGGTTCACCAGTAAATAGAATAGATTTTTACTAGATGTGCAGAGAAGAGTTTACATAGGATTCCAAGAATGCGTGGCAGATTAGAAAGCTAGCAATAAAACCAGGCAGAATCCGGCCGGCTCTTGACACAGAAAGATTTATGAATGGGACAAGGTCAGTGAGATGTGCCGAAGAATAAAGAAAACATAGAAGACCAGGCCCCAGGCCACCTGAATAAACATAGCCGATAGGGAGGGAGGCACTGCCCGGAGAGAGACAGCACAAACAAATCACAGACTGTCAAACTAACGAGAAGTGTATCAATTTATAGTTATATGTGGAATGTTCTTTGTGTTCGAATTAATGATGGGAGGTATTAACCCACGTGGGGTGGAATAGAGTGTCATAGGGAGGTGGGCTAATGGGGATGTACCTAATTATGTATTTGGGGCATAAAACCTCATGTCTCTGTGTAATCGGGGCTCACTCTAAGCGATTCAATCCTGTGTGAGCACTTGTGTGACGACACAATAAACTCTTGCCTTTCCTGAAGAGACTCGTGTTTGGACAATCCTTGCTTGTGTCTGGTCCGGCGCCGTTAATGAAGTGGACCTGTCTGACTCCGGCTACAATATCACATGGTGTATAGATCTAATACACAGCTCTGTCATATCACATGGTGTATATAGATCTAATACACAGCTCTGTCATATCACATGGTGTCTAGAGCTCTGGGTGTTTTACATCTAATACACAGCTGTCATATCACATGGTGTATAGATCAAATATACAGCTCTTTCATATATCACATGGTGTATAGATCAAATACACAGCTCTGTCATATCACATGGTGTATAGATCTAATATACAGCTCTGTCACATCACATGGTGTATAGATCTAATACACAGCTCTGTCCCTTCACATGGTGTATAGATCTAATATACAGCTCTGTCATATCACATGGTGTATAGATCTAATATACAGCTCTGTCATATCACATGGTGTATAGATCTAATATACAGCTCTGTCATATCACATGGTGTATAGATCTAATACACAGCTCTGTCATATCACATGGTGTCTAGAGCTCTGGGTGTTTTACATCTAATACACAGCTCTGTCATATCACATGGTGTATAGATCAAATATACAGCTCTTTCATATATCACATGGTGTATAGATCAAATACACAGCTCTGTCATATCACATGGTGTATAGATCTAATATACAGCTCTGTCACATCACATGGTGTATAGATCTAATACACAGCTCTGTCCCTTCACATGGTGTATAGATCTAATATACAGCTCTGTCATATCACATGGTGTAGATCTAATATACAGCTCTGTCATATCACATGGTGTAGATCTAATATACAGCTCTGTCATATCACATGGTGTATAGATCTAATATACAGCTCTGTCATATCACATGGTGTATAGATCTAATATACAGCTCTGTCATATCACATGGTGTATAGATCTAATATACAGCTCTGTCATATCACATGGTGTATATAGATCTAATATACAGCTCTGTCATATCACATGGTGTATATAGATCTAATATACAGCTCTGTCATATCACATGGTGTATATAGATCTAATATACAGCTCTGTCATATCACATGGTGTATATAGATCTAATATACAGCTCTGTCATATCACATGGTGTATATAGATCTAATATACAGCTCTGTCATATCACATGGTGTATATAGATCTAATATACAGCTCTGTCATATCACATGGTGTATATAGATCTAATATACAGCTCTGTCATATCACATGGTGTATATAGATCTAATATACAGCTCTGTCATATCACATGGTGTATATAGATCTAATATACAGCTCTGTCATATCACATGGTGTATATAGATCTAATATACAGCTCTGTCATATCACATGGTGTATATAGATCTAATATACAGCTCTGTCATATCACATGGTGTATATAGATCTAATATACAGCTCTGTCATATCACATGGTGTATATAGATCTAATATACAGCTCTGTCATATCACATGGTGTATATAGATCTAATATACAGCTCTGTCAAATCACATGGTGTATATAGATCTAATATACAGCTCTGTCAAATCACATACAGGGTTATTCAGAGAGAGGTGAAAAGCTGGAGAATGAAAAATTCTAGGTCAAAATAGCCAAACCAGAAAAATTCTCCCTTTCATCTCACTTTCCAAATCGGCTATTTTGACATTTTTATTTTTCATTCTCCAGTCATTCTCCTGCTTTTCACCGCTCTCTGAATAACCCTGCTGGTGTCTAGAGCTCTGGGTGTCCTACATCTAATATACAGCTCTGTAATCTCTCAAATTTTAATTTACAGCTCTGTCATTTCACAAGGTGTATAGAGCTATGTGTGTCTTACATTTTAATATGCAACTATATATAGATCACCTGGTATAATAGAGCTTAATGTCTTACAACTAACGTGCAGCTCTGTCACGTCACTTGATGTAATAGAGCTCTGTGTGCCATATTTAATATACAACTCTGTCATATCACATGGTGTAGAGCTCCATGTCTTACATCTAATATACAGCTCTGTCACATTCCGTGGTGTAACCGCTGTGTCTTACATGCATTATACAGCTCTGTCATTTCACATGGTGAAATAACGCTCTGTGCCATATTTAATATACAGCTGTCATATTACGTGGTGTGACAGCTGTGTGTCTTAGATGTAATATCAAATGGTGTATAGAACTCTGGGTGTGGTACAACAAATATGCAGCTCTGTCATACCATGTGGTGTAATAATGCTGTGTCTTACATTTAATATGCAGCTCTGTCATATCATGTGGTGTAATAATGCTGTGTTTTACATTTAATATGCAGCTCTGTCATATTACGTGGTGTAATAGTGCTGTGTCTTACATTTAATATGCAGCTCTGTCATACCATGTGGTGTAATAGTGCTGTGTCTTACATTTAATATGCAGCTCTGTCATACCATGTGGTGTAATAATGCTGTGTCTTACATTTAATATGCAGCTCTGTCATATTACGTGGTGTAATAGTGCTGTGTCTGTCTTCTAATACACAGTTGTGTCACAGGGTGTATGGAGCGCAGTGTGTCTTTATTATTATGCATACTGTATATTTGTATTGCCCAACGTATTCTACAGTCTTAAATCCTAGTCGTACATGTATACGCTTTATAACTTGCGTTCTAACCTCAGTCTTTCTTTCTATTGGTGCTGAAGCAATGGGCCACCTTTGCCCGGGTCTGGTACCTTATCGATGCAAGAATGCAGCCCCCTGGGAAGATCTCGGCTCTCTGTTCTGTGCACCTGCAGGGGAAACACAAGCCGATGTACCACGCGCTGAGTGAGTATGCGCACGCGTCTCCCGGTCTGGTCTCGATGTCACACAGGCTTACACCTTCACCATCAATGAATGCTGCAGGTTTCCATTAAGAATGTGTGCTTGCATGTTAAATTTAGAAATTTCTCATTACAGGCTGAGTGTCTCGTATCTGAAACGCTCGGGATCAGAAGTGCTTTGGAATATTTACATATATAATAATGAGATATTTTGGGGTTGGGGACCCATGGTCTAAACACGGAATTAATTTGTTTCATACATACAAGGGATTATTCACTAACCTACGAATTGGACCCAAATTGCACCAGACAGTGAATTCCACTGATTCGTACAATTTCGGGCGAACTCATCTATTCACTAAGCTGTCAATTCACCTAGGGCTGAAACGACTAATCGATTAAAGAGAATAGTTGTCAACTATTATCATTATCGATTAATCGATTTGCAACCAGCACACACTCAGGGGTGTGGAAATTTAAAAAAAAAAAAAAATCTTCTTGCCCAACGGACTAAGTGGTAGTCCAATCTACTTGTCCTGATAAGAAAAATAATTTCAACAAAAGTGTGTTTAGAGGTCTTTATTCATAAAAGCCTAGAGAGGCAGCATCAGATATATGTGACACTGCCTCTCTAGGCTGTTATGAATAAAGACCTCTATTTAAACACGTGTGTGTGTGTGTACCAGGTACCAATACTTTTATTTTATGTCATGTGAACGCTTTCCAATAAGAACAGACCTCATATAAAAATGCCCCCAGCACACATGTATATATCCCCCCCAAGATATATATATACAGAATGTCCCCAGCTCTCATGGATATGCCCCCAGCTTTGTGTGTATATATTACACATACACACACACAGACCCCAGACCAGACATGGGGCGGCTGTCCGAATGCTCTATCGGCATTCGGACAGGCCCCTGCAGCTCACAGCATTCATACTTACCTTCCTCGAACGCCGCCAGCAAAGTCTTTGCGCGTGTTCTCATTGGAAAGCCCCCAGCCGCGTTCACGTGGGAGTTTGCGAGATCGAGGCTGGGGGCTTTCCAACGAGTGGACGCGCAGAAACTTTGCCGGTGGCGCCCGTGGAAGGTAAGTATGAATGCCGTGAGCTGCAGGGGCCTGTCCGAATGCCGATAGAGCATTCGGACAGCTGCCCCAGCCCCTCGGATTCCGGCAAGCCAGCTCAATGCTGGCTTCCGGTATCGGGGAAAATATCAGGGGAATTGCACAAGTAGCGAGCACTCCTGCAGTACCCGGTATCGGCACCGATACTAGTATCGGTGATATACACACATTATATATATATATATATATATATATATAATGTGTGTGTCATGTCCAGAAATATTGGGACGGACACAATTCTAACATCTTTGGCTCTATACACCACCACAATGGAGTTGGAATGAAACAAACACAATGTGCTTTAACTGCAGACTGTCAGCTTTAATTTGAGGGTATGTACATCCAACTCAGGTGAACGGTGTAGGACTTACAGCAGTTTGCAGATGTGCCTCCCGACAAAACTGAAGGGAAAATGCCCCAAGAACAAGCAGGAACTGAAGACAGTTGCAGTAGAGGCCTGGCAGAGCATCACCAGGGATGAAACCCAGCGTCTGGTGATGTCTATGCGTTCCAGACTTCAGGCTGTGATTGACCGCAAAGGATTTACAACCAAGTATTAAGAAGGGAAAGTTTGATTTATGATTATTATTCTGTCCCATTACTTTTGGTCCCTTAACAAGTGGGAGGCACATCTGCAAACTGCTGTAAGTCCTACACCGTTCACCTGAGTTGGATGTACATACCCTCAAATTAAAGCTGACAGTCTGCAGTTAAAGCACATTGTGTTTGTTTCATTCCAACTCCATTGTGATGGTGTATAGAGCCAAAGATGTTAGAATTGTGTCCATGTCCCAATATTTCTGGACCTGACTAAGTGTGCGTATGTATATACATCGATTTATGTAAATAATCGTTAGTTGCAGCCCTAAATTCACCAAATACAGGCGAACTGTCAGCCAAATACGGTGCAATTCTGCAGCACCGAAATTGCCCCATAGACAAGTGGTTCCCAACCGTGGTCCTCAGGTCCCCCTAACAGGTCAGGTTTTACGCATTACCTTGGGGGGGAAATACAGACTGAATCCTGCAATCACTGAGCAGCAAACCATTTCACCTGTGCTGTGCTTCACATATCCTGCAAACCTGGCCTGTTGGGGGTACTTGAGGACCGCGGTTGAGGACCACTGCCTTAGACCAGGGGTCAGCAAACTTGGCTCCCTGATGTTTTGTGAACTACATTTCCCATGTGGCTCAGACAGCCTAATGGGTGACTGAGCATCATGGGAGATGTTGTTCCAAAACATCAGGGAGCCAAGTTCGCTGACCCCTTAGTCCATCGTGTCTTCTGTTTTGCTGAATTGCACCAAAATTCCAGAGAAAAGCCCTGACTTTCGGTGGTTCAATTCGACGGGTTTAAACAGGCGAATCCCATAGGTTTAAATGTAAAAACATTTTTTTTTATTTTTTTTTGCTGTTTAGTAGTGATCGCCGACGTCTGATAACTGCTTCGGTGACTCAAATTTCGACAAAACACGTTGAACATTTGATAAATGGGGAATTCACTGAATTTTCGACGAAATGCACCGACATGAAAAGCACCAAAGTCGCGTTTAAATTTCGGTTCTTCATGAAAAGGCCCCATAGTTGTGAGGTTAAATTGAGAAGCAATGGGGGGGGGGGCTGTATGTGCGAGATAGATCAGGAAAAGTACAATGGGGGGGATTACGGAGTGAGCCGATGGGCCACAGCCCTGAGGGACTGGTGGGGGTGAGTATAATGTCAGCACACCATGATGAGTTCATATCATTTATGTAGTCACTGACTTGAGTGTCCAGGTAAAAAAAAAAAGTGACAGAAGAAATATCGAAAACTCACCTTTGTTCCACTTATTACCAGCAGATGGCGCCATAGTCCATAAAATGCAACTGTGCACCTTATCTAACCCCAGATCTACCTGGAATTTAAGAACAAATGGCTTACAATGTAGTTACTAATGTACTTTTAGTCTCTCCTGGACTGGATTTGCGCCGGGGGCATTATGTTTGCATGAAACTCCCCGTATGGCAAAATAAATGGCAGGTAGGTTAATCCTTGCGCTCAATAGATGAGTAACGCAGGACACTGCACTAAAGGTTTGTATATGGAGCAGCACCTTCGTGTCACATCATGTTTAGGCCTTTATAAATTTATAATGGTATTTTTAATTGGTCTTAAAGATCGGTGACATTTATCATGGCGTATAGAAACATTAAATCGGCATGTTCAAGCAATGAGGGAGCGGAGCCATGTCCCTGCCGTCCTCTGGCTTCTCCTAACTCCCACCTCATCCTAACACATCCCCGCGCAGGGTCCTGGCTGGCCGCACTGCTAGCACGTCATGGTGCTAAGGTTGACCTGCTGCGTGAGCAGGAGCACGCATTTAGGAGGATTCTCCTGCTCTCTCCTGTAAATCAATGCTCAGCATAGAGCCTCCGCTGTCGGCATGCAAAAGAAACCGACTGACATCTGGTTATAAGATTACTGTTATATTAAAGCAATTCTATTCATTAACCTCTTCACTACTGCGACCGTGTATACACGATCAGCAGCAGCAGACAAATCCTGCCCGACATTAAGTAAATACGATCTGGAGCAATGCTGTAAAATTCATTGGTTGGAACCAAATTTTGTTTGTATTTGGGCTCCAGGATATGCGCCCAAAGTTTCATCACCATATGCGTGATGCCCGAGGTGCTAATGCTTTTTAAAACCAGCTGGGGAATGTCTGACTTAACCCCAGCTGATCCCGCACAGAGCTCAGAACTGCAGTAATTCCATTTGGCCAGTAGATGGCGACATCCGCCTGTCATATAGGTTATTACAGTAAGGGATACACTGGGAGTGTTCCCACATATTTCTTACTGTGTAGTTAAAAATGATATACCAAAAAACCACAGGTTGCTGATTGGTGGTTGTTTTGTTCGGGTCTTTGGATGCTAAGAATAAATCACACAGCTGAAAGGTATATAAAATATTTATTGCAAAATAGAACAAATCAAGCAACTTACTGTGAGGAAAATAAACAAGTAGACAGCATCACCGTTTGAGTTGCAGACAACATCTCCCAAGCACGACTGGGTGTTCCCGTTGCAGTCAGTCTTAAAACAGTCATCAGTGGACCCTGGGCAAAGCGCCCGTTCCAGAGGAGAGACCGCTGTCAGAATGACGTGAGCTCACGCCTTATATCTCTTGAGCGGGTATCAATAACGCTTTTCTCGACACAGGCCAGGTTTCGTGAAACGTGTCACGACGATCACGCTTCCTGTCCTAGCCTAACTGATACTGAGATTGGGAAACTGACCTTTTAGGCTAGGGTCAGACGAACGCAGTATTAACGTGCGTTTAGCAGCACTTAATCACGGCCGTGCTAGCAGCAAATGACGTCCAATGCCGGACAGCATACGAAGAACGGCCGCACGAAAGTTCGGCCGCGCAACGCAAGTGGCAAACAAACGCATTTTTTCGAGAACGTGATACCGCCAGTACTGACGTACAGAGTGCGCTGCGTACGCTAGCGGCGTGTGTGCGTGATTGGGAGATGTCAGACGCTGCTAATGTCCGGCCAACATAACGTCCAGACGCAAAAAGTGTTTTATTGATGATCCGTACAAAATCACGGACGAAAATGCGCATCGTATGACCGCTATCGCGTATTCCGTGAAAAGATACGTCCATTCGTTCGAACGCACTTTTTCACGGACGACGCGAAAAATGCGTTAGTCTGACCCTAGCCTAAGACCAGGGGAGTTTAAAGCAAACGGCTGGTTTTGTAAGATACAAAAAAAAGTAGGTCCAGCCGCCAGCTCTGCAAGAGAAACGGACATATTAGAACAAGGAAGCTTTTAGCATCTGGTTTCATATCTGCAAATTATCTCAGCTGCGACAAGATGGAAAACCTACTCTGTGTCAATAATTTTGTAACCGCCATTAGAGTTGTGGCGTTTGGTTTTTGTTATCACTTGGTAGTGAAGGGGTTAAGTAAAGCTCATTGACCCTGGCTGTGATGTTGTATCTTCTCATCGCTCCTGTTATTCTATGTTTTGTTTATTGTGGAATATTCCAGTAGTCTTGTGATTTGTTTTCTTACCCCCCCCCCCAGTCCCCCCTTTCCACCTTGTCAAAATTGAATCTGACATTCTGAATTCCCATCAGCTTTTTTGGCATTTTAAGTCTTTATTACGAGCGTGTGGTGGGAAGCCTTTATTGTGCGGTGTGACGTGTTCAGTCATTCGCCGTAATCCGTTTATACAGAGCCCTGTGTAATTACTAGTTATTACAGCCAATCCCCTAGATCAGGGCACGCACGCACCGAATGATCCCTTAATCCCCTCCATTATCAAAATCCTGCAGACACCGGCTAAAAATAACACGTATCCACATCTGTAAAGCTGTGCACACGCTTTGGGTATATGCCCCAAGTGTAGGTATCCCGCTTGGTTCGCTGTCTCAGAGTTACACTTGACTCTGCTCTTTCCTTCATCCCCCACATCAAGTCTCTTTCCTCCTCCTGCCGATACCAACTGCGTAATATTTCCAGAATTCGGCCATTTCTTACCGCTGTCACCACAAAACAACTCATACACGCCCTGGTAATCTCCCGACTCAACTATTGTAATAATCTTCTAGCTGGCCTCGCCCCCTACAATCCATTCTGAATGCCTCTGCCAGGCTCATCCACCTCACCCGCCGCTCTGTCTCTGCCGCTCCCCTCTGCGAGTCCCTTCACTGGCTCCCCATCCACTGCAGAATTAAATTCAAAATCCTTATCCTGACCTACAAAACCCTCACTAACTCAGCTCCCCACTACCTGTCCTCACTAATCACCAAATACACCCCAGCCCGCTCCCTAAGGTCAAACAGTGACCTGCGCCTAGCTTCTCACCGCATCACCTCTTCCCATGATAGACTGCAGGATTTCTCACGTGCAGCCCCCACTCTCTGGAACGCTCTCCCTCGTACTGTCAGACTTTCCCCTAACTTCTCTTCCTTCGAACACTCCTTTAAGACATTCCTATTCAGGCAAGCCTACCACCCAACTCACTGAGACACCTCAGTGCCCCAACCAGCCTGTCGCTCTCGCCTTGCAGCCTGTCGCTCTCGCCTTGCAGCCTGTCGCTCTCGCCTTGCAGCCCGTCGCTCTCGCCTTGCAGCCCGTCGCTCTCGCCTTGCAGCCCGTCGCTCTCGCCTTGCAGCCCGTCGCTCTCGCCTTGCAGCCCGTCGCTCTCGCCTTGCAGCCCGTCGCTCTCGCCTTGCAGCCCGTCGCTCTCGCCTTGCAGCCCGTCGCTCTCGCCTTGCAGCCCGTCGCTCTCGCCTTGCAGCCCGTCGCTCCTGTTTCCCTCCCCAACTCTTCTAGATTGTAAATTCCCACGGGAATAGGGTCCTCGTTTCCTCCTGTACTGGTTTGTCAAAATGTTGTTCAATGTATTGTAACCCTGTCTATATTGTGCCCATTGTACAACGCTCCGGAATAGGTTGGCGCTATATAAGGAATAATAATTATTATTATTAATGCTGTAATAATCCGCGCCAGCCTTCAAAACGTATGTAAATCTGTTTTTTTATTTTAAGGCATAGATTGTACCTGTAAAGAAAAAGAAACAAGTGTGAACACACAGAGGTCGTTACTAATGTCTCCAGGAGCCGGCAGATTCCACCTGGCTTGCTGGATTTCGAGTAGATTCTTTGCCTTCTTTCCTGACAGTTTTATCATCCGTCCTGGCCGGGCGCCACACGCCCCACGGTTACATAGCTGCAAAATCTATTAAAGAGGCCGCGTCTCTCTCTTCCATGAGACCCATACTCTCCTTTCTACGTACATAACCCATCCTGCATTTTACAGGGACACTACTACGTACATAACCCATCCTGCATTTTACAGGGACACTACTACGTACATAAGCTGTAACTAGATTAAATGCGCCTCACAAACCCCACGTTATACAACACATACTGCCTCTGCTGCCTCTGCTGGTTTCTTCTTTCTTTTCTTTTTTCTTTTCTGAAGTAATTTCATGTAAAAAGGAAAAATCTATTTTGTGTATTTTTTTCCATGACGTAACATTTTCAAAAATCTTACAGTACAGTTACTTTATGGTTGTGCTTTGTCTTACACAGTATTTAATAGGGTTCCACCGATACGAGAAGTACCCATATTTTTTTCTCTCATGTACTCACCGATACTTTTATTTAGGGTCATGTGACCACTTTCCAATAAATAATTTAGGATTTGCTGAAAGCCTGTCCAATTTATCTTAATATTGAAATGTATGACCAGACACCCCTTTTTACACACACGTACACACACACACACACACACACACACACACACCTCAGATATATGTACACACACACACCTCAGATATATGTACACACACACACCTCAGATATGGGTGCACACACCTCAGAATTATGTGCGCACACACCTCAGAGGCGGTACCCTCCTGCTGGCCCTGTTACCGAGCAGCCGCAGGGCTGTGATGCTCTCTTGCTACTCCCGTACGATCACGGCTGGAGGCCGTGTCACAGCCCTGCGACCGCTCAATAACGTGGCCAGCCCAGCAGGAGGAGAACATTGGCTGATTGCTTTTAAGTGCATTCAGACAGCTGCCCCAGCCCCTCAGATAATGGCAAGCTGGCCTAGCACTGGCTTCCGAGTATCGGGGCATTTGCATGAATACAAATTACACGTGCAAATAGCGGTATCTGCACCGATACCAGTACTGTATCGGTGCATCCCTGGTATATAACACTTAATGGGGTGGATGTGGAAATGTTTAGATAAGGCAGCAGGGTGTGTATTGTGTTCTCCAGGCTACATGAGATAAGACAGGGTATCTACCCCCTGGTGATGTCCTTTGAATACATCCCACACAATACAATGATGTGAGTCGGTTTTCTGACCCATTCACTCCATTCTATGGCCAAAGCCACACAGTGAGGAGCAAGTGATGGAAAGATACTGTGGGGGGGGGGGTGGAGTTTACAACACAAACTATCACACAATGGATGCACCCAGTGACACAGAGGAAATACCACACAATGGATGCGCCCAGTGACACATAGAGAGGAAAATATCACACAATGGATGCACCCAGTGACACATATAGAGGAAAATATCACACAATGGATGCACCCAGTGACACATATAGAGGAAAATATCACACAATGGATGCACCCAGTGACACATATAGAGGAAAATATCACGCAATGGATGCGCCCAGTGACACATATAGAGGAAAATATCACACAATGGATGCACCCAGTGACACATATAGAGGAAAATATCACACAATGGATGTACCCAGTGACACATATAGAGGAAAATATCACACAATGGATGTACCCAGTGACCCAATGCATTAAAAGGGGAGTTCATTCACGGGATGAAAACATAATTTTGCCTCTGTATAAATCAATGGTCAGGCCGCACCTTGAATATGCCGTGCAATTTTGGGCACCTGTCTTAAAAAAAGATATTATATCGCTAGAAAAAGTGCAGAGTCGGGCAACTAAATTAATAAGGGGAATGGAAGGGTTAAGTTATGAGGCAAGACTAACAAGCTTAAACCTGTTTAGTTTAGAGAAACGGCGCCTTAGGCTAGGGTCAGACTAGCGCAGTTTTAACGTGCGTTTAGACGCACAAAATCACGGCCGTACTAGCAGCAAATGACGTCCAATGCCGGGGAACATACGACGAACGGCTGCACGAAAGTTCGTCCGCGCAACGCAAGTGGCCAACGAACGCATTTTTTCGAGAACGTCAAACCGCTACTACTGACGTACAGAGTGCGCTGCGTCCGCATAGCGGCGTGTGTGTGTGATTGGGAGACTTCAGACGCTGCTAATGTCCGGCCAACATAACGTCCAGACGCAAAAAGGGTTTTATTGATGATCCGTACAAAATCACGGACGAAAAGGCGCATCGTATGACCGCTATCGCGTATTCCGGGAAAAAATACGTACGTTCGTTCGACCGCACTTTTTCACGGACGACGTGAAAAATGCGTTAGTCTGACCCTAGCCTTAGAGGGGATCTGATAACCTTATATAAATATATACGGGGCCATTATCAACCATTGTCTGATAACCTATTCATTAACAGGTCTATACATAGGACAAGGTGTCATCCATTTAGACTGGAAGAAAGAAAATTCAGCCTAAAGCATAGGAAGGGTTATTTTACGGTGAGAACAATAAAGCTGTGGAATTCTCTGCCTGTTGAGGTGGTTGGGTCAGAGTCTGTACAGACTTTTAAAAAGCGACTGGATGACTTCCTGCAGACACAGAATATTAAGGGTTATAATATTTAATATGTGGGTAAAAGCTTCTTGATCCAAGGAGAAATCAGACGCCATCTGGGGTCAAGAAGGAATTTTTTCCCGGTATGTTGCATATTTCAGACTGGGTTTTTTGCCTTCTTTTGGATCAACAGCAGTAGGTTATGTGGGAGAGGCTGAACCCGATGGACGCATGTCTTTTTTCAGCCTATATAACTATGTAACTATGTAACATATAGAGGAAAATATCACACAATGGATGCGCCCAGTGACACATATCCCCTTAACGCCACAGGATGTACCCTTACGTCCTGCATTAGGCGGGCTTGAACGCCGCAGGACGTAATGGTACGTCCGCGGCGTTTGCAGCCCCCCTCGACAGATACTCCCCTCCTCCGGCGGCTCCCATCGCTGATCTGAGTCCCACGGAGTCAGATCGTCATGGTTTACTCCTCCCGGCGCACAGACGTCATCGCACCGGGGGTGCGATGACGTCAGTTTCAGGCGTCCCCGTCCCCCGCGCCGGAGCAGGGGAAGCGCCTGAAGGGGAGGGGGGGATCCTTTGGATCCCTCTATCTCCCCATCGCCGGGGACTAGGAGGCTGTGGCCAGCATCACTGGAAAGGTCACGGCCTGACCTTTCCAGCGATGTAGGGGTTAACCCCTTAGTTGCCAGGTCGCGGCCTGTCACCAATCGGTGCAAGACCGTGTCCTTTTTCCGGTGGGGGCTGCCATCTTGGATAGCAGCCCCCACCACTGGGTCCCCCCGCGTCAACTGACTCATCGCGCCATGCGCGATGATGTCAGTTAACCGGGGAAGCCCCTAGCTGCAAAGGGATTTCCTAAGGAAATCCCATAGAGGAGATGGGGGTTCTTTGAACCCCTTTATCTCCTTATCGGTGGCAGCTAGGGGGAGCTGGAAAGGCCAGAGCATGGCCTTTCCAATGATATCAGACATGACCATGTTAAAACTAAAAGAAGTGTGTAAAAAATAAAAATAATAAAAAAATAATTAATAAAAAATAAAAACGTGTGGTTTTTTTTGTTTTTTTAATGTAGCATTGTTGTTCACATTTCAATTATAATGTGAGCAATGATGCTTCACTAATGTTTTTTTTTTGGGGGGGGTAGCGAAAATCACGAAATTTCCTCCCAAAAAAAAATGGGTTCCACGTTATTTTTTTAACAAGTCTACCCCATAGCATATAACCGCAAAGGCTCGGATAATAGAATTTAAAATAATAATACTTTACACATTTTTTCACTTTTTTACATTTTTTGTTATAGCAATTTGGCAGGGCATGACATATACATATAATAATGATATATTATTAATCTTCCGAGTCTGCCAGAAAGAACGATATATAATTTGTCTGGGTGGTATAATAACACGTGACTTAAAACCGCGTTTAGAAACGGTCAAAATGAGCTCAGCAAACTTCTACTTCCGAAACAGCGCCGAACTTGTAAAATTGCTCCCGTCCTTAAGGGGATATAGAGGAAAATATTTTCTTATAAACAAAATAAGAACTTTTTTTTTTTTTTTGGTGGTACTGTTCCTTTAAGCGGCAAAACCACATCAAGCAAGCAGTTGCAGGTCTCTCTTGATGTGGTCTGTGACTTGATCTCAGGACCCGGCTGTTGCACCAGATGTAATTGGACGATAAATGACTAGGTTATAATTTGCGGCCACTGCTAGGCTTCTAAGCAGGTGACAGGTTTAGCGGTCGATGCGCGGTGGGAAGAAATCCTGCTCTGACAATAGTACGAGCTCATCAAACTTTACGACTTAACAGGAGTCTACAAAAACTTCAATAGGGGCTTTTCTTTCTTTTTTTTCCTTCTTCTTCATGTTTGCGGCGAGTGGAGCCTGACGGCTCGGGTGGGAAGCGTTTGGACTTGTCCTCCGGGAACTGGTGACCTTTTACTGTACAAGCGGCGTAGCGCGGATGCCTGAGTGACGGCCGTCAAGTGGAGATCCTCCTGATTTATCGAAATGCTTAGAAGTGTGCAAATTCAAGTTTAACATGGCTTCAAGTTCATGGGAAGCCACTATTACCCTCCCCCCCCATCCTCTCTTAGTGCCAGCGTGTCAGCTCTGTCAAACGTTCGTCTTGATGATCCAACAAACCATATTTTTGCCGTGTGTGCGTATATAGTAGAATGGCTGCTCTCCCCCTGAACATGCATTACTCATAAGCTTGCTTCTCAGGGCAGTGCACACAACATGCAAAATTCAGATTTTAAAAACACGTGACGGGGGTGGGGGGTTGTTTTACACCCCCTTCCTCTCATAAGTGCCTCATTTAAGGACATATTTAACCCTTGAAATGCAGGGAACTCCAGCAGGATGTGTGTCCTAAAACGCCATCGCTAACGAAAACCTCTAGCGCGAGTCACTAAAACGTGGCGCTTGACGACCCACCAACAGATCACCTTGTCTGCGGGAGTCTGTGTACAAGGTCATTTACTGCACACTAGGGAAACGCTAAGACCCGGGCTGAGACCCAGCACCAATGTGGTTATGTACAGGATAGAAGTGTTTTTTCCAGTGCAGAGTGCCTGACCATACCTATCCCCTGCCCTCACAAGCCTATATAAGTATGAACACATCCAGCGAAGAGCCCTCACATCCCCTACATTATTAAAATCCTTCAAGGTGACCGTATCATCCATGTTTATATGCACACATACATTAAGGCTGATGGGCATTGCATGATAAATGCCACCCGACAGCATGTAGAATCATTACACTGCATTTAATAGATCCAAAATGAAGGCCAGGTGAGCGACCAATAACTTCCCTGCTGCGCCATATAAACAATACATGTTTCAGGGCAAGACTTATCCATGTGTCCCTTTTAAACATGGTCACCCTAATAATCAACCGCTCACATACTGTTCTGCCCTCACAGTGTGTCTGAGGCACAAAGCTTGGCAGACAGCTAACATAATAAAAATCTGGAAGCAGGATTGAAGAAAAGTCTTTACTGAACTTTATTTGTATCTTTACTTTTCAGATCTTTAAACTTTGTAAAACTGTGGAAAATACGGAATTATGGCAATATATTAGTCTAGGAATGCAAATCTACACAAATAAGTGACAGGCATGCTACCTAGATGTAAATTACTGGCTAACAGAAGTTTAACTTAATGTGAAGACAATCAAACACTACTAAACTAATCTAACAGTGCTTTGAGTTGCTAAAAATATATACATAACTAAAAACATGAAGGTTCTACTTACAGACTTATAAACAGAAGACCTGTGTAAAAGAACTGTGGAGCTTGCTTTCTGCTTGACTCACTGGTAGCTATGCTGGTTGAATCTGGCTCTACCAGGAAGTAACTGTACTGTATGGCATCAGTAATGGCCGCTCAATTAAAGAAACAGTACTCTAATAAACTAAATGCTTAGAAATTTGTGATTGACAGAACACATACTATGAATAACCCCCAGCATAAAATGTTTAGAATTAGGCAATATATTAGAATTAGGATATATGTGGATAAAGGATACATTTATAATAGAGCCGAGTGCAACAGCAGCGACATTGCTGAGCAGATCTATTACTATGGTGTATGGGGCCAAGAGATACACCTGTGCTGCATTCCTTTACATTGCCTGTTAATTGCCTGATAATTTTGGGCGAGGACTTCAGGGGTGTGGGAATTGTATCGCCCGGGACATGAAGTTCCGGGCGAGTAGTTTTTTTGGAGCCTGCCGGACTGCGGACTAATTCCAGGGACGCCGCCAATACCGGAAGCCGGCATCGAGCCGGCTTGCCGGCATCCGAGGGGCTTGGTCGGCTGTTCGAATGCTCTATCGGCATTCGGACAGCCGCCCCTGGAGCTCTCCGGCATACTTACCTTCCTGAGCGACGCCAGGAAAGTTTCCGCGCTCCCGCACGTTGAAGGACCCCAGCCGCGATCACGTGGGAGTCCCACGTGATCGCGGCTGGGGTCCTTCAACGAGCGCAGGCGCAAAGACTTTGTCGGCGTTGCTCAGGAAGGTAAGTATGCCGGAGAGCTCCAGGGGCGGCTGTCCGAATGCCGATAGAGCATTCGAACAGCCGCCCCATGTCTGGTCTGGGGTCTGAGCTGGGGAGCATTATCCATGAGCTTGGGGGCAATATCCATGAGCTGGGGCAGCATCCATGAGAGCGGGGGGGGGGGGCAAATATCCATGAGCTGGGTCAGTATCCATGAGCTGAGGCATATATCCATGAGAGCTTGGGGGCATTATCCATGAGCTTGGGGGGGGGCAAGTATCCATGAGCTGGGGGCAATATCCATGAGCTGGGGCAATATCCATATATCTCGGTGGGGATATATACATGTGAGCTGGGGGCATTTTTATGAGGTCTGTTCTTATTGGAAAGTGGTCACATCACATAAAATAAAGGTATTGGTACTCGGTATCGGTGAGTACTTGAAAAAAAAAGTATCGGTACTCGTACTCGGTCTTAAAGAAGTGGTATCGGTGCATCCCTAATATATACACACATACAGTTGTGTTCAAAATTATTCAACCCCCAATGCTGTAAAGGGTTTTAGGGAATTTAGTGTACATTTGTAATTGTATTCAGAATGAAATCCTACAAGGACTTTTTAAAGAACCATATGCAACTAAAATGACATCAATTGGTTTTGTAATACAGTAGTAAATGTTTCTTTTGTGAATTCTTCATTGACACAATTATTCAACCCCTTAAAGACTACCACTCTGAAGAACAGAGGTTCATTCAAGTGTTTTCAATCAGGTATTGAAAACACCTGTGGATGTCACGGAGCAGCAATAAAGCATAATAAGCACCAATTAGGCAGCTTTAAAATGACTGTGATACTCAGCTCCTTCTAGACATTTACTGGTGTGGTTACAAACATGGTGAAGTCAAGAGAATGGTCCAGGAAGACAAGAGAAGAGGTGATTACTCTTCACAGGAAGGGCAATGGCTATAAGAAGATTGCAAAGATGTTAAACATACCAAGAGAGACCATAGGAAGCATCGTTCACAAATTCAAGGCAAAGGGCACTGTTGAAACGCTACCTGGTCGTGGCAGAAAGAAGATGCTGACTTCGACTGCTGTGCGCTACCTGAAGCGTAGAGTGGAGAAAAGTCCCCGTGTGACTGCTGAGGAACTGAGAAAAGATTTGTCAGATGTGGGTACTGAAGTTTCAGCTCAGACAATACGGCGCACACTGCGTAATGAAGGCCTCCATGCCAGAACTCCCAGGCGCACCCCCTTGCTGTCTCCAAAGAATAAGAAGAGTTAACTGCAGTATGCCAAAAGTCATGTGGACAAACCACAGAAGTTTTGGGATAGTGTTCTGTGGACTGGTGAAACAAAATTAGAACTGTTTGGGCCCATGGATCAACGCTATGTTTGGAGGAGGAAGAACAAGGCCTATGAAGAAAAGAACACCTTGCCTACTGTGAAGCATGGTGGGGGGTCAATCATGTTTTGGGGCTGTTTTGCTTCTGCAGGTACAGGGAAGCTTCAGCGTGTGCAAGGTACCATGAATTCTCTTCAGTACCAGGAGATATTGGATGACAATGTGATGCAGTCCGTCACAAACCTGAGGCTTGGGAGACGTTGGACCTTTCAACAGGACAATGATCCCAAGCATACCTCCAAGTCCACTAGAGCATGGTTGCAGATTAAAGGCTGGAACATTTTGGAGTGGCCATCGCAGTCACCTGACTTAAATCCGATTGAGAACCTCTGGTGGGACTTAAAGAAAGCAGTTGCAGTGCGCAAGCCTAAGAATGTGACTGAACTGGAGGCTTTTGCCCATGACGAATGGGCGAAGATACCCGTAGATCGCTGCAAGACACTTGTGTCAAGCTATGCTTCACGTTTAAAAGCTGTTAGTACTTAGTACAACATCCTTTTACAGTTATAAGATTGAATGTCACTTGGGGGTTGAATTAAACTGATAATGATGTGAGCACAGAAAAGACATTTGTGGTTATTTCATTATAAATGTTATGTTATATTTGTCTGACCTACACGTACCTCTTTGATTTAATTGTAAGCAAGATGACTGAATGATCAAAATCAATGTCAAACTGGCCAAAACACTCAATTTCAGTGGGGGTTGAATAATTTTGAACACCACTGCATCTGACGCTGCCTCTATAGGCTGTGTTAAATAAAGACCTATATTTAAACACTATTTTGTTGAAATTATCAGGACAAGTTGATCGTCCTGAGGGACAAGTAGATTGGACTACTACTTAGTCCGTTGGACAAGTAGATTTGTTTTACATTTCCACACCCCTGGACTTTTTTTTTTTTGTTAGCACCAGGGTTGAGCAGTTGGTAAAATTTTGCAATTCGTGTCGCTCCAGAAATCGGCGCAGGCACCAAGTGATCTTTTAGTTACAAAGGCGCTAGAGATCTCTAGCGCTGCCCATGTTAAGTATAGGACTCGGAAAGTACAGTAAGCTCCCAATATGAATCACAAATTCAATGCCCCCCTCCCCGTTTCTAGCAGGAGGCAAATGACCGGTTGGTCCGGCGCTCGACTGAATTTACCTGGTGCTAACTCACACCAGCTGGTAGAGCCCTAAGGGGGTTAATCTCATAGGAGCAGGCATTTTCTCAGGAAGTTTAGGACCTGCTGCAATGGGGTATATTGACCTTTTGTTGGCAGGTTTATTCAATGTATGATCATTGTAACCAAATCCCCATGGTTTGGCCGAAGCCAGGTGTTAAACCTCAGAGTGTATGTATAGTACAGGTTTGTGATTTTCTGGTGGAATGAAGAATAATACAGGGTCTGCTACAGCTCTTGATGGCACAGCTTGTCTCCTGGTCGGACGTGTAGCTCCGGGTCACCATGCTGCAATGGGATATTGCATAGAATTGTAGAAAACTGAATTCTAATCCATAACACAACTAGGGCTGAAACCACTAATTAATAGACAACCCATCAATTAACCTGCCTGGCGGTGTTTCCGAGCGTGACTCAGGGTTAAATTTTGCTACCGCGATCGGTAACCCCGAGCCACACTCGGGCTGGATGCATACTCACCGCATCCTTTGCTCCCTCGCAGTCACCGCAGTGTGATCGCAGCAGCCGGTGACTAAATTTAAAAAAAAAAGGTCCTATAAAAAATATTAAAACTGTCACAGCAAAAAGAAAAACACCTTTTTTTAAAAAAAATTTTTATTGGGAATCAAAAATTTCGCCCAAAAAAACCCTCAATGTTCCAGAAAAATTTGGCTTTTTGCTGAAAATGAAAGAAATAAACTGTTCAGTATTTTTTTATTTTTTTACCTTGAATCCTATGGGATTCTCCTGTATAAACCTGTCGAACTGAACCACCGAAAATCAGGGCATTTCGGTGTAGTTCGGCGTTCTGTGAATGGATTAACCATATCTTCTCTATGGGACAATTTCACTGCCGCTGAATTGCAGTGAACTGCACCGTATTTCGCCAGTATTTGGTGAATTGACGCTTAGTGAATAGAAGAACCGAAATTGCACCGTACAGTGAAATTCGGTGAGTGAATAATCTTTTAAGTGTCCTTTTAACATGTGTTTTGTACAGGAGGCTGCATTGTTTTCAGGCTGTATCTCGTGTCTTTTCGGCAGGTGACTGCGGTGACCATGTAGTGGTGATAAACACAAGACACATCGCTTTCTCTGGAAATAAATGGGAGCAGAAAGTGTATTCCTCTCACACTGGGTAAGCCACCATTAAAACAGAACAATATATGGCGTAACGTCAGAGCATTATTACATGTATTTAACTTGGCGAGGCCACCTGTCCAGCCACCGCTGACTGACTGCCCTCAGAGAGGAGGAGAGCCCTGTGCTTTGAAGTGAGACATACAGTCAGGTCCGGAAATATTCTTTTTGAGAATGTTCCAAACAGTTGTTTTGGCCACACCTAATGTTCTTGCTATCTCTCTGATGGGTTTGTTTTGTTTCTTCAGCCTAATGATGGCTTGCTTCACTGATAGTGACAGCTCTTTGGATCTCATCTTGAAAGTTGACAGCAACAGATTCCAAATGCAAATAGCACACTTGAAATGAACTCTGGGCCTTTTATCTGCACATTGTAATTGGGGTAATGAGGGAATATCACACACCTGGCCATGGAACAGCTGAGAAGCCAATTGTCCCATTACCTTTGGTCCCTTAAGCCCCGTTCACACTGTGCGATTTGAAAATCGCGCGACTTTCTGCGCGATTTTCATATTCGCGACATGGTGCGATAATGTCGCACGACATAGCTGTTTTGTGTGATTTTTGGAAAGCACCACCAATACAAATCTCAAAAAAAGGGTCATGTACCAGCGACCTGCTTCTGCGACGCGCGACATGCGACGTCGCGCGGCAAGATGTGAACAGCTCCATTGAAATGCATTGGAGAAGCTACACAGCGCGACATCGCTCGGATTTTGCTGCGACGTCGCGGCAAAATCCGCGCGATAAATCGCACAGTGTGAACAGGGCCTTAACAAGGGGGAGGCACATCTGCAAACTGCTGTAAGTCCTACACCGTTCACCTGAGTTGGATGTACATACCCTGAAATTAAAGCTGACAGTCTGCAGTTAAAGCACATTGTGTTTGTTTCATTCCAACTCCATTGTGGTGGTGTATAGAGCCAAAGATGTTAGAATTGTGTCCATGTCCCAATATTTCTGGACCTGACTGTATACCTGGCACCATGACCACATAAATTGACCTAAGAAGAGGGGGGGGGTGACACAGCCACAATAAAACTAAGAATTTGGAGATTAACCCTGTAATAGTCACACGAGGTGGTTCCCTCACACATACCATGAACTTCTGAGCCAGTTTGGTGTGTGAACCAGGAAATGTAACGCTCTGGTCCTGATTGACAGCTTCCTGGGTGGAGTTATAATATCGACGTGGAAGCCGTTTTACACAAAAGACTAGATTCATTTTGGAAAGTATCCTTTGCACATTAACCATGATAAATAATGGTTACCGTGCCTAGAATGTCACTTTATGTCATAGGTCAGCAACCTTTGCCCACAAGATGGTTTGGAACTACGTGTCCCATGAGGCACTGCTGACCTATTGAATGGCTGTGCATTGTGGGAGATGTAGTTCCAAAATGTCTGGGGGGGGGGGCTAAGGTTGCCAATGCCGGCTTTTTTTATTTTTTTATTATTATTATATATATATTTAAAGCAACCAAAAATTGAATGCTGCTTTTAACTGTCATCATTCTCTTGCGTAGTGGGTTTTTTTGTTCTGTTTTATTTTGGGGGGGGGGGGTTGTTTTATTTTTCTTCTATTTCCCTCCTTTCTTTCTGTTCAGTTATGTAGAAAATGTGAAAAGTAGGGTGTTGTCCTTGCGGGGGTTTCTCGAATGTACACGGTGTGGTTTTGTATCTGCCTGCTTTTCTGAAGAATCAAGTCTTAAAAAAGGAAAAATCTCATTCTAGGGAAAAAATAAATCCAGAGCTAATTTCTTCTGACATATTTTAATTTATTTTCTCTCTCTCCCCCCCCCCCCCCCTCAGTTACCCTGGAGGTTTCAGACAAGTAACCGCAGCAGAACTTCACCGTAGGAACCAAACAGAGGTGAGCAGTAAGAATTTGCTTTATATGTTCCCCAATGGTGGGGTTTAACTCGTTTAAATCAAACCGCAAGTCGTGTGGATAGAGAATAATGGGTTAATCCGTGTCCATCTCTCTTCTGAGACGTAATTAGGAAGGTCACCCCCATTGTGCCTTTCCTAATCGATCACCCACGCAGCCCCCATACACCCCATTACTTCTCATACTCCATTTACTCTCTCATATCTGTGTGTCATCCCTCTTTTCTTAGATTGCAAGCTCTTGAGCAGGGTCCTTTTTTTTTTTTCCCATCACTCTCAGGGAGTCAAAAGTACTTTTTAATTTTGTGTTTATGTCCTACCCGTTGCACAGCGCTGCGGAATATGTCGGTGCTTTTCTAGATAACGATCGTGGACGGGCATATGTTCTGGCATCCAGATTTTAAAATTTTGTCACCAACAAAACAAAGGAGCCGCATGTGAATGATCTGAGTGGAGAATAACGTGGTTATACAGTGATGGAGTTGGGGAAAACTTTGAATCCTGGGCCAGATCACAACCTGGACGTTAAGCTCCGCGTTTGACACGTATAGCATTACGACTCCAGCGCTTTGCTTCATTTTAACTCCTCCTAAAATGCAAGCTCTGCTTCCCTCTCGGATGCTGCACATTATCGTCTCCTTTACTTTGTACGTGAGATGTCAAGGCGCCCCCCCAGCAGATGTCGAACCAGCTCCTTCTCCATCTGCGCCTGACTTTATTCAGAAATTAATTACGGTACGTCTTTTTTAATTCTGGTATTAAGTGATTTCACTTCAGCACAATCACTTAACACATGAATCTAAGCCCACCAAACAATCCCATACTCGCCTCCGATCCCTCAGAGAGCGGCACGCTCCGCGGTTAGAGGTACACTGGGAACAAATAGTTTGCAGTGTACCTCCGCTATTCCAGCCAGACCTCCGTCGCGAGAGCTCGGGACTGACCCCATGGAGTCCAATGGACTCCTGGAGAGGATGACACCATCGTGACTCTGTTATCATTTAACCCCTCGAACGCATTCCGACTTGAGCTGCTGAGAAGGCGGCTCGTGGGAATACAGACCTTAACGGCGAGCCACAAATGGAACACGGCTCGAGCACAAGGTTTCCATTTGCGTCTTACCTTTTAACGTCTCCGGCCCCTGGTGTTTTGAAATCACCACACGGTAAATGAGGTTATTAAGGCATCGGCACCAGGATTACGCTTTTTAATGTCGCCTCTAGAGAAACCCAGAGATCAAAAGCTCCTCGTCCCCGGCCCTCACTTCTATCGCTCTGTGATTCTTTCCAGCTCTGAAGGACAGCATTTTATTTATTAGTGTTCCAGTCCAACCCATCCCCCCCCTCGCCACAAAATCTGAGTTTACTGCTTCACTAAATCATTTTATCATGTTAATACATTGTCTGAGGAGCCCGGGGGAAGAATGTGTCTTTAAACTTCTCCACTTAAGATTTCACCTGCCGCTCCGCAGCGTAATTACCCCACGCCGGACATATTTGCTGCATATCTTCGCTACAAATGAAACCTGTACGCTTAATCATTAAGCCGCCTGCCTGCCGCCTCCTTAATACAAGTACAGGATGTCCGGGCCAGAAGTATTAGGACACCAACAAAATGACGTGGCGCTGGACGCCCAACACTTTAAAATACATGTATTTTGAGGCGTCCGGGAAGAAGAATTACATTGTATGTAGATAAATGTTCCAGCCAGGATATTACAGGCAGAGTATCCCTTATCCCACATTCTCGGGACCAGAAGTGGTTTGGATTTGGGATTTTTGGAATATTTGCGTGCAATAATGAGATTTATTTGGAGATGGGGGGGCCATGTCTAAACGGTAAATTCCTTTACATTTCATATATACTTAATACACACAGCCTGACGGGCATTTTTTACAATATGTCTAATAATTTTGTCCCCGTCACACGAGGTCAGGGGTAGGATTTTACATTTCTGATATTTTATGGTGGCAATTTAACGTCCCGATTTTGGAGCATTTCTGATTGGCTCATTGCGCAGTCCATCATTATAGTCCGTCATTGTACACGTTTAAGAGAGTTTCAAGGAAACGCGGAGCTCGAGCTATAATGTAAATGTAGTCACACTTTGTGGCCAGCAGAGAGGAGCCTGTGACGAAACCGTCACTTCAAAGTTTATTTACATTAATTTTCTTTACAGTTTATTGTCTCTGTGTATAGTGTTGAGGGTTGTGTGATGTGCTATGCTGTGTCAAAGTGTGTATCTGTATGTTACAGTATAAGTGTTCTGTTTTGCACTCCCAAAAGCGTAGGAGAGGACCCTTGCTCAAGAGCTTGCACTCTAACTTCCTGTGTTTCCCTCTCTGTAAGAAAACTCCTCTGTTCCCCTAGGTCTAGCAGAGTGTTTAGATAAAGACGCATGTGTAAACACTCCATTGTGTTGAAGGCCCGTTCTATTGTTCTGACTGGAGACTCTTGCTGTTATCTGTAATGTATTTGTTAAGGGAGGGGCTGGGTCTGTTTTACCTGTATTTGTGAAAATAAAGCATTCTCCATTTGGATTTTGAATGAGCAACCTCTACATAGTACATGTCGTGTACTGTGTGTGGAAATATCTCCTGTATTCAGCGGAAAGGGGGCATCCAGACGGAGGGTACCGAGCGTGAGGTACCAGGATCCGTAACAGAGCCCTCTGCCTGTCAGATAGGACTTGCCTATATATTGAACATGTACAGTGGGAGGGCTCTGTATATATTTACTGTGTGGGTATTGTAATGTCATTTTCCATAAAACCACTGGGTCCTGTCAATGGCTTTATGGAAAACACTATAGTGAGGGGTTAAGGAGTCCATTGGCGACATGATGAATCGGATGAAGTTTGCGATGAGAGCGAAATAAATATTCAGCCAGCACCGTCACAAGAAGCTTCGTCATTTCATGGCTAATGGCAACAACAATTCCAAGCGAACCGCCATTTATTTATTCCCCCCCCCATACACTTTGAGTAAAAATTCTAATATTCCACCTGATGTCCTTTATCTGGAATACGAAAGGATAATCCAAGTGCAGCAACGTATCCAAATATTTCTAGGCCGCCTCGTTGGTGGGGGCTGAGTGTCGAGTTAATTCATTCTTGCAGGAATAGAGGTTTCCTCCACAAAAAACAGTCCGTTTTCTAGATCAGAACGCGTTGCTTCCCTGTTAAATCTTTCTTCCTCCTCTTGCCACAAGGTGGCAGCATTGCTCAGCGTTTGTACTTGCGCAGACACTTTTTAAAGGGAAAGTCCGGGGATTTGATTTCTTTCTTCTCTTTCCCTAACATGTTTCCGCTTTTTTAATTTTTTTTTAATACGTTTTTTAATTTTCAAGAGAAAGTGAATCATACAATTATTATTATTATTATTATTCTTTATTTATAAAGCGCCAGCATATTCCGCAGCGCTGTACAATAAGCACAGTATAGACAGGGTTACAATACATTGAACAACATTTGACAAACAGTACAGGAGGAGATGAGGGCCCTATTCCCGTAGGAACTCACAATCTGGGAGGGTTGGGGTTGGAAACAGGAGGAGAGGACTGTAAGGTGAGAGTGATTGATGGTTGCGTCAGTGAGTTGGGTGGTAGGCTTCCCTAAATAGGAACGTTTTAAGGGAGCGTTTGAAGGAAGAGAAGTTAGGGGAAAGTCTGACAGTACGAGGGAGAGCGTTCCAGAGAGTGGGGGCTGCGCGTGAGAAATCCTGCAGTCTATCATGGGAAGAGGTGATGCGGGGAGAAGCTAGGCGCAGGTCACTGTTTGACCTTAGGGAGCGGGCTGGGGTGTATTTGGTGATTAGTGAGGACAGGTAGTGGGGAGCTGAGTTAGTGAGGCTTTTGTAGGTAAGGATAAGGATTTTGAACTTAATTCTGCAGTGGATGGGGAGCCAGTGAAGGGACTCGCAGAGGGGAGCGGGTGAGGTGAATTAGCCTGGCGGAGGCGTTCAGGATGGATTGTAGGGGGAGAGGTGGGACAGAGGGAGGCCAGATAAGAGATTATTGCAATAGTCGAGTCGGGAGATTACCAGGGCGTGTATGAGTTGTTTTGTGGCGACAGCGGTAAGAAATGGCCGAATTCTGTAAATATTACGCAGTTGGTATCGGCAGGAGGAGGAAAGAGACTTGATGTGGGGGATGAAGGAAAGAGCAGAGTCAAGTGTAACTCCAAGACAGCGAACTTGGTTTGATGGGGAGATGGTGATACCCTCCACCGTGATCGAGAAGTCAGGAGGTGGGGCGGCATTAGAGGGAGGAATAAGTAGGAGCTCAGTCTTTGACATGTTGATCTTTAGGTGGTGGGAGGCCATCCAGGAGGAGATGCCAGATAAACAGTCACTGACTTTGGAAAGGACAGGGGGAGAGAGATCAGGGGTAGAGAGGTAGATCTGAGTGTCATCAGCGTAGAGGTGGTAATTAAAGCCAAAGCTGTTGATGATTTTGCCCAGGGAGGAGGTGTAGATGGAAAAGAGCAGAGGACCAAGGACAGAGCCTTGAGGTACACCAACAGATAGAGGAAATGAGGAGGAGGAGTTACCAGCAAAGGACACACAGAAGGACCTGTTGGATAAATAGGAGTCAATCCAAGCAAGTGCAGTGTCACCGAGACCCAGAGAGTTGAGGGTCAGTAGAAGGAGGGGGTGGTCAACAGTGTCAAAAGCAGCCGAGAGGTCAAGCAGGATGAGAATAGAATAGTGGCCGTGTTTTTTAGCAGTTAGGAGGTCGTTGGTGACTTTGGTGAGGGCAGTTTCAGTTGAGTGTAGGGGACGGAAGCCAGATTGCAGGGGGTCAAGTAGGGAATTGGAGGACAGGAAGATGGAGAGGCGGTTGAAGACTAGTTTTTCTAAGAGCTTAGAGGTAAAGGGAAGCAGGGATACAGGACGGTAGTTGGATGGAGAGTTGGGATCTAGGGATGGTTTCTTTAGTAAAGGGGTAACTAGCGCGTGTTTGAAGGCGGATGGAAAGGAGCCAGTGGAGAGAGATAGGTTGAAGATGTGTGTGAGAGCAGGGGTGAGGGAGGAGGAGAGGGGAGGAATTAGATGTGAGGGAATGGGGTCGAGCGGGCACGTGGTGAGATGTGAGGAGGACAATAAGGAATTGACTTCCTCCTCAGTGGTTGGGAGGAAGCGGCAGAGGGTGGCAGATGGGACCTGTGGGAGTGGAGGTGGCAGATAACTATCTTGTGTTGGGATGTTGCTTCTGATAGTTAAAGTTTTACTGAGGAAGTAGTCTGCCAGGTCTTGAGCGCTGAAGGCAGCTGAGGGGGGAGGTGCAGGTGGGTAGAGGAGGGTGTTGAAGGTGGACCAGAGCCGTTTAGGGTTGGAGGACAGCGTAGATATAAGAGATGAGAAGAAGGATTGTTTGGCCAAGTGAGGGCAGAGGTGTATGACCGGAGAATAAACTTGAAGTGAACAAAATCAGCTTCAGAGCGGGATTTCCTCCAGGCACGCTCTGCGGTGCGGGAGCATCTTTGCAGGTAGCGAGTCTGGAGGGTGTGCCAGGGCTGAAGCTGGCGGCGTGGGGCCTTACAGAGTCGAAGAGGAGCAAGAGTGTCTAGAGCAGAGATAAGCGTAGTGTTGTAGTGATTAGTGGCAGCATCAGGGCAGGTGAAGGATGAGGTAAGGGAGGTGGTGAAGTAGGTTGGAGAATTGATGGGGGTCCACAGCCTGTAGATTTCTGCGAGTGTGTGTGCGGGGGGGGAGCAGGGTGTTTAGGAAGTCCAGATAGGTTGAAAGAGAGAAGGTGGTGGTCAGAGATGGGGAAAGGGCGACAGTTGAACTCAGAAATGGAGCAGAGGTTGGAAAAGACAAGGTCAATAGCGTGACCATCGCGGTGGGTAGGGAGGAGGGAGGATTGTGTGAGTCCAAGGGAGGACGTGAGTGAAAGAAGTTTGGAGGCAGCAGGGGCGGAAGGATCGTCAATGGGAATGTTGAAGTCCCCGAGAACTAGGCATGGAAGATTAGAAGACAGAAGTGAGAGAGCCAGGTAGCAAAGTGGTCAAAGAACTGGGAGGTTGGTCCCGGTGGGCGGTAGATGACTGCCACCCTGAGGGCCAGAGGAGAGAACAGGCGGATGCAGTGTGTCTCGAAGGAGGAGAAGGAGAGGGATGGGGGTGGAGGGAGATGCTGGTAGGTGCAGGTGGGAGAGAGCAGGATTCCGACCCCGCCACCATTTCTCTCACCCGGTCTGGGGTATGACTCAAGTGTAGACCGCCATGTGAGAGAGCAGCAACGGAGGCCGTGTCAGAGGGAGTTATCCAGGTTTCAGTTAAAGCTAGGAGGTTGAAGGAGTTTGAAAGGAAGAGGTCATGGATTGCTGTGAGTTTGTTGCACACAGAGCGAGCGTTCCAGAGGGCGCAGGAGAAAGAGGACAGGCGCTGAGGGATTATGGGGATGAGGTTGCTGGGCTTGCAGGGAGGTGATTTATGTGCGATGGAGATAGGATGAGAGGGAAGTATTGGATGTGTTGTGGGGCCAGGGTTAGGGGATATGTCACCTGAAGAGAGTAGCAGCAGGAGGGTGAGAAAGAGAAGGTGGGAATGGGATTTGTGGGAGTGGGAGTGATTGGCAGCGCGAGAGTTAGAGGAGACCATGTTCTGAGGAAACAAAGGAGCTCATGCGAGGCCATCATGTGGGACGAGAGGAGGGAGGGAGAGATGCAGATAGTGTAGGGGTCGGTGGTAGAGGGGCAGGAGTTCCATTTAAGGAGAAAAGTAGAAGTAAAGAGTAGAAGCGTGAGAGAAAGCATGATATAGACGTGCGTTTACCCAGAGTAAAAGTGGGCCTTGCAGTTCCTTCCTCCAGTCCCGCAACTCCAGGAAACAACTCTGGATGTCCACTTAAGAATGCCACTGAACTCCAGGAAACAACTCTGGATGTCCACTTAAGAATGCCACTGAACTCCAGGAAACAACTCTGGATGTCCACTTAAGAATGCCACTTGGGGATGTCACAAGAGCCAAGGCTCAGTGGAGCTGGTCTTAAATGTTATAAAGGGCGGACTGTTTACTTTTTAACTGCCTAAATGCAAACACCTGAAGCTGGATGGGCTGTGTCAATAGGGCAGGAGATTCACATGCTAATTAGCAAAGCACATGGTGGAGAAAAACAAAAATAAATATAAATAAAAAATAGAAAATACCAATATGCAGGCGATCAGATGATCAGATGAGATGTGGGTGTCTGAATAATGGGTGATAATGTCTTACCAGCAAAAGTATGCAGGCGATCAGATGAGATGTGGGTGACTGTGGATGATGGGTGATACTGTCCTACCTGTGGAGAGAGGAGACACAGGACTTAGGGATCGTGATGGCGTAGGGGATCTTGGATGAAGCTCCAGGAAACAACTCTGGATGTCCACTTAAGAATGCCACTTGGGGATGTCACAAGAGCCAAGGCTCAGTGGAGCTGGTCTTAAATGTTATAAAGGGCGGACTGTTTATAAAAATACACCATTAAACATTATCGAAAGAAAAAAGGGAGAGTAGAAAGGAGGGGAGAGGGTTGCCCAAACCCTATAGTATAGAAAAAGGATGGGGGGGGGGGAGGAATAACCTGGCAAACACTTGAAACAATCCGTACCGAAATCCCAAGAGGAAAGGCAACCGGGGCCATGCCAGCGTGCAGCACCGAAATCACAACACAGTATGCGTGCCAAAAAACGTAGCCCTCAGCGCCTAAAAAAAAGTCCCCGATTCAGTACCCCATCTGATCCAACCAGGGGGTTCAAGTGTTTATAATAGGATGGGAGAGTGTGTCGCGTTATAGCCGTGAGTTCATCCATAATTTGAACGTCCCTGATTTTAGGATCTATCTTTGCAAAAAGGGGGACTGTTGGGCAGTTCCAAAACTCCGCCAAGACCCTACCAGCTGCCAGGGTGATTTTTGACATTAATTTATTTTTGTGCCGCGACAGATCCGGTAGAGGTCTGGAAAGCAAGTAGGCCCAGGGATCCTTTTCCGTCTCTCGCGGAAGGACTGCCTGGAGCAAGGGGTGGGTCTCATCCCAGAATCTGTATTTCCGCTTTTTAACACCATAATAGCCCTGTTTTCTATGTTTTTAGTACGTTTATTCCTATTTAATAAAAGAGCCGGTGTCTGCCTCTCTCCTGACGTAAATAGAACGATGATCTCCTTGTCTGCTCTAAACCAGTGCTCTGTTACAGTTGCTGTAATGCTTCTTTTACCAAAGTGAAGGCTTTATCGCAGCTGAGACCTTAACCCTTTCACTGCTGAGTATGTGTGGGGAACGTCCTCATTGACTCCTAAGGAAAGATAAGGGTGGAGATAAGGGTATAAAAAAATAATAACAATAACAATACAAAAAAGAAAAATGTGTTGTTTTTTTTTTTTTTTTTTTTTTTTTTAAACTGTGAAATGGCTCAGCAGTGAAGGGGTTAATAAGCAAATCTGGCACCATTCATCACAAGCAACTCCTTATTACTGGCTCTGTGAGGAGTGAAATGCTATATTGGCCACTAGGGCTGTGCAATTAATTGCAATCGCAATCGAATCGCGATTTCCGACCATGCAATTAATAAATCGCATAAGGCTGCAATTTTCGGCTCCCTGTTAACTTCCGGCGGCATGGTGCTTTGGGCGCTCGCAGGGGGAACCACGTGACGAGCCACGTTCTCGCGGCTGGTCACATGGTTCCCCCAGGCGAGCGCCCAAGCTCCGTGCCGCCAGAAGTTAACAGGGAGCCGAACACGTGGCGCACAGAGGTGAGCTGGGGCAGTATCCATGAGCTGGGGCAGTATATCCATGAGCTGGGGCAGTATATCATGAGCTGGGGCAGTATATCCATGTGCTGGGGCAGTATATCCATGAGCTGGGGCAGTATATCCATGAGCTGGGGCAGTATTCCATGTGCTGGGGCAGTATATCCATGAGCTGGGGCAGTATTTCCATGTGCTGGGGCAGTATATCCATGTGCTGGGGCAGTATATCCATGTGCTGGGGCAGTATTTCCATGTGCTGGGGCAGTATATCCATGTGCTGGGGCAGTATATCCATGTGCTGGGGCAGTATATCCATGTGCTGGGGCAGTATATCCATGTGCTGGGGCAGTGTATCCATGTGCTGGGGCAGCGTTTCCATGTGCTGGGGCAGCGTTTCCATGTGCTGGGGCAGCGTTTCCATGTGCTGGGGCAGTATATCCATGTGCTGGGGCAGTATATCCATGTGCTGGGGCAGTATATCCATGTGCTGGGGCAGTATATCCATGTGCTGGGGCAGTATATCCATGTGCTGGGGCAGTATATCCATGTGCTGGGGCAGTATATCCATGTGCTGGGGCAGTATATCCATGTGCTGGGGCAGTATTTCCATGTGCTGGGGCAGTATCCATGTGCTGAATACTGAATACATTTAGAATGTATGTAGCATGTTTGAAAAAGCAAAAACAATTGGCTAAATCGCAAATAAAATCGCAATATTCATTCAAGAAATCGCAATATGATTATTTTGTCAATATTGCACAGCCCTATTGGCCACCAAACTCTTAATATGCATGAGCTGACAGCATCTTCTGGAGTCCATGGGGACCAGAGAAAGACCTCCATGAGATTGCATGTATGCGACCTCACAGGGCCAGCGGAAGGACACTGGGAACTAGGCGTTCACATAGTCCTTCTACTAGTGGAAAGGGGAGGCAATAAATCCATGCAATGTGTGTAAAATACATATAAGGAAAAATTAGTTTTCTTGCAAATCCTGCATTATCTTCTTTAAATTCCAGTGTTTTTAGTTTTGGGATTTACAGAATGTCGTGTTTTTTTTTTGTAAAACGTAATAAATCCAGACTAATAAAAGAAGCATTTTAGCAGTGCAAAACATTTACTTATTTTTTTTGCATGCAGAGCGTTAATCCTATTTCTGTTCTCTGCAAGCTAATCGGGATTGGTATCGGGTTACAAAGTGCAGGGACTGGACAATGGAAAGCTCAACAGTAAACCACAAGATTCATTTTTTTCTTTGTTTTACCCGTTTAGATGAGAAATACATATTTTTTTTTTCTTCAAGTATATTCTCGGATTCCTAAAGAATCAAGATTCAGTTCAGTAGAAAGAAATGTAATCCCTTCACTAACATTTGTCGAATATGCTTGATTTTTCAGAAGCTCCTGCAGAGCCCAAGCTAAAGTCTACTTGCTTTGGTCATATTCTGGAGCAATGCAAAGGAGTCTCATTAATTCATTAATTAAAGTTTCATCGCATTGGACATAACGGCTGATGTGTTGAAATTGTTTGTAAAGCTTTGAGATCCGTTTCTCCTCCTAGGAAATGCGGAGCCAGTGCTGTACGGTACATGTAGTAGTGCTTTGTGGCCAGCAGAGGGAGCCTTCTACCTGTCAAATAGGGCTTACTTACAGTGACCTATACGTTTGGACATATTTAATGGGTGGGTAATGGAAAGTGATTTTTTTTTTTTTTTAAATTTTCATTATTATTTTATTTCCCCCCCCCCAATAGACCACCAGGTCCTGCCAGTGGTTTTATGGAGAATCACTTGGTACTGAAGGTGTTAACTCTTCAGTTTCTGCAATTTCGGGGCAATTTTTCTTTTCACTACGCTGTAATTTTGCCAAATACTTGTGAATTGACAGAAAAATACGAAGCGATTCGGCAGCATGGAAATTGTGCCCTTGAGAATTATCAATTTGTCTACTCGCAGATCACTGAATTGCAGCGAATCGAGCGGGTTTCGGTGATTTCCATTCAAAAATTCATAATTTTTTAAGACATTTATTACTTTTATTTTTTAAAAAGACCAGTTTTATTTTAAAATATATATATATATATATTATTATTATTTTTATTTTTTTATAAAAGGACCATTTTAGATCATTAGATTCATTTTTTTATTGTTTTTTTGTTGTTTGTTTTTTAACGTCCTATTGGAAGAATAGTAGACTTCCTTTTTTCTTTTTTTTCAAGTTTGGTGGAGTTCAGAGGTCAATTTGTCGCTTTTCGTCAATGTTCGATAGCTGCTGCAGCGACTCAATGTTCGGCGCAATACAGCGATCATTTGGTGAATAGCGAATGCTCTGTATTTTTGCCGCAATGGAATTGTGGCGAAATGCGTTGTAATTGTGCTTGGTGACGGGTTCCCTTTAAACGTCTCTTGTCTGCTTGTCAGTGAGGTTGCTTGTTCTCCGATGTACATCAAGAAACATTCACCGAGCTGGAAGGATTCCGAGAGCAAACTTCCCCGCGCAGACACATACGCCCGCATTCTTCTTTAAGCCGTACAGGGTGAATCCATTGCCCGCGGCATAAATTCCTCCAGTAGCCACCTAATTCTGGTATTGCACTGCGAGAAGCCCGCACATTCCTCGCTTCCAGGTAGGCTTCAATCACTCGCCTGACACGCCGTTATCAATCCGTGTAAATGGCGCGGCTTATACCAGGACTGACGGCAAAATCACACCGAAACGTATCACGTCCTCACACCTCCGCAAATACCAGATAAACCTCGAGCAGAGCCGGCTGCACCCCCTGATTCTGTTTGTTGTTTTGATAGTTTAAGTTGTGAAGCGTCGGAGCCGCGTAAACGATAACGAAGGTAAAGATCCCCTAGAACTGCAGAAAGGAGCTGCTTTCCGAAAGTCACCGCTGCGAATCTATATACTGTACTACTATAAACAAAAAATAAAACAAACCAGGAGGGGGACACATCGGCGTCGTGACAGGCTTAAGCAATGTATGGCCATATTTTGTGAACTAAATTCCCATTATTTTTCCACAAATATGTAACGGGTTAAAAGTTGACGATCTTGACAGGGTTAAGAGTTGGAGTCTTTGCAATCTATTTATTCGTTAAATGTATCTGCTACTTTTTAACCCTTTCACTGCTGAGGACGTGTGGGGAACGTCCTTGACTCCTAAGGAAAAATAGGGTTGGAGATAGTGGTTTGTTTGAACTCCGATATCTCACGACTGTTTTCAGCTAGCAGGGTCATATTTGGTATCATTAGAAAGGCCAGAGCATGGCCTTTTGCAATGATACCAAACCTGACCATGTTTAAAGTAAAGAAAAAAAATAATAACCATAATAATAAAAAACGAAAAAATTAGTTTTTGTTTTTTTTTAAATGTGAAATGGCTCAGCAGTGAAAGGGTTAATGTTGTTCAGTGTATAGACTGCGTGTCCCTTATCCGACATGATCCAAACGAGAAGGGTCTTGCATTTAGGATTTTGTTTTGGAAAATAAGCCTATAATAAATGGTTGTTTTGGGATTTGACCAAAGTCTCAACACAAAATCCTATTGTTTCGTACACACAGCCTGCAGGACATTATATATAGTATTTTTAATAATTTCCTCATCCCGTGAGATGTTATTTTTTTTTTTTTTTTTTTTTTTATTATTCTTTTTTTTTTTTACTTAATTTTTTTCCACTTTTGTCATCATGTCTGCATTTAAGAAGAAATATTTTTTTTTTTTTTAAAAAAAGTAGAAATTTTGAATAAGGGATACACAAGTTGCCATACTGTTTGTACAGTAATATGCGCATGTGTATAAATCTTTATATTGAGAAGGAGGCCTCGCCGCCGGCAGTCAGGTGCTTGGAGTATTGACAGGCATCTGCAATGTTTGGCCAAACTGTTGGCGTAATCCCCTTTTTTAATACAACGTTTAGACCAATACGTCGGATAACTTGCTAAATAAAAGCTCCCGGCGTTGGTTCTGCTGTCCACGTCTGCTGCGTGACATTGTGCCGTCTCATATTGACCCAGTAGATATGTCCAAGCCTCACCGCGCGGTGCAGAGCTTGCATCTTCTTGAAGGCCAGTTTCCAATCGACACTTGTTTCGTGCGGATATGGCTAAGCTGGACTTCGGTTCTGGTCCGGTCCACACGGAAGGGATCAAAATGACGAGCACGTGGTATAGGTTTCCTCTATCGTAAGCTTTTTGTTCTTGGTCAGGAATTATCCAAAAGGGGATCTGCGGAGCTCTCCTAAAATGTCCATCCTAATACACTGCGCCTTAATTCGACGTTTACATCATCATTTTTTTCCCTGTTAGATAGATCTTATTTTTTTTATGTGACCGAAGGGACTCGGTGGAAATGTAGCTTGTGAATTCAGAGCGTTTATAAATTAGTGTGTATGTGTGTATAATCGGGGGGTGTAATATATATCGACAGGGTTATTCAAAAGATCTGAAAAGTCACCGCACGTTCGGTGACTTTTCGTTCCCTGCACTTCGGACAGAGTCGGCGATTCCTAGTTCACCGACCCTGCGGTGCATTCAGAAAGTACCGCAGGGCCCCCCGTAGTACAGGCAAAACTCACCGCAAACCCGCGGAACACTTACCGGACACTCACCAAAAACCAAGCCGAACATGACAGAAATTCCGAGTAGCCGCTGGAAAAAGCCGACACGCAGACGAACGAGGTGGAAAAAAAAAAAACAACAAGTTCGCTTGAATGTTTGAAATTTGAAACGTTTGCAGAAAAACTACTGAACGAAAATGTCTGGAATTTACATATAAGATCCAATGAATGATAATAAAAAGGGCTGTTACAAACAAA
Organism: Leptobrachium leishanense; assembly: GCA_009667805.1. Taxonomy (NCBI): domain Eukaryota; kingdom Metazoa; phylum Chordata; class Amphibia; order Anura; family Megophryidae; genus Leptobrachium; species Leptobrachium leishanense. Next base: position 28,897,571 of record CM019067.1, on the reverse strand, counting down.
AGAAAAAACGATTTAAAAAAAACACGAATTTAGGCATTTTTTGTGTGTTTTTAAAAAAAAAAACTAAAAGAAGTAAAGAATAACCCGATATAGTTCACATACAATGCCAAATACTCTTACACTCACAAACTTTCTCTCACTTCCAACGTAATCCTATTCCTCATCAAAAGCCGGCACTCTGGGGTCTTCGTATAAAACATCAAAACTTTATTTGGATTAGGGCTGTGCAATTAATTGCAATCGCAATCGAATCGGGATTTCCGACCCTGCAATTTCTAAATTGCATAAGGCTGCAATTTTCGGCTCCCTGTTAACTTCCGGCGGCATGGTGCTTTGGGCGCTCGCAGGGGGAACCGCGTGACGAGCCGCGTTCTCGCAGCTCGTCACATGGTTCCCCCAGGCGAGCGCCCAAGCACCATGCCGCCGGAAGTTAACAGGGAGCCGAACACGTGGCGCACAGAGGTGAGCTGGGGCAGTATCCATGTGCTGGGGCAGTATCCATGTGCTGGGGCAGTATATCCATGAGCTGGGGCAGTATATCCATGTGCTGGGGCAGTATATCCATGTGCTGGGGCAGTATATCCATGTGCTGGGGCAGTATATCCATGAGCTGGGGCAGTATATCCATGAGCTGGGGCAGTATATCCATGAGCTGGGGCAGTATATCCATGTGCTGGGGCAGTATATCCATGTGCTGGGGCAGTATATCCATGAGCTGCGGCAGTATATCCATGAGCTGGGGCAGTATATCCATGAGCTGGGGCAGTATATCCATGAGCTGGGGCAGTATATCCATGAGCTGGGGCAGTATATCCATGTGCTGAATACATTTAGAATGTATGTAGCATGTTTGAAAAAGCAAAAACAATTGGCTAAATCGCAAATAAAATCACAATATGATTATTTTGTCAATATTGCACAGCCCTAATTTGGATCGATAAAAATGTCAACGATCGTCTCCGCTCATTTCCCCTGCGCTTTCAGCATGAGGCGTGTTCAGTTGCTCAGCCGCTGCAAGTGCCAAGTTAGTAACTTGCCATTGAATGCCGTTCTGCCGCTCAGCACTGCTAATTTAGCACTTGCAGCGACCCGGAGAGGTGCTGCGAGTAGCTGAGTGTGACGTAGTAAAGATGGCTGCCGCCATGAAGCAAGTAACAATTCAGTACGGCAATGTTAATTTTGAAGTTTTTGATCACCAAAGCACAAAATATTTATTTATTAATTTATTTACCCCATGCACATAGACATATATTACAGTTCAATTTATATTTTGTTTCAGAAGTAAACATTACGTTTATTCAATAAAAACTATCATTTGTGGTGTGTGCATACAAAACGGAATTGTGCTTACTGTCACGACCACTATGCGCGCTGCTGCGAAAGACGCTGGGTTAAGCCGCTCACTATCTGTCTATCCTAGACCCAGATAATGACTGCGTAGACAACAATCCCCGGGCGCTCGCTTACCTATCCGTCCCCGCACACATTCTCTCACAACCGGTACGTAGAGAGCGATACAATGGTCCCAGGATTGCAACGCAGTACCAGTCTTCTCTTGAATTGGGTAGTGACTACGTTTCCCACAATCCCTGGGGCCATTTTCTTATTCTATTAGTTACACTGCCACCAGTTCCCCTGAACACTACGCGTGTTGCGGCTAAGGACGTAGGGCTAAGCAACCCACTATCTGTCTATCCTAGACCCAGATAATGACTGCGTGGACAACAATCCCCGCCGTCCCCAGCGACCGCAACTCTCAATTTCGTAGCTACCCGAGCTTAAAACAACAAACAATACTCCAGTCTCTTCAGTTAGCATGGATCGAATATCAGGCAGAAAGCAGATCTTAATAAGGAATATTTATTATGATATAGAAAAGATTATCACAGTGCATTTGTTACAAAAAGATGGATAGGATAAATCAATTAATTACACATTACACGCAAACAAATAAAAGGGAGATAACAGCAGATCCTAGTTACTTACAATATACGCTAGACGTTCAGCCATAGGGAGATTCTATTAGGAGCTGGCAGTTTTCCCTCAATTCTCAATTTACCTCCAAGGAAATGGCCCCAAGCTCATGCTTGATTCAGAATATATATAGGGCTGCCCTTTTTCTAAGTACAGCCTCCTAGCTGGTAGAGCCTTTGCCTACAATTCCCAGAATTCCTCTCTCCTGGGCACGCTCATTATGTTTCTTCATTAATTTTAATTCCCTGGTCTATCAATCATCTCCCAGAGACCACCTCTAGTGATCAAAGGATGTGATTGCTTCTTTGATATGCGGTTGGGGTGCCGCTCCGGCTGCGTCTTCTCCCTGCCATGAGCAATTGCCCCTCCTGCCTGCTGGGAAGAACCAAAAGGGTGATTTCTTTAATTCACACCTTCGCTGACTTCACAGAGTAAATGGTCACTGACCTGTTAATTCTTTCCTCCAGCAGGCTTGGAAGCGCAGGCATTGATTTACTAGGACAGCTGTGCAAGATGGCCTGGTATACAGTTTGGTATATATATATATATATATATATATATATATATATATATATATACCAAACTGTGTCCCAGCAACGACCTTTCATGTCTCCATACAGGTAGAGTTTAGACGCCACGGTGCACACTCCACGAAATTCGTGTGTATATCCAGCATGAGAGGAGTCGCACACGTGTATTTAAAACAAAAAAATTTATTGAATCATGTTTAAAATAAACCAACGTTTCGGCTCACGTCTGAGCCATTATCAAGGATGGTTGATATATACACACAGATAGCTAGACACCGAGAGATGGGTATGTCTACCTGTGACACTGACTGCTTTTCTTTATCATATGTACCTCAACTGTTGTCCAAGTCATACGAAAGTGTGAGCGAAAAACAATCTGAATCTTTCATTAAGAAATCGTCGGCCATTTTTCTTCGAAATTCGCATCCAAAGCGTTCAGTGACACTGCTGTATCAAACTGAATTGCTGCGCTGCAGCAATTCAGCAGTTGCTGAGGAACTGAACGGGGCTCTGATGAAAGCTTACTGGAAATGAGTGGAGACTATCGTTGACATTTTTATCGATCCAAATTAAGTTTTGAGGTTTTCTATGAAGACCCCAGGGAGTGCTCTCCGGGGAGTGCTGGCTTTTGATCAGGAGACTAATATATATATATATATATTTCTCCTTATGAGGTGTGTATATAGCGTATATCTCTAATATTTTAGGATATATATTCATATTCTGTTTATAAATAGTAGGTATTTGCATGTTGTTTTTTGTTTTTTTTATCAAAGCTGCCATCACATGTACATTGTGATAAAATGTGTAGATTAAAAATCCTAAATGTGAATGTTCTTTACCTCTCACTTTATGTCGCTTAGATCGTGAGGCTGGCTATATATGGGATGCTGCCGAAAAACCTGCACCGACGAACCATGATGCAGCGATTGCACCTCTTCCCTGAGAACGTAAGTGTGGTGGACTGCGGTGAGATATGCCCAGTGGTAGCACCATGTCGCATGTATGTACATTGACTGCCACTTTTACCTAATGTGTTACGCTATGGGAGCGCTGTCTCTTTGCTTGGGTTTCATTCGAGGCCAACCGCAGGACAAAGAAGGGATACACCACCCTAGATCTGGTGTGAGGCGCTTCAACCCAGAGCCAGGGATACACTAGGCTCTGTAATCTGTGAGTGAGACTTTTGTTCTATTCTCCCTATAAACACATGAAGCAGTCTGCACCATTATCTTTCTTTATTCTTTCTCCCCTTATATTAACTACCCACCGAGGAGAGGAGCTGTGACAGTGGACCATTCATCTCTGCAACACGACTCATACGCTGTGCAACCACTAGCGACCACAGAGCTCCCGGTTTTTCATATTTTGCACACTTGCACGTGCACTTTACTGTGGTCTAGGACTCACTGACTGTTCAACCCTTTAGAGAACTATTAGCACTTTGTGCCCTAGCGCACAATTTATAAATGCACTTTATTGAGGAACGGTTTTTATAAGCACATGCACTTTATTGTTATGCACAATTCTTGCATGTCTAGGTTTTGTCATTACTAACTGTGAATTTACGCATTGACTGCTGTTTTGCACTTCCACTGTCATTGTACGTCTCTTGGGACCTGATGGTTCTTGGCGACACATATCGATCCTAAGCTCCCACACAAGCACCTAAAGGGCCTTTTTCAGGCCAAGGTAAATAGGATTTATAGAAATACCACTGCGCCACTAGGACCCTCTATTGTTTCCTAATGTGACATGAGACCAAAAGGGGGGGGGGTACTTAAGATTCAACGGGCGCATTATTAAAATTTTATAACGCCAACATTTTCGCAGCACCTCCGGTCTGAGGCAGGGAAGTAGAACAGCAAAAATGCCAGGTTTCCGAGGGAACCCGGCCCCATGGGGTTTATGCCCTTTTATAATGATTTCTTTTTATTTTTTACGCGGCGGTGATTAAAAGGTATTTTCTCATTTTCTTTTTTACTTTTCAAAGCCGTCTGCAGGCTTTTATATTGTTTATATTCTGGTTATCGTTTTAAAAATTGTGCAAATCTAATGACTGTCGATACTTTATGGGTTAAAAAAAAATGACCCCTGAAAAGGTCCCTTTAACTGGAGCGGCCCAAGACTGTGTTTGTTTTTAATCCTTTTTAAAAAGGATAGAATGGATCATTCGTCCCTCCTCTGGCGCACAGCCAGGCGATTGTATCCTCTCATTGCTACATTAACGTTGGAGCTGCAGCTCCAGGTCCACGACCTCAAAACCGTGAAAGGGGCGCTCTACACATCCTGTCCACTTTACTGATCCTGTCCACTTTACTGATCCTGTCCACTTTATTGATCCTGTCCACTTTATTGATCCTGTCCACTTTACTGATCCTGTCCACTTTATTGATCCTGTCCACTTTACTGATCCTGTCCACTTTATTGATCCTGTCCACTTTACACTTTTAAAGTCTCCCAGGTCCCTCGATCTGGTGTTATCGGTGGGTGAAGTGGAGGAGTTTCCTCCAGCGTCACCAGCAGCCGGGATTTTAATTTCCTGGCTGACTGTCACCAGATGGGTCACTAGTGACATCAGCACGAAGACGTCACCCTCTCCGAGACCAATCGCTGTAGCAATCTGTCTCAGAGCCAGCGATGGATCAGATCTGCACATGCGCGCAGGTCCAATCCATCGTCCTGTGCAGTTGCTATGAATCTTGCGTATGTAAAGTGCCCAAGTCTCGTAGCAGTGCGCAGTTTGCACTATGCAAGTAATGACCGCTCTCTTAATTCGGACACATCCTCCTGGAGCTCTCTATAGGTCACGGTTTAAATATTCCCTGCAATGAGGCACCTGTGACCAGGAAGAGAGAATTTCCAGCATGCGCGTCTTAAAGGAATTCTACATACTCCTCCCTCCCTTGCTAATCTGGCTTTTAGAGGGTTAACTACAGTTACAAATGGCTCCAGAGCAATAAATTCGGCAAAGCGGGCGGGCTGGATCATGTCTTGCACTTACATGTCAGATACTGAACACAATATAGTATGTTCTTTTTTCTTTCTTTTTTTCGAAACATGAAAATATTTCCTTGATCTCCCTCCAAGGATCCGTTATGTAATCGAGCCCTTTAGCATCTGCCTAGTCAGTTTGCAATTTGATTAAAAACTATTATATTTATGTAAATCAAATCCTCCTAGATTTGTAGCCCTTTTTGCTGTTGATTTTGGCTGCTGACGGATCCGGTGCTTCTCTTTTTTTTTATTTTTTTATTTCATTAAATGTGTCAAACTCTTTTATATCATTTTTTTTTTTTCTTTTGAGGGACACATCAGCCACTGTACTCTTTTTAAAGCGTCACTACCACCAAAAAATAAAATGTCCTTTTATTGTGTTTATTTATGTTGCTGATACCATACATGTGCTTTGTTTTTCTCTTGTATGTTTAGTTAACCCCTTAAAGACGCCGGACGTACCATGCCGTCCTGCATTAGGCGGGCTTTAACGCCCCCCGGACAGTGTGGTACATCCTGGACGTCCTAACCCCGCCGGCACCTATACTCACCTCTCCCGGTGGCTCCATCGCAGATCAGTCTGACCTTTCCAGGGATGTATTCTTTTAACCCCTTAGTCGCCGGGCCGCCATCTGGTGCCGGATCGCAGCCTTTTTTTCTGGTGGGGGCCACCATCTTGGATGGCAGCCCCTCCTCTGGGTCCCCTCCCCTCGTCAACTGACTCAGATAACCAATAATAGGGCCAATACTATTCAATTTATTTATAAATGACCTTGAGATAGGCATTGAAAGTCATGTATCAGATGACACAAAACTAGGAAAAGAAATACAATGTGAGCAGGATGTTACTTCGCTGCAGAGGGATTTAGATAGATTGGGGGACTGGGCACTTAAATGGCAGATGAGATTTAATCTAGATAAATGCAAAGTTATGCACTTTGGAGTGAAGAACACACAAGTAATTTATACCCTAAATGGTACGGAGTTAGGGAAATCCAAGCAGGAGAAGGATTTGGGAATAATGTCAAACAGCAGCCGCCAAGGCCAGCAAAGTATTGGCATGCATTAAAAGGGGAGTTCACTCTCGGGATGAAAACATAATTTTGCCTCTGTATAAATCAATGGTCAGGCCGCACCTTGAATATGCCGTGCAATTTTGGGCACCTGTCTTAAAAAAAGATATTATATCGCTAGAAAAAGTGCAGAGACGGGCAACTAAATTAATAAGGGGGATGGAAGGGTTAAGTTATGAGGAAAGACTAACAAGCTTAAACCTGTTTAGTTTAGAGAAACGGCGCCTTAGAGGGGATCTGCTAACCTTATATAAATATATACGGGGCCATTATCAACCATTGTCTGATGTCCTATGTATAGACCTGTTAATGAATAGGTTAAGGTGTCATCCATTTAGACTGGAAGAAAGAAAATTTAGCTTAAAGCATAGGAAGGGTTATTTTACGGTGAGAACAATAAAGCTGTGGAATTCTCTGCCTGTTGAGGTGGTTGGGTCAGAGTCTGTACAGACTTTTAAAAAACGACTGGATGACTTCCTGCAGACACAGAATATTAAGGGTTATAATATTTAATATGTTGGTAAAAGCTTCTTGATCCAAGGAGAAATCTGACGCCATTCTGGGGTCAAGAAGGAATTTTTTCCCAGTATGTTGCATATTTCAGACTGGGTTTTTTGCCTTCTTTTGGATCAACAGCAGTAGGTTATGTGGGAGAGGCTGAACCCGATGGACGCATGTCTTTTTTCAGCCTATATAACTATGTAACTACTATGTAATAACGTCAGTTAACCGGGGAACCCCTAGCTGCCCAGGGATTTCCTAAGGAAATCCTATAGTCGAGATAGAGGGGTTCAAAGAACCCCCCCCTATCTCCTGATCGGTGGCAGTTAGAGGATCATTTCTGCAATCATTGGAAAGGCCAGAGCATGACCTTTCCAATGCTAACAAATATGACCATGTTACAAGTAACCATAACCGTTTAAAAAAATAATAATAATATAACCGTTTTAAAAAACATTAAACCCGTGCTTCTTTTTTATTTATTTATTAATGCAGCATTATTGCTCACATTTCAATTATAATGTAAACAATGATGCTTCACTAATGATTTGGGGGGGGGGGGAATTTAGCTAAAATCACATAATAAAAATAAAGTAATGGGTTACCAGTTCTAATTTTTTTAAAAAGCCTACCCCATAGAATATATAACCGCAAAGGCTCGGAGGATAAAATGTGGAAAAAAACACAAAATACTTTTACACACTGTGGATGATTGAAATTTTATTAAAGTAAAAAAAAAAAAAATTTTAGTTATAGCATTCTGGCAGGGCATGAAGTATACATATAATAATGATATATTATGAATCTGCCGGAAAAAAGGATTTATAATTTGTCTGGGTTGTACAATAAAACGTGACCTAAAACCGCGTTTAAACATGATGAGCAAAAACGGTCAAAATGAGCTCAGCAAACTTCTACTTTTAGAACGAGTGCGGAACTTGTAAAATTTCCCCCATCCTTAAGGGGTTTGGAAAATATTTTCCTCTGTCACCATTGTGCGATATTTTGTGTTTTAACCTCCCTGGCGGTCTCATTTTTTCAAAATTTCGTGTCTAAAAGCTTTTTTTTTAAAGGAATTGTGTTTTTGTACATAGTTAGCCTGTAATAATTAGGAATCATGCACTGAAATCCGTGCAATCAAGAGTCCTTACTGGTAAAATCCTTTATAAATAAATAAAAAATAAATAGTAAATACACTGAGTCCGATAAAGTTTGAAACACGAGATAATAATTTATTATCCCAAAAAGAATTATCCAAAATAATGCAAATAAATGATATTCAATAAAATACAACAAAAAACACTGAAAATTTGAAAACAAGGGTGAGACGATGTATGGTCTATTTCTTATCCTGTAGTGCCACCTAGTGGCCGTTCATAAACATTACAATGTAGATTTGTAAACTGTAAAAAGACTGTAAAAATATTTTTTTTCTGCTGGTCCCGCCCCCTGCATCATGTGACTCGCAGGGAGCCTTACCAGGAAGCAGCTCACCGTGATCACACTGCGGGGGCCAGCAAGGGAGCCAGGAGGAGGTGAGTATGCATCCACCCCGAGTGTGGCTCTGGGTTACCGTTCGCGGTAGCGAAATTTAGCCCCGAGTCACACTCGGGAATACCGCCAGGGAGGGTAAAATGCCCCCCGTATCTTACATCACTTGCTCCTCACTGTGTGGCTTAGGTCATAGAATGGAGTGAATGGGTCAGTCACTGACTCACATTATTGTATTGTGTGGGATGTATTCAAAGGACCTCACCAGGGGGTGGATTAGAAGCATTTTAAGCTCCCTGTCTTATCTCATTCAGCTGCCATCTCTTATCTCAGCCTGGAGAACGATAGCCCACTGCAGCCTTATCTAAACATTCCCTCCCCCACCTCATTAACTGTTAAATACTGTAGATTGGATAAACCACAGCAGTAGTAAAAATGTGTACAGATTTTAGTAAATGTTGCATCATGGGAAAAATCCACAAAATGGAAACCGGAGATCAAAAAAACCTTAACTTTATTTTTCCTTTTTACATACAATTACTTCAGATTAAAAAAACCAAACAGCAGGGTGTCTTTCATAAGGTTTTTATTTGTAATGCACAAGTAATCCAATTACAGTTTATGTTACTGGTAGTGTCCCTTTAAATGGGGAAAATAACCCTTGATCCCCCTTCCCATCCCCTTTTGTTTGGATGTGGCTGGATTCCTGACCGTCAAACTAGATCAGGTGTCAGCAACCTTGGCTCCCTGATGTTTTGGGAACTACATTTCCCATGTGGCTCAGTCAGCCTAATGGGTGTCTGAGCATCATGGGAGATGTAGTTCCCAAAACATCAGGGAGCCAAGGTTGCTGACCCCTGAACTAGATGCTACTTCTGAGACCCACAGAAATCACACCTGCATTACCTTGTTCGACCAACAGAGGGCGACCTCTGCCTATCACATAATGCATACGGTTTGTAAATGCAATGGAATGATATTGCAATGCATGTAGACTGTGGTTGTAGGGTTAAAGAATAATGTAGTGATCTCTTTTCCCCATAAACCTGCTTGGTATGGAAGGGGATAGGGCTGCGGTAAAGAGTCTCCACTGTCACTATGGCCGCTCACGTAAGCCATCGCGGTGTCTCAGAGATCCCTTTAAGTTAACGTTGTGGAGAGTTTTTAATATTTTCTTGTTTTGTTTCTCTTTTAGGATATTCCAGAAGAGATAAGGAAGAATCTTGTCACCGAGATCTCACAACCCAGGAAAATCCCCAGGAGGTTGGATGAATACTCCCAGGAGGAAATCGACGCTTTCCCCAGGCTCTGGGTTCAGTGAGTGTTCATTTAGGGGGGGTTCTTTCCGTATTGGCAAACACCCGCTTTGCAGGGACAACTTGTATTTTTGTGCTTTGCGTACGAGTAACAATGTTTCCACGTTGTAGAGCATCGCTCCCATCATGCGAGGCCAGGCAGGTGCCACCACGATTTACAGGAACTGACCGGGCACTCAACCTCTTTTTTTCAGAACATGACTACAGCTCAGCAAGGTTTCGGCAGAAAGCCAGCTCGTCAAAGACTTATTGCCGAAACATTGCTTTGCCGTAGTTGTGCTTTCTAATAAACTTGTCTGAAAAATGAGGTTGAGGTCTCCGTCCAGTTCTTGTTTTGTTCTGTGCATAAAAATGTCTGCTTGTAAAACCTAAAGCTGAGAGCGGCTCTATTCCTAGGGAGCGCTAACTGTAGCGTTCGGGTGAGTAAGCGTTAATGCCGGGATAAGTGACTTTAACGCATGCCCCCCTCTTCCTGACGCTAAACCCCTAAAAATTCCCTTAGAGCATTGGTGATTGCGCGAGCTTGCGTCGGCTTAGTGTACTTTGCGCTCCTCATGTTAAATATAGAATGCGCAATTCCCAAATTTTCCTAGTCCCGGTGACGGAAAGTTTGGATTTTAATAAGGACTCGGAGGCGAGTATTTGCAATCTCTTTCTTTATTACCCCTATAGCAGTAAAGAAAAGTGATAACAAGAACATGAAAAAAACAGGTCAAGCCCCCAACGTGGGGTACCCCTCCTCTTAGTAAGCCCCGCCCCCTAGTCCATAAACAGTCTGGGCTGGAGCAGTAACGTCCTCTTTCTTCATGCGACTGGAACCACAAGATCAAGGAACAGCGAACAGTAGCTCCGTGCATAGCGCACGGCAATCCCGCAGGAAGACACAGTCCATAGACTATCAAGCAGCTGTAAGAAGAACAGAACACGAAGGCAGGCATTAGGAAGGAACAACACCGAACCCTCGGGACCCCGCCCCCAAGCAACAGGAGGCAAACCATGTCTAATCGTGCGCTGCGCCTAAGTACAACCATCTCGGCCGGTCTTGAACACACACCCCTCAGGGCGGGAGAGGTGGGAAATACTCGCCTCCGAGTCCTTATTAAAATCCAAACTTTCTGTCACCGGGACTAGGAAAATTTGGGAATTTTAAGGCAGGCCTCGGAGGCTTCATATTTGCACGTTCAACGCATCAGTGCTTGTGACCAGTGAGAGACTGGCTTAAAATAAAATGTACGAAATGTAGACTCACATGACCAATCCGCCGACTTCATAATGTCCTCAAGGCGGCAACCCGCCATAAAAGCATTAGAAGCCGCCGCACTACGTATGGAATGAGCGCCAAAGCGCGAAACATCAACCCCAGCAAGATCCAACAGCCACCGAGCCCAACGAGCCAAAGTTGGGGAGCTAACAGGCTTATGAGGGATCCGAAACGAGATAAACAACGGGGACCTCGGCAGGGGACGAAGAGCTAATGTACGACTCTCATACTCTTGAAGGCAAAGAACCGGACACAATTCAGGAATCATCGGAAAAGCCTGAAAAAACACCGTACGAATCAACGTCTTGGTACAACGTGAGACGTCGAAACAAACGCCATCCGGCGAGAAGGAACGTACACCAAAATCCAGCGCCCTGACGTCCCCGACACGTTTACAGGATATAATGCAGAGCAAAACCAACAGTTTAGCCGACAACTGACGTAAAGACAATGAAGCATTAACTGGCCATGAGCGGAGGAACGACACCACCATAGTCACGTCCCACGTAGAGGAGTAACGGGGTGTCGGGAACGAGACAGACGTACCCCTTTTGAGAAGGCGGCAGACCAAAGGGTGTCTCCCCAGGGGGGAATGATCAAAACCCCGATGGCCCGCCGACAATGCTGACCGGTACACATTGATGGTACAAAAAGCCAAACCCGAATCAAATAAAGACAGGAAATCCAGAACAGTCTAGAGGGGCAGAAGTGGAATCTTCACCCCTTCGCAAACACCAACCGTGCCAAGCTGACCAGACAGAACGGTAGGCCCCTCTCGTGCCCGGGGCCCAAGCATGTTGGAGCAATTCCTCAGTTCTTGGCGAAATTCCTGTGGCCCGCCACGAGAACCGGAAACCAACCAGACCACTAGGGGTAGTTGACCCTCCAGCAGCAATGGGTGAGGGAGGCCGACCGTTCCCGTAAGCAGGGACGACGAGTCTGGAATCCGCCTGGGCGGGGCCAGAGAGTATTCCAACAGGAGGGGAAACCATGGCTGGGACCGCCATAGCGGTGTCATCAAGACCAGTTCCGCACCGGTGTCGTAAAGACGCCTCAAAACACGTAACAACAGCTGAAACGGAGGGAAGGCGTAAAGACGACCCTCCGGCCACACCTGAAGGAAGGCGTCCGTGCCCTCCGCCTCCGGATCCGGACGCCAACTGTAAAAAGCCGGCAACTGCCGATTCAGTCTGGATGCGAACAGATCCATCTGGAGAGGACCCCACAGCCCGTCTATGGCGGCAAACACAGATGGCATTAGGCGCCAATCCCCCGAATCCGTCAGATGGCGTGAATTCCAGTCCGCCACTGTATTGGCGAGACCTGGAAGATACTGTGCCACCACGAACAGACCGCGGGGAAGACAAAAATTCCATAGATCGGCCGCCGCCGACGTCAGAGCCATCGACCGAGGTCCCCCCAGGGCATTGATGTACCGGACAGCCGATAGGTTGTCCAGTTTCAGAAGGATACAGCGGTGGTCGGTCCCCCTGGAGAAACATTTCAGGGCGAAAAACGTCGCCATGAGCTCCAGAGCATTGATGTGGAGGTGTAACTCCTGGGTCGACCAACCACCTCCTGTCTCCGTCTCGGCGCAACGCGCCCCCCAACCCGAACGACTCGCGTCGGATTCTATGGTCAGTGACGGTACGGGAAGACGCACTGGGCGAGCATTCCAACGAGACCAGTCCGTGAGCCACCATGTCAGATCCGTCTTCGCATCGTCCGAGATGGGAACCCTGCGGGAATAATCCGCCACCGACCGGAGAGAATGGGCCTTCAATCTCTGGAGGGCCCTGTAGTGTAATGGAGCAGGCAGAACCGCCAAACGAGTCGCCGCTAGGAGACCAATCACCCTCGCCAACTCCCTCAGGGTGGGTGAGTGGTCCATGAGGAGGGAGCATACCTCCTTGCGGATGGATCGGACCTTGGGAAGCGGGACGCTGAGCGTCATGGCATGCGGATCTAGGAGGAAACCCAGAAATTCCAGACAACGCGTGGGAACCAACAGAGACTTCTCCACATTGATCAGGAAGCCCAAGTCCTGCAAGAGGGAGAGCGTCCATGACAAATGTAGGCAAAGGGACTCCGAGGAATCCGACATCAACAGGATGTCGTCCAGGTAGATCACGAGCCGAACACCCCTCACCCGGAGGGACTCCACAACTGGTTTCATAAGCTTCGTGAAGCACCACGGAGCGGATAAAAGGCCGAACGGCAGACACGCAAAGCGCCACATGTGACCATGCCAGGGGAAGCATAGGAAATCTCTGGAAGCTGGCGTCATGGGGACGGAGAGGTCTGCGTCCTTCAGATCTAATTTGACAAGCCAATCCCTTTCGTTGAGTATATCCCTGTGGGTATGAAAACCTTCCATCTGGAAATGGCGGTATGACACCCATAAATTCAATTCCCTGAGATTTATAACGGGGCGTGTCCCGCCCCCTTTCTTCGCAACGAGGAACAGGTTGCTCACAAACTTGGAGTCCCAAGCGACTTCCTCTATGGCCCCTTTCAATGCCAGGGCCACAACCTCGTCTTGAACTAACCGTTCCTGTTCCACGGAAAAACTGAGAGGTCGTGGAGGTATAGACTGGAAGGGGGGATAGTCTCGAAATCTATCTCGAATCCTCTGACGGCATCTAAAACCCAGGGGTCTGCTGTAATCAATTCCCATTTCGGGAGACAAAATTGGATACGGCCCCCCACCCGAACAGACAAATGAGGAACAATAAATGGAAGTCTTACCAGTCTGTCGTCGAGTGCGGAACTGGGCTCTGCCACCTCGGAATCCGCGGCCTCTCCAGGCCTGAGCCCGGGCCGAGGGTCCGTAAGCGGGGGGACCAGAATCGGTGGTATTAGAGGTACGGAAGGAGCCTCTGGTAATGCCCACAGATCCAGCGCGGCTGGCAGAGCGGCCCCTTCCTCTACCAGCCCGGTCGAAAACCTTCTTGGGGAACACTTTTTTAATGGCCGTCTCCACCTTATCCAGTGCGGTAAAGGCGCTGGTGCATGTGCCCATATTTTTTATAAAGCCATCCCCAAATAGAAGGCCTTGAGCCTTGGCACCTTTATCCTTATTGGCCATGGATGTAAGCTGAGGATCCATCCTCAGAATCATAGACTTGCTTCTCTCAGCGGCCAAAGCCGCATTCGCACCACCCAACAGGCATAAGGAGCGTTGGATCCAGCCTGTGGCGTCTTCCAGATCCAAGGGGTACCTTTTAAACGAGCATCCTCCACCATGTCAAGGAGGTAAATCAACGGGGGTGAAACATCTAACACTTTATCTTCGCAGACTCTGAAGGCCATATCAACCCCTTTTTTGGGGGACCATCCTTTGTTGGTCATAAATTTTACAAAATCCTCATCCACCACCGGAGTGAGACAGGTCTTGCCCGCGGTGGTAGGACGAGGGCATTCCGCCCTCATATTCACCCTGGTCTCCTTATCCATAGGGAGCCACATGTGGGCATCCACCCACATTTCCACGTGAGGCATCGGGGACCATGCGGTGGAGCGTGGATGTAAGACCCCTGCCGGGGAAAACATCGGGCGGCCCTGAGGGTCACACACAACCTCTTTGGCAGACAGTAAAGGTGGTGGGGGCCTTTCCTCCTCGGCCAACAGGCCAACATCATGCGGAGTATATAGTTCTATAGCTCCATCATCCTCCCCATGCTCGGGTTCCTCACTCTCCGAGTCAGTATGTTTGGGGAGCCGGCCAGTACCCGTAGGTAAAGGCCTATCTTTTGAGACCGCCACCAGCGCCCCGCGGTCAGGGGCTCTCCTTTGCCAGGACACCTCGCCATCATCAGAAAGCAGAGTTTCGGGGATGCCAGCCCCTCTTGGAGGAATATCAATGTGCTTAGTTTTAGCACGTTTCTTAAGGCTAGGTTCAATCGAGCCAGAGGGTACAGCCGGGTCTAGAGGGGGAGCAGGGCCTGCACCGGGAGCGGGGGGAGCCGAGGTAATGGAAGCAACCGCTTCATCCATGGTTCTTCTGAAGGACAGAGACAGTGTGGAGACAGCTGAAGACAGTGAGCGAGTAATGGACGCTTGTAATGCTGCCTCCATGGTGGCAAAACGAGCCGCCGTTTTTGAGCATCTCTTCATGGGGGGGAGAGGCAAACGTGTCCGACTGCTCAGAGCGCCGGGAGCTCCCTGCGGAATCTGATTCCCCAGTATGGGGAGACCTGTCACCCCCAGATGGATTGAGTAGGGCCATAACTCCAGACTATAACACCCCCAGTGATCCGTTCGTGGCAAGGGAGCAGGGATGTGACTGACGCGGGGATACACGCGGTCAGGTGATGCCCCAAGATGGCCGCCGGGATCTCGTGCGCGTCTCCCGCGAGATCCCAGGCGGTCGCGAGGAGACCAGCGCAGGAGGATGGGAGGAATCCGTGTGAGAGTATCAGGCTGCGATTTACACAGGCCTTCAAATAACCAGCGGTAACGCCGAACAACCGGTGGCAGGAAAACTCGAAGGAACCTAAAGCTGGACCCGCCGAGATTTCCCGCCGGGCGGGCTCTGACCCCCGCGGTTATAGCCGGGGTAAGTCAGCACCCGTCGCAGTGAAGATAACTAAACAATATATCTATAACCTGAAAGGAAAAACCTATACAAATATAAAAACAGACAGAGGAGAGGAATATACTTATCTTGTCTGATCAGGAGCAGTAAAGAAAGAGGGCGTTACTGCTCCAGCCCAGACTGTTTATGGGCTAGGGGGAGGGGCTTACTAAGAGGAGGGTTACCCCACGTTAGGGGCTTGACCTGTTTTTTTCATGTTCTTGTTATCACTTTTCTTTACTGCTATAGGGGTAATAAAGAAAGAGATTGCAAATACTCGCCTCCGAGGCCTGCCTTAAAATCAGTTATTAGTGTTTCGTTAAGGTATTACAAAGTGCAGGCGCTAATTACCGCACCGATGGACTAACCAAATATTTAGCTACTACTAAATGATTGCGCTTTTGCAGAATCATTTAGCACCCCCCAACCCCCCCCCCCCCCCATAAAACCCATAATTGTCTCTCATCCCACTGCAAGAACGGTGGGTGGCCTGAACCGCCGCGTGTCTTCGCCGGGAGCAGAGTGAGACTGGAGGCAAATAGTTCCCAGTCTCCCTCCGCAATCACTCTGCAGCACTGCGCGATCTCGCGGGCCAGAAGCCCAACCTTCCATGGAGTTCTATGGACTCCATGAAGTGATACTTGTGGCGGCGAAGAAGCACTACCGCGAATAGCGCTGCGTGCTGGGGCGAGGTGGCGTCTGCTCCAGAATCTAGCCCTAAAATGCAAGGCGCTACGGGGAAGCCTGCAGGCGCAGGTTTTCCCTGTTGGCGTCCCCATTTTAGCGTTGGGTAAAGAATAGAGCCCGAGGTGTTAACAATTTGCAGTGCAATAGCTTCTTGTTTTCTCCTAGGAACTCTTTTCCACATCACCCGCCTGTCTGTCCATTTCTGAGTATTAAAAAAATATATATTTATAAATGTAAGTGAATTAAAATATATATATATATTTCTAGCCGAGGGGTCAGTATTCTTGGCGCTCCAGATGGTTTGGAACTACATGTCCTATGAGGCACTGCTAACCTAATGAATGGCTGAGCATCATGGGAGATGTAGTTTCAAAACATCTGGAGGACCATGGTTGCCGACCCCTCGTGCAGCCTAATCCTATCACAAGGTTTTTCATGTTTACTAGTTCCCCGTCATACAGCCGGCTGGTAAAGTCTCCCAGCCCCTTAGATTCCGTGCATGGTATACATTATATGGAGATGCGGATATTCACTTCCCCGGCATGATTCCACATATCATACAGGGTTATTCAAAGAGAGGTGAAAACCAGGAGAATGACTGGAGAAGTGAAAATTCTAGGTCAAAATCACCAAACAAGAAAAATTCTCCCATTTATCTCCATTTCCAAATCAGCTATTATGACCTAGAATTTTCACTTCTCCGGCCATTCTCCTGGTTTTCACCTCTCTCTGAATAACCCTGTTAGTCTTACATCTTGGCATCAGAGCGGATTTTTGACAGACGTTTTACCATTTGTTCTATATCACATATTGAGCTTTTTGATCGTTATAAATCTTTATCTGCCGCGACTCTAAAGCTGACTTCAAAATAGTGGTGTCTTTTTGGGGTAAGTACGTACCTCTTCCCCGGACACTCACCAATCGATAATGAGGGGGCGTATTGGTACGTCCGCTTGCCGGCTACTGCTGCGTTTCCCTCCTCTGGCCCGCCGACGCATGGCACGCGTCATTGGCTGCCGGAGGACAGCCTGAGTTCAGAGCAGCATGCCAACTGGTGGGCAGGACTACAGGGGCCCATTGAAGCTAGTGGGGCGTGCTATGCTGCCCCGCGGCTACAAGACCCATCCGCCGCCGGGACTGCATAGTTCACCCCCGTGGCGGGAAAGGGTTAATGATGTACCAGCACTCCAGGACATTTCGGCAAAATAGTAACTTTTTTTTTTATTCCATTAAAACATGGCCACAAGTCAACGTTTCAGTCCCTCCAGGGGACTTTCTTCAGGACAAATTTCGGCCTAGAGGGACTGAAACGTTGACTTGTGGCTGTGTTTTAATGGATTAAATAAAAGTAACGTTTTTGCTGGTGTGTGTGTGTGTGTGTGTGTCTTTGTTTGAATAAAGTCTGCTTAATTACTCTTCAAATGATGGCAGTGCCACAATCCTCAATCTCTTTTAGATAGATAGTGTAAAATTGTCTTTATCCTTTTTTTTTTCTTCTTTCATTTTCTTAATCCTCTCTACTACTATTGTATTATGGCGAGCCCCTAAAAAAGTTGACGTCCTTCCCAAAAATATTTTGCAACTCTGCTAAAATATACCAAACCTACGTAGACCTATCTAGAGATGCACCAATACTAGTATTGGAATCGGTGTCGAGACCGGGATCTGAACGAGTACTTGGTACTCGAGCAGATGCCCCCGATACCGGAAGCTGGGGTGGCTGGCTGAATGCTCCGGTGGCATTCTACGGTGCGACTGGCGGCGTTCCATCGAGCGGCCGCAAAGGTTTAGGGTAATCCCACCACCCCCCCCGCGGCCAAGATCTCGGAACAGACACACTCACACAATATGTATCTGAGGTCTGTGCTTGCAGGGGGTAAATGGGGTTTCTCGCCATACATTGTAAAATTAACGTAAACTGGACAGGCGCTCTAATAAATATATATATTATTTTGGTGATTTATTGTGCTATATACGTTGCTATATTATACACCCGTTATCCTCTGCTTGCCTGACAAACGACCCGGGGTACGTTTTAATCCTCCGGTGCAGTATGCAGGTGGCACAGAGCGTAATCCTCTGGTTTGGGGTGGAGAGCTTGACGTTCCCTTTGCAGCTGCTATAGGTTTTTCAGTTTTCGTGGCGTTGCTTTTATGTCGTGCATTCTTCTCGTGGCATTGACTCATCTCGGCCGTTGGAGTGAAATCTCAAAGACTGGGTATTTAAAGTTTCTGACATCTGCAGCTCCGGCCGTCTGTGACGGCGAATCACAAAGCGAGGTTAATCCAGTGTAATGGGCGCACTCGATGCATTTACTGCCCTTATTCCTCACTATGTTCCCCTTTGTGCTGCTTCACCAAAGCTTTTCCGGTCCACGATATGGGCCTCCTCTAAAGGTCTCCGCATGTTCCCTTCCAATCATTGTCTGTCCAGGCTCTTTCACTTCACCCGTCACCATGTTTTTTTGGAGTGTAAATGTGCCGCGCATTCAACTTCTTCTTTTTTTAAAGTCCTCAATGGAATGAATTGCACCCTCGGCCTCCGTAACCTTCAATGTGTTTGGGGGTGTTGAGTAATCTTAAAGGAATGCTTTGAAGTTGGATAGAAATCGAGGTCTCTTCACATCTGGTGGGAAGCCCTTCTCATGCCTACTGTAGTCTTGACGCCCTGTGAAATAAGGACACAGCGAAATCTCTATGGAAGCCATTCGGCCATTGGTGATGACTGGCCAAGCATAAAATTCTATGACTAGAACAATGGACTCCATTTCTCCTGACAGCTCGTCGTCAGACACTCTGTAAAAATAGATTTTATGCTTTCGAAAACCAGGAATTTTGGTGCTGTATGTGTCGAATTCAACTTTAAAGACCTTCTTCACTATTCCAACCCAAAAATGGGTCTCTTTACTCAATGGCCTTTGTTGTCCACTACTGTTAGTATTATGATCCTTTATAGAGCAATATCGGATTCTTCGGTGCTCAGTAAGGCACAAATTGTACTTGTTCGGGTGCCATTTGGTCAAGTACAGTTGAATGACACATAAGTTGGCAGAAGATACAGTAGGAGTGGAGGAACTGACTACCAGAGGTACTTACAATTGGTATGGATCGTCCTTTCCTTTTCTTACTCCTGCCCCCCCTTTCTTTTCACTTTCTTCTCCAACAATTACAAACTTTGGAGACCCAACGTGAAGGACCTAGATGTGATGTTATAGTATAGTTTCTACAGAGGGCATATGGCCGAGATGACTACAAGTTGGAAAATCTTGAAGGGTTTTTGTGTTTTGTTTTTATTTTCTTCATCCACTCCAATACTTGGAGAGAAAAATAAGACGATGGTGAAAACTCACAACTTCTTATATGTTGTCTTTACAGTAAACCATGAAGGTGCGCCATCTCCTAATACCAAGTCAAGCACTAGGTGATGGTTTTGAGGGACGTTATGGTAGTATCAGTTCCATGGCACATTTGGGGGGGGTTTCTTAAGCTTTTAAGCCAGTTATTATTTTATTGCACTGGATCTTGGATCATTTTGTGTCGTAGCTACAGGTAGTAACATTACAAAGTGAGTAGTCCGGCACGGTGATACCATATTCGGTCTCAAAGCAATTAACAAAAGACAGAACATGGACAGAGTAGCCATTTTAACCCACTGTCAATGCTTTACCTGGACATCATTTTTGGGTTTTCCGAGACCCCTTAACGTTTGTTTGATTTGGTTTTGCATTTCTCAGTGAGTTGGGTTATTTTCATCATGGCTCAAGGATATTTGTCTGTAATGCTGCCAGTCTGTTTCTCAATATCTTGATGCATGGATTTATTAGCATGTCTTGGTTTAGTCTGTATGTACAGACCGTGGTCTTTCATCCAAAATCTGGAAATGGCCAGCTGTCTACGCTTCCTGCCTAGATACTGTGTTTCCATTGGAGCCTGTTGCCGCATCGCCTTCCATCACCATTCGATCATGGCCAAATTGTTGAATATGGACTATATGACGGAGTTGTATCCACAGTTCGTAATATCTCAATTTAATCTAAACCATCGCAACTGCAAATAAAGGTCAACGGCAAAGAATTTTGACCTATGAGGATATAAACCGTTGTGTCTCTTTTTTGTGCGGGTTGGTTGGGCAAGTTTTTAGGCCAGGATCAGACGAGCACACGATGTGCGCCTGTACTGACGAGCCTCCTGGCGTCCGTGGCAGTGTTGTGATGCTTCAACGGGACCGGCCACGCGCCGTTGCGGACGTTCTGAAAGCCTCCCAGTCGAAGCGCTATGATGCGTGTTCGACAGGGCCGCAAAGTGAAATCATCCATAGGAGGAGCGAACCTTGCAGCGCTGAGTGCACTAACTGCACTCAGCGAGGTGGCCACACGGGCGTCAGAGTGGAAGGAACGACCACTCACACGGACGTTCCTTCCACTCTGCAAAACGCTCGTCTGACCTCGGCCTTGGTTGACTTGATGGGGTCCTGATAGCCATTCAAGCATCTTAATAAGCCCTTTAGACTTTGATTTGTTGATGTATAACTCAATGTCGAACAGTCTGAGCTCCTAAAATATGAAGCCAGGGCATGAGATGTAATGAGGGTGGTATGCTACAAGGACGGGTGATCCCGCACCTTTAACCTTTTTGGAACAGACTTATGGCATTTAATGGTGAGTAAATTAATGGAAATTCCATTGTTGATATTTCTGTTCACAGATTTAGATCCTAATTTTATGGTTTTGCTTTTGAATACACTTTTTTTACTAATCCCGACACGTAGACAATGGGATGTTGGGCTCCGTCTTGACCTCAAGAAGATTAAAAGTTTCCTAATCCTCCAGATCTTTCCTGAGAAAAGTCAAGTTTGTTTTAGTAAAATGAACATACTTTGGGCATTGTATTTTTTTTATTATTATTGTTTTGGATATGGGACAGATTTCTTTTTAATTCTGGCTTTTTATAGCTCGTGTCGGCGGATCGGTTCCCTCCAGTCATTAACCCTTTCACTGCTGAGGACGTGTGGGCAACGTCCTCATTGACTCTTAAGGAAAGATAGGGGTGGAGATGGGGGTTCCTTTGAACCCCAATATCTCCCGACTGTTTTCAGCTAGCAGGGTCATGTTTGGTATCATTAGAAAGGCCAGAGTATGGCCTTTCCAATGCTACCAAACATGCCCATGTTTAAAGTAAAGGAAAAAAATAATAACAATAATAATAAAAAGAAAAATGTGTTTTTTTAAGACTTGAAATGGCTCAGCAGTGAAGGGGTTAAAGGTTCAACACGCCTGTAGTTTAGATAATGGGAGATGTTGCACAAATAATGAGCGCACTTAAAACGGCCCAGAGGCTCTCTCCAGGTGTTGCCGTCACCTGTAATTTTGTTTAACCAGGAGAAAGAAAGAAAATCTCCAAATTGAGTCCATTTCCGGTACATAATGGGGATGTAAATGGCGTAATTACAAGCCGTAAATTATAGGGAATGCTGTTATAACTGTCTGGTTTCCCATCAGATCGAAAAGGTCAGCTTTCTAGCTACACGAGAAGGTCTTTAAGGTCAAAATGTTTTGATTCCCAGAAGTCTCACCTCCTCCTCCTAGAGCAAATATTCTGTTTATTCTTTTTTTGTTTTTTATTCTTATTATTAATATTTTGGTGCTTTTTCTATTTTATTATGTTGTGAAATGAAATTGTCTTTATGTAACTAAAACAACAACAACAAAAATGTACCTGTGTATAAGCGTAGCTTACGGAAAGGAGTTTTATATTTCATATCAACACATTGTTTGACATACAAACTAAAAAAAAAAAAAAATATTTAAATCTGGAATTGAGGAACACGATGCTTCTGCTTTTTCTTTCGAATTCCTTCACCTTTTTTCCACCCCCATTTTTTTTTTATTTTTTTTTCATTTTTCTTCATCCTTTTTTGTAATCGCATATCGTTTGATATATAAAAGAAAAAAAAATCTAATTTAGAGTTGAGGAACTGTTTCCTCTTCTTTTTATTTCTCCCCCTTTTTTTAATTCTCTCCTCCTTTTTATATATATATATAATAAAAAAATATTTTTATTTTATTTTCTCCTCCCCTTTTATTCTCCTCCCCTTTTTTTTTTCTCTACCCCCCTTTTTTATTCCCCCCCCTTTTTTTTATTTCTCCCCCCCCCCTTTTTTTAATTCTTTTTTATTATTCGTCCATTTCTTCTGCATTTTTTATTATATATATATGTTAGTTAGTTATTTGGCCCTGTCTTGGTCAAAGGATCTTGGAAAATGGAATGAAATGCGGGAAGAGTCTAGTCTTGATTATCATTAAAACTGGGATACATAGAACAAAAACAGCAAATCTTTAGGGAGTGAAAAACTGTCTATAATCTGCAAAATAGGCCAAAGGTGAATAAATATGTATTTTATTTTGCCTGTGATTGTTTTTTTTTTTTTTCTTTTTCATATAAACCAATAAAATGTAAAAAATACGGATGAAGCATCTCTTAGGCTGGGGTCAGACTAACGCATTTTTAACGGGCGTTTAGGCGCACTTAATCGCGGCCGCAGTAGCAGCAAATGACGGACAATATACGAAGTTCGGCCGCACAACGCAATCGGCAAACGAACGCAGTTTTTCGAGAATGCAGAACCGCTAGTACTGACGTACAGAGTGCGCTGCGTCCGCATAGCGGCGTGTGTGCGTGATTAGGAGACGTCAGACGCTGCTCATGTCCAGCAAACATAACGTCCAGACGCCCAAAGTTTCCTGGTTTGGATCCATAAAAAAATCACACACGAAAATGCGCATCGTATTCCGTGAAAAAACCATCAATGCGTTCGGATGCACTTTTAGACGGTCGCTGCGAATAATGTGTTCGTTTGACCCTAGCCTTAACACGACTTCTTTAATAATCCTGTATGTATTTTATTAGGGAGTGTTGTATTCATTGCGGTGTGATTTAAAGTAATGCGGTATAGCCGCCATGTTTTTCAGTTATGCCTTAAATCCTCTGTTGTTTAATAAGTTTTCTGTACCTTTTAATATCTATGACGTTGGTTGTGCTGCTCTTTTGTGACATCTGTTGCTCTTTTTAGTGTTTTTTTTTTTCTCTCTGCCGTTATTATAAGTACCCGTAGCACCAGGTGGCGAGTTCAGCCCCTCTTAATTATTGTATTTGAGACGGACGCACGCATTTTCTGCGATTACAAAGGATATTCGCGGGGACCACAGAGCCCTCGTCATGACAAAGCACCTCGATATTTCTTTGAAGTCTGGAAGGTAGTTAAGGGCAGTAAAAAAAATTTTTTTTAAAAAAAAAAATAAATATCCAAGCTTTGTAATTTCCCCCTTCTTCTAATTAGCATCAACTTTGTGTTTCTTTTTTTTTTTTTCTCTTTGGCGCGTGCGTTTATCTGCCAGGGGTCGGCAACCTTGGCTCTACAGATGTTTTGGAACTACATCTCCCATGATGCTCAGCTACTCATTAGATTGGCTGAGCCTCATGGGAAATGTAGGCTCAAAACATCTGTAGAGCCCAAGGTAGTTGACCCCTGGTTTTAGACCTTGTCTGTGTCTGTGAGGTTAATCAGATCAGCCTGAGGTCTAGACTGAAAGACGAGATGCCCAATTTGTCTGCTCTTAGTGACTTGATTTTGATGTTGACGGCTTTGTGTCATCAACCGTTATGGGAGGTTTGTGTTGAAATGTCCAGTGTCGTCTACTCGCGCCCATGGGCAAACTTTACACACGTAGAGTAGAAATTGTCATAAGTCATAGAATGTAGATACTAGAGTATACCGCTAGATTTTGGTGATAAATTTACCTCAAAATTGGAGGAGCCGCGTTATATTCGAGACCTCTGCATCGTGTGTAAAATAAAAATAAATAATAATAAAAAAAAAATTGGGGATCCCAAGTCTCCGTGACTAGCAGTGGATGAGCCTGCCTGCTAGAGCCAGAGGTCAGAAAACGACGCCTCCCGGCGTGCTTGCTATTGGTGAATGATTCACGGTCCTCTTGCTCCGCCGGCCATCTTATCACAAGTAAAGAAGACGAGTGGCCGGCAGCTTCATACATGGTAACAACTATCATTCCAGAGCAGAGCACCCTGGCCTGAGAGGGGAGCCTGACTGTGTTAAGAGAACCTGGAAGGATCTTAATTGTTTACCGGTACAGTATACCTTTTATAATTTTGCTCCTCGCGTTATATTCGAGTCTTGAGTATTCTCTCATTTCCATAATAAATCTCCACCCATCGCGTTATATTCGGGTCGCGTTATACTCGAGTATCTACGGTCTAACACCTTCCTGTCCTACATTTAAAGGGTCACTACCACGTACATAAGCTGTAACTAGATTAATTGTGCATTACAAACAAAACCACCTTATGAAACACATTATAAAACACATGCTGCTGTGTTTTTTTTTTTCTTTTTGTCTGAAGTAATTGCGAGTAAAAACGAAAAAATTAAGAGCAGTGTTGCAATACTGCCATTAAAACCGGTACTTTAACCCTTTCGCTGCTGTGCCATTTCACGCCTCTGTGCAGAGGTCATTTTTACCGGTTTCGCTCATCATGTTTAAATGCGTTTTGAAGCCACGTTTTATTATACCACCCAGACATATTATATATCGTTCTTTCCGGCAGACTCAGCAGATTCATAATATATCATTATTATATGTATACGTCATGTCCTGCCTGAATATTAGAACAAAAAATGCAATAAAATTAGAAATTTCATAATTTACAACGTGTAAAGTGTTTTTGTTTTTTTTTTAACATGCGAGCGTTTGCGGTTATATTTTCTATGAGTTGCGCTTGTTAAAAAAATTAGAAATGGAGTCTCGTTACATTTTTTTGGGGGAAAAATTACACGATTTTTAACAAACGCACCCCATCCAAAAACCGGTAGTGCAGCATCATTGTTCACATTATAATTGAAATGGGAACAATATTGCTGCATTAACAAAAAAAAAAAAAAACTGTTTATTTTTTTTTTATTTTCATTTTTATTTATTATTATTATTTTTTTAACGTGTAACCTAGTCATGTTTGGTATCTTTGGAAAGGACATGCTCTGGCTGATCCAACGATACCAAACATTAACCGCTAGCTGCCACGGATCGTGAGATAGGGGGTTCATTGGATAGGGGGTTCACCTCTAAAACTAATCAAAGATGTCAGCCAGCCTCCGGGAGAGGATCCCTATCTGGAGCTTTTTGGCGCCGAATCGGGATCCGGCCCTTCTCAGTGTTCTCAGAAATTTTATTTATTTATTTATAAAGGATTTTACCAGGAAGGATACATTGAGATTTCTCTCGTTTTCAAGCATGTCCTGGGTTCAAGAACATTGAAGTGTTACAGTTACAGAAATACAAAGTAATACAATGCAAGATATTAAAAAAAAAACACAAATATACAGATTAACAGAAAAATATGTAGGAAATATAGTCACTAGGTTACAGGTGCATTCTGTATTGAGGTATGTTAGTAAGGAGCTTTTGAGTGACTTAAGACTGGGGGAAGATTTGATGGTGTCTGGGAGGTTATTCCATAATTGTGGTGCTCTGTAGGAAAATGAGGACCGAGCCACTGTCTTTTTGTATTGTGGTATAGCAAGTAAGGTGCTGGTCCTGGATCGGAGGTTATAGGATGAGGGAGCTGCTGGGGGAAGCAGTCTATTCAGGTAGGGTGGTAGCTTCCCAGAGATGCTCTTAAACACCAGGCTGGAAAGGTGAAGGGTGCGTCTGGATTCCAGTGATGGCCAGTTTAGCTCTTTTAACATGTCACAATGGTGGGTCATGTAGTTACATTGTAGCGCAAAGCGGCAGAATGAGTTATACAATGTAGTAAGTTCCTGAATGTGTGTTTGCGGGGCGGCTGCATACACTACATCTCCGTAATCAATAGCTGGCATAAGCATTTGCTGTACAATCTGCTTTCTTACCGCGGGACTCAGACAGGATTTGTTTCTGTACAGGGCACCTAGTTTGGGGTAAAGTTTAGATGAGAGTTTTTCGATGTGGGGGCCAAAGGATAGATTAGGGTCCAACCACATACCTAGATATTTGAGAGATGTGACTGTGGTCAGCGTGCCATTTGATTTTGTCCCAACACATAGATGGGGATTTTGCAATTTGTGTAGTTTAGGTGCTGTTCCAAAGAGCATCGTTACAGTTTTGTCAGTATTTAAAATTGTGTTTTAATTTACAGGAAGAGACCCCAGACCCCTTCACTACCAAGTTATTTTCCAGAAAAACATTGTCATAAACCAGTAGGGGTGTTTTTTTTGTTTTTGTTTTTTGTAAAATCATTTTTAATTAATTTTAAAGTAAGAAATATTTGCGTTTATATCCATTGTATGTCTTACTGTACATAACATATTTTTGGCCAGTAGATGGCGCCATCTGCTGCCAAATTGAGTTAGAGGTTTGAGCGGCTGGTCTATTTTCTTCTTTTCTCCCTGCGTCGGCTGCTGAAAGCCCGATATTTCAGAGCTTTGCACAACTGACTTTACAGTTTTAGCTCTGTGGGCATTATGCCCACAGGGCTAAAACTTTGGGGGCCTTTTGCAGCCCAAAAGCTAACGAAATTCATTTGCTTTTGGGCTGCAGATCAGCTAACTGAGATATTTCGATATCGGGGGCCCCAGGTAGTGCCTGTGAAGCCCGAGATATCTCTATATGTAGTGATGGGGTTAATCAGGGTGTCAGAGAAACCTGTTATATTGATCGAGACCATCTTTTTTTTATTCTTTTCATATGGATTTTTGACCGTAAATCTCTCTTTAAAATAATTAAAGCTGATGTATAACCCTCTATAAATGACGTTAATTATATCCAATATAGATGAGCTTCTGAGGGGTGTAATAATAAAATAGATTATTCTCCCAGATCTCTCTCTTCTCTTGGCTTTTGTGAAACCATACAATGCACGTGTTCCCGATTAACAAGTCGAGTCTGAGTGACATTCTTACAGTTCAATAGATGAAAGCGAGATGCTCGGGTAGACTTCAAATGAATCCCGGTGGCCGCGAGAAGCCTCCTTTAACTGTGATCTTTCTTTCCGAGACAATCGTTAGACGTGCTTGACTTTCCTACACGTTGGCCGAGCACGAAAAGCAGGAATGCGATTCAAGATTGTGTTCAGACATGAACTAGATGATGTATCAATACAGACCTTGACAAATCCAGAGGACAGGTGGCCAGGAGCTCCGAGAGTGATACATCTGACGAATACATATTTAAAGGGACACTCTACCCATCCTGACCACTTTAACCCCCATGACGGTTTTCCCGAATGTGGCTCGGGGTTAACTTTCATTGCTGACAGCGGTAACCCCGAGCCACACACGTGCTGCATACATTACCTGTCCTGTGCGCCCTCGCTGACCTCCACGATCGCATTCTCCAGCCATCGCGGCGTTTTGCTTCCTGGTTCCCTTCTCGAGAGAAGGGAACCAGGAAGTAGGACGTCGTGATCGTCCGGAGATGACAGCGGGGGACAGCGAGGGAGCGCAGGGACAGGTAATGCAGCCAGTGTGTGGCTCGGGGTTACCGCTTTCAGCATTGAAATTTAACCCCGAGCCACACTCGATATACCACCAGGGGGCCAAATAAATCGTTACGATTCTGACATATAAAATCTGTCAGAATCGTAACGCCAGGGAGGTTAAACAATAGTCCCCCCCCCCCCACACCCAGCGCTGCCAGCAGCCGGGATTTAGAATCTCCTGGCTGCCGGTGACCGATCTGGTGGCTTACGATGTCACCCTCTGAGTTCAATCGCGTAGCTCTGATCCATCGTTCTGTGCAGGCGTTACGGAACTTGCGTAGGTAAAGTGAGCATTTCCCATAGCGCTGCGCAATTTGCGGTTCCTATGCTACTTAAGATGCACAGGAGTGCAGAAAAGCTTCAGGGACTTCCGGGTTCGGGGATCCCTGAGGGTGAAGAGGAGGAGCTGCAGCCGGCGACGAACAAAAGGTGAGTAATATCAGCTACAGTAAAGAATAGTTGGGCGGGTGCTTAATTTAAGGGCAACAAAAAGTAACTATTTTTAATAGAATATTCCTTTAACCACTTGGCTGCTATGGACGCGCTCAGCGTGTCCAGCCAAGTGGTTCTCCTGTGTTACGGACGCGCTCAGCGCGTCCGAGCACAGGAGGCAGCAATCCGCCGGATTCCGGCGGATTGCTGTGCCCCCCCCCGGTGCGGGCTGACATCTTCGATGTCAGCCCAGCACTCGGGAGCCCGGCGGGGACATTAGATGTCATCGCGGCTACGCGATGACATCTAATTCAGGCGCCCCCCCCCCCGCATGTGCGGAGGAGGCGCCTGAAAGGGAGGGGGGGTCCTTCGGACCTCTCTCCCTCCCGATCGCCGGGGAGCAGGGGGTTAAGACAGGCACCGCTTGGAAGGGCACAGCCTGCCCTTCCAAACGGTGGCTCTCATTAACCCCTGGGGAGCCGGATCACGAATCGGCGCTGAAAAGCGCCGGTTCGTGATCCTTTCCCAGAGCTGGCCGACATCTTGGATGTCGGCCAAGCCTCCGGGAACTCCCCCTGAGGACTGGCGTCATCGTGCTATGCACGATGACGCCAGTCCTGGAGTTAACCCCTAGCTGCCACCAACGGTGGAGATAGGGGATTCATTGGAATCCCCTATCTCCCGACCCGTGGCAGCTAGGGGTTAATGTTTGGTACTGTTGGATCGGCCAGAGCATGGCCGTTCCAACGATACCAAACACCACTGTGAAAAAAGTTTTAAAAAAAAGTTTTTTAAATAAAAATAAAAAATATTTAAAAAAAAAATTATAAAAAAAACAAGTTTTTTTTTTTTTTTTGGTTTGTTAATGCAGCAATATTGTTCCCATTTCAATTATAATGTGAACAATGATGCTGCACTAACGATTTTTGTATGCGGTGCGTTTGTTAAAAATCGCCTAATTTCCCCCAAAAAAAATGTAACGAGACCCCATCTCTAATTTTTTTAACAAGCGCACCCCATACAAAATATAACCGCAATTGCTCGCATGTTAAAATGTGAAAAAAATACACTTTACACGTTGTAAATGATTGAAAATTCATATTTTATTGCATTTTTTGTTATAATATACAGACATGACATAACGTATACATATAATAATGACATATTATTAATCTGCCGAGTCTGACGGAAAGAACGATATATAATATGTCTGGGTCATATACTAAAATAAGCCTTCAAAACGCGTTTAACCACTTGAATGCTAAGGACGCGCTCAGCGCGTCCTCAGCATTCCCGCTGGTGTGCTGAGGACGCGCTGAGCGCGTCCTCACTTTGGGGTCAGCGTTCGGCCGGGTTCCGGCCGATCGCTGGCCCCTCCGGTGCGGGCTGACATCCTGGATGTCAGCCCGGCATCCGGACCAGCAGCCGCCATTATTAGGTGTCATCGCGGGGGCGCGATGACACCTAATTCAGGCGTCCCCCCCGCATGTGCGGAGGAGGCGCCTGAAAGGGAGGGGGGGGAGGTCCTTCGGACCTCTCTCCCTCCCGATCGGTGGCTCTGCGGGGCTTAACCAGGCATCATTTGGAAGGGCACAGCCTGCCCTTCCAAATGATGCCTGGCATTAACCCCTGGGGAGCTGGATCGCGAATCGGCGCTGAAAAGCGCCGGTTCGCGATCCTTTCCCGGAGCTGGCCGACATCTTGGATGTCGGCCAAGCTTCCGGGAACTCCCCCAGAGGACTGGCGTCATCGTGCGTAGCACGATGACGCCAGTCCTACAGTTAACCCCTAACTGCCACCAAGTGTGGAGATAGGGAGTTCCAATGAACTCCCTATCTCCCGATCCGTGGCAGTTAGGGGTTAAATTTTGATATGGTTGGATCGGCCAGAGCATGGCCGTTCCAACGATACCAAACATGAAAGTTAAAAATTTTGTAAAAAAAATAAATAAAAAAAATTAAAAAAAAAAAAATAAAGACTTTTTTTTAATTTTTTTTGGTTTGTTAGTGTAGCAATATTGTTCCCATTTCAATTATAATGTGAACAATGATGCTGCACTAACGATTTTTGTATGCGGTGCGTTTGTTAAAAATAGTGTCATTTTCCCCAAAAAAAAATGTAACGAGACCCCATCTCTAATTTTTTTAACAAGCGCACCCCATACAAAATATAACCGCAATTGCTCGCATGTTAAAATGTGGAAAAAAACACTTTACACATTGTAAATTATTGAAAATACATATTTTATTGCATTTTTTGTTATAATATACAGACATGACATAACGTATACATATAATAATGACATATTATGAATCTACCGAGTCTGACGGAAAGAACGATATATAATATGTCTGGGTCATATACTAAAATAAGCCTTCAAAACACGTTTAAACATGATGCGCAAAACTGGTAAAAAATGACCTCAGCACAGGGGCGGGAAAAGCCTCAGCAGCGAAAGGGTTAAACATGATGAGCAAAATCTGTAAAAATGACCTCAGCACAGAGGCGTGAAACGCCTCAGCAGCGAAAGGGTTAAATCTATTTATCGCCCCTCCCTGGCTCCTAAACGTTAGTTCAGAGCAAGATATAAATGCTTCAGGCCATTGTTTGGGGAGGGGGTATTTTTTTAAGACCTGGTGTAGACTTGTACGACTGATAGTAAACTAGTCCTTGTTCCGTTTTCCAATAATGGTTGTGGTGCTACAAATCGTAATTCCTCCTCATCGTTTACGGCCTTGATTGAAAGCTTTGTGTGTGACAACATCTGGAGTTTTCAGTTTGGTCCAGTAATTCCTGCCACATAGCATTTCCCTTTTATATATTCGCTAACCAGAAGATCTCCACCACCATCGACTTGCTACGAGCCAGTATTTCTCGAAAGAGGACCGCAACGCTGCCAAGTGAAAGGTTACTGGTAGATCCGGGAGCTGACACTTCTTCTGAAAATATTTCTTGTTTTTGAGTTTATGTAAAAAGTTATGTCTTTTTTTTACGGCAACTTTTATAGGTTTTGGGGGGGTTTTCTATAAAGATTACTCTGGTAGTTTCTAAAATCCGTAAAAGAAGCACTTTAGCAATTCAAGATGATAACTCGGAGCTCCGCCCTTGCAGCCAGGAACCAATCACGCTGCGCGACGTCCCTCTGCGAACTCAAACCATTTTAAATCCGTAATGTCAAACTCCAGCACCCTACTGTACTGCATCTCCCATGATCCTCTAGCCACCCATTGCATTCCTAGAATTTGGGGAATTGTCCGCCATCAGCATCTATTTATTATTATTATTATTCATTATTTATAAAGCGCCAGCATATTCCGTAGCGCTGAGTTTAATTATTACAACATACTTTTATTATTTTTATTATAAGGACAACATGCTTTTGTATGTTTTGTAACTATATTAAAGTAATGCCTGGAAGCCACGGTTGCGTGCAGGTAATTATGTCACCACGCTTAATATCTAATGGTTTTATTCTTTAAAATCCTTTTATTCTTTAGCGCATGATGACATTTTAACGCCAGACGCTTCCATTTTAACTTTATTTACATTAAATGTATATGTATGTGTTCAGACTTTCTCTCGCAAAATGCCACCAGCTATGTTACCCAAAGATTGACAATCCTGGATGTCGGCGCCTTTTCTTCCCCTGAAACATGATCTGAGATTTACCACGGGTGCGTTGCAACCTGTACTTTGCCTTTGGGATAGAAAACTAGATTTCAGTGTTCTTCTGTTTCTACGGTTAAAACTGTAATACAGGTGTCGTCCATCATGGCCTTCCAGATGTTTTGGAACTACATCTCCCATGATGCGCAGTCATTCACGTGTGTGTGGTCGGGGGCATCATGGGTGATGTAGTTCAAAAACGTCTGGAGAGACTAGGATGCTGATCCGTGGTGTTAAGCTAGGGTCAAACGAACGTATTTTTCGCGTCGTCCGTAAAAAAGTGCATCCGAACATATTGACGTATTTTCTCACGGAATGCGCGAAAACTGTCATTCGGTGCGCATTTTCATGCGTGATTTTTTTTACGGATCCAAACCAGGAAACGTTATGTTGGCCGGACATGAGCAGCGTCTGACGTCTCCTAATCACGCACAGACACCGCTATGCGGACGCAGCGCACTCTGTACGTCAGTACTAGCGGTTCGACGTTCACGAAAAAATATGTTCGTTTGCCACTTGCGTTTGCGCGGCCGTACTTCGTATATTGGCCGTCATTGCCAGTCATTTGCTGCTACTGCGGCCGTGATTAAGTGCGGCTAATTTAGGTAATAACCTATTTCACCGGCTGATGGGGCCATCTAATGGCCAAAAAGTGTTACTGCAGTTAGGGCTGCAGTTCGCTGCGCTTCTGTCTACCAGTTGGCTGGGGAAACCCCGATATGTCAGGACATTTCCCAGTTGATTTTACCCGGTTTTAGAACCTCGGGCATTATGCCCTCAGGGCTAAAACTTCGGGGGCGCCTTCTGGAGCCCAAAGTCAAACAAAATTCATTTGCGCCAAATGAATTCCAATTGCAGTGATACAGCACAGCCCCCGATTGTGTTAACACGATCTGTGTCTGCTACCGCTGATCATGAATACACGAACACGGTAGTGAAGGGGTTAACCCCGTGAGACTTTTTTGATGGTGCGTTGCAACAGTAATTAGGATAGAATACTGTAAATTCTGTGTCCGTCGGGGGAGCAAAGATAGTAAAAAATTGAATTTTTCCAGATCTTCATAAAAATTAGATTTGATTTCTTTTTTAATGGATGCTGCCGCTGGTCTCAACATGTTCCACTTTTCAAGTGGTTATCTAGGGACCTCTGTGTCTTACAGGTTAGGCTAATTGTGAGGCCCGTGACAAGGCTATTATTGGTCTTTTTGGATGAAAAGACAGTCTTAAGTCACTCGAGCTCCCTATTAACATACCTCAATAAGGAATGCACCTGTAAACATGTAACATAGTGACTATATACAGAATGCACCTGTAAACATGTAACATAGTGACTATATACAGAATGCACCTGTAAACATGTAACATAGTGACTATATACAGAATGCACCTGTAAACATGTAACAGTGACTATATACAGAATGCACCTGTAAACATGTAACATAGTGACTATATACAGAATGCACCTGTAAATATGTAACACAGTGACTATATACAGAATGCACCTGTAAACATGTAACCTAGTGACTATATACAGAATGCACCTGTAAACATGTAACATAGTGACTATATACAGAATGCACCTGTAAACATGTAACATAGTGACTATATACAGAATGCGCCTGTAAACATGTAACATGGTGACTATATACAGAATGCGCCTGTAAAAATGTAACATGGTGACCTATATACAGAATGCACCTGTAAACATGTAACATGGTGACTATATACAGAATGCACCTGTAAACCTGTAACATAGTGACTATTTCCTGCATATTTGTTTTCTGTTAATCTGTAGATTTGTGTTTTTAATATCTTGCATTGTATTACTTTGTATTTCTGTAACAATGTTCTTGAACCCAGGACATACTTGAAAACGAGAGAAATCTCAATGTATCATTCCTGGTAAAATCCTTTATAAAATAAATAAATCCGGTCTTGGTCACTTATGTCGGTAGAAATATAATTGGGGGGGACTGAAAAAAAGCAAAGTATCTTTATTTACATCAAAGAAGCTTTTCACAAAGTATCGTTATTCCATGGTTACAGTTGCCAGTATTTTTATAAAAGTGCCAACAGGTTTCGTAGCGCTGTACAATGGGAGAGGCAGAATAACAAATATACATAACGTAACAACACAGAACAGGAGAGAGGCCCCCGCTCAAGAGCTTACAATCGAAGAGGAGAGGGGTGAGACACACTAGGTGAGGATGAATAGAGAACCTGAAGTATAGGGGTGCATGAGGGCTGAATGAGAAGATGCAGTAAGAAATGAACAGTGAGGAATCATGGAGTGAGCCAATAGGCATCTCTAAAGTGAGGTGTTTTCAGAGACTACTTGAAGGACTGGAGAGACGGGGAGAGTCTGATGTTGCGAGGAGGGAGTTCCATAGAAAGGGGCAGCTCAGGAGAAGTCTTGAAGGCGGGAGTTGGGGGTGCGGGTATGAGGAGAAGATAACCTCAGATCATTGACAGAGCGACGTGGTTGGGACGGGATGTAGCTGCTAATAAGGGAGGAGATGTAGGCAGCGGCGCGGTTATACAGAGCTTTGTATGTGAGCACCAGTATTTTGAATTGGATTCTAAAGGAAACAGGGAGCCAGTGTAGAGATTGACAAAGAGGTGAGGTGTGAGAGGTGCGGGAGGTGAGTTGTATAAGCCTGGCACAGGCGTTCATTACAGACTGCAGAGGGAGAATCTGGTAACAACTCCAGTGAGCTTTGGCTTTCCAGAGGAGGAAAATCCAACACCGTCCGGTTGATTTTGCTACAGTTAACAGCAATACCGGTTATTCCTGTATAAAATGATTAAATTGCAGTTATTCTGTATTTCTCGTCATCTCGCCTCTGTTTGCAAATACAGCGAATGCACTCTTTTTAAAGTGCTGCACTTTATTGAACTCTGAAAGCGTAAAAAACAAAGCTGGTATTTCCCCAGAAGCCTCGGTGTGGTCCTCACAATCTGTGCGTAATTTGAAGGTCTCGGGTTCGCCGTGGTTTTTACTGGCAGGCGGCAGGTTTGGTTTATAGAAATGTGCTGAGATTTTCCCCCGTATTATTATTATTATTATTATTCTTCTTCTTGAAATGAAGTGTGAAAGTTAAACATTCCTGTCGGGATGATTTTCCGGCTTCAGGCAAGCTACGTGGGATCTTAAATGCCGAGCGAGGAAGTCCGTCCCTGCGCTTTTTCGCACTTGGCCTAATGTAATTATTTCCTTTACACGTGTTTAATCCCCTGTCGTTTCTCTCGCGTCTCGAGTACCTCTGCATGATATATTCATTCTGAGCGGCAACCTCTCCGCTGGGATAATGTGATGTTAAAGTGAACCTGTTTTGAAGGAGATAAATAACCTTTAATTTCCCTTGGAACCTCATAAAGCGATGAATATAGTATGCATTTTAACCCCTTCAGTATACTCGATCTTCAAAAAAAAAGCCCAGAGATTGAGTGTACACAATCTGGTCTGATTCTGGACTTATTATTATTCTTTATTTATATAGCGCCAGCATATTCCGCTGCGCTGTACAATAGGCACAGTATAGACAGGGTTACAATACATTGAACAACATTTGACAAACAGTACAGGAGGAGATGAGGCCCTATTCCCGTAGGAACTCACAATCTAGAAGGGTTGAGGTTGGAAACCGGAGGAGAAGACTGCAAGGTGAGAGTGATGGACCACAAGGTGAGAGTGATGGACCGCAAGGTGAGAGTGATGGGCTGCAAGGTGAGAGTGATGGGCTGCAAGGTGAGAGTGATGGGCTGCATGGTGAGAGTGATGGACTGCAAGGTGAGAGTGATGGACCGCAAGGTGAGAGTGACGGACCGCAAGGTGAGAGTGATGGACCGCAAGGTGAGAGTGATGGACCGCAAGGTGAGAGTGATGGACCGCAAGGTGAGAGTGATGGACCGCAAGGTGAGAGTGATGGACCGCAAGGTGAGAGTGATGGACCGCAAGGTGAGAGTGATGGACCGGAAGGTGAGCGTGATTGATGGTTGTATCAGTGAGTTGGGTGGTAGGCTTCCCTAAATAGGAACGTTTTCAGGGAGCGTTTGAAGGAAGAGAAGTTAGGGGAAAGTCTGACAGTACGAGGGAGAGCATTCCAGAGAGTGGGGGCTGCGCGTGAGAAATCCTGCAGTCTATCATGGGAAGAGGTGATGCGGGGAGAAGCTAGGCGCAGGTCACTGTTTGACCTTAGGGAGTGGGCTGGGGTGTATTTGGTGATTAGTGAGGACAGGTAGTGGGGAGCTGAGTTAGGCTAGGGTCAGACTGAGGCAGTGCGAACGCGCGTGCAGCCGCACTTAATCACGGCCGCACTAGCAGCAGATGCCGGGCAATGACGGCCAATATACGAAGTACGGTCGCACAAAAGTCCGGCTGCGCAACGCAAGTGGAAAATGAACGCATTTTTTCGAGAACGTGAAACCGCAGGTACTGACGTACAGAGTGCGCTGCGTCCGCTAGCGGCGTGTGTGCGTGATTAGGAGACGTCAGACGCTGCTAATGTCCGGCCAACATAACGTCCAGACACAAAAAGTGTTTTATTGATGATCCGTACAAAATCACGGACGAAAATGCGCATAGTATGACCACTATCACGTATTCTGTGAAAAAATGCGTCCATTCGTTCGAACGCACTTTTTCACAGACAACATAAAAATGCGTTCGTCTGACCCTAGCCTTAGTGAGGGTTTTGTAGATCAGACCAATGCGAATGTATTTTGTTTATTGCAAACAAAAATTGTTGGCACACGGTCTCCAGAACGTGCCCGTGATATTTCAGCACATCAGACATGACGGCCGATGTGTTGAAATGATTTGAAAAGCTTTGAGATACATTTTATTTTTCTTCAAGGAAACCTGGAGTCCAAGCTGTAATGTACATGTAGTAGCACTTTCTGGCCAGCAGAGGGAGCCCCTGTGCCTGTCAAGTAGGGCTTACAGACAGTGAGTCCTGTTAGTGGTTTTATGGAAAATCACTTAGTAGTGAAGGGGTTAAAGATCAGTGAAGTGAAATTGCTGCATTTTAAGACATTGTAGCTGTATTTCCCGCCTCTCTGGTATTGAGGGTCCTGTCACTCCCCTGTGCGTCCCCACTTTCTGGCTGTGTTTGGGATATGGATTTCTGACACATGCTGCCTTGCTGTAATCTATGCCACCTCAGCGTGCAGTGACTGTCCTGCAGGGGGGGCAAGAGAACTGCCAGGAGAAGACCTCTCTGCTGTCACTCAATCTTCTGCAAAGAGATTCTGCCATCAGCACCGACCTCTATACAAGCGATGGTGAACCTTGGTACCTCGGATGTGTTGGAATTCCGTGTTCCATGATGCTTAGCCAGCCTTAAAGCTGCCAGAGCATCATGGGACATGTAGTTTCAAACCATCTGGGTGCCAACGTTCACCATCAAAGCTTTATACCAATGTTTCCCAACTCCATTCCTCGGGACCCACTAACAGGCCAGATGTTGCAGATCACCTTGGGGAAATGCAGACTGAATCCTGCAATCACTGAGCAGCAAATCATTTCACCTGTGCTGTGCTTCACATATCCTGCAAACCTGACCTGTTAGGGGACCTGAGGACCGGAATTGAGAAACACTGCTCTATACTGTGACAACCCCTTCACTACCCAGTGATTTTTCAAAATGTCACTGTCAGGAACCAGTGATTTATTTTACCAGGGGAAAAAATAATAATAATTATACAGTAATAAATATTTGGGAATATTCCCAATGTACTTCTTACTGTAATAAGATATTTGGCTGGGAGATGTCGCCATCTACTGGCCAGAAGGAGTTACTGCAGTTAGAACTGCAGTTCAAGGCTCCGTGCATTATTGGCTCAGGGAACGTCTGATAAAAGACATTTATTAGCTGATTTTTTAACCCGTTTTAGCACCTTGGGCATTGTGCTCACAGGAGTAAAACTTTGGCGGCGCCTTCTGGAGCCCAAAAGCAAATTAATTTAATTTGCAGTGATGCCACACAGCCCCAGATCGTGTTTACATGATCACGGACTGTTGTGTATACACAATCCTGGTAGTGAAAGGGTTTAAAAGACAGTTCGGGTTGACAGCTTTTCCTTCCTCAGATCTGAGCGTAGTCTAACATTTGCTCAGGACGGTCTATAGTTAGAAGTTGAAAGGATCACAGTGCCATGTTTATTTCCTATTCTATAGCATGGTTCTGTCTCTGCGTTGCTCCCATATGTTTGTTTTGTACCAGACTGACATAAATCACTGACTGACTGAATTGTGCTACTGGCCCTTTAAGACTTGAATAATTTACCTTCCTAGCCTGACCTGACCATCATGTTCCTTCTTCTTCTTCTTGCACATACGTTGGCTGCTTGTTATTTGTTATTGTAATCAATCTGTGGTTTTAATATCTAATGTATTTATTCTTCAGGCCTCCGGACTTCCTAGTGAAATGATGTCGGGTGCAGAAGATGTCATGCAGAGTGTAGAAAAGAAAATCCCACGGATAATCCTTATGCTGCGGGCCGGGACCTACGCCATCCCGTTACACCGCGGAGATTATGTTCCTTAAAATACAAACCTGTTGTGTTAATAAAACTCAGAAACCTACATAAACGTAACTTTATTTTCCACTCGCTCTGTGTTTTCTGTGCTCATTTATCACAACACATATATTGTGTATATATATATTCAATATATATTTTTTTTCTTTATGTGTCTTTAAAGCACCATAAATCCATTGCTCATAAGGTGATAAAATATGTAGTTTTGTGATCTACCGCGAGAGTCCTTAGAAATCTTGCAGAACAGCTCAGTAACCGTATTGACATCGGACACTGACTTGAGCGCATCATTTAGCGAATACACCCCACATACCATGTGAATGTATAAAAACGTATCTATATTCATATCCTTACTTGCGTGATTAAATCAGAGTTGGAAAAATAACAGAATCTTTTCATATGAGGTAGATTGGTCTTCTTAAACTATCTGCAGGTTTCTGCCGAATGACCTCCCTGAACGTTTAGGCAGGGATCAGGAACCTTGGCCCGCCCAGTGTTTCGGAACTACAGCTCCCATGATGCTCAGCTACTCATAAAGCTGGTAAAATGTGAAGATGTAGTTCAAAAAATTTCTGGAAAGCAAAGGTAAACCCCCTCCCCCCCCCCTGCTTTAAAGAGTGGAAGCCGGGAAATTTAATTTCCCCACTCTCTGAATGACAGGGCCTGGATCTTTGCACCAGAAGCTGAAGATATACTAGAGCAGTGACAGCAAACCTTGATACCTCAGATGTTTCTGAACTACATGTCCCATGAGTTTCAGCCAGTCTTAGGCCGGGATCAGGTGAGCATTTTGCAGAGCGGAAGGAAGGTCCGTGAGCGTGGACGTTCCTTCCACTCTTACGCCCGTCTGGACACCTTGCTGAGTGCAGTTACTGCGCTCAGCGCTGCAAGGCTCGATCCTCCTATGGAGGGTTGCGCTTTGCAGCCACGTTGAACACACGTTGTAGCTCTTCGGGGAGGATTTCAGCACAGCTGCTGTAGCGCGCTCAATATGTGCTCGCGCTACAGTGTGTGGCCGGCCCTATCAAAGCATCAGAACGCTGTGACGGACACCAGGAGGCACGTCTGTACGGGCGCACATAAGTGTGACCAAGCGTCGTTGGACGGGCGCACATAAGTGTGACCAAGCGTCGTTGGACCTGTAGATCCTAAACATCTGACGTACCAAGGTTTGCCATCACCGTAGTATAATGTTGTACGTGGCTGACCACAAAAACTGTAGATGGAAACGATAAAAAAAAATGAAAGAATTCTCAATGTGTGACCTGAGCGTCTTTATATTTTTTTAATGTTTAGATGAAAAATGACAGGACTGATGTGTAGTGGAAAATATGCAATTTAATAATCAGGATGTCACTGTATAACAGCGCTGTCAAACTTGCACGGCCCCCCCCCACCCTGATGCCTACTATTCCTAGAATTCCTTCAGTGCGATAGACGGTCAGGGGATCATGGGAGTTGTAGTTCGGTAACATCTGGGGAGGCTGGAGTTTGACAGCCCTGCTCTACACCTTGTCAGGAAAGTTGATTTAATTTTGAGAAACGCTAAACATTGTAGCTGAGGCAGACGTTAAACAGATAATGCCGCCTTTTACCGTGTTTATGTGCACATGGATTGGCGATAACCGGGGTTTATTACTGCCATGAGTTTCTTGCTCATCACATGCAGAGTTTCTATAAAACACCGGCTTTAGAGAATCTCTATAATTCAATCCTACAAGTGTAAAAGGTCAGCCCGTCCTCGTTTCAGGTGTGCAGGTTGGGTCTTTGCACATATTTCCTCGCTGTTATAAATCGTAAGGTGATCGTTGTGTTGACGTGTTACACTGTCATAATAAATCCGCTGTCAGCCCCCTGTCACCTATAATTTACTTGTGTTTCCAAGCAATCTGCAGTGATTTAGGAGCAGACAGCTAGGACTGAAGCTACAAGAAAAACATCACTGGATGAAACGAGATCCCCGGCGCTCCTGGTATCCAACTCGACCAACAATGTTTCGTAATATAATTCCACAGAGCGTGCGAGCTCACTACTGTAACCTCACAGCATGCATAGACTCAACATAGACACAGGCTGTTGAGAGAGACCCTACAAAAAGGTGCCTTTAGTGCAGTTTAAACCCAAACCTGTCCTCAGGTCCCCCTAACAGGCCAGGTTTGCAGATATGTGAAGCACAGCTCAGGTGAAATGATTTGCTGCTCAGTGATTGCAGGATCCAGTCCATATTCCCCCAAGGTGATCCTTAAAACCTGTCCTATTAGGGGGACCTGAGGACAGGTTTGGGAAACACTACTTTAGTGATTGGTAACATTGATACAACGTAACCTTCATTGTGAAAGCTAAGATTGACTTGAAAACTCATGTATACCCACACACACTAAAAATCAAAAGAGCACTTTTCTCCTCTCTGCTTTTTGGCCAACAGAGGGAACAATGGAAAGTATTTTTCCATAAAACCACTAGTTCATGCCAGTGGCTTTATGGGAAATCACTTGCTAGTGAAGGGGTTAAAAATGAGCCCTCTATCTTATCACAGCTTGGGCAAAAGATGGGAAGTTTAAAAACAGAAGGGTTTATTCACAGAGCGCTGAATCGGCCACAGAATGTCCCCGTACGGTGCAATTTCGTGGCAATTTGGCTATCCAAAAAGCTGGCGAATTGGCAGCAAAATACGGTGCTGTTCGGCAGTAGTGAAATCCCCCATAGAGAGGTAATGGTTAATCTATTCAGAGACACCGAACAGCAGAGAAATGTCAGTGAAATGCCCAGATTTTCAGTGCTTTCCTTCGACAGGTTTAAACAGCCGAATCCCATGATTCAATGTAAAAATAATTCCCTGTTTTTATTAAATTTTTATTTAACCATTAAGACTTTTTGATGCAAATTAAAATAATTTTTTCAAGAAAAAAAAAAGGTATTTTTCTGGGTTTTTTGGCAGAATGTTTGATTCCGATTTTGTTTTTGGTTTTTAAATGCTTTTTTTTATTCTGTAACAACAGTCCTTTTTTTAGTTATTCATAGGAACTTACATACTATTTTAAAATTTACCTTTTTTTTATTTTACACCTGACCGACGTCTGGTCAAAGTTTTTTTGGAGTGGTTCGGCGGCTGGTCAGCCTTCTTCGGCAACTGATCGGAGGGGTTTGGCGGATCGTCAGCCGCATTTGGTGGGGTTTTTTCAGTGGCTTTTGGCGGTTTATTGGATGTGTTCAGTGTTTTTTCAGCAGCGTTTGGCAGTTTATTTGGATGCGTTCAGTGTTTTATTGGCGGTTTATTTGCGGCGTTCGTCAGTTTATCAAATGCGTTTGACGAATTTGTCAGCAGATCTATTTGGCACATTTCGGGGACCCTGCGGTGAATGCTGCATTCACCGCAGAGTCAGCGAATTCAGCTCGCCGAAGTGCGCCAAAATGAAAGAGCACCGAAATTTCAGTGCTCTTTGAATAAGCCCTGGAGTGCAGCGATATTTACCGCTCAGTGCTGTGATTCTGCAGACGTAGACGCTGTAAACTGATGCACGTGTCCTTCTGGGAAATATTACACTATTTTAAACAGTTATTCAGAAAAGCGCAGTATATAAATTTCTATACATTCAGGTGTTACCGTTTAACCGTCCGATGTATCTCACCGGCTGAACTTAAGTTGTTGAAAGGGGGGAGTTCAATGTTAAA
The DNA here is from genome assembly GCA_009667805.1 of Leptobrachium leishanense. Lineage (NCBI taxonomy): Eukaryota > Metazoa > Chordata > Amphibia > Anura > Megophryidae > Leptobrachium > Leptobrachium leishanense. The sequence goes on along the minus strand of CM019067.1, from coordinate 28,855,327 downwards.
CGTTTCTATTAAAGACGGATTTGATACATTTTAAACACATATTTCAGGTTTCTTACAAAGCGACGAATATTTTTATAAAATAATAAAAAGCGAATTGAAGTGGATTTGCTATAGTTTTTTTTTATATCCCAGACATCTGTTTTATTGCTTTCCTTGGCGAGCGCCTGCATTCCACACACTCGATTTTAATAACATGTTCTAGAGCTTCTGAGTTAGTCGCTAAGCTTTTCAACCATCGGCATCTCCACGTAAATTGGCTTTACTGAAAATAATCCATATTTCAGACATGCAAAGACGCCGAAATCCTCCGTGATCAGGCTTTTCCCTTAATTTGGCCTTTTATTCTTTGTTTGGTAATAATTTTCTTAGAATAGGCAAAGTAGCAACAATATGGTATAAGAAGATAGAAACATAGAAACATAGAAAAATGTCGGCAGATAAGAACCTTTTCGGCCCATCTAGTCTGCCCAATTACATGGATACTTTACCTGGATTTATCTTTTGTTTAGGATAGCCTTATGCCTATCCCATGCTTGCTTAAATTCAATTACTGTTTTGGCCTCTACCACTTCTACTGGAAGACTATTCCATGTATCCACCACCCTCTCAGTAAAATAATGCTTCCTGATGTTACTTTTAAACCTTTGCCCCTCTAATCTAAGACTATGTCCTCTTGTTTTGCTATTTTGTTTCCTTTTAAATATACTCCCTTCCTCTACCTTGTGGATTCCCTTTACGTATTTAAATGTTTCTATCATATCTCCTCTGTCTCGTCTTTTTTCCAAGCTGTACATGTTAAGATCATTAAGCCTTTCTGGTAACTTTTCTCCTTCAAGCCGTACACCATTTTAGTAGCCCTTCTCTGAACTCTCTCTAAGATGTCTATATCCTTCTGGAGATACGGTCTCCAGTACTGCACACAGTACTCCAAGTGAGGTCTCACCAGTGCTCTGTACAGTGGCATGAGCACTTCCCTTTTCCTACTGCTAATACCTCTCCCTACACAACCAAGCATTCTGCTAGCATTTCCTGCTGCTCTATTACATTGACTACTTACCCTTAGATCCTCTGAAATAATGACCCCTAAATCCCTTTCCTCAGATGTGAGGTAGGACTGTATCAAATATTCTATATTCAGCCCTTGGGTTTTTACGTCCCAGGTGCATTATCTTGCACTTATCCACATTAAAACTCAATTGCCACAACTCCGACCATTTTTTTAGTTTACCTAAATCATTTGTCATTTGGCTGATCCCTCCAGGAACGTCAACCCTGTTGCAAATCTTTGTGTCATCAGCAAAAAGACATACTTTTCCATTAATACCTTCTGCAATATCACTAATAAAAATATTAAAGAGAATGGGTCCAAGTACTGACCCCTGAGGTACCCCACTGGTAACAAGACCTTGTGCCGAATAAACTCCATTTACCACAACCCTCTGTTGTCTGTCACTCAGCCACTGCCTAATCCAGTCAACAATATTGGAATCTAAACTCAAAGATTGCAATTTATTGATAAGCCTTCTATGCGGAACAGTATCAAAAGCCTTACTGAAATCTAAATAAGCAATGTCTACTGCACCACCTGTGTCTATTATTTTTGTTACCCAATCAAAAAAATCAATAAGATTAGTTTGGCATGATCTCCCTGAGGTAAACCCATGTTGTTTCTGATCCTGTAATCTATGTGTTTTTAGATGTTCAACAATCCTTTCCTTTAACATGGTTTCCATTAATTTCCCCACTACTGACGTAAGACTAACTGGCCTATAGTTCCCCGATTCCTCCCCTACCCTTCTTGTAAATGGGCACAACATTTGCTAATTTCCAGTCTTCTGGGACGACTCCCGTTAACAAGGATTGGTTAAATAAATCTATTAACGGTTTTGCTATTACATCACTGAGCTCTTTTAATAATTTAGGGTGGATCCCATCAGGCCCCATTGACTTATTTGTCTTTACTTTAGACAGCTGCTGTAGAACCTCCTCCTCTGTAAACTGATATGTAAATGTCTCTTTAGTGTGCTCTCCTAACTGAGGTCCCTTTCCTTCCTTTTCTTCTGCAAAGACTGAACAAAAATATTCATTGAGGCAGTCAGCGAGACTTTTATCCTCTTCTACATACCTTCATTCCTTGTTTTTAATCTAACTAATCCTTGTTTTACTTTTCTTTTCTCGTTTATGTATCTAAAAAATGTTTTGTCCCCCTTTTACTGACTGAGCTAATTTCTCTTCTGCATGTGCTTTGGAAGCTCTTATAAATTGCTTTGCCTCTTTCTGCCTAATCTTATAGGTTTGCCTATCTTCTTCACTCTGAGTTGTTTTATAATTATTGAATGCTGTCTTTTTGTTCTTCACTATTTTGGCCACTTCTGCAGAGTACCACAGTGGTTTCTTCCCTTTTTGTTTTTGCTAACAAGCCGAACGCAATTTCCTGTGGCCTTCAATAATGCTTCCTTTAAATAATCCCATTTCTCCTGGACTCCCTTTAAACTCCTCCAGTCTGATAATGACTCCTTCACACAAAATCTCATTTTAGAAAAATCTGTTTTTTTAAAGTCTAAAACTTTCGTTCTTGTGTGGTGCGGCTCCATCCCTGTTGTTATATTAAACCATACTGACTGGTGATCACTAGATCCAAATTTTCACCTACAACAACGTCCGATACCAAACCTCCATTTGTGAGTATTAAATCCAATATGGCCTCTTTACGGGTCGGCTCCTCAACTACTTGTGTTAGAGATAATCCCAGTAGGGAGTTTAGAATATCTGTACTCCTGGTGCACCCAGCTGTTTTGGTTTTCCAGTTCACATCAGGAAGATTAAAGTCCCCCATGATAATAACTTCCCCCTTCATTGCCATTTTGGCTATTTCCTCAACCAGCAGATTATCTAGTTCTTCTGCTTGTCCAGGGGGTCTATAGATCACACCTACACGAGCTACTGTATGATTGCCAAATGTTAGCGTAACCCAAACTGACTCTATGTTCACCTCGCTCACTTTTATTTGGTCGTTTTTATGTTGTTTTTCACATACAGGGCCACTCCTCCTCCTTTCCTACCTTCTCTGTCTTTTCTATATAAAGAGTACCCCGGTATTGTTATGTCCCAGTTATTTTTCTCACTGAACCATGTCTCAGTAACCCCACTAAATCTACTTTTTCAGCTGCCATCATTGCCTCTAGTTCATTGATTTTATTGACTAAACTGCGAGCATTTGTAGACACGACTCTGAGCTTGTCATTTTTTACCTCGCATGTTGCTTGCACCCTCCGATTTAGTTTTGGGGGACAATCGGGCAGATTGTTTTTTACCCTTTTTTTGTCCCCCCCTCCTAGTTTAAATATTTCTTTGCGAAACCTTTGAACTTCTCACTGAGAACATATGTTCCCCTATGAGTAAGATGCAAACCATCTTTTTTATACAGTTCCTTTCTGCTCCAATTAGAGCTATCATGGGACACAAAGCCAAATCCTTGCTCCCGACACCATTCCCGAAGCCACAAATTGAATTCCCTATTGCACATCTGCCTATCTTGAATGTTATGCACAGGCAAAACTTCAGAGAATGACACAGTGGACGCAATCTGCTGTATTTCACCTCCAAGAACACAAAAATCTTCCTTAATCTCAGAAACCTCATTGCTAGCCAAGTCATTTGTCCCTAGATGGACTAGAATGTCCACTTCCCCTTGTTGCTTTGCTTGTTTGACAATATTGAGAATACGTCTCTTGTCTCTACGAGCAGTAGCCCCAGGAAGACATCTCACCAAACCACTACTCTCCAGCTCAACACCTCTTATGATAGAATCACCCAGCAACAATTGCCTTCTATCAAGTCCCACCTTTTCATTTTTGTCCTTGGTTGCAGTGCTGCATACCTTAGGCATAGTGGATGGTGGTTCCTCAACTATGGTGTCTGAGCCTACATCCGTCTTATCACTACACTCTGAAAGTGCCTCAAAAGAATTAAGAAGAGCCACAGATTGTGGGACATGCCTTCTCTCCACAACTCTAAGTCTACCAGATCCTACAGTAGTCCATCTGCCGCTCCTAGGAGGCCTCTGTGGCAGTGGTTTAGTAACAGTCATAGCCTGAGTTTCTCTAACAGATAATTTACAAATCTCAGACTTCAAACAGGCAATTTCCTGCTGCAATAAAGAGAGCTGCCTACATATCAGGCACACTCCAAACCTCCAAAAATTGGATCTAAAAACAAATGCATGACAGCTCTTACACTGGACCAAGCCTGCCATTATAAAAGAATGGATTTAAACCAACAAATCTTACCTTTTTGTAGGTTTTCTACCTCCTGTCTAACCTCAGACTACCTCCAGAGTATCTCCAGAAGATCTCCTGTAAGTGCTCACTTTGAAGACTTCACTTAGAAGGCTTCCCAAGCTCAATAACAAGATATACTGCATATAATTATATACATTTAACCCTTTCGATACCAAGAATGTGTAAACTCGAATTTGCATCTTAATATATAAATACCACAAATTAGCATGTAATACCCCTTTTTGCGTAACTTGTTAATGCAAGATTAGGGTGCCCCCTGGTGGAGAATCGAAAGTTATCAGCCTCATCTGTGACAAAAAACTCAACAAACTTTACTGCCGCAATACATCACCCAAGGAGAGCGCAGAATACAGGGAGAGCTTTGGGGTCACTCGCTGCTGTACAAGGATAAGATTCAGGGGGTTATAAAGAGAGAAAATCCCTTTACAGTACAGATACAAGGTGTTACTAAGGTTACTAAAAGGGTTCCTAGTCACTCTTTATAAGACCTTCCTTTCCATTGTCATTGCACTGCTGTGCTTTCACCCTTTAGCACATTATACTGTTACTTTGCTTGATTATCTAAACACTGACCTTAGTTTGCTCACCATTGTTCCATCTCTCTTGTTCTTCATCGTGACTAGTTTGCTCATGTTTGTAACACTCTCCTGCTCTCGACCTTGGCTTGTTTATATGTGTTTGTATTACTCTCCTGCTCTTGACCTTGGCTAATTTATATGTTTGTATTACTCTCCTGCTCTTGACCTTGGCTAGTTTACATGTGTTTGTATTATTCTCCTGCTCTTGACCTTGGCTAGTTTACATGTGTTTGTATTATTCTCCTGCTCTTGACCTTGGCTAGTTTACATGTGGTTGTATTGCTCTCCTGCTCTTGACCTTGGCTAGTTTACATGTGTTTGTATTATTCTCCTGCTCTTGACCTTGACTAATTTATGTGTTCGTATTACTGTCCTGCTCTTGACCTTGGCTTGTTTACATGTGTTTGTATTACTCTCCTGCTCTTGACCTTAGCTTGTTTACACGTGTTTGTATTACTCTCCTGCTCTTGACCTTAGCTAGTTTGCTCACCATTGTTCTATATCTCTCTTGCTCTTCATAGTGACTAGATTGCTCATGTATGTTCTGCTCTCCTGCTCTTAACCTTACCTAGTTTACATGTGTTTGTATTACTCTCCTGCTCTTGACCTTGGCTAGTTTACATGTTTGTAGTACTCTCCTGCTCTTAACCTTAGCTAGTTTACATGTTTGTATTACTCTCCTGCTCTTAACCTTAGCTAGTTTATATGTTTGTATTACTCTCCTGCTCTTAACCTTAGCTAGTTTACATGTTTGTATTACTCTCCTGCACTTGACCTTAGCTAGTTTACATGTGGTTGTATTACTCTCCTGCTCTTAACCTTAGCTAGTTTACATGTGTTTGTATTACTCTCCTGCTCTTGACCTTGGCTAGTTTGCATGTTTATTACTCTCCTGCTCTTGACCTTAGCTAGTTTACGTGTTTGTATTATTCTCCTGCTTTTGACCTTGGCTAGTTTACATGTGTTTGTATTACTCTCCTGCTCTTGACCTTAGCTAGTTTACATGTGGTTGTATTGCTCTCCTGCTCTTGACCTTGGCTAGTTTACATGTGTTAGTATTACTCTCCTGCTCTTGACCTTGGCTAGTTTACAAGTTTGTATTATTCTCCTGCTCTTGACCTTGGCTAGTTTACATGTGTTTGTTTTACTCTCCTGCTCTTGACCTTGGCTAGTTTACATGTGGTTGTATTGCTCTCCTGCTCTTGACCTTAGCTTGTTTACACGTGTTTGTATTACGCTCCTGCTCTTGACCTTAGCTAGTTTGCTCACCATTGTTCTATATCTCTCTTGCTCTTCATAGTGACTAGATTGCTCATGTATGTTCTGCTCTCCTGCTCTTAAAGGGATACTCTAAGCAACATGACCACCTAAGCTATTTTAGGTGGTCATGATGCCCGGAGTATCCTGCCCTCTGTCCCCCCTCCCTCCACTCAGCCGATCAGCTGAAAATGCTGAAAACAGCTGAGAGAGGCGGAGAAGTTTACTCCGCCCTCCCAGCTGTCAGTCAGCAGAGCGGGAATCATATTTCCCGCTTCTGCCGACTTTTGCCGAGTAGGAGACGTCATCGCGCTTTCAGCGCGATGACGTCTCCAACTCACCGCAGAAGCTGGCGGCTCCCTCTGAGGGTTAGTGTTGCGCGCATCCTCTTGCGCGCAACACTAATCCTCAGAGGGAGCCGGGAGGAAGCCTGCCGATTGGCTGGCTTATGTGTGAGGCGCGCATGCGCGCTTCTCACGTAAACCAGAAGCCAAGAAGCAAGAAGAAGGACGGGAGCGGAAGAGGAGGGAGGTGAGTATAAAAAATTAAAAAAAACGCCGCTGGAAACAAGAGGATTTTAGGGTAAGTATTACAGTTACAAGAAAAAAAATAAAAACAAAAGTTTTATTAAGGGAATAGGGATAGCTTAGGATAAAAAAACGGGGGGTGATTTTTTGAGTAGTGTGTTCCTTTAACCTTAGCTAGTTTACATGTGTTTGTATTACTCTCCTGCTCTTGACCTTGACTAGTTTACGTGTTTGTATTACTCTCCTGCTCTTGACCTTAGCTAGTTTACATGTTTGTATTACTCTCCTGCTCTTGACCTTGGCTAGTTTACATGTGTTTGTATTACTCTCCTGCACTTGACCTTAGCTAGTTTACATGTGGTTGTATTACTCTCCTGCTCTTAACCTTAGTCAGTTTACATGTGGTTGTATTACTCTCCTGTGCTTGACCTTAGCTAGTTTACACTTGTTTGTATTACTCTCCTGCTCTTGACCTTAGCTAGTTTACATGTGTTTGTATTACTCTTCTGCTCTTGGCCTTGGCTAGTTTACATGTTTGTATTACTCTCCTGCTCTTGACCTTAGCTAGTTTACACTTGTTTGTATTACTCTCCTGCTCTTGACCTTGGCTAGTTTACGTGTGTTTGTATTACTCTCCTGCTCTTAACCTTAGCTAGTTTACATGTGTTTGTATTACTCTCCTGCTCTTAACCTTAGCTAGTTTACATGTGGTTGTATTACTCTTCTGCTCTTGGCCTTGGCTAGTTTACATGTTTGTATTACTCTCCTGCTCTTAACCTTTGCTAGTTTGCTCACGATTGTTCTATCTCTCTCTTGCTATTCATCGTGACTAGTTTGCTCATGTATGTTCTACTCTCCTGTTCTTGACCATAGCTAGTTTACTCGTGTGTTAATTACTCTCTTGACCTTAGCTAGTCTTCTTGTGTGTCTATTACTCTCCTGCTCTTAACACATGAGTAAACTAGCTAAGGTTAATTACTCTCTTGACCTTAGCTAGTCTACTTGTGTGTCTATTACTCTCCTGCTCTTGACCTTAGCTGGTTTACTCGTACGTGTGTTACTCTGCTGCTCTTAACCTTAGCTAGTTTACTCGTGCATGTGTTACTCTCCGGCGTTGACCTTGTCTTGTTTCTTTTCTCTATATTTCTATCTAGCTGTCATGATGATAGAGAGGCCCAACATACAGAGGACAGATTTTGCACAGAAAACCCTAAGAACCAGTCCTTATAATGGGCGGGTTTCTATATTATATAGGAGGATAGTCAGACAAGCCATGTTCTGTGTAACAGAAATATACAATAATGATGAGCTAGAGACAAGCCGCAGAATATGAGAAACCTGAGTCTTTTAGAAGGCCGAGGTCAGGTACACGTAAAGGATAATAGAGAACATACAGTGCTCTGAGAAGTACATAGAACCACAACAAGGCACCAAGTACCCCTAGGTTAGCGGCTTTTAGTTGGTGCTTCTAACTGAAGTCAGATGCCGAGGGGGTCTAGATACAATATGTGGAAAACAACACTCAATAAGAACAGTAGCAATTCCAGTGGACTGATGCGGGGGGGGGGGCGTGATGAACTGGGATCCCAGCAACCACAGTTAAGGCATTAGCAGCAAGCATGCCAGTAGCCTGGCCATTTAAGGACCAGTGATTAAGGCAGCATCCTCTTGCTCTGTTTCTGTGGGTCTGCGTGTTGGGTCACCGGGTGTCAATGACGAATGTTACACCTGTATATATTTCTATTGCTATATATGATACTGATTCCTACTTTCAATATAGTGATGTAATAATCTGCCTGAGCTCAAGTTAAATGCGCAAACAAGTCTGTGTTTGACAAGTTAAAAACAACATTCACGAACGTAAAAAGTGAATACAAACGAGCCAGAGCATATAAAACATCCAACAGATTTTATTGGTTTAATAAAAAAAATGGAAATCTGTTTACAATAAATTACTTGCATGTTTATGTCCGATAATAAAGCACCTTTGTGTACCCTTTCATTTCCCTTAGACCGTTCTAAAATAAGCCTTCACAAAACAGAGGCACACATCAAATGTCATAAAGATCACATTGTAACATAAGCAAATATTGTTCCTATATTTTACTCTCCCATGCACAGACCTTACTCAGAGTTTGTTGTACGGATCATGGAATGTCATACTGTACAAATGAAATAAACTCGTTTAAGAGACGGAGCTTTAAAAAAAACACAACATTTCATAATGCACAATACATAGTATCTCTCGTTAGAGGTTCTATTCAAGTAATCATGGGATTGGTGGATTTGAAGTCTTAGGGATGTGCCAGACCAATATATTCATGTTCCTGTTTTATTTATTTTAATAAATTTTTGCCTTTAAAACCAATATTTGGCGTCCAGAAATTATTGGAACGGCAAGACTACGAATCCTGGGGAAATCCGGCATTCCCATCCAAATTTTGCCGGTGGCCTGGAGCATCTAGTGTCCGATTGAGACACCATAAAATGTGAGTGTTCCTTTTCTTTACTATTTCCAGCTACATATTAAGTTTACTACGCTATGGCAGCGTTTCTGCTTATTTTAAAGGTATACAGAAAAGAAGAAAACACTGATTGAAGGAAGCGCTGACTCGATCATCTTTTTCTTTTTATAAAATAGCAAATATCCACACACTGAAACTGAAAGCAACGCACTGATTACTCTTGATCGACAACAACCTGTCAAAAATTAGAAATGTGGATATAAAACGTAATATGTAAAAAATTAGAAATGTAAGTTTAAAACGTAACCTGTCAAATTGGAAATGTGGGTATAAAATGTAACATGTCAAAAATTGCAAATGTGGGTATCAAAACGTAGCATGTCAAAAATTGGAAATGTGGGTATAAATGCAACCTGTCAAATTGGAAATGTGGGTATAAAAAACGGAACCTGTCAAAAATTGGAAATGTGAGTATAAAACGTAACGTCAAAAATTGGAAATGTGGGTACAAAACGTAATATGTCAAATTAGAAATGTGTGTATAAAACGTAACCTGTCAAATTGGAAATGTGGGTATAAGGCTAGGGTCAAACGAAAGCATTTTTACACGCGAACGTAAAAAAGTGCGTCCGAACGCATTGATGTATATTTTCACAGAATATGCGAAAACGGTCATACGATGCGCATTTTCGTGCGTGATGTTTTACGAATCCAAACCAGGAAACTTTTTGCCTCTGGACGTTATGTTGGCCGGACATGAGCAGGGTCTGACGTCTCCAAATCACACACACACACCGCTAGCAGACGCAGCGCACTCTGTACGTCCGTACTAGCGGTTCAGCGTTCTCGAAAAAATGCGTTCATTTTCCACTTGCGTTGCGTGGCTGGACTTTCGTGCGACCGTACTTCGTATATTGGCCGTCATTGCCCGTCATTTGCTGCTAGTGCGGCCGTAATTAAGTGCGCCAGAACGCACGTTAAAAGTGCGCTGGTCTGACCCCAGTCTTAAATGTAACATGGCAAAAATTAGAAATGTGGGTATAAAATGTAACATGGCAAAAATTGGAAATGTTGGTATAAAATGTAATGTAAAATTGGAAATGTGGGTATAAAACGTAACATGCTACTTATTGCCAGTCCCGATAGTACTTTTGTATTGCCGAAATAACCAGCTTTTCCTCATTTGAGCTAAACATTGCATGAAAAAAGAATATCTACTAGATCTCAAATTCTACTCGAACCTGATAAAAGTCTGAAAATTAAAGTGGTGCTTGTATAACTATCCTTGATGTTGAGAAAAAAAGAAAAGTAAAAACGCTGTAGGCACAAATTCAAAGTGAGGGGTCCGATTTGTCAGCCCATTTCCAGGAATATAGGTAATTGACCAACTTAATGACCAGCCTAATGAGCTGCCATCCTCCGTTATTCCGTGGTTTAAAGCTAAATGAGGTGTGTTCTGTATTAAACACCCCTAAGTAAGATGGGAGTTTATTGTATTAACCCCTTCCCGGCAATGTTCTATGATGTCCTCATGGCGGGTTGCCTGAAAGCCGCTGGACAGCATAGCACGGCCCGCTGACTTTATGGATTGCGCCCTTGCCGGAGTGCCACGCATGTTATTCGCAGTCGTGGGCCTGCTCAACTTGGGCCGTCCCCTTGCAGCCAATGACGTGAGAGGCTCGTCGGCTGCAGAGGCAGGCCTCAGGAGAGGCCAGAGAGCCTGGCGTTAAGACCCTCCCTCTGGGCACCTTCAGCTCGGCGGGAAATAGTTAATGGTGGTATAAAAGTCCCATATGCTAGATATAAAACATTTGGGAGATGGTCATTCCCTGAGGATCCTCAAGCCAATAGTATGGGAAGGAAGGGTAGAGTGTAAGTTTATTCTGTAGGTTGAAATTACAAACTTGGGGCCATATTACATAGTTGGTGCTAACTTAACCAGAGCTGTTGTAAACTTCCCAGAGCCATTATAGCCTATGGAGGTTTACAACAGCTCTGGTTAAGTTAGCACCAACTATGTAATATGACCCTAAATACAGTAATTTGCCCTTCAGACCTACAGAAATAGCTTACACATTATCCCATTTTCTTTGGAAATCCCAAAGCCTAATTAACCCCTTCAATACTAAGTGATTTTCAGAAATAAACATTGTCAGAAACCAGTTTTTTTTTTTGTAAAATCGTCATTTTTTTATACAGCAATAGGTTATTTACAGTAATAACAATGTATTTGGCGCCATCTACTGCCAAAATGAGTTGCAGAGGTTTAAGCTGCAGGTCTTTTTTTTTTTTTTTTTTTCTCTTCCCTGCATCGGCTGCTGAAAGCCCAATATTTCAGAGCATTCATCAGCCGATTTTACAGTTTTAGCTCTTTGGTCATTATGCCCACAGGTCTAAAACTTTAAGGGCACCTACTGCAGCTCGAAAGCAAATGAAATTTGTTTGCAGCAAATGCTTTTCATTAGCTTTCGGGCTGCAGATCAGCAGATCGAGATATCTTGATATTGGGCCACCAGATGGTGCCTTTTGAAGCCTGAGAGATCTTGATCTCGATCTCGATAAGGAAAGTTATATTCATTAATCCCTTCACTTAGACCAAAATATCCCTAGCTAAAACAACTCCTTTACAATGTGTTGTAGGCTTGGTTGGGGTCTAGGTTTTGGTTCAACTTAAATCAACTTAAATCACAATATCTGCCTCGATGTACAAGATGGGAAAAATGGATTGAGGCTATTTTTGCCCTGTTCTCGACAGGTTCTAATTATCCTTCAAAAACGTCCGCACAAAAGCGCTCTCCTCGTCACAATACCAGTGATTGATGCTGTCATTGAATCAGACCACCCTCGTCTGTTAGAGGATATCGGTTGCAGACACTCGTTTCAGTGTAGTTCTTTTTTTACAATGTTTAATGCCTTTGGAGAGTAATTGGCAGGTACAAAATCCTAAGCCCTCTGCAAGTATTCCCTCACTTGACACATTATTTCACACGAATAGTGACATTAAATATTTAGAAATAACAAAATGCAGGTAATGTGGAGTAAAACCAGTTTATGGTAGTAATCTGTAAAAAGCCTGAGTTTCTCAGGACAGGCACAAATGGAAGCAGACCTTTTAATCCTACAGTATTTCCATTTCTGATATTCGGACGCTGTCAAGGGTATGACATCATGATGAGCTTTGTATAGACATCGAACCCTGTCAACTGACCCATAAACTGTTTAGGATCAACAATAAGAATGATTTCTAAATGTGAAGACTTAGCTCTCGGAGAAGAAGAAAAAAAAGCCAAAAATTGCTCGATAGCTTATTAATTTTTAGAATAGTTTGACAGCATCATTTTGGCTTTTTTTTTAATATTATTATTTATTACCAAATATGGAAAATTGAAAAAAAAAAACAGAAACACTTAAGGTTATATTGTTGCAAAAAAAAAATCAACAGGACATCTCATTTTAACTTGAATACCCAATGTCAAGATTTGTTTTAATCCTCAAAAAATGGGTTAAATATACGTAAAGTTGTGCTCAGATCAGGACATAAACAATAACTTTCAATGCAGACGCGCTCATATAATAGAATCGGGAAGTAGATCTCAGTAAATAATGATAAAAGTTCCAAAAAGATAAAATCTAAGCTTAGGGCTCAATTTAATCCTTTCGGCTTCTTGCAGACGATATTTTTTTTTTTTCGAAATGTCGTCTGATATTTAGCAATTTAATTTGTCCCGAGCCGATATTCAAAAATGCTATTTTTTGTGTAAAACGTATGACCGGAAAAATGGCTGAAAAAGCGTATTTTCGGCCAACAACAGAGATTTGTGCCTTTTTAAAAATTAGAAATATACGATATTTAAAAAATATTGTTTGCTGTATTGCAGATTCTTTTTCCAAAATAAAAAATATATATATTTCAGCCAAATTCCCTCAATTCCCTGAAAATCCATTTATCAGCACCTTTTAGCATGTTAATTTTTTCCAGAAATTGCCATATTGACAAGTTCGAATTGAATCAATAAAGCCGATATTTTCATTCAAAGATAGAGCCGATCTCTGATCCGAATTTTTTATCGGGAATCGAAATGCCAGTAAACCAGGATTGGGATCTCCCGAACCAAAAATAATTAAAAATTGACTGAAAAAGTCTTGATTTTAGCCGTTGGGCTGAATTAAATCCAGTCCTAAATTGGACAAAATAGCAGCTTGGCAACATACAGGGTTATTCAGAGAAAGGTGAAAACCAGGAGAACTGGCAAGAGAAGAGAACAATCTAGACCAAATAGCCGATATGGAAAGTGAGATAAATGGGAGAATTTTTCTGGTTTGGCTATTTTGACCTAGAATTTTCACTTCTCCAGTCATTCTCCTGAGTTTCACCTTTCTTTGAATAGACCTGATAGAGGCAAGTCCTTGTATCCCAATAACTATCTTTTCGATTTGCCGATCATTGGCTGTGTTGGATATCTTTGACACAACTATTTAAGTGTATTTAACCAAAACATCCATGGGGAATTCAAGTCAAAAAATTTATGTTCTGTGAATATTGTGTATAATTTTTTTGGGACTAGGATATCCCTTCGTTTTTATTCTGAGGAGCATGAAAGGAGCACCCGTAGAGTAATAGCGTCCAGTCTTCTTCCATTTGACTGACATTTTGCCATTGTTTATAGGATGTCTTCCAAGTATTTCTTGTATTTCTGTCTTACCCACTATAAAATGCTAAAATAATACCTATATATCAACATGTTTATACAAATAATTAGCATATATTTCATGCAATATGGACGTCATCGCTTCAGTCCTGTTGACAAAATAACACATTTCTCGTTTGCCGTGAAATTCTTACAGTTCTAATTCATGTAAACAATTTCCAAGCACTTAACCAGCATAATCAGCTATTTCTGTACAAGGTATTGGAGATGAAGATGATGGATGGCGAGGAAAAGAATCCTTGGCCGAGAGTCCTATCAGCCAACACGAAGCACTTTCTTAGACCTGGCCGATCTTTTCACTAAACTTCTTGCAAAGCGGCTAATCCCAGGAGATCTCACCTCCATAGATTCTCCTCCTTCCTCTACCGGGCTGAATTCTGATTGGGCATAACGAGGGTCCTCATAGGATTGAGGGTAAGGGACTGGATAAGAATCATATGGTCCTTGTTCGCCACCATAAGGATCCTCTGGGTCATACACCTGGTAGGAGCTATGTATTGGTATACGGTTGTCTTGCTCATCATCGTCGTCATCATCCGTACGTCCACCATATCCACCTTGAACCATCACCACCACCACCAAGAGCATTGAAACAGTTAGATTGTGTGCAAGACTTTGAACCGGAAATCAACATAGGCTGACTGTGTGGTTCTCTGTCTGTCCTTCCATGGTAATGCCCAATATCCCGAACCGAGGGGTGGTTGAAAGTCTCACATTGACCATATTTAAGTAATATACCTATGTTTAAATACCGAACTTTTATTTACAACACTGAACGAGTAATACACTTAACATGCACTGATGAAAAGATATGGGGAATATAATTAAAGACCCATCACCAGACACACATGATGAAAACAAACTCTAGAGCAAGGTTTGGAAATTACGACTCTGTGGCTTTGGTTGGTCTATGACTGCCATCACCTCAAGGTGACCAGGTGTCCTGACGTGTCTGGAAGGGGTGATAGATCAACAGCAGTTGGAAGTTTGCAGTTGGTGATCCTGTTGCAGCATCAATCTGCTCAATAGTATGTCACAGTATAATTATGAACTTTGGTACCAGGCAAACCTGCTCTCTTCAATGTATCAGACTTGTTGAGCATGGCATTCGTGTATAGATTCGACATCGAGCCATCACGTCACCTGATAAAAGTACCGTAAGAAGAAGCAGGATGCCGAGAAAGTGAAAAAAATTGTCCTTCCTTTGTAGGGAAGCAAATTATTGCTATCAGGTGTCTATGTAGGCCAACGGTGGGTGGTCACGTTGACTAGTTTTCATTGGTGACATCTAGCCAATACACAGGGCGAGTTGTTACCAGAATCAATGTCTTGTTCTTCAGGGCTGGTAGTCATTGTAAGGGATTAAGCCTTCACGAACACAAAGAACAAGTGAGTGAGAGTAAGACAGGAACAAATGGACAAAAAAGAAAAACAACAACATATCAATACGCCAATAACAAAACACCAATAGACTTTTGCAAATGACAAAGACAGACGTGGACACATATTGGGAAGCCAAAGTGGTATGGGTTACATTGTTGTGGCACCAAGGGTTCATCAGGTATATCGATAGGCAGATTTTCAGCTTTAGATTTCTTGTAAATTTGAAAATTTATAAAGAAAACGCTCTCTGTATTCTATTTGGCATTATTTAGAAATTGTGGAAAATTTGGGAATTATAGGATTTTTTTCAAGGGGTCTTTATTGTTTTATGGTACCTTAGTTAAATGCAGGTGATTGATCCCATACCACTTGAGAATCTTCCCCGTATTGTTCTTTGTAATCCTCTTCCATACATTACAAAATGCTCAAAAACAGAACTTTGTACATCCATTGGGAGATCGATATGAAATATTTCGTTGTTCACAAACAACTATGAGTGCAATTAACTCAAATCTAGTATTAAGGGTCACAGAGGTTTGGTTTTGAGGAAAGAAGGGAGATGTTCTCATATATTGGAACATGGAGTTATTGGGGATTTCCAATGGATGTGACAAAACATAAACAGGTTATACGGACAAGGCATCCAGTATGGAAGCCAAAACAGCATACAACCAACATAAATTGACAGATACCGCGACACACAAAAAGGAATAAGTGCACTGTGCATTTTATCTGCTGATTTTTTTAATTGGCGTGAAATCCGACGTTTACTTTGGAGGTCATAATTATTATTTGTAATGTGTAAAAGTCAAAATCTCAAATCGCATAATATACTTTGAAGCAGCAATGTTGCATGATGTTGAATGTGATGTCACACTTAGTAACTTTGCGCTGAGATTGTATTTTATTGATAAATTATCTGACTCTGTAACGCCGAGTTATTATGATGTAGCCGCTCACAGAAGTGTCAGTTATTTGGCTGTGGATGCTTTAAAAGCCTTCTGATCGTGACTTGTACTCTATAATTTGGCCACCACTTCTGTATCCCTTGTACCGTACACCGAGGACATTTGTCAAACGACTTTGTAGGTCATTAATCCTTTGTGCCACTCTCCACACCCAAACTAGGACTCACCTCCAACACCATACCCAGCACACGAGGAAGCGTCACAGTATCCCGTTTGTCCGATGGGTCCCATGGAACCTGGATTTCCTGGTTGACCTGGAAGACCACGTTGACCCGGTGGACCAAGTGAACCTTGACTTCCAGTGCGACCTTCTCCTTGCGGCCCTGTTTTACACAGAAACCTTTTTAATTTGCTCAACATTATCACCCTCACAGGAATTTCAGAGGTATGATTATCCTAATCTGGAACTGAAAGCTCTCTCTTTTTATTCTTGTTTCTACAAGCTAAATTACATCCACCAATTCGATCCACCTGCTGCTTCATTTCCCTTCAAGATACTGTGAGATCCCAGAAGAAAAACTTGTACATCGGAGAAAATTGAATTTTTTTTTTTAACCACGTGTTAGCTCTGCTGTCAGAAAGAAAATTATTATTTAACCATAGACATTTTTTTTAAACATTCCACACGGCGCGATAGAACCGTCCTCATACCAAGCAGATGCTATTTCAAATTCCTATATACCCTTATTGTCTGGGATAGTATATATCCTGAAAATTTCCCCTTTGGCTACTTGACATTTTGGCATAAAATAAATGAAAAACTTGACTTGCAGCATAAAGAACGGTTGCATTATCCTGTGTTTTTCTTACCTGGAGGTCCCGGAGGCCCCCTTGGTCCTTGTGTTCCCACACCTGGATTACCTCTTTCTCCCTTTTCACCTTGTAATCCTGTTAAAACAATGACACAAAATGTTACCGTTACAACAAACTCCTGCTCTTACGCTTCTAACTCTTCCATTTCTCAGCAGATGCGTTCAAAAGAAACAGAAAGTGTTGTATATTAAGGATGGGGTCAGACCAGCGCACTTTTAACGTGCGTTCTGGCGCACATAATTACGGCCACACTAGCAGCAGATGACGGGCAATGACGGTCAATATACGATGTACGGCCACACAAAAGTCCGGCCGTGCAACACAAGTGGAATTTGAATGCATTTTTCTGAGAACGCTGAACCGCTAGTACTGACGTACTGCGTGCGCAGCTGCGGCATAGCGGCGTGTGTGCGTGATTAGGAGATGTCAGGCGCTGCTAATGTCCAGCCTACATAACGTCCAGACGCAAAAAGAGTTTTATTGACGATCCGTACAAAATCACGCCCGAAAATGCGCGTCTTCTGACCGTTTTTGCGCATTCCGTGAAAAAATACGTCAATGCGTTCGGACGCACTTTTTCACGTTCGCGGGGAAAAATGCTTTTGTCTGACCCTAGCCTAAAGGATACGTCAAACATGGCAAATACATGTATTTATTTGATTTAAAAGAGTTACTTATGGATATACATAAGGGGTTATTCAAAGAGTACCGAAATTCTGGTGCTCTTTCATTCGGCGCACTTCGGCGAGCTCAATTCGCAGATTCAGCATTCACCGCAGGGTCCACGAAGTGCGCCGAATCGATCCACGGGAACACCACCGATAAACCCACCGAACGCAGCCGCAAAGTGCTGAAAAACCACCGAACGCATCACAAAAAACGCTGAAAAAACACCGAACGCATCCGATAAACTGCCGAAAAAACACTGACATGCCCAAGAATAGCAATAAAATGGTCTGTTACAGAGAATAATATTTTTTTAAAAAAAACGCCATTTGAAAAAAAACATATGGGCGAAAAATCCAGGAAAATACTATAAAAATTCAAAGAAAGAAATTAATAAAAAGGCTTTTTGCTGCAAATGAAAAGAGTTAACGGTTGAATAAAAATTTACCAAATTTTTTTTTTTTTTTACATTGAAACTTATGGGATTCACCTCTTTAAACCGGTCGAACGAAACCACCGAAAATCTGGGGCATTTGGCCAACTTTTCCCAGCTGTTCGGCATTCTCTGAATAGATTAACCATTGCTTTTCTATGGAGGATTTCATTACTGCCGAATTTCACCGTATTTCGCTGGCAATATTTGGTGAATTGCCAGCTTTTTGAATAGCTGAATGGCCTCGTAATTGCACCGTACGGGGAAATTCACAGTTCGGTGCAATCAGTGGTGTCACGGGGGGTGGGGGGTGCGGCCCGCACCGGGTGACACCACCCACTAGGGTCACACCCTAAAAAAAATGTTTTTCTTTTACACACAAAAACATTTTTCCAGGAAGGATACATTGAGATTTCTCTTATTTTTAAGTATGTCCTGGGTAGGCAAGGCCTAGGCTGGCACTTTCCAGGGGGCGGCAAAAAAAATCCACCACTAAAGGGGATATTCACAGAGCACCGAAATGACGCAAACATTTCAGTGTTCTGTTGTTTTCCGCACTTTGGGGAATCAAATTTCCCCGGGGAATTCACCGCAGGGTCCCTGAAGTGCAGGGAATCAGCCACCGAATGCCACCACCCGCTGTTTTAAAACAAACTACTGAACGAAAATGTCTGGAATTTACATACTGTATAAGGTCCTATGAATGATAATAAAAAGGTCTGTTACAGAAAAAAGAAAATCCACTATTAGAAAAAAAAAATGGATTTTTTTTAAAAATGCCTAAAAGATACAAAAAAAAAAGGAAATCAATAAATAAAGAGATTTTTTACTACAGATTAAAGGAATAAACGGTTTATTAGATATTGGATAAAAACAGGCATATTTTTAAAATTGAAACCTATGGTGTTCGCCTGAATAAACCTGTCGAATGAAAACATCGAACAGCAGCGAACTTTGCGGTTCGGTGTCTCTGAACAGATTAACCATTACTTCTCTATGGGGACTTTCACTGCCTTCGATCAGTCACTGTACTTGCTGGCAGTTCGCCAAAATTTGTGTGTGAGTATATGAGAGAGCTCCACAGCAATAAACAGTAATGTGCGCCGTCTATTATGAGCATTCAGTGTTATATAGGAGCACTGATTTATGGGTAAGAGTAGTTAAAAAAAGGCTTAAAGCTCGGGGTGGGGGGGGTGACACCATAAGTTACTGCACCGGGTGACACCAACCCTAGTGTCGCCACTGGGTGCAATTCAGTGGTAAGTTTGGCTCTCTTTGAATAACCCCTATAGACTGATAGAAGCACCATTTCTCCTCACCAGATCTTCTCTGGTGTCCATTCTCATTTATGACATTTGGATAGTATAAGTGTCACAGCACATGTGTGTGCTATACATGACATTTCCTTCATTCTGTAGGTAAAACTCACCTCTGCTTATCTAATTAATTATGGAGAACTAGAAGTATTTTTAGCCCTTTGTTATATTTTTAACATTTTGCCCCACGTCACAAAAGAATGTCCATCAGCTTCTACACATAATATACCATATAATATGCCAACACAGATCCCTTAAAGTGACACTCTACACACCCTGACCACTTTAGCATTTTAACGTTACCACTGGACTCCACAGCTGATATTGTGTGGTAGCAAGTATGTACTGTTAGGTGTCTCGCCCAAGGACACTTACTGGAGAGGTGCTCTGGCTGGGATTTGAACCTGGGTCTCCACGGTTATAGAGCAGTGATGTTACCTCTACTCCATCCAGCCGGTATTAATACATAGTAATTTGGACAATATGTGGAGGATATCTAGTGACTTGGCTGGAAAAGGGGATTGGTGCAGCATTTTCAGAGACCGCTTCCTCTACGTAGTCATGGCTAGCCTTGGCACTCCATTTCTTAGGATACATTTCGATTGATGCTCGGCCAGCTAAAGGAAATCAATGTTGTCGATTACCTGGAATGTTGTAAATCATGTCTTCTCTAGAGTTTGGAAGAACCTTGCCATGTATTAATCTCCCAGACCAGTAGAATTATTGAATGAAGACTTTTTCTGAGCTCCTCCCTTTACCTGGTCTAAAGAATGTCCTAAATGTAAGTGTAGTGCTCACCCCCAGAGGAGCCGCTGAATTAACCTCGGGTTAGTCTCACCGCACTAGGGAATAAATATACACCAGCACTGTTGTGGATTTTATAGATTATATACTTTACTGATCCCAATAAAGCGGCATATATAATGTAGATACGGTATATGAATGACAGGATTTCGTAATGCGGGAAAAACACGCGGCGGTAAAAGAAAAGTTTAACCCCTTCAGTTCTGGAGTGTAAGTCCCGTGAAAATAATGTCTCAAAAAGGTGTGTGTGTGTATGATCTCAGGTACCCGGGTACTGTATTCAACTGGCCAGTGAATGAAATGAGCAAATCTTCGACTAGTCACGTTGGGGCCCTGTAGATTCGGACAATAATGCAGAGTGCTTTGTTATACTTGGAATTTGCGGCCTGGAAGGCCTCTCACCCATCCGTTAGACAATCTGTCCCACTGCCCGATCAAGGATGTCTCTCCGCTT
The DNA here is from genome assembly GCA_009667805.1 of Leptobrachium leishanense. Taxonomy (NCBI): domain Eukaryota; kingdom Metazoa; phylum Chordata; class Amphibia; order Anura; family Megophryidae; genus Leptobrachium; species Leptobrachium leishanense. Next base: position 28,834,653 of record CM019067.1, on the reverse strand, counting down.
TACCACTGGGATTCTGTGCCACCGGATCAGCTCTCTTGCTTGTCCGATCTCCACACTGCGAAACTACGGCCTACCGCCTGCAATCCCAACGGATCATCGCGTTCTCCTTACTCGGGGTCCAACCGGAACTAAATTTCTGTGCAAAACTCTCGGCGGTGCGTAGGTAGGTCTCTGCAAAGTCACTGTCCCGATCTCCAGCACCCGCAAGGCAGCACCTGCTCTCCGGCCTGGTCACGATCCTTGGCAGTCTCACGTGCGTCTTCCACCTTTTGCCGCTTGGCTCACTCTGCCTCTCCTCTGCACGAGGCTGCGGATGTCCTTCCTCTCTCTCCCACCCACTTCCTGTCTTCACCGCAAAGCACGATGGAAATTGTAGTTCCATTTGTGTCCAGCATAGTCCATATTGCCCCTGTCTCCCTCTGGTGGCCACAACAAGTAAATGCAGCAAACACAATCCTTAAACAGCGCTACATAAGCAACAAGCCTGCATTGTATAAAATGCTATGGACTTTGAGGTTTTTCTGGTTTCCTAGACAGTATGGGTGTCTTGTGCCAAGTGTTGGATTTGTGTGGTCTGCTCCCCATTGTTTAAGTTAAATTACTTGCGTTTCAAGCAGCTTACCTTAAAAATGTGTCTATTCTTATGGTCTTATAAATGGCTTTCTGTGCTGATCTACCTGCTCTCTATCAACTGCCAAATTCTAAACACGCAACTCATTATTCATTTTAAAATCCGCTGAGATGACAGCTCTGTTTCAGGGCGTTCCTCAACCTGCAGACCTGGACGCCGAACACTTTCTTCCTATTTTTCCAAGAAGAAACAAAATGTGCCACCACTCACCATACAGTTCCTCAGTGTTACACCTTGAGGACAGCTGCTTTTTGTCAAACTTTCCCATCAACTCATTCTCAGGTAGGAAAACCAAGACATTACAATGGACTGCTCCCACTCCTTCGTGCCGGGGCTACTCTGAACTTACCGCGTTCTCCAGGAGGTCCCGGTGATCCAGAATTGCCTGGGAATCCAGATACTCCCGGGGATCCCTGTTCTCCTGGTGACCCAGGGGGTCCTGTCCGACCAGGCTGCCCAGGTGGTCCGGCAATTGTCCTCACAGACTCTGGCTGACTGGGTATTTGATTTAAAAGGCTATTGAATCTGGTCATGTGACCTGCAAAAACACAAACAAAACTGAACAATCTCAACCAGACTATAGTCTTAATTACATAATCACACAGGAATATGAGTTGGGGGAAAAAAAATGACTCTGAAAAATCACATTTTCACACGTCTGCTTCTGTCATTTGTCCCAATAATTGTAAGCTTTGGGGTTGAGTAATCAGCTGTAAATCCAATAAGAGATATGTTTAGGTTTACAGCGGGTTTACAGACCAAACGGAGTTAAGTGTGCGAGCTTAAGATACATATAGAGAAAAACAAAATGCCGTTTATCTGACAGTCCACCAGCTTAGGCTAGGGTCAGACGAACGCATTTTCGAGTTGTCTGTGAAAAAGTGCGTTCGAACGAATGGACGCATTTTTTCACGGAGTACGCGATAGCGGTCATACGATGCGCCTTTTCGTCCGTGATTTTGTATGGATCATCAATAAAACCCTTTTTGTGTCTGGACGTTATGTTGGCCGGACATTAGCAGTGTCTGACATCTCCCAATCACGCACACACGCCTCTAGCGGACGCAGCGCACTCTGTACGTCAGTACTAGCGGTTTGACGTTCTAGAAAAAATGTGTTCGTTTGCCACTTGCGTTGCGCTGACGAACTTTCGTGCGGCCGTACTTCATGTGTTCCCCGGCATTGGACGTCATTTGCTGCTAGCACGGCCGTGATTTTGTGCGTCTAAACTCACGTTAAAACTGCTTTCGTCTGACCCTAGCCTTAGATTATTTTATTTGTTTTATTCTTTCGCGGTTGTTGTGTTTTTTTTTCTATCAGGGTTATTCAAAGAGATTCGAAAAGTCACCGCACGTTCGGTGACTTTTCGTTCTCTTCAATTCGGTTCCTTTTGCCGATCCCATTTCGGCGACCCTGCGGTGTATTCAGCAAACACCACAGGGTCCCCGAATTGCAGGGAATAGCTGCCGCAAACCTGACGAAAACTAACCGCAAAACCCAGCGAATGCACGCCGAAAACCCTCAAAAACATCTGGATTAACCTGCCGAAAACCACAGAAAAACCCGAACAGGAGCCGATCGATCGCAGCCTTCGACACAGCAGAAGAGGCAGTGAATAAATTAGGAAAACAGTTTGTATGAATGATTGAAAAGTGAAACACTGTTTGCAAAGAAACTACTGAGCGAAAATGTCTGAAATTTACATATAAGATCCAGGGAATGATAATAAAGAGGGCTGTTATAGAAAAAACAAGTAAACTTAAAAAAAAAAATTCGGACTTTTAAAAAAAAAAAAAAATTTCAGAAAGATGCTTAAAATATCCTAAAAAATCTATAAATAAAGAGACTCTTTACTGCAGAATTTTATAATGAACGGTTTATTAGATATTGAATTAAAACGGGAATATTTTTAACATTGAAGCCTATGGGATTCTCCTGAATTAACTTGCCGAATTAAACCACCGAATGGCAGGGCATTAGGGGAACCTTTCACTGCTGGTTTGTGTTCTCTGAATAGCCGAAGCAGTGCTTTTTCATGGGGATTTCACTGCCCTCAAACAGGCACCGAACAGGCACCGAACAGGCACCGTATGTGCAGGCAATTCGCCAGGATTTGGCGAATTGCCTGCTCTCTGGATAGCCGAATGGCCAGGAAAGGTAACCGAATGCTGATTTTCAGCGTTCGGTTACCTTTCTCAAGCAATTCGATCTCTTTGAATAACCCTGTATGTGTCGAATACTTTTTTTTCATCTCTCGAAATGTCCTGCTCTTATGGAATATGAGCAAAGACCTACACAACGATCAAAAGCAAAGTACAACAACTATATACATATATAGGGCTCTAATACATTCTCCGCGCAAAAATGTGCGCGTGTGCAAAAATGCATTAACGCAAGGGGAAAAACCCTTCGCGCTGAACGTTGTATTACGACGTTCACGCACAAAATGCACGTGAACGTCTAACGCGAGTTACCCTGCGCGAACCCTGCGCACGCAAAAGTTCGTGCACGCATCCCATACTTAACATGCGTTTGTGCGCTGGTACGCGGATGGTATTACAATCGATGCGCAAATTTTTACGAACGACGTTTGCGCGCTATAATTTTAACATCTTTGAAAAGCTGGTGGTAACGGCAAATCTGAACGTCCTGGCCGAAACCAAATACACCAGCACGAAAAGAAAATACAGCACAGTATAGTTACACATTCTACACATACCCAAACAATAAAATAGAGAGGTTGTGCGTGTTTTTATTATTGCTGCAGCATATATACTCAGATTGACTTTGACAGGCGCAAAAACTGAACGGGAGACAATTGTGGTTCTTAATTCTGATTGGCTGAATCGCGTGAAAAAACGGTCCGCACACTGATTTCTACGCGCAGCGTTAATTTGCGCTTGTTTTTGCACATATTTTTTACGCGCAATATTTTTGGACAATGAAAAGATGCGCTTGGATCGTAATACCAGCGTTAATTTACACGCGTTAACGTTTAACGCTGCACGCAAAAATTGCACTGCGCGTAAGAATTTACGACATTGTATTACAAAGAAGAAAGAATATTAATATAGTACGCGGTATTATAAAAATAAATTGTGATGAATAATTATTTGTTTTACACAGTAAAATAATTGTGATTTCTTGTTTGAATAAACAAAGCACACGTTTTCTACGACCTGTATTTTTGTGCACTTACTCTGAATGATCTGTTCGCACACTTGGCGAGCGATGGCGCGCACCATGTTTTGTGATTGCGTATCCCCCTGTTGCAATGGAAACAAAACAGATTTACCTGCAAGCAAAAGCCGTCGTAGTAACCTGCCCTCAATGTGATCTACGTGTTAAACGATGATTTGCAGGAAATTGAAAAAGAATGCAAATGTGAATTCCTGCAAATATACCGTATATTAAGGGATATAGGATTTAATATGTGGGTAAAAGCTGCTCAATCCAAGGAGACATCTGACGCCATCTGGGCTCAAGAAAGAATTTTTTTCCAATTTGTTGCATATTTAGAAAGAGCTTCAGACTGTTTTTTTTTCCTTCTTTTGGATCAACAGCAGTAGCTGAATGTGTGAAAGGCTGAGCTCAATGGACGCACCAGCACAGCTTTATTCAGCCTTTTATGACTATCTGGTCTATTCAGAGAGAGGTGAAACTCAGGAGAATGACCGGAGAAGTGAAAATTCTAGGTCAAAATAGCCAAACCAGAAATATTCTCCCATTTATCTCACTTTCCAAATCGGCTATTTGGTCTAGATTCTTCTCTTCTCCTGCCCGTTCTCCGGAGTTTCACCTTTCTCTGAATAACCCTGCGAGGTGACATTTAAATCAAAATAGTGAATGTGGATTTTTTTTATTATTCACAACTTTCAGCTTACATTTTGCGGTTTCGATTTTTAATTCACGCCAGGTCACTGTTTGACCAATAAATCCTTATGCCAAGAGCAGTGTTTGCTATTGCGGCGCGAGCTTGGCCAATTACTGAGGGGATTCACAGGAATGTTAATATTCTACATCCTATGTTAAGCAGGAAGAGTAACGTCCATTACTGCTCGCCTGTTTTGCTAAATTCCTATACTTTTTTGCATCCTATACTTTTTTCGCAGATTCCTAGTCACTCGTTATCCTGACGAATAGGGAATATAGGCAGTTTACGAAAACTTAAAACCTGTTGTGTCCTGATTTTGTGGAGACAAAACTAGACATGATAGATTTCAAATGCATCATGATTAATTTAATCTTTCAGTTTAATTCTATTCTTTATGATTAATTTAATGGAGCACATTTTTAAGTCCAGATTTTATACATCCTGTGCTTCCAAAGAAGAACTTCTGGCTGTGTTGAGGGAAAGTCTAGCGTCTTATAAGAAGATGGCAAGGCTGGTGTGGCAATTCAAGCAGCATTGCACTTCCTGATTACTGGCGTCTACTTGTGAGGAACAATAAGGACCTCTGCTATACACCACTGGAACCTCTGCTATCCACCACTGGACCTCTGCTATCCACCACTGGAACCTCTGCTATCCACCACTGGAACCTCTGCTATCCACCACTGGAACCTCTGCTATCCACCACTGGAACCTCTGCTATCCACCACTGGACCTCTGCTATCCACCACTGGAACCTCTGCTATCCACCACTGGAACCTCTGCTATCCACCACTGGAACCTCTGCAGTTACATTGTAGCACTATACGATCAAAAGAATTAGGTCCCGCCTCTACTACTTATCTTCAGGACCTGAAATATGGACAACCCCTCCAACATACATTATGATAAACTACCAGTGGCCCCTGTGTTTCACTTCTTCTGTCTTCAAATGTTTTCCCACAATGTTCATAATTTGTATTTTTGCGGTGTATAATATTAGGGGGCGTAAAGGTCTATCGGCACCACCAGTGTTTCAATCATTTCCGTACTTACTCTTTCTCCTCGTTCTCCCTTTCCACCAGTTGGACCCTAAATCAAAGGAAGGATAGTGTTACATTTCACATGTAGGAAGCAGAGATAAAGGATTGGTAAGGGGTTCTTGAGAATTGGTAGGAGGTTCCAGTATGGTGAAGAATTGGCAAATATTACCAGCGTACCTGGAGCATTACCGATAAAGGAGCCATTTCTGACCATTCAAGTTAATACAGAGTAATGCTCTCATAAGAAATGTTAATTTTGACAGGAAATTTTAATTTAGTTTTAGTCAATGTCTTGTGACTAAAATGATGTCTGAATTGATTTAGTTTTAGTTTAGTTTTAGTCGACAAAATATCACAAGATTTTAGCCGACTAAACCTAGAGTAGAATAAGTCAACTAAAATCGAATAGGTTTAAAGTGTGTTATACATTATTTAAGCATTTCTCTAGAATTTCCGAACTCATATACTCCTGGAGTAACATGTTATCTGAACATAGAAAATTCATCATTTCTTTCCAACTTCAGATTAGTTTTGATTTTGTCTCTTCCCAAATAGTCCCTCTCAGTGGCGGCTGGTGACATTTCAAGTTGGTGGGGGGCCAGACTGGAAACATGACTGTTTGTAATCATGAATAGGAATATGTCTATATGGCACTACTAACTCCAAAATGCGTGGACAATCCCATATATAGGGAATAAACCTTATAGCTATATTGCTATTAATGAGGCAAATAATTTGGCTATAAATTCAATGATTACAAGTGGAATCCAGAAATTAGCCACAAGATGTATACATAAAATGTTAGTGGAAAAAGAGATATTATTATTATTTGTAAAAAAAAAAACCTGAATGCCTAACCTACCCATTTTATACAAAACGTCAGTGTTTGAAAGAAAAACAAAACTGTTTTCTATTGCTATTTAGCAATGAGGCTTTGCGTTTTTTGTCATTAAGGGGTTAAGGAAGGCACCCGGTGTGAGCAGCAGATAAAATCTACATTCAAGCCTCAGAGGAGCTTGCTTTGGCTGAGTTTGTTTGAAGCCCATCAGTGGGAATAGCCAGCAGTAGGGGGCATGATAACAGCTGTGATCCATGATTGCCAAGACTTCCCAAAGAGCCTTTATCAGATTTCTAGACACTAGTCAAAGACAAATAATCACGTTATCTTTCTTTTTCTTTTTACTCATTGTTCGTAAGACCCCTCAATTAGCCAGGTCAACACCAATAAATTGCTCAATTGGCAATAATCTTGGATGATTGGACATTTAGCATCGCGAGCAAAGGATGATTCTTAAGGGACTCAAGGAAGATGGGCAAATTGATAAAAGTAGAGTAAAAAAATGTATATTTTGGAGAGGACAGCCGACAGCCAAGAATGTGCATTGACTAGAAGTGCTGCTCCTTAAATGACCTGAATTTGTAGGAAAAAAAGCAAGAAATTGTAAGGAAAATGTAATAGTTAACGCCTTATTTGGTCTCTGACACTGCACTCTCTTGGATTGACTCCTATCTGTCCATCAGGTCCTTCTTTGTGTCATTTGCTGGTAACTCCTCCTCTCCATTCCCTTTATCAGTTGGTGTACCTCAAGGCTCTGTCCTAGGTCCTCTGCTCTTCTCTATCTACACCTCCTCCCTGGGCAAAATCATTTATAGCTTTGGCTTTAATTACCACCTCTATGCTGATGATACTCAGATCTACCTCTCTACCTCGATCGCTCTCCTTTCCTTTCCAAAGTCAGCGACTGTTTATCTGGCATTTCCTCCTGGATGGCCTCCCACCACCTAAAGATTAACTTGTCCAAGACTGAGCTTCTACTAATTCGTCCCTCTAATGCCTCCCCACCTCCTGACTTCTCTATCATGGTTGATGGTATCACCATCTCCCCATCAAACCAAGTTCGCTGTCTCGGAGTTACACTTGATTCTGCTCTTTTCTTCATCCCCCACATTCAGTCTCTTTCCTCCTCCTGCCGCTACCAACTGTGTAATATCTCCAGAATTCAACCTTTTCTTATCGCTGACACCACAAAGCAACTCATCCACACCCTTATAATCTCCCAACTTGACTATTGTAATAATCTTGTAGCTGGTCTCCCCCTTTCCCGCCTCTCCCCCCTACAATCCATTCTGAATGCCTCTGCCAGGCTCATCCACCTCACCCGCCACTCTGTCCCTGCTGCTCCTCTCTGTGAGTCTCTTCACTGGCTCCCCATCCACTGCAGAATTAAGTTCAAAATCCTTATCCTTACCTACAAAACCCTCACTAACTCAGCTCCCCACTACCTGTCCTCACTAATCACCAAATACACCCCAGCCTGCTCCCTAAGATCAAACAGTGACCTACGCCTAGTTTCTCCCGCATCACCTCTTCCCATGATAGACTACAGGACTTCTCACACGCAGCCCCCATCCTCTGGAACACTCTCCCTCGTACTGTCCGGCTTTCCCCTAGTTTCCCTTCCTTCAAACACTCCCTTAAAACATTCCTATCAGGGAAGCCTACCACCCAACTCACTGACGCAACCAGTTCATCACTTTCACCTCGCAGTCTATCACTCCCACCTTGTAGTCCTCTTCTCCTGTTTCCACCCCCAACCCTTCTAGATTGTAAATTGCCACGGGAATAGGGCCCTCGTTTCCTCCTGTACCGGTTTGTCAAAATGTTGTTCAATGTATTGTAACCCTGTCTATATTATCCTCATTGTGCAGCGTTTCGGAATATGCTGGCGCTCTATAAATATGGAATAATAATAATAATTCCCGACTCTGTGTCTCGGCCGAAATTGAGTCCAATATTTCTACTTAACACAACACGGCTGCACAGTGTGACCAGATCCCAATATTTTAAGTTGCAGTTAGTTGTTTTTATCCTTTAGTCATTATCGTGTATTTCCAAATAAATTTGGTTGTAAGAGCACAACGTTTGCCTTCTCTCTGCGTGGCAAGTAAAGGGTCTGGGAAGTTAAACACACAAGGAGCTGACCTGAAACAAATGCAGGTTCCGCAAACAGTTGTTTTATTTCAAAGCAGCACTTCTGGAACGAAGGGTCAAAATAATTTATAGGAGGAAGATAATATTTAACAAGAAACGTGGGTTCTTTAAGGCGAGCATCGTTGAAGGGGCAGATGGTTTTTGTCAGAGAGAAACATGTTTTGATAGAAATATCACGAAAACTCCAGGTTTAAGGAGGAAACTTGTGTTTTGTTTTCAAGATAAACACATGTAAAACATTTTTAATGGAGAGGGAAATCCATCATTCAGCAACACTGAATTTAGGGCAGAGCCCTTACAAATCGGCAATGCTGGGTAAGGCGGCAGGAAGAGTGGCAGCAGAATTAAAGGGATACTCTACTCATCCTGACCACTATCAGGGTTATTCAAAGAGAATCGAAAAGTCATCGCACGTTCGGTGACTTTTCGTTCTCTTCAATTCGGTTCGTTTTGCCGATCCCATTTCGGCGACCCTGCGGTGTATTCAGCAAGCACCACAGGGTCCCCGAATTGCAGGGAAAGGTTGCCGCAAACCCGCTGAAAACTAACTGCAAAACCCGGCGAATGCAAGCCGAAAAAACATCTGGATTAACCCCGCCGAAAACGCCAGAAAAACTCGAGCAGGAGCCAATCACACGCAGCGAAGCCGCCGGAAAAAGCCGACACCGCAGACGAATGGAGTGAATAAATTAGAAAAACAGTTTGCATGAATGTTTGAAAAGTGAAACGCTGTTTGCAAAGAAACTACTGAGTGAAAATGTCTGAAAGTTACATATGATCCAATGAATGATAATAAAAAGGGCTGTTACAGAAAAAAGAAGTAAAGTTTAAAAAAAAAAAAGGATTTTTGTTTAAAAAAAAAAAAATCCAGAAAAATGTTTTGAAGATCCTAAAAAATCTATAAATAGACTTTTATAATCAATGGTTTATTAAATATTGAATTAAAACGGGAATATTTTTAACATTGAAGCCTATGGGATTCTACTGAATAAACCTGCCGAATTAAACCACCGAATGGCAGGGCATTAGGGGAACCTTTCACTGCTGGGTTTTTCTCTCTGAATAGCCGAAGCAGTGCTTTTTCATGGGGATTTCACTGCCCTCGAACAGGCACCGAACAGGCACTGTATGTGCAGGCAATTCGCCAGGATTTGGCGAATTGCCTGCTCTCTGGATAGCTGAATGGCCAGGAAAGGTAACCGAATGCTGAATTTCAGCGTTCGGTTACCTTTCTCCAGCAATTCGGATCTCTTTTGGATAACCCTGTATATCTTTTTTAAAGCAGTCAGGTTGTGTAAAGTATCCCCCCTTCTCCCCCACTACAACCCCAATCTGGTGAAAACACTAGGTGAAGTGAAGGAGTTTCCTCCACCCCACCCAGTGCAACCAGCACCCGGGATTTTGAATTTCCTGGCTGTCAGTCGACAGATCTGTCACTAGTGATGTCATAAAAATATATTTTTTTTTAAACAATGCTCTGATGTATAATTAGATAATTAAAGGGACACTCTACTCATCTTTAGCATTTTATCATTTTAAAAACTGGTCAAGATTTAAGAAGTTGCCCACCTTCTCTCGCCCCCAGTTCCCCCCAATCTGGAGGTATCGCTGGGTGAAGTGGAGGAATTTCCTCCACCCCATCCATCGCCACCGGCAGCCAGAATTTTTGAATTTCCCGGGTGCCGGTCACCGGAGCGGTCACTATGCAGAGAGAATGCTGATGTCACCCTCTGAGACCAATCGCTGTAGCAAGCAATCGGTCTCAGAGAGGCAGCCAATGTATCGTTATGCGCATGCAGCTCCGATCCATCGCTCTGTGCACGCGCTACGTAACTTGCAGTGCGCAATTTGCTGTTCCTATGCTACGCAAGTTGTGTAGGAACGCAAACAGCTTCAGGGACTTCTGGGTTTGGGAGTCTCTGAGCTGAAGAGGAGGAGCAGCGCGTGGCGAGGGAGAAAAGGTGAGTAAAATCATCTAAAAGTTGGGAAAAAAAGGAAAAAATAATGGGTGGAAGCTGTCAGCAGCATCTGCCAAATTATTTAAAGGGCAAAATAAGGGAATTCTATTTTTCAATAGATTATCCCTTTAACCCTTTCGCTGCTGAGGCTTTTCACACCTCTGTGCTGAGGTCATATTTACCGGTTTCGTTCATCATGTTTAAACGTGTTTTGAAGGCTTATTTTAGTATATGACCCAGACATATTATATATCGTTCTTTCCGTCAGACTCGGCAGATTCATAATATGTCATTATTATATGTATACGTTATGTCCTGTCTGTATATTATAACAAAAAAATGCAATAAAATATGAATTTTCAATAATTTATTATGTGTAAAGTGTTTTTTTTTCACATTTTAACATGCGAGCAATTGCGGTTATATTTTGTATGGGGTGCGCTTGTTAAAAAAATTAGAGATGGGGTCTCGTTACATTTTTTTTGGGGAAAATTACGCGATTTTTAACAAACGCACCGCATACAAAAATCGTTAGTGCAGCATTATTGTTCACATTATAATTGAAATGGGAACAATAGTGCTGCATTAACGAACCAAAAAAAGAGAAAAAAAAAATATTTTTTTTTTAAATATTTTTTTTTATAAACTTTTTTCATACTCATGTTTGGTATTGTTGGAACGGCCATGCTCTGGCCAATCCAACAATATCAAACATTAACCCCTAACTGCCACGGATCGGGAGATAGGGGGTTCATTGGAACCCCCTATCTCCACCATTGGTGGCAGTTAGGGGTTAACTCCAGGACTGGCGTCATCGTGCTATGCACGATGACGCCAGTCCTCAGGGGGCATTCCCGGAAGCTTGGCTGACATCCAAGATGTCGGCCAGCTCCGGGAAAGGATCACGAACCGGCGCTTTTCGGCGCCGATTTGTGATCCGGCCCCCATGGGGTTAATGCCAGGTACCATTTGGAAGGGCAGGCTGTGCCCTTCCAAACGGTGCCTGGGTTAACCCCCTGCACGCCGCCGATCGGGAAGGAGAGAGGTCCGAAGGACCTCCCCCCTCCCTTTCAGGCGCCTCCTCCGCACATGCGGGGGGCGCCTGAATTAGGTGTCATCGCGCCCCCGCGATAACACCTAATTACTCCGGCGGCGGTTCCGGGTGCTGGGCTGACATCGAGGATGTCAGCCCGCACCGGGGGGTCCAGCGATCGGCTGGAACCCGGCCGAACGCTGACCCCAAAGGGAGGACGCGCTCAGCGCGTCCACCGCAAGGAACGATACCTGCGGTTGGATGCGCTGAGCGCGTCCATAGCAGCGAAGGGGTTAAATATTGTTGAATTCCATAGGATTGCACACAGGGCACACCCTAATGTTGGGTGAAGGGTTCACCTTTGACCCCCTACATAGATATTTTGGATGTTCCTTATCTGTTTAATGATAAACAGCATGAATATGGACTGTATCGCTGCATAAACATTGGTTAGAAACTTTTCTGTACAAAATTCTCCAAGCATAGATGTGTAATTAATGAATATTCCAGGGGTGCGCGCCCTAATGAAATGGGCTGCGTGCGCCATTGTAGGAATTCTCTGTATATCTTGACACGCACTCGGGTTTTGTGATCTTTGCTGTGACAGCTGCGTTGCATATGACAGTATACAGATATACCCTGTACTATTTCTAAAGGGAGAATGAACAGTGAAGGTTTATTATGGGTGATTTCCTGGCACGGGATATTTCACGGTATAACACCGGTCGTCGGATATTTGTTCAGGCTTTCCATACAGTCTCATTAAAAGTAGGAAACTACAGCTCCTGTTTACATTCCACGTTGCCAGAACGTTACTTAAAGGGCGCTCTGTACCCACAGCCAGAAATGGGTCTATTTGAAAACATATATGGATTTTTAACAAAATAAAATCTAAAATGGAAACACAAGCAATCCTCAACTTGGAATTAAATCTATAGCTGGACTGGGGAAAAAAATGAGCAGCCCGGCTCTGCTGTTTTAATTACTGTTTACATTGGCCATTTTTTTTAAAATTCTTAATACTTGCTTTTTTTGTTAATACTTACTAACACGTGTTGTTTAGCACCAGATCGTGATGGGATTGCCACGGTCATACAGGGTTACCCTATGAGCTGTGAATATGAATCGATGGCTTATAGGGAGGGAAATTATTATTATCATTATTATTATACTTTATTTATAAAGCGCTAACACAGGTACCGCAGGTAATTGGTAGAGTTCATCTCTTCACCACTAAGATCGACAATACTCGATGTGCAAGACACCTCCTGGTGCCCCGATATCGAGTATAGCTGATATGGTGTTCCACAGGAGCGATACAATGGAATTTTGTTTATTGAAAACACAATCCATTTGCATTTGGGCTCCAGAACATGCCCCTAATGTTTCAGCACCACGGACATGGTGCCAAGGTACAAACAGTCTTTAAAACCAGCTGGGAATGTGTTTACTGACATCTCCCCTGCTGATCCTGCACAGAGCACACAGCTGCAGTAACTCGTTTTGGCCAGCGGATGGTGACATCTCCCTGCCAAATAGGTTATTACAGTAAGGAATACACTAGAACAGGGCTCAAAATTTCAAGTCCCAAGCTACTAGCCAGGCCTTAAGAGTTACTCGCCACTAGTTGCCCCACCTAACCCTTATCCTGCCCTGCATCTGCATTTTCACTCGCCCTCATGTAATTTCCACTCGCCAAATGCGAGTAGGCGAGTGGAAATTTTGAGGCCTGCACTAGAATATTCTCAAATATTTCTTACTGTATAATTAATTAAAATTGATTTTCCAAAAAAAAAGACTGGTTCCTGCCAGTGGTTGCCTGGAAAGTCCCTTGGTAGTTGAGGGGTTAAAAAGACTTGTAAAATATATCTGAAAGAATAGACATTAGACAAACAAATTGTAAAGACTGGAGGGGACCTGACTAGACATGACCAGGAGGGTGTGAGCTATTTTGCAGTGACTAGACATGAACAGACATTACTAAAGAGTAAATAAAGGAATTTATTTACAACACTAAGAAACAAAGAGGAACCAATATAAACAGACAGGAGATCCAGAACTAAATACACATGAAACTAGAGACCAGGGAACTTAGCAAAACATAAGCAGAAAGGGGAACAGACCTGAACTAAATCTACAAAGAATATTAGACAAGATAAACCTAAACAGAACTAGACATGGGAAAACATAAGCAGGATCAAAAATGAGGCTAGAACTCAAAGGGATAACAGAACAGACTAGACAAGGCTAGAACTAGAAATAACTAGAGGCTAGAATCAGAGACAGTTCCTATGACAATGAGCTCCAGAAACAAATGAATGAGGCAGCGTCCATCTTTGGGCGCTGCCTGCTTTTAAGCACATGAGTAATTCATCAATTGATTCCAGCTGTGAATCCATGGCTTGAAGTCCAAAAAAGAAAAAGATAGTCCTGAAGAGCGATGTGAATCTCCGCCAGAGGGGGAGCCAGAGACCCAGAACGTAACACAAATGCAGCAGGAATTGAGGACCCTATTCCAATGGAAATTTACAATCTTGATGGGTGGAGGGGTTAGAATTATGTTAATACAGATTGGGATGAGGGAAATTGCTGGGTAAGTGGAATGCATGGGTTATTGAGTTGTGATGTCTGCGATTGTGGGTGGGTATGTGGAATGCATGAATCAGTGAGGTGGGTAAATAGAAAGCATGAGTTAGTGTGGTGGGTAAATAGAAAGCATGAGTTTGTGAGGTGGGTAAATAGAAAGCATGACTTAGTGAGGTGGGTAAGTGAAATGCATTGTTAGTGATGTGGGTAAGTGGAATGCATTAGTTAGTGAGGTGGGTAAGCAGAATGCATTGGCTAGTGAGGTGGGTAAGCGGAATGCATTAGTTAGTGAGGTGGGTAAGTGGAATGCATTGGCTAGTGAGGTGGGTAAGTGGAATGCATTGTTAGTGATGTGGGTAAGTGGAATGCATTGGTTAGTGAGGTGGGTAAAAGGAATGCATGAGTTAGTTAGGTGGTTATAAGTGGAATGCACAAATCAGAGGTGGGTAAATGGAAAGCATGAGTTAGTGAGGTGGGTAAGTGGAATGTGTGAATTAGTGAGGTGGGTAAGTGGAATGCCTGATTTAGTGAGGGGACTGGCTATAAGTGGAATGCACAAATTAGAGAGGTGGGTAAATGGACAGCATGAGTTAGTGAGGTGGGTAAGTGGAATGTGTGAGTTAGTGAGGTGGTAAATGGAATGCACGAACTAGTGAGGTGGGTAAGCGGAATGCATTGGCTAGTGAGGTGGGTAAGTGGAATGCATTGGCTAGTGAGGTGGGTAAGTGGAATGCATGAGTTAGTTAGGTGGTTATAAGTGGAATGCACAAATCAGAGGTGGGTAAATGGAAAGCATGAGTTAGTGAGGTGGGTAAGTGGAATGTGTGAATTAGTGAGGTGGGTAAGTGGAATGCCTGAGTTAGTGAGGTGACTGGCTATAAGTGGAATGCACAAATCAGAGAGGTGGGTAAATGGAAAGCATGAGTTAGTGAGGTGGGTAAGTGGAATGTGTGAGTTAGTGAGGTGGTAAATGGAATGCACGAACTAGTGAGGTGGGTAAGTGGAATGTATTGTTAGTGAGGTGGGTAAGTGGAATGCATTGCCTAGTGAGGTGGGTAAGTGGAATGCATTGGCTAGTGAGGTGGGTAAGTGGAATGCATTGGCTAGTGAGGTGGGTAAGTGGAATGCATTGGCTAGTGAGGTGGGTAAGTGGAATGCCTGAGTTAGTGAGGTTCCCTCATCCAAAATGCAAATGTTAGGCCAAAACAAAAGTTTTACTCTTTCTTCGATCCAGGATTCCTTCAGGCTGTTTTGATCAAAAATTTGCAATCTCAACCAATTCACCACTAGGGGCAATATTTCAAGGCAGGTGTAAACTTGACTATAATGGATGGCTCTGATAATTTTACACCAGCCTTGGAATAGGGCCCTAGGTGTGTTATTCACTAAGTACTGTGATTTTGCCAAATTTCACTGTAATTGCAAACAAATGTAAGTGAAAGGTATTTTAATATGATAGGTAGTTTTTTAATTTTCTGTATGATTATAAATGTCCTGTGATTGAAATACGCACCATATTTCAATATGCATTAGTGTGAAAAGCATGTTCTGATAAAATGGGCTGTGAAATTCCCCCCCCTCCATTTTGTTAGTGTCAATTCTGCATAGACAGTTGTTCTTTCTATAGGATATGGGCTGTGGCCGATTTCCTGTTATGTTCAGTGCAGGAAAATGTGTGCAGAAGCGGGAAGATAGGAAAAAGATATCTTGTGAACCATATATGGTAATAAGTGCTAATGCCTCACTGTTGGTTAAACTCTGACGTAGAAATATATCTGTATGTTGATTGGCTATAAGTTCTTTGAACTCTAATAAATTGGTTTGTCTACAAAGAAAGGCAGAGATATTGCAGCTATCTTGTGTGTGGCTGGTTTTACTGTCTACGCCATGTCTACGCCATGGCGTGCGCGTGTCCTTTCTTTTTGTTATATAAGAAGAAACTTGAAAAAGGTTTTTGGAATTCCATACATGGTAATTATAATAGGAAATTTGTGTTGTTTTTGCTTAAGGTTATAATTTAACAGTAAGAGTCCTTGTTATTGCAACTTTGGTGAATTTCAAATACACACACAGGCGCAAAATCCAACACTGACAATCCAAGTTACTGTAAACAACGGTGAACAGCACCTAACATAGGTATCTCTTGTCTGTAGTTGACGCCAGCTGCAGCTTTTCTCTATTTACCATCGTTCCACCCTGGTTTGCAACATCGGTGAATGCGTTACTGGCAAAAATAGAGACCTCTGGTGCATTACTTTTGAAACAAAGGTGGAGACTATGCTGAAAAACTTGGGCAGAAACCACAGCAGGCCTTCCTTAGAAAGTGAATTCGCCATAGTTTCCTGTTGGTGATTCACTCAAGGTCACCAATTAATTCTCCATTGTTTGACTAAAACACTGGTGCTTAGTGAATAGACCCTTAAGTGAATATCCCCTAACAGCAACTTTGACACTGACGAAAAACCAGCCATCACTCTGTGGAGCTGAGATATATTGGCATGGTATGGTGTGTATTAATGCACTAGTGTCCTGCTGCTTTACGGTGAGTTCCCGCTCAGATCTCACAAAGTTTTCGCTCAATGGTGCCATTGCAGAGAAGAGGCTACCATATGCAAATCAGACGCTATCACCCAGAAAGGAACTGAACTGTCAAGGAAACGCAGCAGGAGAAGAACCGCAACCCCCGACATTCGCTTTGGCCTTGTTATGTCTCGTCAGGAACGCATAGTGGATACATCTCTAGATGCCTTGAGCAAGGGCTCCATGTCTGGATCACCCTGTGCACTTATAACTTGATCGTTCTTCTAACTTCCCTCCTTTACACGTGTCCCTATTTTTACCTGATGCCATATAGGACACGTAGTAAAGGAATTTAAGAATTCTGATAATGTCTTGAATGAAAATAAGGCCAACCTGACATACTCGAATGTGAATCCTTTCTGCACATTGATAATGGAAAGTCTAGTTGTACGTCTTGCTTCTTATCGACAGTTGCCATCCACATGTCTGTGCTAAACCCAGATTGTTGGTTACTTAATATAGAATAACATATCTCTGATGGAATTAACACATTGATATATTCCGGCATTCCTCGATATGTATATATGCGATGTGTGTAGTTATTAATGTTTCATGTGAACATTCCACAGGACTCTTTCTTTCCAGCTACATTACAGGGTGTGACACAAAGGTTGATTAATCTCCAGGAGAGATAACAGGGAGCCTGATTTACTGACACACATGGGATACGTGAGCATTCCGTTTTGCTTATCGTGCCTTTTATACTTACAGGTGGTCCGTTATCTCCTTGCCTTCCTTGACTTCCTGGAATACCTGGCGCACCGGGATTACCGGGAGCCCCCTGTAAACAGTAAGGATATTGATTGGTGAGTCTGTGTCACACGTAGTTTTGTATTGAGAGGTCACAATATGTACAGGAGGAATCTAAGAATAAAGCCGGGTACACCATCATAGAGCAGAAAAAAGAGCTACTTTTTTGGTGCAACGTTTCAACTCTACCCAAGAGCACGGGAAAAGCCTCGCGGCTCTTGGGTAGAGGCCAAAGGTTTCAGCCATTAAAAAAGCTTATTTTTTTGCTCTGTTATGGTGTGACCCTCTCCATTCTTGGGGTATGTATTTGTATGTATTGAGAGCTTGCCTTGGGACTCGTCTTTACTTAAATTGCATGTGTGCTGTGTCCAGTATTAACATTGTATGGCGAGTCCCCTTACTAACATAGAGAACCCTTATATCCGAATATCATTCATCATGTTTACAAGGTTTTCACAGATTTTTAACCAGTCCGGGGGGGGGGGGCAGAGAAAACACCTGTAGATAAGGGAATAAGCTTTGACTACTTCCCCTGCCCACCCCTGTATGTCACTTTATGGACACCAATTTAAGGGTCTTCCTGTACGGATTAAGGACCACAAAGCCCGCTTTCTGTCCACTGACAATCCCATAACTATCAAATCCCAATTTCCTGACCCTAGAATAAGAGAAATGGGAGCAAGGTTTTCATATATGTGTTTTATCAGGTCAATATACAAATAATAATAGTAATAACTAATAGTAAAACAATACCATTGGCCCTGAAGGTCCTGGTGGCCCTGTGGAACCATCTTTTCCAGGCATTCCCTGTATAAAAACATTAAAACACCACCATTAATACATATACAGTATATATACCTTCACTCACGGTTCACTCACAATAAGCAACCATGGCCCTCCAGATGTCTTGGAACTACATCTCCCATGATGTTTGGTCACTCAGATTGGTTAAACCTCATGGGAAAAAGCGAGGGACAAAATAATAAATAAATTTAATTTATTATTTTCATTTTCTTATTCTCGAGCCTTATTATTGTTGTGTTCAAGCCTTTGAGAGTGTGACGTCCAGGACACGTCTTCTGCCGTATACCGAAGGGGCAGCAGGAAGATCACAATAAGGGGTTATTCAGAAAGCACCGAACTTACCACTGAAGGTCACAGAATGGTGAATTTTCCCGTACGGCGCAATTTCGTGGCAGTTCGGCTATTCAAAAAGCTGGCAATTCACCAAATACTGGTGAATTGACAGCAAAACACGGTGCAGTTCAATGCAGTTTGCAATTCGGTGACCTTCGGCGGCAGCAAAATTGTCTCACAGAGAAGTAATGGTTAATCTATTCAGAGAACAACGACCTGCATCGAAATGTCAGTGAAATGCCCTGATTTCCGGTGATTCAGTTCGACAGGTTTAAACAAGCGAATCCCACAGGCGTCAATGTAAAAAAAATATTATCGTTTTTATCCTTTTTTTGTTCAACCGTTTATTTTTTCTCATTTTCAGCATTTCTTTTTTTTTCGGAACGCCTACGTGTATTTTTTTATATGTTTTTAGGTGACGTTTTTGATTCCCTTTTTTTTTTTAAGTGTTCTTTTTATTCTGCAATAGACCTTTTTGTTATTTTTTTATAGGACCTTTTTTTATTATTTAGCCACGTTTTCGTGCATTTTTATTTGTTTAAACACCTATTAGAAGAATAGCAGTGTTCCGTTTTTTTTTTTTTTAATGAAGTTTGGCGGCGGTTGGCCGTCAGTTCGGTGGCATTCAGCGGTCTTCGGCGACTCCATGTTCGCCGCATTTCGTGGGACGGCGAAATGGAATTATCAAAAGGGCATCGAAGTAGAAAGCGAAATTTCAGCGTTTCAGAAAAAAAAAAACGATTATTCTACCCAGGGATGATTCGTAGGGGACAATCTGTCCAGCGCAGAAACCATTAAATGTGTATTTTCAAGTTTACAGTACAGATGTAACATGCATGGTTTTTAACGCATTGTTCCGTGCGCTGATCACCGTTTGGCGCGATGTCCAAAACATTTAACAGAATTAGAAGTGTTTAGAAAACTCGATATCTGTTAAATAAATAAGCGCCTGCCGTCAGATGGCGGGGGCTGAAAACGAGCAGATATGCGAGGATATTAAGAAACCCTTTGAGAAGTCAGAGGGAATTCAGCCCAGAAATATGATTTGTTACTCAGTTTCTATGTACAAGTGTCATAAGCTCAAGTGCAAAAAGTTAATCTTAGAGTAAAAATTTTTTTTTTTAAATCTTATTTTCAGGCACTTTTAAAAATTATGGGCTATATTACATTCTTCGCGGAAAGAGCCTCGCGCAAAGCGAAAATCTTTGCGCCAAGCGTTAAAGTTTTGCACGTGCAAATCACCGCTGGAATTACAATCCTCGCGGCTTTTTTCATCCGCCGATCAATTGCGCGCTCAAACAGGACGGGCCCAAATGCAGGCGCAGTGCCGTCTCGCGCAAAAATCTTTGCACGCGCTGTTTTTTGCACCCATTCAGCCAATCAAAATGAAGAAACACACCTATCAAACGCAACTGAATTGCGTCTGCCAGAGGCATCGGAGACGGGTTCTGCGTCTGTGATGCAAAATGAGCACATATGCTCCAGTAATAATACACACACACACACACCCTCCATCATCCATTATATTGTTGCTGCATTCCTTTATATGGGCTGTTTTTTTTTGGGTTCGCCAGGTTGTTCAGATTTGCCGTAAACACCAGCTTTTAGGAGTTGCTAAAATTATGCGCGCAAAGGCCATGCAGTAATTACCGCAAAATAGATTGTAATACCATCCTCGTACCAGCGCACAAACGCATTTGCGCTCACAATGTTAAGTATAGGACGCGCGCAGTACAGTAAGCTCGCGCGGCGTTCGCGCAGGTTCACCCGCGGTAGACGATTGCGCGCGGTTGTTGCGCTGACTATGTAATACAGGATTCGGCGCAAATGGTTTTACCCCTCGCGTTAATGTTTTTTTGCGCCAGCGCAAACGTTTGCGTGAAGATTGTAATTTAGCCCAATAACTTTTAAGTGATTTGGGGGAAATTACACTGAACACATTCGTGCCTCACACAACATTCCCATTGTTTAGTTAAGTCTTCATTCAGGATAAATACACCTCCTCTTTAATATTAGGGTATATTCCCGGCTTTGCCCCTCTATATACATTCTATGTGGAAGCTGATGGAGCTGTGACGTTGCTCTACACATCGTGACCACTTTAGCCTTTTAAAGTGGCCAGGGTGATAGAGTGCCCTCCCCTTCTCCCGCCAGCCTCCCTTTCCGGGAATGATCTGGTTAAAGCACTGGATGAAGGGGAGGCGTTTCCACTGCCTATGGCAGTGTCACCAGACGCCGGGATATTGAATTTCCTGGCTGACGGTCACTAGTGATGCCACCACTCACAGAGCATGCCGACGTAACCTCTCTAAGACCATCACCGATACAGGGCATTCTCAGCCGATGCATAGTTTCCTTACATGCACGTGCAACTCCGCTCTGTCGTTCTGTGCAGGCGCTACAGAACTTGCCTATGTAAAGTGCACAATGTCCGAGCGAAGCGCATTTTACGTTGCCTACACTGCCAGGTTCTTCATGTACACAAAATGTGTAGCAAAGCTGCGGGAGAACGGTGAGTAAAGTCATCTAAACTACAATAAAAAAATAAATAAAATAATAAAAATAAAAAAATAATTGGGCTAAAATAAATAATTAGTTAAGGGCAAAAAAGATGGCAAGCTTATTCTTTTATTAGAGCATCCCTTTAAAACACTGTAATATTGTGGTGTGATGTCAGTGGAGGATGGAGTGCAGCAAAAGCACAATAGAACATTGCAGAGGGGATTTGTTTGGTAAGAAAAATCAATACTTTGTATCACCTCCTTGGTGGCCCTCTTCCTTCTAACGGTACAAAACGTAGGCAGAATATGTAACATTCTTTGGGAGGAATGTAGAGTTTTCTAGTCTGGGCCGGATGGTGCCATGGCTCCAGGCAGCACTTTGTCAGTGGCAGCATTTTGAGCTTCAACTAGGCACACCACACATTACGGTGAGTTTTATTCCTGTGGAGATTTGTGATACACTTATACACAGTGCACATTACTGGGAGTTTTATTCCTGTGGAGATCTGTGATACGCTCATACACAGCACACATTACTGTATCACAGATCTACGCAGCAATAAAACACACAGTAGTGTGCTGTGTGTAGGAGTTTTATTGCTGTGGAAATCTGTGATACAGTAATGTGGGGTGTATATGAGTGTGAGTTTTATTCCTGTGGAGATCTGTGATACACTCATACACAGCGCACATTACTGTGAGTTTTATTCCTGTGGAGATCTGTGATACACTCATACACAGCGCACATTACTGTATCACAGATCTATGCGGCAATAAAACTTGTAGTAATGTGCTGTGTGTAGGAGTTTTATTGCTGTGGAAATCTGTGATACACTCATATACACCCCACATTACTGTGAGTTTTATTCCTGTGGAGATCTGTGATACACTCATACACAGCGCACATTACTGGGAGCTTTATTCCTGTGGAGATCTGTGATACCCTCATACACAGCGCACATTACTATGAGTTTTATTCCTCTGGAGATCTGTGATAAGCTCATACACAGCGCACATTACAGTATCACAGATCTACGCGGCAATAAAACTTGCAGTAATGTGCTGTGTGTAGGCGTTTTATTGATCTGGAAATCTGTGATACACTCATACACAGTGCATTACTGTGAGTTTTATAGCTGTGCTGCTCAGTGATACGCTGATACATGGAGCATTTTTTGGGGGGGAGGGCATCCTTGGCATATGCGTCTCTAGGGGGGCCAGGGGGCAATTGCCCCCTAGGTTATTCCTTGCCCCCCATGTGCCCATGTGCCCTCCCACCAGGATTCAGCATCCAGCTTCCCCCACATTTTCGGACTGATGTAACTCCGGCCCCATGCCTCGAGTCGCTACTGATCCTTGCACCCAGGCAGGCAGCACAGTGTCTTGGGTCGGCCCTGTTTCTAGTTAAGGGGTAAAAGTTCTAAACGTGAGTCTCTTTGTGTAATGTATAATCATTATTAACACTTCTTTTGGCACTGATTGAGTGTGTTATTTTGTCGGCCATGTGTGTTTCAGGAATGCATGTATTATTATTTTATTTGTAAAGGAACAAACAGCAGGGGTAGATTCTTGTACAGGTCAGGAAGGCCCGGGCCTAGGGCAGCATATTGAAGTAGGGCAGCACTTTTTTTTTCTTGGTGTTCTTTCTGATAGAGGCCCAATATATTTCGGGTGTGCGGGTGTCTATTTAGGGTTTACTCCATATATTCATGGCAATCGAGTGTATAACAGAGCCGCAAATCTATAAAATTCCAAGAAAAAAAATATCTAAACTCTCTCACTCCCAGATGTTTCAGAACTACAACTCCCATGGGTCACTTCTATTACAGTCAAACAATTCTGGGAAACGAAGGCCGTCAACATCTGGAGGGTGGGCAGAGTTTGAGATCCCTGCTGTTTGAGATCCCTGCTGCGCAGCCCCCATTCTCTGGAACGCTATCCGGCCTCGTACTGTCAGACTTTCCCCTAATTTCTCTTCCTTCAAACGCTCCCTTAAAACATTCCTATTTAGGGAAGCCTACCACCCAACTCACTGACGCAACCATCAATCACTCTCACCTTACAGTCCTCTCCTCCTGTTTCCAACCCCAACCCTCCTAGATTGTGAGTTCCTACGGGAATAGGGCCCTCATCTCCTCCTGTACTGTTTGTCAAATGTTGTACAATGTATTGTAACCCTGTCTATACTGTGCCTATTGTACAGCGCTGCGGAATATGCTGGCGCTTTATAAATAAAGAATAATAATAATAATAATAATAATGGTAGAAATCGCTGACACTTTGCTTTTCTTCTAAAGTACATTATTATGGACCTTTAGCCCCAATAGGTCGTGAATATTTCTCTTAATTTCATGTTTATGTGCAGGAGGGCAGCAGAATTTGGGGGGCAATTGCAGCACAAAACCGACATGCGCCTCTGGAGACATCATAAACCACAGCGCTGCAAATCTGTATCATGTCCTTAAGAAACAAAGACATAAATGTACAATCTGAACTTTCTACGACACTTTAATCACTTTATGTATTGTTTTATATCTTTATGAATACATTTGGCGTTGTATATACACCTCTCATATTTCCAAGTCATGGAATGATAGCAGTTTGGCAGCTGTCGCTGACCGGCCAGGATGCTTATGGCTTCAGTAACACTTTTACAATATACAGGGTTATTCAAAGAGAATCGAAAAGTCACCGCACGTTCGGTGACTTTTTGTTCTCTTCAATTCGGTGCGATTTGGCGATCCCATTTTGGCAATCCCATTTTGGCGACCCTGCGGTGTATTCAGCAAGCACCACAGGGCCGCCGTAATGCAGGGAAAAGTCGCCGCAAACCCGACGAACACTCACTGCAAAACCCAGGGAACACACACCGAAACCCGCAAAAACATCTGGATTAACTCCGCCAAACATGCCAGAGAAACCCGAGCAGCCGCCGATCACATGCAGCGCAGCCGCCGGAAAAACCCGACACCACATACGATTGGGTTAAAAGAAAAACTGTACGCTTGAATGTTTGAAAAGTGAAAAGCTGTTTGCAAAGAAACTACAGAACGAAAATGTCTGAAATTTACATATAAAAGCCAATAAATGATAATAAAAAGGGCTGTTACAGATAAAACGATTAAAAAAAAAACTGAAAAACAATTCTCAAAAAAATCCCGAAAGAGACTCTTTACTGCAGAATATTATAATGAACAGTTTATTAGATATTGAATTAAAATGGGAATATTTTTAACATTGAAGCCTATGGGATTTGCCTGAATAAACCTGCCGAATGAAACCACCGAATGGCAGAGCAATTCGGCAACTTTTCACTGCTGGTTTTTGTTCTCTGAATAGACGAAGCATTGCTTCTCTATGGGGATTCACTGCCTTTGAACAGGCACTGTATGTGCAGTCAATTCGCCAAGATTTGGCGAACTGCCTGCTCTCTGAATAGCCGAATGGCCAGGAAAGGTAACTGTACGCTGAATTTCACCGTTCGGTTACCTTTCGGCCACAATTTGGATCTCTTTGAATAACCCTGTCTGTGTTTTTTGTATTATTTGTTATTTTGCCACATGCTCCAATTCCTCGGATTCTTATTCTGTTTTATGCCATACTTTGTGAAAGATCATCACAGGAACCTGTTTTTTTTAATAGATGAGTTTTAATTATATGTATCTAGTGTGTGTGTGTTTGCTTGCGTGCGTGCGTGAGTGCGTGCGTGATGGGGATTCTTTTTTTTGGCCCTGCTTTGGCCTTTGTAAGATTAAACATTCCGCACGCATAGCAATTTTTATGGTTCCTCGGAATGCTCTCGATTTGATCATTTCACCATATCTTACCCTTTGTCCTGTCTCTCCATCGCGCCCTGTAGATCCAGAAGCGCCTGTAATACCCTGCAAGCAGCAGAAACAAATCTCTGGTTATAAAAAAAAAAAAAACAATCATACCTACACAGTACTAGTACGTGTTGAATTCAACCTACGGAGATGTTCGGATACTTTATATACAAGCCCAGACAGGCTTCCCACGCTGCTGGCTACAGATAAATTGTTACCTAATGCATTCTTTAAGTAGCAGCGTTTGGATCCTCATGAATCGTCTGTGCTACACCAAGGATTCATAGTAAACCCAGCAATGATTGCATCATGTGTCTATTTATGCCGGATGGCAAATCTATTATAAAGCAAAAAGCATCATTACTTAAAGCTCTATGGTTTCCTGCCCCTGGGCTTCCTTTTACAAAGTGTGGAAATCCATCAATTTGCACGTGGGCCGGATGTCAGACAGGTGCGTAATAGCATCGCCCTACTATTCCCTAAAATTCCAGGCATGAGGAGATATTCTGTGAACCTGATTTACTTAATTACTTTTACTTTTTATATTCGTGGAGTAAAAAAATAATAATAGTAAGTTGAGCTTGTTTTATCATCTTGGTCAATGTTTGAGTTTTTTTTGTCTGTTTGTTCTCTAGTTACCTTGCCGTCACATCCACCTCAATCTGCAGTTTAACCTTTCAAAGGTTAAATCTGCCCATACTTTTTATTGCATTGCACCAAGAAGCCATGTTGATTGCAGAGCCAGGGAATTACATTCCCTTGCTCGGATTCCATTATGGGACTCTGGGGTCATTGTAACAGCCACTGGGGTACACAGGTCTTCAGCTTGAGGACCAGACCCAAAGCTGCTACAGCATCCGTCCCTTCACTTCAGCCAAACTGATCCGCAGCAGCTTCTCACAACCCTCCGCCAGAACTTGAGGGAGTGCAATATATTTATATGTAGCTCTCCCCAAAACACCAGACACACCGCTTAGTGCAGTGGAATGAATATCTTTAATGAAAATGAGAGCAGTTTTATGGGCAACAGGGAGGGGGAGGTAACTTCACACAATCAACTGAAAACATTATCTACATGAGGGGGAGTTGAATTTCTAGAGAAGACACTGAAACCTAATTAGTTACACAATAGACGGGATTAACAATCACAGAGCATCAGATTAATGTAAGAACATACAGATAGGAGAACAATACGTCTACATTGTATCTCTAACACAAACTAACTCCTAAAATACAAACAGTTTCAAGATAAATGTATTTCTAACTCATTAACCATTAGGTGACCCTTATGCTCATTGTCCTTGAGAACTAGTTTTGCCAAATGGTTACACGATCTCTTGGCAGGAGGTCAGTTTCCACACCTCTCCAACAGGCACATAGGCCATGTAAAGTGTGGGCAAGGATGCCAAGGAGGGTGAGGGCACAACAGTAGAGGGAGCTTCCAGTTCTGTGAGATTTGATGGTTGTGGAACCAGCTGCCTGATGGCTCTTTCAACTTCATCCCACAAATGCTCAATTGGATTGAGATCAGGTGATTGTGGGGGCCACCTAAGCAAGGCGAATTCTCCCTCATGTTCATGAAACCACTCCTGCACAATACAAGCACCGTGGCATGAGGGCGCATTGTCTTGTTGGAAGAAGCCATCTCCATTGGGATACACCATCAACATGATAGGATGAGCTTGATCAGCCACGATGTTTTGGTATGTTGTGCTATTCAGACGTTGTTCCACACGAATTTAAGGACCCCAAACCATAACACTGCCCCCACCAGCTTGAAGGTTTGTACTCATGCATGTGGGGTGCTGCTTTCATGCTGTTTCCACCAAATTCTCACTCTGCCATCTGCATGATGCGCCTGGAAACTTGATTCATCAGACCACATGACTTTTTTCCAATGCTCGACTCTCCAATCCTTGTGTTCCTGTGCGAATTGGAGACGTTTTATCTTGTTAACTGCAGACAGCAAAGGTGTTCGAACAGGCCTTCGGCTTCCATATCCCATACGATGCAGTGTACGGCGAACAGTGTATTCAGAGATCATTTGAGAGGATCCCTGATTAAGATCTGCAGTAATTTGATGCACTGTCGCCCTTCTGTTGTCTTGTACCAGTCATGCCACTCTCCGTTCTGCCCTAACATTGACTAGACGCTGACGGCCACAATTCACACGTTCAGACCCAGATTTTCAGCTGACAGTCCAGTCTTTAAACACTTTAACAACAGCTGCTCTTGAACATTTAACAAATTCTGCTGTTTTGCTGATACTCGCTCCATGGCTCCGAGCGCCAACAATCATCCCACGTTCAAAGGCGGTTAAATCGCGTTGTTTACCCATATCTTCCGAAAAAAATCACTTCTGCTGTCGTGGTAAACAACCTGCTTCCCTATTTATAATGGTCTGGCCCTCGAGCAACTTCAGCGCCAAATTATAGCTAATTTGCCGAAAAAAGTCTTAATAATCTGGCCACTCAGTGTATATTCCAGCAAAAAAAAGACCAGACCAGCACTCCAGGGACTTTGAGAAAACCAGTATACAAGGACAGTCAGACAAGTTTGACGGAATAAACCTTGTCTATTGGTTCACGTGAAAGTCCCTGGAGTGCTGGTCTTTTTTTGCTTCGCCGGATAAACATTGACTGAAGCATCGGGTATAACAGACTTCATTGCTAGAACTCTTATTTATTTTGTGCAGTTTTCATGTTTTGAAAGTTATAAAATGGATAACACTTGCACTGTCCCTGTTGCAGTGGGGAAGCATTTAAGTGCAGCACCTGTTATCAGGAAGTATGTCCAGTGATATGCTGAGTTATACTGATTATAGGTAAAGGTATTTGTGTATATTTGTTTATTGCTATTTGTGTAGTTCTCTGTGTTTGTTAGCGATATGGAGCGTTTATGGATAAAGCTTCCGTATGTATTTTGTGCTCTGTTTTTGTGCAGCTCTTACGCTGAGTTTTGGAATTAAAACGGATGTTTTCACCTCTTTGTGATATGCAATAAACTTCACAAAACCATCAGTAAAGTTTGGGCCACTATTCAGGTAGGGTCTGCTACACTGGGCATTGGCAAATTTTGGATGTCCTCGAGTGCAAGACGTACAAATGTACTGTCAGAATGGCATACAGCAGAGCGGTTTGTAGGATGAAGAGGAGATGCGCCGCCTCCGCGGTAACCCAGTCTGGGTCTGGCTGCTGCTACTTGCGGGAACGGGGGGGGGGCATTCTCAGGCTGTGGCCTCTCTCTCTGCTCTTGTCCCCCCTGTGTTTATAGTCACTGCGCTGCACGCCGGCTCCTGGGGGAAACGGGTGGCACACAAAACTTTACAGGCCACTTCTTAGCTCCAGCCCCCCTCCCAGAACCGGGCGATCGGGAACTGCTCTAGTGCCCGTATGGCCAGTTTGTCCCTGGCAGACACATCAACAAAAGAAGTCTTGTTCAGCACAGGGAGGTCTCTTATGGGACATAGTGACACCGTAGAACCTGGAACATAACTGTGCACTGATAAAACCAGAAACTCAATGCTAAGAACAGTCGGGTGATATTGTGGTGATATGGCAAGTAAAGAAAATATAACATTCAGTGTATTGTTAGTGGAGAATTATTTTTACTCATTACCTGTTGTCCTGGGAATCCTGGGTCGCCTTTATCACCTTTTGCACCTGTTCCCCCCTAAAAAACATTTATCATCAGACATTAAGTAAATATAAAAGAGATCCATACTTTTTATTGCACTGCACCCAGAAGCCCTGTCAATTGCAGAGCCAGGGAATTACATTATTACAGATTCCATTATGGGACTCAATGGTCATGTTACAGGAATCCTGGCTCTCCTTTATCACCTTTTCCACCTGTTCCCCCTAAGAAAATGTATCATCATTAAGTGAATATAAAAGAAACACCATCATGAGTTACAAAGGTGTGTAAGCGCATCGGGGTAAATTTTGGTTTTCTTTAAAAAAAAAATCAAAGCAAACATCTGCTCATAAATTCTTTTGGTGTGTGAGAGGGTTAAAATAAAAGTCATATTTGAGTGTTAATTAAACTATCTAAAGACACAATTCGGTCAAAATCAGTATTAAAGATAATCACTGTCAGGTCTTTGTCGTACAAATACTTCACCGACACCAAACATCTCTACAAAACATGGCGATGTTGAGCGATATAATAAACTGCAAGGGCTCTCTAGCTAAACCTAGGGTTCCATGAGGCTTTGCAGGAAGGGGGTCAGTGTGGACAGTCCCTCTGCAAAGACACAGAGGGACTGTGTCGAGCCCTGGTAGATTGCTGTTGGAAAAAGTGAGGTTTTATGGTCTATATTTATTTCTGTGTTGCCTTGGAATTAAAAGCAGTGGTTAGCTCGTTCACGCGTAGATTTGTAGGACAGCGTTACAGGAGAAAATATCATTAGTCTTGACTTGTTGGCCACAGTTGCTAAAACTCGCGAATATAGCAAATAATGTTTACGCAGGTATTGAACTTACAGTCGGCCCCTGTATGGAATGTCCACTTGGTCCTTGTGGTCCAGGAGGCCCCTGAGCTCCAACTGGTCCTGTTTGACCTCGTGGTCCCTCTGGTCCCTGTTTTTAATACAAAACGTAATACATAAATTTACATAAATGCACTAACGAGCTGTAAATCCTGGTTATTGAGCTGTAGACATGATCTGCGCATCCCACAGGATGCTGAACCGAGCAGCACGGAGGATGCCAGAGCCGTAACAATTCTTACCACACAGGCAGACTATTTCTGGCCACACTCTTTACAGTTTCCATCATGCCCTCCTGCCATGACAAATACTCTAAATTTAAGAATATACACATAATATCCATTATCCAAACATCTGACTGCTGGACACAGAGTGATTTATACCCTAGATGTGTTCCACCACTTGACCTCCATGACCCATTTTACCCTCTTACTTTCTCATAACCTCTGTCAGTCACTTCCCCGAAATGATTGAAATACACCATAAATTTCAACCATGGAACCTCCTTGATACATTTTTTGGGCTTTATGACCTCTACCAACCCCTCCCTCCTCTTTCAGTCACTTCCACTTTGAAATTTCCACGAGTCACTTCCACCTCTTGACCTCCATCATTTCTTTCCAGCAAGGTACCTTCCTTACTAGGTTTGGCTCTATGAACTCTCCCAAACCCTTCCAGCTGGTAATTTCCACCTCTTGACCTCCATCATGTATTTCCAGAAAACATGTGCGCCCTTACACTCACAACTGACAACCTTCTTCCATTCACTCCTGCTAGGTTTTTTTTTCAAGTGAATTTTTTGTATTATTGAGGACAGAAGTGTACAAGCAATAACAGAAGTACTTTTACAAATAAGAAGTAAAGGGTCAGCCATTCGAGGGTCCTAGAGTTAGACGTCAACATGGACATGACATGATAGGAAAGCATCCAAGCAATAAATCAGGAAAAAACTCACAGGAGGTCCACCTTCTCCTTGTGATCCCTTTGGTCCTCTCATGCCTGCGCCACCCTGAAAACAAACATTTAACAAAAGTTCAAAAGACTAACGAACGATATGGAGCTTACGTACAATATATAAGGAAATAATAATATGGATGAACAGGATGGAACACGATGGTGTATCAGAATGTGTCAGGCCTAGCCACGCAATTAAGAGTGAGATAAGGAGAAGGACCTTACTTTTTTGACCCATTCTTGTGGATGCAGAAATTCAATGTATCAGTCATTTTTACGGGTACAATAGTATTGATTTCAGAAAATACAGTTTGGAAATCCTTACAATGGTTCACACAGACTCTTTATGCGAAGACCTTCTTATAATGTTTATGAAACACGATGTATGGGTGTTGGAAAGATGGAGCGTCATTTGTGATGACAGAAAATGAGTCTATTCACCCACCTGTTTCACCCACTTACAGAGAAGTGGGGGAGTCTTTATTAATGAGTGCGTCTCCTGCCCTGGGCGGCGATGCGTCTATCATTAGCTTCCTTGGATGTGTGTGCAACTCTACGTATAAAACGCCCTGCAACTACTCTTACTCCCCCATCACCACCTTCACGTTGAAGGAATCATCACCTCTCTGTTCTTCGTTAAAACCCTTGAAGGTGTTTTTACCGTCATATCATGTTGCCCAAATCCATTCATTGGTGGGAGCTGTACATGTAAGACTTTCAGATCGTTTCGATATGTATCAATCTGCACCTCTTACACCGTTCTAAAATTACATCTTTCAATATTTTCTGGTTTCTTCAGGGTATGTAACACCATGATGGGCTTGATGTTTATCGCTTATCTTATAGCTTCCTGAGCAATCTCTTCCTCTACCCGCATTAGTAGTGATTTCTAAGATGATTCACGTCCTTGTCATTCCATCCCACATCCTTCCATCCTTTCTGTCTTTATCTATTTTATAATCTTTGTATTTAAAAGCTGTAAACGATCATATTGGCCCCACACAAATGCTATCTATACACTTGTTCTCCCCCAGCTCCAGTACGCTGTAGACTCATCTGGGCAGGATCCTCTGCACTGTGTTGTGTAAATGCTGATAATAGTAAAATAAATGTTGTTTTGGTAAACATCTAACACAGGGGTTTAGTAAGAAGGCTGTCAGGATTGTGAAGGGTAAAATACACTGACAGCTCATGGTCAATGCGTTCTCAGGGCTGTGTAAGACAGTGGTGTAACCCTGGTCTAAAGACATCCTGAGAGATAGTGTATATGTATTTTATCATTCTGAGCGGTGGCACAGGTTAGATCAGCATCACACTACTCCATTATGGTCCTTCCATTAAGTTTTTGTTTCCAGAGCGCTGCCGTATGACGTTATATTCAGTGTAGAGTGATGCTGTCATGAGTGATAAGAATAGAAATCATTCAATCATACAGAAACTAAAGATAGATAGATATGGATAGATAGGTGTTACATGGATCACTATATAATAGATAGATGTAGAATAGATTTATAGATAAATATGGATTAATATGGGTAGATCAGAGATAGATAGATGATAAACAGATAGATAAATAGATCATAGACAGGTGATAAATAGATCAATATGTAATAGATGTATATTGATACTAGTAGATAGACAGACGTTTGATAGATAGATATGGATAGAGATAGATAGATATGGATAGAGATAGAGAGATAGATATGGATAGAGATACAGTGGCAAGAAAAAGTATGTATGTGAACCCTTTGGTATTACCTGGAGTTGTGCATGAATTGGTCATAAAAAGTCACAACAAGTTGAAAAACACAGTCTGCTTAAAATAATACAGCACAAACATTATATGTTTTCATGTTTTTATTGAACATAACATGTAAACATTCACAGTGCAGGGTGGAAAAAGTATGTGAACCTTTGGACTTAATAACTGGTTGACCCTCCTTTGGCAGCAATAACCTCAACCAAACGTTTCCTGTAGTTGCAGATCAGACCTGCACAACGATCTGGAGTAATTTTGGACCACTCCTCTTCACAAAACTGTTTCAGTGTAGCAATATTCTTGGGATGTCTGGTGTGGTGTTACAGGACGATCACGCCTAGGGAGAGTAGCAACAGTGCTGAACTTTCTCCATTTGTAGACCGTCTGTTTTACTGTGGACACATGAACATCAAGGCTTTTGGAGATACTTTTGTAACCCTTTCCAGCTTCATGCAAGTCAACAATTCTTGATCGTAGGTCTTCTGAGAGCTCTTTTCTGCGAGGCATGGTTCACATCAGGCAGTGCTTCTTGAAACCAGTAAACCCAAAACTGGTGTGTGTTTTTAAAGGGCAGGACAGCTTTCAGCAACACATCCAATAATATCACACTGATTGGACTCAAGGTTGGCTCACTCCTGGCTCCAATTAGCTCTTGGAGAAGTCATTAGGCTAGGGGTTCACATACTTTTTCCACCCTGCACTGTGAATGTTTACATGTTCTGTTCAATAAAAACATGAAAACATATAATGTTTGTGTTGTATTATTTTAAGCAGACTGGGTTTTTCAAATTGTTGTGACTTAGATGAAGATCAGAGCACATTTTATGACCAATTCATGCAAAACTCCTGGTAATCCCAAAGGGTTAACATATTTTTTCTTGCCACTGTAGATAGATACGGATAGAGATAGATTGATTGATATGGATAGAGATAGATAGATATGGATAGAGATAGATAGATATGGATAGATTGATATGGATAGAGATAGATATGGATAGAGATAGATATGGATAGAGATAGATATGGATAGATAGAGGTTAGGGATGGGCTGCTGGTTCGATGCGAACATCGGCCGTTCGAAAGTTGGGCGAACTTCGAACTTATTGCGATGTTCGCCAAAAGATTGACCGTTAGTGAAACGCTGTTTGCAAAAAAATACTGAACGAAAATGTCTGGAATTTACACATAAGATCCAATGAATGAAGGATAATAAAAAGGACTGTTACAGAAAAATGAAGAAAACGACTTTAAAAAAAAAAGGAAATCCGTTAACACCAACCAAACAAATTTAAAAAACAAATCGTATACTCACCTCCTGTCCCGCGGCTCCAACCGCGGCTCCAACCGCCTCCTCCATCCGGCGGGAGCAGGGAGTGACTGAGGGAAAAGTTTCCCCCTGCGTATCACTACGCCGTCCGGCCAAATCTCACGAGGCGAGATCCAGCAGGTCATGTGACCGCCGACGTCTGTCTCAATGGAGTCCTATGGACTCCAGCGAGTGGATGCTCGCGGCGGCACTCAGCGCTGCCGCGAGCATCCAGGGGCTTTGCGCACGGTAACAATGCAGACAGCTTTTTAAGCGCCTGCATTGTAATTCTACGCTAAAACGGGGGCGGTAGGGAGAAAACTGCGGGTGTGGAGAATGTAAGGTGAAAGTTTGGAAAGGTGAAGAGTGCGTCTGGATTCAGTTTAGCTCTTTTAACATGTCACAATGGTGAGATGTGTAGTTACATTGTTGCACAAAGGGGCAGAATGAGTTATACAATGTAGTAAGTTTCTGAAGGTGTGTTTGTGGGGCGGCTGCATACACTACATCTCTGTAATTAATAGTGGTCATAAGCATTTGTTGTACAATCTGCTTTCTTACCGCGGGGCTCAGGCAGGATTTGTTTCTGTACAGGGCACCTAGTTTGGGGTAAAGTTTAGATGCGAGTTTTTCGATGTGGGGGCCAAAGGATAGATTTGGGTCTAACCACATACCTAGATTTTGTGAGAACAAAGTCAGCGTACCATAGATGGGAAGGTTGTAATTTAGGTTGTTTAGGCACTGCTCCATAGAGCATTGTGTAGATAGATAGTTATGGATTGAAATGGGTAGATACAGTAGATACAGTTGTGTTCAAAATTATTCAACCCCCAATGCTGTAAAGGGTTTTAGGGAATTTAGTGTACATTTGTAATTGTATTCAGAATGAAATCCTACAAGGACTTTTTAAAGAACCATATGCAACTAAAATGACATCAATTGGTTTTGTAATACAGTAGTAAATGTTTCTTTTGTGAATTCTTCATTGACACAATTATTCAACCCCTTAAAGACTACCACTCTGAAGAACAGAGGTTCATTCAAGTGTTTTCAATCAGGTATTGAAAACACCTGTGGATGTCACGGAGCAGCAATAAAGCATAATAAGCACCAATTCGGCAGCTTTAAAATGACTGTGATACTTAGCTCCTTCTAGACATTTACTGGTGTGGTTACAAACATGGTGAAGTCAAGAGAATGGTCCAGGAAGACAAGAGAAGAGGTGATTACTCTTCACAGGAAGGGCAATGACTATAAGAAGATTGCAAAGATGTTAAACCTTACCAAAAGAGACCATAGGAAGCATCATTCGCAAATTCAAGGCAAAGGGCACTGTTGAAACGCTACCTGGTCGTGGCAGAAAGAAGATGCTGACTTCAACTGCTGTGCACTACCTGAAGCGTAGAGTGGAGAAAAGTCCCCGTGTGACTGCTGAGGAACTGAGAAAAGATTTGTCAGATGTGGGTACTGAAGTTTCAGCTCAGACAATACGGCGCACACTGCGTAATGAAGGCCTCCATGCCAGAACTCCCAGGCGCACCCCCTTGCTGTCTCCAAAGAATAAGAAGAGTCAACTGCAGTATGCCAAAAGTCATGTGGACAAACCACAGAAGTTTTGGGATAGTGTTCTGTGGACTGATGAAACAAAATTAGAACTGTTTGGGCCCATGGATCAATGCTATGTTTGGAGGAGGAAGAACAAGGCCTATGAAGAAAAGAACACCTTGCCTACTGTGAAGCATGGCGGGGGGTCAATCATGCTTTGGGGCTGTTTTGCTTCTGCAGGTACAGGGAAGCTTCAGCGTGTGCAAGGTACCATGAATTCTCTTCAGTACCAGGAGATATTGGATGACAATGTGATGCAGTCCGTCACAAACCTGAGGCTTGGGAGACGTTGGACCTTTCAACAGGACAATGATCCCAAGCATACCTCCAAGTCCACTAGAGCATGGTTGCAGATTAAAGGCTGGAACATTTTGGAGTGGCCATCGCAGTCACCTGACTTAAATCCGATTGAGAACCTCTGGTGGGACTTAAAGAAAGCAGTTGCAGTGCGCAAGCCTAAGAATGTG
Source organism: Leptobrachium leishanense (assembly GCA_009667805.1). Lineage (NCBI taxonomy): Eukaryota > Metazoa > Chordata > Amphibia > Anura > Megophryidae > Leptobrachium > Leptobrachium leishanense. The sequence continues at coordinate 28,799,167 of CM019067.1, read as the reverse complement.
ACTGAACTGGGGGCTTTTGCCCATGACGAATGGGTGAAGATACCCGTAGATCGCTGCAAGACACTTGTGTCAAGCTATGCTTCACGTTTAAAAGCTGTTATAACTGTAAAAGGATGTTGTACTAAGTACTAAGATTGAATGTCACTTGGGGGTTGAATAAAACTGATAATAATGTGAGCACAGAAAAGACATTTGTGGTTATTTCATTATAAATGTTATGTTATATTTGTCTGACCTACACGTGCCTCTTTGATTTAATTGTAAGCAAGATGACTGAATGATCAAAATCAATGTCAAACTGGCCAAAACACTCAATTTCAGTGGGGGTTGAATAATTTTGAACACAACTGTAGATAGGCCTCCACAAACCTTTCCACAATTACCCTTCAATCTAAGACATGTAGGAGGAGCTTTCCAATCACATTTCTGTTTTCATACTTATGATAATGATACACATATGTAAGAGTGTAACGATGTTGTTGACACAAAAACAGTATCTGACAATTTTTATTTCAGTTTCCATCGAGCAGTAGCACGATAAGCATGTCATACCGGAGATCCTGGCGGCCCCTGGACTCCCTTACTGTCTGCAGCACAGGAACATGTGCTAGGGAGTGGTGGACACGTTTCCTCATCTCTCTAAAAAATTGAATTATAGAAAGGACAAGTCAAAGCTTTGTTACTGTTACATGCACATGATCGATCAAAAGCATACTAGCAGGGTTATTCAGAGAAAGGCGAAACTCAGGAGAACTGGCAGGAGAAGAGAACAATCTAGACCAAATAGCCGATTTGGACAGTGAGATAAATGGGAGAATTTTTGGGCCCTATTAGATTCTTCACGCAAAAACGCTCGCGCAACGTGTGAATTTTTGCACGAAGTGTTAAACGTTAACGCTCGTAAATCAATGCTGGTATTACAATCCTCGCGCATTTTTTCATCCGTCAAAAATAACACACGCGAAACGGACGCACACAAATGCGCGCACAGCAACGTTGTGCGCAGAAATCAGTGTGCGGACCGTTTTTTTCACGCGATTCAGCCAATCGGAATTAAGAACCACAATTGTCTCACGTTATGCTTTTGCGCCTGTCAATGTCAATTTGCGCATATATGCTGCATCAATAAAAAAAACACGCACAACTTCTCAAATTTATTGGTTTGGGTATGTGTAGAATGTGTAACTATACTTTGCTGTGTATTTTTTTTGGGCTGGTGTATTTGGTTTCGGCCAGGTTGATAGAATTTGCCATTAACACCAGCTTTTAGGAGTTGCTAAAATTATGCGCGCAAAGGCTGTGCGTTACAAACTGCGCATAGATTGTAATACCATCCGCGTACCAGCGCACAAACACATTTGCGCTCACAATGTTAAGTATAGGATATGCGACGTACAGTAAGCTCACGCAGAGTTCGCGCAGGCTCACTCGTGATAGACGTATACGCACGTTTGTTGCGCTGACATTGTAATATGACGTTCAGCGCAAAGGGTTTTGCCCCTCGCGTTAATGTGTTTTTGCGCACGCGCTGACGTTTGCACGAAGATTGTAATAGGGCCCATAATGATTGGCTATTTTGACCTAGAATTTTCACTTCTCCAGTCATTCTCCTGAGTTTCACTTCCCTCTGAATAACCCTGTAAGTAAGTATCAGCTAGATACAGGGCTGAAATTTTCAAGTCCCAAGCTACTAGCCAGGCCTTAAGAGTTACTCGCCACTAGTTGCCCCACTTAACCCCTTATCCTGCCCTGCCTCTGCATTCCCACTCGCCCTCATGTAATTTCCACTCGCCAAATGCGAGCAGGCGAGTGGAAATTTTGAGGCCTGAGCTAGAACACCCCTTAGTGTTCCCGGCTTTTATGATAGTGTCCATGGTTGAGTTTCTGATCTTTGCAGAGGTTTTAGGCTGGAATTATTATATTTCATACGTAACAAATCACACCTGCACTATGACAATACACACAGATCCCAAATTGCACCAGAGAGTTATCATCTCTTGAAAAGGGAGAAATAGCAACTAACGAAGGCACTCACCATTGCGGGAAGTTCACAGCATTTATCACGACCCGCCCAAGATGTTGTGCAAACAATGTCGAACATTTGAAGCTGGAACTAAAAGAAAAAACAGAATATACAGTGATAAGCATAAATATAAAACTCGGGAGTCTTCCTCCTAGAAATATGACATTAAAGCGACACTATTAAAAAAATTCACACCCCCCCTTATAGCCCTTAAATAATTTCTTCAGAATTATATTTCTTCTTTTTTATATTTTAGCTGTAAATACTCACCTTCCCTCCCCCGGCGTGCACTGCTCCTCCTCTTCAACTCAGGGCTTCCAAAATGCAGAAGTCCCTGCATCGCGTGATCGCGGAGGGAGACTGGGAACTATTTGTCCCTAATTTCACTGCTCGCGGCCAGGAGAAGCAGCGGATCGGGCCGCCGTTCTCGCCATGGGATGAGAGGTGAGTATTGGACTTATTGGGGGGGGGGGTTATGTGGTGTTAATTGATTTTAGCATTTGCAGAATGTGGTGATACGCGCGGTGGCGCGTTTGCACTGCTGCGAGTATCTAGGGGGTTAGCGCTGTATTACGGGGCAGGCTGCTGAATCAGCGCCTGCCCTGTAATATGGAGCTAAAACGGGGACGCTACTGAGAAACCTGCAGGCACAGGTATTATATTACAATATTTATCAGTTAATGAGGCAGAGGTGGGAATGTTAGATAAGGCGGCATGAGTCTATTGTTCTCCAGGCTACCTTGGTAAGAGATGGCAGCTGAATGAGATATGACAAGGAGTTTAAAAGATTTATAATCTACCCCCTGGTGATGACCTTTGAATACATCCCACACAATACAATGATGTGAGTCGGTGGTTGACCCATTCACTCCATTCTATGGCCAAAGCCACACAGTGAGGAGCAAGTGATGGAAAGATACTGGGGGGGGGGGCAGTTTACAACACAAAATATCACACAATGGATGCACCCAGTGACACATATAGCGGAAAATATCACACAATGGATGCACCCAGTGACACATAGAGGAAAATATCACACAATGGATGCACCCAGTGACACATAGAGGAAAATATCACACAATGGAATGGATGCACCCAGTGACACATAGAGGAAAAATCACACAATGGATGCACCAGTGACACATATAGTGGAAAATATCACACAATGGATGCACCCAGTGACACATATAGAGGAAAATATCACACAATGGATGCACCCAGTGACACATATAGAGGAAAATATCACACAATGGATGCACCCAGTGACACATATAGAGGAAAATATCACACAATGGATGCACCCAGTGACACATAGAGGAAAATATCACACAATGGATGCACCCAGTGACACATAGAGGAAAATATCACACAGTGGAATGGATGCACCCAGTGACACATAGAGGAAAATATCACACAATGGATGCACCCAGTGACACATATAGTGGAAAATATCACACAATGGATGCACCCAGTGACACATATAGAGGAAAATATCACACAATGGATGCACCCAGTGACACATATAGAGGAAAATATCACACAATGGATGCACCCAGTGACACATATACAGGGAAATATCACACAATGGATGCGCCAAGTGCCACATATAGAGGAAAATATCACACAATGGATGCGCCAAGTGCCACATATAGAGGAAAATGTTTCCTAACTAAACATACAAGAGAAAACCAAAACATATGTAAGATATCAGCAACATCAAATAAACACAATAAGGACAATTAATTTTTGTGGTACTGGCCCTTTAAATTATTCAGTATAGGTCTCATTTCTGTGTACCAGGGATCTCAAACTCCGGCCCCCCATATGTTTATGAGCTAAAACTCACAGAATTCTTTCAATGCAATAGATGGCTAGAGAATCATGGGAGTTGTAGTTCAGAAACATCTCTGGGGTTGGAGTTTGAGATCGCCTCTTTATAATAACCTAGTCCCTATAGCTAGATTATATTCTCACAGTTCTCTCCCCCTGGTCATTCCCGGCAGATGGCGACACGTTAATATGTGGGTAACTTGGTGTATTCTGTAGAACTGCAAAACAATCACACACAAGATTTCCCTTTTGGAGCACTGCATAATAAAGCCTTCAGACAGTGTCGTTGTGTTGTGTCTGCATGTTGGTGGAATGTGGCCATTCGGCTAGTTTTCCTACAATCCCTCTTTCTTCGGAGCGGTATTTATAATTGATGTTACCGTAACTTGAACGACAGGCACATAAGGACCACTCTGTTCCCGCCAGCACCCCGTCGCCATTAATAATTAATGATCTGTTTTCCTATCCCTCTGGATTGTGTCGCCGAATTGTGAAAGTTGTATATTTCGTGAAAGCAGCAAAAACTAATAAATGCAAATGGATTGCTATACAACACAACTTGTGTCGGTGGAATTTTCTGTGTGGGTCTTTTGATAGAAGGCATATTGTGAATAAAATGTTAGATATCTACTATCTGCAGCCGTCACGTAGAAAGCCACGTGTGTACCAGGGGGAACTGTCACAAAGAAAAAGCTTGATTGACTGCGGAATATACTGCAATGTGTTACTTTGAAACATTGTAACTGACACTCAGGAGGGTATTCTCTAAGCTTTGAAATTGCCGCCGAATTGCACGGAGCAGTGAATTTCACCGTAGCTGCAATTTCGGAGCAATCGGTGTATTCACAAAGCTGTCAATTTTGACAAAAAAATACGTGCATTTCGTCTCAATTTGCCGCAATTCGGCAGCACAGAACCATTGAGAACTATCGATTCGTCAATTCACAAAATGTCGAATCGCACCAAAGTTTCAGCAAAATGACTTGATTTTCAGTGCTTCAGTTCAACAGCTTTAAACAGACGAATCTAACAGGTTTGAATGTAATAAATGTAATATACTTTTTAAATTTTTTTTATTTACAGACCATTTTTATTTTTTTCAAAAACACTTTTTTCTTTTTTTAAAAGAACTTTTTGTATATTTCGTATTTTTAAAAGAGGTTTTTGTTTTTTATTTTTCGAAAGACTTTTTTCATTATTTTTAACAGACCTTTATATTATTTTTAAAAGGGACATTTTTTATTATTTTTAACAGACCTATTTATTATTTTTAAAGGGATCTTTTTTATTATTTAGACACATTTTTACTATATTTTTGTCGATTTAATCTTCTTTTGGTAGAATAGGAAACTTCCTTTTTTTTTTTAATTCGGTGGAATTTACAGAGGCAATTTTGCCACAATTCGACGCTTATCGGCTGTTTTTGCCGATGTCCGCTAACTGCTTCAGCAGTTCTATCTTCGGTAAAATACGGAGACCATTCGGCGAATAGTGAACGCACCGTATTTTCAGCAAAATGGAATTGTGGAATTGTGCTGAAGAGTGCCAAAGTGCAAAGCAGCAAAATTTCATACAATTGTGGTGCTTTGTGAATAGACTCCTTAGAGGGCTTATTCACTAAGTGCCACTGGTCATCGCTGTTGCAACTACGGTGAACTTCAGTGATACAGAGAAGGAAATTCAAACAATGATAAGCAAGATTCATTGAACTGTACCTGCATTGTTCTCATATACAAAGTGTAAACTGTGTCTATTCTCTCATTACTATTTTTTCACCGGTGTTTCATACACTGGTGAAAATACTTTGGTGATTTTAAGGCAGGATCCCTATAGACCTCCCATTCAAATTATGGTGAGCACAACAGTGGAAACAACTCTAGAAAACTTAGACGCTCCAGCCACTCCAGTGGCTGTCAGTGTAGGAAAGCTTTGATACCATTGGATAAGACTGGTTCCCAAAGATCTCCAAGCCCTGAAACCTGAACAGAGGGCTCCCTGACATGCACATAGAGGGCTGAATCAGTCCCACTAAGCCTCCCTCAGAGGGGAGAGAGGTAGCTCATAGCAGCATGACCACACACAAAACACTGAATGGTCACACTGTGTAATGCGTCCCTAATTTTTCTTACCATCTAGAGTAGGTTGCTAACTCTAACTCAAACTGTATAAAAAAACACCCCGTTCAATAAACATCTTTTACTTACTGGGGCTGAGTTATCCTTCGGTCCTCTGGATCTGACCATTCGACCTAGAACCTCCAAACCATCAGTGGTGATGTTCCCGGCAGTGATTATTGCTTTTTCGGCAACTTGCTTGCAGTCTATGATCAGCTTGGTGTTTGTCGATGTAACAACTAAATGTATCTATAGGAAAGACATGAACAATGAGTAACAGCTAAATGTATCTGTACCAGGAAAGAAATGAACAAAGGGCAAAACAACTAAATGTTTCAGGAAAGAAATGAACAAAGAACAAAACAACTAAATGTATCAGGAAAGAAAAGAACAAAGACCAAAACAACTAAATGTATCATGAAAGAAACGATCAAAGACCAAAACAACTAAATGTATCAGGAAAAAAAGGAACAAAGAACAAAGAACAAAACAACTAAATGTATCATGAAAGAAACGAACAAAGACCAAAACAACTAAATGTATCAGGAAAGAAATGAACAAAGAACAAAACAACTAAATGTATCAGGAAAGAAATGAACAAAGACCAAAACAACTAAATGTATCAGGAAAAAAAAGAAAAAAGAGCAAAACAACTAAATGTATCATGAAAGAAACGAACAAAGACCAAAACAAATAAATGTATCAGGAAAGAAATGAACAAAGAACAAAACAACTAATTGTATCAGGAAAGAAATGACCAAAGACCAAAACAACTAAATGTATCAGGAAAAAAAAGAAAAAAGAACAAAACAACTAAATGTATCATGAAAGAAACGAACAAAGACCAAAACAACTAAATGTATCAGGAAAGAAATGAACAAAGAACAAAACAACTAATTGTATCAGGAAAGAAACGAACAAAGACCAAAACAACTAAATGTATCAGGAAAAAAAAAAGAAAAAAGAACAAAACAACTAAATGTATCATGAAAGAAATGAACAAAGACCAAAACAACTAAATGTATCAGGAAAGAAAAGAACAAAGAGTGGAACAAATAAATGTATCTGTGTCAGGAAAGAAAATAAAAAAGAGTAAAGAACTGAGGCTAGGGTCAGACTGAGGCAGTGCGAACGCGCGTTCTGGCGCACATAATCACGGCCGCACTAGCAGCAGATGACGGGCAATGACAGCCAATATACGAAGTACGGTCGCACAAAAGTCCGGCTGCACAACGCAAGTGGAAAATGAACGCATTTTTTCGAGAACGTTAAACCGCTGGTACTGACGTACAGAGTGCGCTGCGGCCGCATAGCAGCGTGTGTGCGTGATTAGGAGATGTCAGACGCTGCTAGTGTGCGGCCAACATAACGTTCAAACTTTTCACCCCATCGTCATGAAATACGTCCAGAATTGCGCATCGTCTGACCACTTAAGCGTATTCCGTGAAAAAATGCGTGCGCACGCATCGACGTACATTTTGACGGTGGCCGCAGAAAATGCGCTCATCTGTCCCTAGCCTAAACTGTCAGGATTATACACTAAGGTGAAACTCAGGAGAATTGGCAGAAGAGAACAGTTTAGACCAAATAGCTGATTTGGAAAGTGAGATAAATGGAAGTATTTTACTGATTTAGCTATTTTGACCTAGAATTTTCACTAATGTAAATTTTCACAAAGAGTAAAACAACTAAATGTGTCTGGTGGCATAAACAAAGAGTAAAACAACTAACCATCAGGAAAAAAATGAAAAAAGAGTAATAGAGAACTAAATGCATCTGTATCAGCAAAGAAATGAACAAAGAGCAAAACAAAAATATATATCTGTGTCAGGAAAGAAAATAAAAAAGAACTAAACTGGATCTGTATCAGGAAAGAAATGAAATAAAGAGTAAAACAGCTAAATGTATCTGTTTTAGGAAAGAAATTAAGAAATGGTAAAAAAAAAATAGGTATACTGAATCTGTACGAAGAAAGTAATGAAGAGTAAAACTACTAGATGTATCTGTGTGAGGAATGAAAGGAAAAAATAAAACATCTAAAATGTATCTGTCTTGGCAAAGAAATGCAATAAAGAGTAAAACAGCTAAATGTATCTGTATCAGGAAAGAAATGAGAATAGAGTAAACAAATTAAGGGTCCATCAGCTGCTTACAGCTAAAACGGGGACGCTAAGGGGAAAAATTAGCGTTCACTAATCTCCCCCTAGCGCCCCCGTTTTACCTGTAGATTACGGGGCAGGCACTGAGTCCAGCAGCCTTCCCTGTAGCGGCCACTGGGGTCCTGTTATGCTCAGGGCAGTGCTAAAGTGCCATCCCGATCATCCCCTACGTGGAATCCTTTCAAGGCTTCAGCTGCCGGATCACATGACATCTCGCGAGATCCTGCTGGTAGGCGGAGTGATCATGGAGAGAGACTGGGGACTTTTCCCCCAGTCTCACTCTGCTCCCGGTGGCCAGAAGTGGCGAATCGGGCCACCGTTCTCACCGCGGGACTAGAGGTGAGTATTTGCTTTTTGGGGGAGGTTTCAGCTGCTGCTAAGTGATTCCGCAGCAGCTCTGAGCTCTAGCACACTTGTGATCCTAATGCTAATTACTCTCTGATTACACTTTGCGCTCCCCATGTTAATCATAGGGAGCGCAAAGTGCTAATACTGATTCGCTAATGGGTTTTTTAATTAGATTCTGGCGGAGCGCTATCCCTCCTCATTTAACCCCATAGTGACCGGGTGGTTTTACAAAAGTCTGCCCTTTAGTGCTCGCTGCTGTTTTTACGTTTCTGCGCTGTTTGCGTTTAGGTCAAATTTTCCTCTTACTCGTTTATCGAACCCACACATATTATACACCGTTTTTTCGCCATTAAATGGACTTTCTAAAACTACCATTATTTCCATCATATATAATAATTTACTATAAAAAATATGAAATATGATGAAAAAAAGAAAAAACACTTTTTTGAAATTTAATCCCCAAAATCTACAAACATCAAAAAAGACCCCGGCTAAATAGTTTCAAAATTTTGTCCTGAGAATAGAAATACCCAATTTTTACATGTTTTTGCTTTTTAACCCCTCCACTGCTGAGCCATTTCACCTCTGTGCGCTGAGCTCATTTTGACCGTTTTATGCTCATCACTGTTAAATGCCAGCATAGGTTCTATTTTAATAAACCCCCCCAAGACAATTTTTTTTTAAGAAAACCCCAATTTTTTAAATTTTTAGTTCTTTATTTTATTATTATTTTTAAAAAAAACAATTTTTACAACAAACCTGGTCATGGTATCATCGGAAAGGCCATGATCAGGCCTCTCCAGTGATATAAAACATAACCCTCTAGCTGCCATGGAACGAGAGATCTGGGGTTCCAAATGATCCCCCTATCTCCGCTTGGCAGCTAGGGTGTTAACTGGCCCAATGACATCCTCACACATATGGTGAGGATGTCAGTGCGTGGGGGTGACCCGGAGGCTTGGCTGACATCCAAAATGTCAGCCACCTCCAGGTTTGAATCGTGATATGATGCCGATTGGTGCCGAATTGTGATCCGGCAGCGAAATAGTTAATGTTATACACTGCTGAAAAGGGGAGACTCTTCCCCTTTCCAGCTGTGCAGTTTTTGGTTTTCTAGCTTTAACGGTTGGGGAGATAGAGGGCTCCAATAGACCCCCCTCCTCTTCCTGATTTTTACTGTGGGCGCCGGTGGGCACCTGCCGAGGACGTCATCACGCAGTGTGATGACATCATCACGTCCACCAGCCCCCCTAAAAAGGCAGGACAGGCTTCCAGCCTGCCAGACCGCCGTGGGAGCCGGCAAGGGTGGTAAGTATCGGGTGGGAGGGAGGTTAGGAGACCATGACGTACTATGTACATCTGCGGGTCTACATGGTACATCAGCGGTCAGGAAGGGGTTAAGCTAGCGCTAACACTCATTTATGTGAGCGCTAGCGTTAAGGAGGTAATAGAGCCCTAAATGTATCAGGAAAGAAATGAGAAAAAGAGTAAAATAATTAAATGTATCTGTAACAGGAAAGAAATGATCAAAAATGTATTTTCCCTATTACTGAACAGCGGATAAAAGTCACGAACATGAATGTGTAACCCCAAACACGCCATCTGTTTTATACTACATTTCCAGTATTGATTATTGCTAGGATTTCAGGGAAGTGGAATCCGATATCGAATGAAAGATTAGACGCCCCAGAAGGAAAGTACATCGTGCAGAATTGACATAGCAGTAGGAATAAACCATGTTTATGTGAAAAGACACACTATAAGGTCTATTCACCCAAAGGTGAAACTCAGGAGAACTGGCAGGAGAAGACTAGACCAAATAGCCGATTTGGAAAGTGAGATAAATGGGAGAATTTTTCTGGTTTGGCTATTTTGACCTGGAATTTTCACTTCTCCTGAGTTTCACCTTTAATGAATATACCTGTAAGTGATCCATACATCCTGCATTCGAGCTCCTGGGCATTTACACAGGGATATTCAGAGAGAGGTGAAAACCAGGAGAATTGGCAGGAGCAGAGAACAATCAAGACCAAATCGATTTGGAAATTAGATGAATGGAAGACTTTTTCTGGTTTGGCTATTTTGATCTAGAATTTTCACTTCTCCAGTCATTCTCCTGATTTTCACCTCTCTCTGAATAACCCTGTAAGTTTATATGTATACTAAACAGGCAATTATTAATTTTACTGGATAAAATGCTAAACTCCAGCTCTTCAAACCAGCGACGCAGCATCTCATACATTAGGATGAAAGGAAGGCTTGTTGGCTACACCGGAACGCATAAAACATTACCGCTGGCTGAAAACTAACCTTGTGGAAGCTGCCATAAAATATTTTCCTAATTTCGGGTCCATCGAAAGTGATAGTTTGGAACTGTCCATTAAAGTCATAGTTAAAATAAGTTAGGGTTCTGCCACCGTCTGCAGAAAGAAATTATTTGAGTTAAAAACACACATATTAAACGAGGCAGAGCTGAGCATTCATGTAAATCCCGTCCACGGCACGAACAGCGACATCACACACTAAAGCGTCCATAAAGTATTCGTAACACTATCTCTTATTCTTCGAACGCAGCATGGTGACTGCCAAGAATAAATTCATTATAAGACGCAAAGCTCGGTTTGCTTGGAAAAAGCAATTACAAACAAGTGCCATAAAACCCATTTATGGCCCCAAAATCAATTATGTCTCCATATACTAGAAATCGTTCTCAAAAAGATGTTTCCATTGGTATTTAGAAACGTCATCTATGTTTTCTAACATTTGAATGATGTTGAATAGAATAGACCGTAATAGGCAGAGGTCAGGTCCTAAAAAAAGGCGTGTGGGAACTCACCTAGATTTCTGTCCCTCAATTAGCAATTATCATCTTGCACTTCACACAAAAAGACACTTAAATCTGATATATGTATGTATTTATGTGGATTTTAGCAAAATGGATGATAACTCCTGTATTTATTGTGACTTAAACAGGGAAAGATATGATTGGTCACCTGAATACAAGCTTTATAGAGTGTGAGACCAATGGGAACGGAGTTCCCGCTGCAAAAATAGAATAAGTTCCAACGCATTCCCCCGCGACTTGACCCCTGGTAATAGGACTTTACGAAATGAACTGCACATGCTATAGTGCGTTGGCGCCAATCACACAGTTTGCTGTTCAGGGCTGTCATCAGAAAACCTGGGGCCTCTTAATAATCCACAGGTTGAAGCCCCTTTCCCTCAGATGCCCATTCCAGTAACTAATTAAAAAATTGTACAAATGCCACCTATTGTGCTTATGTTATTTTACAGGGACTGGGCTAAATCCTTATTGGTTCAGCAATGGGATAATAAGTCTTCATCGGTGGTAGAGCATCCACTCCGCACGTCTACCTGGTGCAGACCATCCAGTGGCGTCACTAGGGTTGGTGTCACTTGGTGCAGGCCGCACCCCTGCCCCCCCTTGTGACTCCACTGAGACCATCCTAAATGCTCCCTCCCTGCTAACTCAGAATGTCCATACCAACCTCAAATGTTACAACCCACCGGGGAACCCTCCCATCTACGGCACGTAACCAAACTGCATTGGTTTGAGAAAGGCCAGGGCCCTCTGAAGTCACCGGGCCCTGAACATATCACAGGCTGTCACCCCCATGATGGTGTCCCTGATTCTTTATGTAGAAAATATGCAAAAGACATACTGTCAAGTATAACGCCAACCAACGGTTCATAGTCCTTGTTTAAGATTTCCCACAAGGCAAATGGTTCTTTGGGCGTATCTGGCAGTATTCGGAATAGGAAGGAGATGGTGTAGTCAGTAGGAAGGCCTTCTGGATGGATGAACCTACAAAGGAGGAACATACGGTTTAACAGCCCTGCATGTCATAAAATGGTCCTGTCGTCTTAGAAGGTTACTCTGACATCGTACTTGGTTGGCTGTGACACCAACGCATCCTTATGGAGTCTGTAACAGGGGTAGTTGTTGAAGGTGCCAGGTTCCATGGAGACCCCTTCCATTCCTGCATACTCCTTTTCCACCAGGCCGAACACATCCATCATTTTAAAGCCTGCAATGTCCCACACAGAGAAGTATGTTACTGTATTGTATCTTCTATATGTTGCTTTGCATCTCGTTAGATACGTATCTTTAGGGATACTATTAAACCTATATTATGGGCATAAACAGGTAAGTACCAAATTAACATGTACGTAAACCTCTAACAATTCACTTTTATTCTATTCATTACATCCCTTATGTGGACAAAATGCTTCTAGTAACATTTTATATGGTAACCACATGGTGATTGTGTTAGAAACAGGGTTAGCGTTCCTTGCACACCTCTGGATCTCATCCTTTTTTAAGATTAGAAAGGCTGAGGAGTTGCTAGTTACATGTGTATGTCACACGTGTTATGTTATGACGTCTTATTATGACGCCGCGTTAAAACCTTCTTTCCTTACCTACAATAGAGTATAAGGGATCTATGATACAAGAAAAGGGTTCTCATGAAAAACTGCAATAAATTAATAAAAAATGCAACTATGTTATCTCCTATGAGATCATCAGGAAAACCTGGACACATTACCTGACACACTGTTGCCTTGAATGAAGATCCACGGACAAGCTAAAGAAGAAAAAGGAGAAACATGTTTGTTTCACTTAAAACAAATATTTGATTTCTATCTTGGCTCATTGATATTATTTATTACGCATAAAAGCTGTAATCTTTGCTATGTGTCATGTCACCAGACCTGAGAGCCTGAAGGAGACACACGCTTGCTCTGCCAGGTCTTGATTTTAGCCACCCGTTCCAAATTGGGTCACTGGTTACTGGTCTGGAAACCTCTCCATGAGAACTCCTTCCCGGGTCTTTCGCTCTCCAGAGAGAATCACGGGTGGGACCACTATTCCTGCCTAGGATCCTGGTTCTTCTATTTAAGGGTGTGGGTGCTATTTCCGGACATTTGCATTGGGATTCTACACTTTCCATGGTGGATGCTGGATCCTGTGCTTATTTACCCACCAGCACTGTGAGTCTGTGGCCCGGTTCTCTGTCCATTTATCCTCGTTCACCACACTCTAGGCCCCTTGATAACAAGATTCAAGTCTCCAGGATCCCCTGCTTTCAACTATCCAGTGTGCCCAGTCTCCTGAGCCCTCCTGTATGCCCAGTCTCCAAAGCCCTCCTGTGTGCCCAGTCTCCTGAGCCCTCCTGTGTGCTCAATCTCCAGAGCCCTCCTGTGTGCCCAGTCCCCGAGCCCTCCTGTATGCCCAGTCTCCCGAGCCCTCCTGTGTGCCCAGTCTCCTGAGCCCTCCTGTGTGCCCAGTCTCCCGAGCCCTCCTGTGTGCCCAGTCTCCTGAGCCCTCCTGTATGCCCAGTCTCCCGAGCCCTCCTGTGTGCCCAGTCTCCCGAGCCCTCCTGTGTGCCCAGTCTCCTGAGCCCTCCTGTGTGCCCAGTCTCCTGAGCCCTCCTGTGTGCCCAGTCTCCTGAGCCCACCTGTGTGTCCAGTCTCCTGAGCCCTCCTGTATGCCCAGTCTCCCGAGCCCTCCTGTGTGCCCAGTCTCCCGAACCCTCCTGTGTGGTCAGTCTCCAAAGCACACCTGTATGCCCAGTCTCCCAAGCCCTCCTGTGTGTCCAGTCTCTCGAGCCCTCCTGTGTGCCCAGTCTCCCATGACCTCCTTGAGCCCAGTCTTCTGCACCCTCCTGTAGGTCCAGTCTCCTGTGCCTTCCTGTGTGCCCAGTCACCTGTGTTCTTCTGTGTGCCCAATCTCCTTAACCTTGCAACATGACTTTCCTTCTCCAAGTTACCTGCCCTGTTGTTTATTGCTGCTCATTATCCCTGTTGTGCTCTAAAACTCCTGTCCTGCTTATACAGTTGTCTCTGTGCCTTTTATTCCTGCTTCTTGGGCTCTTCCCACGAACCCTTGCCTGCACCATGGAGCATGACACGCCATGCATGCTCAAGATAAGTCTTTTGTGTCCTCTGAGGCCAACTTGTTGGACATGGCAGCTCGAAACAATGTAAACAACATTAATTAACCATTGTACACCACATCACCTAACCCCATGGACTTCAGAAGTGCATGGTTGCCACTACCGCTATGACTTTCCAACTGGATCTATCTCCCCCTTGAGTCTTGAGAGACCTACTGATGGGTCGATGGTGCCAAGTTTCCTGCTGGATTCTTCTCAGGACTTAGTGGCATGAATCCAATTTTCCAGCTTCTCTCATGACAGGCTCTTACCAGCAGGCGGCTGGCACAGGTGGTAGGACCTCTACCCTGGACTAAGTGTATAGGAAATAATATCGGCACGTCCACATGCATAGTTTTCCTTTTTTAAGTGTCACTGTATAATCTGATTATCTCGAATACACATTATGGAGAACTGTAACCGTTGTGAGTGGGAATATAACGCCGCAATGACTCTTGCTTGTTCTTTTACATCCCGATACATCGTTTTGGGGCAAATTGTGCTGACTTCAGTTGGTTTTGTGAAACCACATTGCCACGAATGAAGTGATGCCCAATTCCCCCGAGATTAATTCCGTATTAAAGAGATTACGATGCAACAGTAATTTGAGATAACAAGGCGATAATTTCCCTCGAATTGTTATCCTCGAGGAGACAATGTGTCCAATTCAATGAATGAGCTATCTATCTCTCTACTCTTCCTGCTTGACAAAAGCAAAGGCAATATAAACAATCAGGGTTATTCAAAGAGAATCGAAAAGTCACCGCACGTTCGGTGACTTTTCGTCCTCTTCAATTCGGCTATCCCATTTCGGCGACCCTGCGGTGTATTCAGGAAGCACCACAGGGCCGTCATAGTGCAGGGAAAAGCCGCCGAAAACCCGATGAACACTCACCGCAAAACCCAGGCGAATGCACACCGAAACCCGCATAAACATCTGGATTAACCCCACCGAACACGCCGGAGAAACCCGAGCAGAAGCCGATCAGAGCACAGAGCAGCCGCTGGAAAAACCCGACACCGCAGATGAATGGAGTAAAAAAAAAACAGTATGCTTGAATGTTTGAAAAGTGAAACGCTGTTTGCAAAGAAACTACAGAACGAAAATGCCTGAAATTTACATATAAGATCCAATGAATGATAATAAAAAGGTCTGTTACAGAAAAAAGATTAAACTTTTTAATTTTTTTTTAAAAAAAATGGAAAAAAATGCTTAAAAGATCCTAAAAAATCTATAAATAAAGAGACTTTTTGCTGCAGATTAAAAGAATAAACGGTTTATTAGACGTTGTTTTAAAACAGGAATATTTTTAACATTGAAGCCTATGGGATTTGCCTGAATAAACCTGTCGAATGAAGCCACCGAATGGCAGGGCATTTCGGCAACTTTTCACTGCTGGTTTTTGTTCTCTGAATAGATGAAGCATTGCTTCTCTATGGGGATTTCACTGCCCTCGAACAGGCACCGAACAGGCACCGTATGTGCAGGCAATTCGCCAACATTTGGCGAACTGCCTGCTCTCTGAATAGCCAAATGGCCAGGAAAGGTAACCGTACGCTGAATTTCACTGTTCGGTTACCTTTCTCCAGCAATTCGGAGCTCTTTGAATAACCCTGAATGTATTTCCATATTATTAAACCAAATGGTGAAAGTAAAGCTTGTGAAGTTTAATTGACCAAAGTAGGTAATAAGCAAGGCCTCCAAAATAAAGTACTCACGCCAGGCCTGCCCGCTGTGAAATGGGACACGTAGATTCTAGAAGAATGATTCTGGGAATGTGGCCAAGTATGATTTTACCATGCCCATTGTTACATTGTAACATTGTAATTATATCCCCGGGCACTGCGCCAAGCACCATAATCCCGGGCAACCCAGCTACTACCTTGGTTTTTGTAAAATAGTTCTCATATGTGGCTACATAGCAATTTCAATAAAAGCAACAAACCCCAAAATATGCATTCTATCAAGGGACCAACAAGAGAGTGTTGATTAACCAATCTAAACTTTTGACCAAATTCTTATCAAAATGTAGCTTTTTTTAGAAGCTTTTTCTCATATATTTCACAACTAAACACAAAGGGCTCTATTCCCTAGTGAATGCTAACGGTAACGTTCTGATGAGTAACTGTTAACGCTAGGATAAGTGACTTTAACACATGCCCCCATATTACACCCCTAACGCTAAACCTGTGAAAAATCCATTAGCGTATCAGAGATTGTGCGAGTTTACTGTACTTTGCGCATCCTATACTTAACATGGTGAGCGCAATCGGTAATTAGCGTTAGAATAAGTTAGGTATTACAAAGTTCTAGCACTAATTGCCTAATAGCTAGTGCTAACTGATTCCGCTTTTGCAGAATCATTTGGCACCCTTTTAACCCCCATGACGGCAGCCCGATCCGCCACTATTCCTGGCTGTGAGCAGAGTGAGACTGGGGACAAATAGTTCTCAGTCTCCCTCCGCAATCACTCCGTTCCACTGCGACATATCGTGAGAGTAGGACCGTGCAGGGCTTGCGGTCCAGCAGCGCAACCCTCCATAGAGTCCTATGGACTCCCCCATTATAGCTTCAGTAAAAACCTGGCGCATGCAGATCATTAAAGGTTGGGTGGGTGTCTTCATAAATAAACACTCACTTCCATTTCCACAGTGATATTTGTAGAACATCTGGTGCCAAAGAGCCTGACGCAATTGACTGTGGAAAAGCCCCAGTGTGTACAAAGTAGAATTGTTTATATGCTATATATCTGTTGCTTGTGTGGCTATATATTGAATATATAGAATCCATTAATATTTATCATGAAAGAGTCCGTTACTGCCTTGGCAATTTCCCCACCGTTAGCACAAAAGTCATTTTCGAATAAAAACGAGTGTCTCCTTTCCAGCCCTGAGCCCTATAGGTGAGCCGATCCGGGCCGGCTCTTACCACTGTCTGGTCTTTCCTTCTCCACCTTCTCCTCCAGCATTTTCCTGCAGCCTGCTAGGTCCTTGATTACCTAGCATTCACCTGCTCCATTTATTAAGCCAGTCACTCCCATTCAGCAGTGCTCTGTCATAAGGATCCCTCCTGCTCCCTGTTATTTTGCCATTTTTCTGTTGCTTGTTTATTGTCTCTGTTATAGTTCCCTCTGTATATTCTGTTCTGTTTATTTTTGGTTCCCGGTTTCTCTTGTCTGATTGTCCCTCTGTTTGCCTTGTTCTTGCAATTTGTATATTTTGGTTTATCCTGATTTGTACTTTTCTTGTCTGTGATATCTAATATACCGTGCATGACTCTGACTACATTCCTCTGCTGTTAACACTCACTCTCCTTGTTATTCCATGTACCAACTCCTAGCTTCATCTGACATTCAGTTCTGGTTCTGACTCCTGGCTTTGTATGACTATCCATTGTGGTTCTGATCTCTGGCTTTGTATGACTATCCGTTCTGGTTCTGATCTCTGGCTTTGTATGACTATCCGTTCTGGTTCTGATCTCTGGCTTTGTATGACTATCCGTTCTGGTTCTGATCTCTGGCTTTGTATGACTATCCGTTCTGGTTCTGATCTCTGGCTTTGTATGACTATCCGTTATGGTTCTGATCTCTGGCTTTGTATGACTATCCGTTCTGGTTCTGATCTCTGGCTTTGTATGACTATCCGTTCTGGTTCCTAACTTCGTCTTTTGTTCTCCGACTATGTACTTGCACCTCTTGTCCTACGCTATGTTTTAGTCTGTGTGTTTCACCCAGCAGTAGTAGTACCTGTCACGGGATGGCCCAGCACCCTCAGCCAGGGGCGGTGCAGTGACAGTGGGGACATGGACACTTGGGTGTGGTGGCACGCACCCCGTTTTACCAGTATTTTATTTAGATGTGATTATTGTGTGGTGTAATAAAGTGTTCCCCGTTGGTTTATTGTGTAATGTATTTTCCCTTTGTTTGCCTTGCTCGCCGCCATTTTCCGATCCTTGTGGCGCAGTCAGAATTCTCGATTCGGAAAATGGCCGATTCGAACCATCCGGTTCGAATCGTAAAATGGCCGATTCGGACCATCCGGTCCGAATTGGCGACTCCCTGAAGGCCAAGGGCCAATGGGTCCTGGGAGGGCGGGCAAGGAGTCCCATTGTATTCTAATTTATGTGAAGTTGTTAATGCTTGAACCGTGCATAATAAAGGCAGATTTTGCAGTGCATCCAGCTTCGACTGATGTGACTTTGTCTCCGCCGCATTTTCGTATCTGAGAATCCCTCGTGGTCTCAGGGTGCGGCGTTCCAGATCCGAACCGAACCGAGCGCTCTGTGCCTGCATCGAGGATCAGGGCAGAGGCGCAGCGGAAGGTGCTTCGGTTCCCCGAACGAGAGATCCGAACCGAAGGAGCGGCCGTGTACCGCGCCTCGGTATTGCGGTAAGACCCGAACTCTCCACTGGTCCCGCCAGTTCCGAAACTCCCTCCAACCCCGATCCGAAGCTCCTCCAGACCCGATCCGACCCTCCATCCCTTCCCGAACCGAAAAGTCCGCCGCCCAAGATCCGAAGAGACACCCGCCCCCGGATCGGAAACGTTTCCCCATAAGATCCGAAACGTTTCCCCATAAGATCCGAATCTTCCTCCGCGGCTACCAGAGCCGATTTCCACAGACGTCCCACACCCGCAAGGTCAGTGAACCAGTTGCTCGGGACGCTGAGTGCTGTATGGCTCAGTGGTCGGACTGGTTCTAGGCAGGGGTCCCCTCCACCGCCCGCTAACCCTTCCTAGGGTCACGCCAGGCCGCACGAGACGCCGAGTGCGCGTCACTCGGTAGTCGGGCCAGCGGTAAGCGACGGGGTCACGCAGATTGAGCACACCCGCAGGCGGAACAACATCTCCATTCCGTCATACTGGTGGCAGCGGTGGGATCGCTCTCTGCAGACCCCAGGGGGACCCTCATCATGGCCGGGTATAGTGCATACAAGCGGGACGTCCTGCGTGGCATGCTGGAGAATCGGGGCGGTGTCCCGGGCTCCAAGAGTCGGGAGACCCTGATGGAGGAATTGAAGAGGATGGATCAGGAGGCGGCGTTCGCGGCGTTGCCTGCTGACACAGCACCGGCAACCGTCCCCGCAGAGCCCGAAGATAGTGAATTCTGCCGGAAGATGCGGGAGCGGATCTCCATGATGGGTCCGGCCCCATCGGAAGCGGAACTGAGGAATCTGGGTCGAGAACTCGGTCAGGAAGAGGAGAGAGAGAGAGAGCGGGTGCACGAACTGCGGCTGGCCGAAGTGCGAAGTCGGCGGAGTAGCCGCTCTCCGTCAGATCGATACTCCGGGCGGAAAGTGCCGTTCCAGGCGTTCAAGGAGTTTCGGGAAGCCGAGGAGGAAATAGAAAGCTACCTCCAAGACTTTGAGCGCCTGTGTCGGGTGCATGAAGTGCACCGCGCCGACTGGATACGGATCTTGGCAAGTAAGCTGACCGGTCGGGCCGCCGAGGCCTATCGTACGGTGCCGGACGACGAGGCCACCAGCTACTCGCACGTCAAGCAGGCGCTGCTGAGTAGATACGCCGTGACCCCCGAAGCCAGCCGGATGAAGTTCCGGAATTCCCGCCGGCCCAGCGGCGCCACTCACGTGGAGTGGGCCCATCGGTTGCAGAGGGACCTGCGCACCTGGCTCTCGGGAAGCCAAGCGGAGACGGTGACCGAGATCACCCAGCTGCTGCTGCTCGAGCAGTTTTTCGAGCACACACCCTCCGCTATCCGAGAGTGGGTGCGCGATAAGAAACCCCATACGGTGCAACAAGCGGCCACCTGGGCCGACGAGTATACGGACACCCGGAAGCTGCCGGGGGAGAGCGGACCTCGGCCGGTCGCCCAGCTTTGCCCGCCCCACCCCTCCACCACCTCCACCACCAGCGGTCCGAGCGCCAGTAGCACGGGCCCCCAGCCGGCCCACCAACATGGCTAACGTCCGATGTTACGGGTGCAACCAGGAGGGGCACTACAAACAACATTGTCCCAACCGACCGGAATTGACCCGGCCGGCCGGCAGGCCATCGCCGGCGGCCCATTGCTGCGACGCCGGAGCTCCGTGGCCGGAGGCCCCGGAGGAATGGTGGGAGCAGCTGCACGAGGCCGACCCTGTGCAAGCCGCCGCGGATGACAACCGCCGTCACCACCGCCAGGCGGTGTGGATAAACGGGCGGCCCGCGGAGGGGCTGCGGGACTCCGGGGCTACCATCACCCTGGTCCGGCCTCACCTGGTTCCGCCGAGCGACCGCCTGCAAAGCACTGTAGCAGTACGGGTGGCGGGAGGAAAAGTGCTCCGGCTTGAGACGGCCCGGGTGCATCTGGACTGGGGAACGGGGAGAAGGAGGTGCGGGTGGGGTTGCTGAGGCAACTGCCGGCCGAGGTGCTCCTGGGGAATGATCTGGGGCAGCTCATTTCCGCTTACTCCACAGATGCAGCTACCCCGGTAACCACTAGGCAACAGAGCCGACGTCACGACAGGGGCACTCCGAATGGGACCCAGGTGAGATCTCACCAAAACCATCCCGACCTCCCAAACCCCCCAAACCTCCCCGACCTCCGCGACCCCCCAACCCTACCGACCCCAGACCCTCCCGACATCCCAAACCCCTAGGACCTTCCCGACTCCCAGACCGCCATCCTCACCTCTCACTTCGACGGGACCCGATTCCTTCCCTTCCACCTGTCCTCCCTTCCCCGTGGAGTACCCCGGAGACGCTTCGCCACCAGACTCAGACCGACCCCACATTACAGGGCTACCGGGACCGAGCTGGTCAGGGTCTGGACGGCCAGGGGAAAGACAAGGTAGAGTGGGAGGATGGGTTGCTGTACCGGTACACCGTGAGGGAGGGGGCCAAGAAGAAGCAGATCCCGCAGAAGCAGTTGGTGGTGCCTCAGGGCCCGAGGCAGGAGCTTCTGCGCTTGGCCCATGACATCCCCCTGTCAGGCCACTTAGGCCAGACGAAAACCCGGCACAGGTTGGCGCGCGCGTTTTACTGGCCCCGCCTTAGCAACGACACCCGCGACTACTGCCGCACCTGCCCAGTTTGCCAGAAAGCTGGGAAGGCTGGGGACCACCCGAAGGCGCCCCGCCCCTGCCCATGCCATCAGGAGCCCTTTAGCCGGGTGGCGGTTGACATCGTAGGGCCGTTGCCACGGCCCAGTGCCACCGGTAAGAGGTACATTCTTACCGTAGTGGATTATGCCACCCGGTATCCCGAGGCTGTGGCCTTGGCCAACATCCAGGCGGACACCGTAGCGGACGCGCTCCTCAGGGTGTTCACGAGGGTAGGGTTTCCCCGAGAAATCCTATCCGATCAGGGTACCCAGTTTACCGCTGAGCTCACCCAACAGCTCTGGCGTCTCTGTGGCGTTAAGGCGCTGCACAGCGCCCCGTATCACCCCCAGACCAACGGGCTGTGCGAGCGGTTCAATGGGACCCTGAAGCAGCTCATCCGGGCCTTTGTGCACGAGAACAGGGATTGGGAGAAGTATCTTCCCCACTTGCTGTTCGCCTACCGGGAGGTTCCTCAGGAATCCACTGGTTACTCCCCCTTTGAGCTGCTGTATGGACGCCGGGTACGAGGACCGCTGGATCTGGTTAGGGCTCAGTGGGAGGGGGCACCGGAGGAGGATGGGGTTCCTGTGGTGGAGTACGTCCTGAAGCTCCGGGAGCGCTTGGCGGACCTCCAGGGGTTCGTGCAGGAGAACATGGAGACGGCCCAGGCTCAGCAGAAGGCGTGGTACGATCGCGCTGCGTGCAGCCGCTCGTTCTGTGTGGGACAGAAGGTTCTGGTGTTAAAACCACAGCGGCAGAACAAGCTGCAGGCGGCCTGGCAAGGTCCCTACAAGGTGGTAACCCAGTTGGGGGATACCACCTATGTGGTTGTTAGCTGCGCAGACACCAGAATCCAGCGGACGTTCCACGTCAATATGCTGAAGGCCTTCCATGAGCGGCCGGAGACGGTGGACGCCATATGCGCGCCGGCGGCCGAGGAGATGGAACCGTTCCTCTGGAAGAACTTCCGGGGGTAGCCAAGCAGCCTTCCGGGGTGGATCAAGTGCAGCTGGGGGAGGAGTTAGGACCCGAGAAACAGGCGCAGGCGCGGCAGCTGCTCTCACCTACCCGGGGGTTTTCTCGGCTCTCCCGGGATATACGGACCAGGCTGTCCATCAGGTGGACACGCCCGGTCAGAAACCACTCCGACAGCCCGCCTACCGGCTCCCGGAAGCAGTCCGCGAGTCCATGCGGGCCGAGATCCGGGAGATGTTGGAGCTGGGGGTCATTGAGCCGTCGGCCAGCCCATGGGCGTCGCCCGTGGTCCTGGTGCCCAAAAAGGACGGTACCACCAGGTTCTGCGTCGACTATCGGCGGATAAACGACTGTACTATTACGGACGCTTATCCGATGCCCCGAGTCGACGAGTTGCTAGACCAGATCTCCGGGGGTCATTTTTTGACCACGGTGGATCTGTGCAAGGGGTATTGGCAGATTCCCCTTGCCGAGGAGGCGACCCCGAAGTCGGCCTTCATCACCCCGTTCGGCCTGTACCAGTTTCGAGTCATGCCGTTCGGGATGAAGAACGCCCCTGCTACCTTCCAGCGGTTAATCGATCGCCTCCTCGATGGCCTCCAGGGATTCGCTTGCGCGTACCTGGATGATATAGCCATCTATAGCCAGACCTGGGAGGAACATCTGGATCATGTAGGGACTGTCCTGGGCCGGATTAGAGACGCCAACCTGACCCTGAAGCCGGAGAAATGCAAAGTGGGGATGGCCGAAGTGCAGTATCTGGGCCACCGGGTGGGGTGCGGGATACAACGGCCAGAGCCCGCGAAGATAGAGGCTATCCTAGATTGGCCCACCCCTGTGACCAAGACCCAGGTCCTCGCCTTCCTGGGCACCGCGGGGTACTACAGAAAATTTGTACCCCATTACAGTGACCTGGCCAAACCCCTGACTGATCTGACCAAGAAATCCCTGCCCCGCCAAGTCCTGTGGTCCCCGGAGTGCGAACAGGCCTTTCGGCAACTGAAGGCCGCCTTGACCCAAGCTCCCCTGCTGGCAGCTCCCAACTATAACAAACGTTTTGTTGTCCACACAGACGCGTCCATGTTCGGACTGGGAGCTGTCCTGAGTCAAGTGGGGGACGACGGGGGGGATCATCCGGTGGCGTTCATTAGCCGGAAGCTGTTGCCACGAGAGGTGGGGTATGCTGCAGTGGAGAAGGAGTGCCTGGCCTTGGTCTGGGCCCTACGGAAGCTCCAACCCTACGTCTACGGTCGGTCCTTCACCGTGATGACCGACCATAACCCCTTGGTATGGCTCAACCGAGTGGCGGGGGAGAACGGCCGCCTGTTGCGGTGGAGCCTGGCTCTCCAACCCTTCAACTTTTCAATCCAATATCGGCCCGGGTCGCAGAACGGTAACGCAGATGGGTTATCGCGACAGTCGGCCCGGGAACCAGGGGATTGGGGAGCCCCGACTACCTCGGTACGACCCGGTGGGGTCCAACCGAGTGCGTCGGACCTTGGGGAGGGGGAGGAGTGTCACGGGATGGCCCAGCACCCTCAGCCAGGGGCGGTGCAGTGACAGTGGTGACATGGACACTTGGGTGTGGTGGCACGCACCCCGTTTTACCAGTATTTTATTTAGATGTGATTATTGTGTGGTGTAATAAAGTGTTCCCCGTTGGTTTATTGTGTAATGTATTTTCCCTTTGTTTGCCTTGCTCGCCGCCATTTTCCGATCCTTGTGGCGCAGTCAGAATTCTCGATTCGGAAAATGGCCGATTCGAACCATCCGGTTCGAATCGTAAAATGGCCGATTCGGACCATCCGGTCCGAATTGGCGACTCCCTGAAGGCCAAGGGCCAATGGGTCCTGGAGGGCGGGCAAGGAGTCCCATTGTATTCTAATTATGTGAAGTTGTTAAATGCTTGAACCGTGCATAATAAAGGCAGATTTTGCAGTGCATCCAGCTTCGACTGATGTGACTTTGTCTCCGCCGCATTTTCGTATCTGAGAATCCCTCGTGGTCTCAGGGTGCGGCGTTCCAGATCCGAACCGAACCGAGCGCTCTGTGCCTGCATCGAGGATCAGGGCAGAGGCGCAGCGGAAGGTGCTTCAGTTCCCCGAACGAGAGATCCGAACCGAAGGGAGCGGCCGTGTACCGCGCCTCGGTATTGCGGTAAGACCCGAACTCTCCACTGGTCCCGCCAGTTCCGAAACTCCCTCCAACCCCGATCCGAAGCTGACTCCAGACCCGATCCGACCCTCCATCCCTTCCCGAACCGAAAAGTCCGCCGCCCAAGATCCGAAGAGACACCCGCCCCCGGATCGGAAACGTTTCCCCATAAGATCCGAAACGTTTCCCCATAAGATCCGAATCTTCCTCCGCGGTACCAGAGCCGATTTCCACAGACGTCCCACACCCGCAAGGTCAGTGAACCAGTTGCTCGGGACGCTGAGTGCTGTATGACTCAGTGGTCGGACTGGTTCTAGGCAGGGGTCCCCTCCACCGCCCGCTAACCCTTTCCTAGGGTCACGCCAGGCCGCACGAGACGCCGAGTGCGCGTCACTCGGTAGTCGGGCCAGCGGAAAGCGACGGGGTCACGCAGATTGAGCACACCCGCAGGCGGAACAACATCTCCATTCCGTCATAGTACCCATCCTTAGATTACAGATGGCCATCTAAGGATCGGTTCAGATTAGGGTTCCCTTTTGTATGCTGCTGGGTGCCATTGTATTTTGTTCTCCCCTTAACCCTTGCCTTTCCTGCTGTTCAGTGGTGTGTCTTATCTGCTGCTTTCCTTGTGCATTCCTTGTATGTGCTGTATCTCCAGTCTGCCTGTTAGGCAGCCAGCAGCACTCCTGCCTTCTGGGCTATCAACCTCTAATATGGGCCCCACCTTGGCTCACGCCGGGTGCCACCATGACAACAAAGCTCAGAATAGATGGATGTGTACTCACTTGCTGTGGCTGTCTCACAGACAAAGGTGATGAGTTCATCTTCGATTTTCTTGAAAGCATCAAAGTCGTCAACAAAGAAAACGTGCCTCTCGCTGGGTTTGCTGCCGATGTTGACCAGCTCTCCATAGTCCGCATCTACCACCCCGATGGCAAAAATGCTGTAGCCTGGATTGAACATAAGATATATTGTTTGAACATTTACAGCGTCAGAGGTTCAGTGTGGTGTCTTCAGCTGAACGTATTGCATCACTTCTTGTAATTGTTGCTAGTGAAATTTCATTGTGATAACTTTCTCACCTTCCAGTTGTAGATCTTGTGTGATATTGTTGACTTCATCTTGAGAACGTCCGTCCGTAATCACTACCAGTACTTTTGGGATTCCCTTTCTCATGCCCGACTCATGTGTAAACAAATCATCTCGGACATGTTTAATGGCTCTTCCTTTAATAAAACAAAATAAAAATATATTATTAAGGGGTAGGCCTGAAGCTGTGGGGGAGGGTTTATTGAATCATCACCAGTTCCACCCCTACTGTCCTCGATATGTCCACTCTTGGCACAGTCCCACCTCTCTCTTCTCTAAATTTTCTTCCTTAACTCTTCAAAACACTGGCAGCACTTCTCTTCTATTGTTTGTAATGATTTTGTTGGTTCCGACACACATTCCTTTTCAAGCCTTCCCTTCCATAAACTACAACTTTTGGCCCCAAACACAAATCTATATTATGTATATTCATTAGCATTTACTGACTTTTAACTCAAGGATAAGAATGTGTAGTTGTAAGAATTGATGGATATCTTATGACGCACCTGTTTTTGTGTTTCCGCCTTTGTATGCTATCCGCCGGATTGCGTTCAGTAAGGATATCTTGCTTTTGTACGCGTTCAGTTTGAATTCTGTCCTAGCGTCATCGCTGAATTGAGCAATAGCCACCTGGAGACAAACGGCTCGTGCGTGAAAGAAGACACATGCATACCTTTTCAAACAGAGAAAACCTGCAGCTTGTATTGGCAAAGAAAACACTGGACAAAGAACACTGCCGTTGGTCATAGCGCGAAGGCCAATTCAGGAGATCAAGGGGGCACTTTTCCATTCTATGTCTCTATGAGGAATATAATGTCTGACCCAATCTCCACCTACTGGTGTGGATGGTCTGCACCTTCAGCGATCCTGCAGTTCATTGGGTAGATCTATGGAAATTATTGTTGTGAGGGTATGCCAGACAGTGAGATCTCATGCAGAGATGATGTCCACTTGGAACACAACCAAAGATGGAGTACCAGGAACCTGTCCTAACAATTTCACACTGATGTACTCCCATACCTTCCTGGAGCAAAAGTATGGTCACAATTGGTACTCTAACTATAAGTATACACTGTAACACCTCAGCAAAAGCAAGATGGAGGTCTAAGAGATATATTCTAAGAGACTTACTATAGAGGTTCACAAAGTGTTGGTGTTCGTCAGTGTTACAACGACGGTGAAGATTTCTGGTACTGCAGCATCGACAAATGCTGGCATTTCACAAAAGTAATATTCACAAAGAAACAGGAAAAGCTTTACTCTGAAGCTTCTCCTGTCGCTCTTTCAATGTTAGTTTTGTAAAACGCTGGCGTTGTTGGCACTGCAATACCACCAGCAGTTACGTTGGGCAATGCACCAGCAGCAAACACACGTCCTGAGTAGTGATTTAGACCATTTCTTGGTTTTTACAAAGGATAACTTACGTTCTAAACACAGCACGGTCGCGTAGCGGACACGTGCGTTGGCTATTAGCCGAGCAGTTGTTACCGAAATCAGATGAGAGACTGAAAACGGAGTCGTTTTTGCTACAACTTGAATGGAAACACATGACTTACTTGCGTGGCTTCAGGGCCAATATCAGCAAATGCTCCTGCCGTGCTGTACAGGAATTGGATGACTTTGTTGAAGTTGTCATCTCCAATACTCCAAGAGCCATCCACAAGGAAAACCAAATCCGCTTTGGCAGACTTGCAGACTGTAAAGGTTTGACAAAAACTAGATGATTTCTCGATAAAACACCGAATTCTAACTTTCATGTGATGAGATACGCCTGGTAATATTCAGATACATTTTTCGGTTTATACAATCGTTTATGCATTATTTAGGGTGTTTAAACAATCCAATATATTACTTCAACCTTATATTATGGAAACCATAATTCAATGTCACTCAGATTGTGCTTGGAGCAACATTAGTTACCAAGATCTGACAGGGTTTCTTACATGTAAAAACAATAGAAGAAGGAAAAGTCTGTAGGCTCAATTTCTGGGCACAATCAAGGGATCACTTGTTTCTTTTTTGATAAGCAGTTCTGACACTTCTCTCAGATCACTTTGTTTTCAGAAACTATTACATAAGGTTTGTTTGATGCCATTTTAATAAATATATTATATATGTATATATAATGCCTATCAAAAAAAATGTCACACACTGTAATATTTGGCTGTGTTGCCTTTTGCTGTAATTCCGGCACGCGTTCACTATGGCATCGTGTCGATAAGCTCATGCGATGTCACAGCATTTATTTGCTCCAGAGTCTCATTAATTTGTGGCCAATATCTTGTATTGATGATGGGAGAGTCGCGTCGCTGTGTAAAGTCTTCTCCAGCACATTATCCCAAAGATTCTCAATGGGGTTAAGGTCTGGACTGTGCGGTGGCCAATCCATGTGTGAAAATGATGTCTCATGCTCCCTCAACCACTCTTGCACAACTTGAGCCCGATGAATCCTGGCATTGCCGTCTTGGAATATGCCCGCTGTGTCATCAGGGAGAAAAACCCATTGATGGAAAAACCTGCTCATTCAGTATATTCAGAGAGTCACATGACCTCATTTTTTGGGCACATAACATTGCTGAACCCAGACCTGACCAACTGAAGCAACACAAGATCATAACAGACTTGTGCGAAAGGTGGTGATATTTTTTTTGGCCAGGCAGGGTATATATACTGTATATATATATATATATAATGTTTTTGGAATTATAGTATATAATGGATGTAAGACAAGCTCATCTTAGTAACAGCATTATAAAAAAAACGTGACAAACTGCAGGGATTTTGCCATATACCTTCTCTGGCCGGAGGAATGGTAGTGGGAGCGATCGTGGTTGGAGGAGGCGTTGGTGCTGCCGTTGGAACTGGCACTAAAAAAAGCAAAGCATGAAGACAGTGATTAAACTTATACAAACTGGGATCATTCCGATCACTGGATACAGTTTTATTTATTATGTAGCTTCAACAATCCATGAGCAGAAAAGATGAAAGTTACATATTGGTGACACATAAACACACACCTATAAGTTTACATATAATACACCCAAATAGCACTGGCACACACTGACCCTGAATCCCCAGCATACACCTACACACACTGATCTATCCCATTCCTGCATTCACATTCATACACACAGCGACACTCCATACACCTCTGTATACTGACATTCCACACAGATACACTCCAGCATTCGCATATTACCGTCTACCTGAACAGCTTTTATAATTGAAGTTAATTTCTGCATCTTTTTGCGTAACAAGAAGGATCTCATGTTTACATAGGATCACACTAACTCAAGAGCCAACCTTGAAAGCAAAAGGTGTCGAGCACTCTAACTTGGTACAAGTACACCATTTTACCAGAATTCCCACCATCGGCTGCTGGCAATTATCAACTCGGTTTCAGTGCAGATACATCGGAAACCATCAATCATTCCACTTACGTGTTGTTTCCACAGTGCTGACGCCGGGTCCTTCTGTCTCTTGGAGTTTGGCATATACGGTTATTCGATATTTAGTATTGGGCGAGAGCTCGTAGAAGCAGTTGCGAGATGATCCACCGGGAAGCATCACTTCTTTTTTGGTCCCGTCTGGAATGCATCCATACATATTACATGTTTCAGAAGGGACAAACGTTTTATATCATACAGACAAACAGGTGTCAACAACCAAATGCATGAGAACCAATCGCTGGTCATGACGTCAAGTTCGTGGACTTTCCAAAGCGTTGTTATTTGAATAACAGTAGATGCCTTATACTGGTCGTGTTATGTGAAACATCAAAACTACAGCAAGAGATAAGTGATCAGAGCTCAGGGATTGGAACAAAATGCTGGGCTGAGCTTGGTACCATTACTCAACTCATACTTTTCGTAAAAATCTTGGTTGACTACATATTTTTAGTAGACTAGACTATCAGGGTTATTCAAAGAGAATTGAAAAGTCACCGCACCTTCAGCGACTTTTCGTTCTCTTCGATTCGGTGTGATTTGGCAAACCAATTTCGGCAACCCTGCGGTGCATTCAGCAAGCACCACAGGGCCGTCGTAGTGCAGGGAAAAGCCGCTGCAAACCCGACAGGGCCACCATCAGGGCATTACTCACCATGCTGCCGTAAGGGGCCTGGCCCGGTGGGGCCGGGCCCCACTCGGCAGCGGCGTCGCCCTTTTACAGCTCCGGTATCGGACTCGAGGAGTCCGAATCCGGAGCTGTGTCTCTGCAGCAGGAGCCGGAGGAGACACTGTGTCTCCTCCGGCTCCTGGCAGCTTCACTGGCTGGCTGGGCAGGGCCAAGCAGCGTGTGGGGGCCTCCCAAGCATGTTGCTTTGGCTCCGCCCCCTCCACTCAGTGAAGCTGCACGCCTGAGCTGCAGGGCCCGGGCTGAAGACAGAAGAAAAGAAGATTGAAGAAAAGAAGAGAGAAGAAAAGGAGAAGAAAAGAAGAGCTGAAGGAAGGAAGACAGCGGAGTGGTGAGCCAGGGCCCAGCCTAGACCCAAGGCCCAGACCCAGGGCCCAGACCCCAAGGCCCAGACCCAGGGCCCAGACTCCAAGGCCCAGACCCAGGGCCCAGGGCCCAGACCCCAAGGCCCAGGGCCCAGACCCCCAGAACCCAGACCCCAAGACCCAGGGCCCAGACCCAAGGCCAGACCCTGGGCCCAGACCCCAGGCCCAGGCCAGACCCAAGGCCCAGACCCAAGGCCCAGACCCTGTGCCCAGACCCCAAGGCCCAGACCCCAAGGCCCAGGGTCCAGACCCCCAGACCCCAAGACCCAGGGCCCAGACCCCAAGGCCCAGACCCTGGGCCCAGACCCAAGGCCCAGGGCCCAGACCCCAAGGCCCAGACCCTGGGCCCAGACCCCAAGGCCCAGACCCTGGGCCCAGACCCCAAGGCCCAGGGCCCAGACCCCAAGGCCCAGGGTCCAGACCCCAAGGCCCAGGGCCCAAGGCCCAGACCCCAAGGCCCAGACCCCAGGGCCCAGACCCAGGGTCCAGACCCCAAGGCACAGACCCCAGGGACCAGACCCCAAGGCCCAGGGCCCAGACCCCAAGGCCCAGACCCAGGGCCCAGGACCCAGACCCCAGGACCCAGACCTCAAGGCCCAGACCCCGGGCCCAGACCCAAAGGCCCAGACCCCAAGGCCCAGACCCCAGGTCCCAGATCCCAGGGCCCAGACCCCAAGGCCCAGACCCCAGGGCCCAGACCCCAAGGCCCAGATGCCCAGACCCCAAGACCCAGACCCCAAGGCCCAGACCCCAGGGCCCAAGGCCCAGACCCATGACCCAGGCCAGACCCAGGGACCAGAGCCCAGACCCAGAGGCCCAGACCCAGGGACCAGGCACCAGACCCCAAGGCCCAGACCCAGGGTCCAGACCCCAGGGACCTGGCCCAGCTTAGACCCAGGGACCAGGCCCAAGGCCCAGCCCCATGGACCAGACCCCAAGGCCCAGACCAATGGACCAGAGCCAGACCCAGGGACTGGCCCAGACCCCAGGCAAGACTCAGGGCCCAGACCCCAGACCAGACTCAGGGACCAGACTCCAAGGCCCAGACCCAGGGCCCAGGGCCCAGACCCCAAGGCCCAGGGCCCAGACCCCCAGAACCCAGACCCCAAGACCCAGGGCCCAGACCCCAAGGCCCAGACCCTGGGCCCAGACCCAAGGCCCAGGGCCCAGACCCCAAGGCCCAGCCCCAAGGCCCAGACCCTGGCCCAGACCCCAAGGCCAGACCCCAAGGCCCAGGGTCCAGACCCCCAGACCCCAAGACCCAGGCCAGACCCAAGGCCCAGACCCTGGGCCCAGACCCAAGGCCAGGGCCCAGACCCAAGGCCCAGACCCTGGGCCAGACCCCAAGGCCCAGACCCTGGGCCCAGACCCCAGGCCCAGGCCCAGACCCCAGGCCAGGGTCCAGACCCCAAGGCCCAGGGCCCAAGGCCCAGACCCCAAGGCCCAGACCCCAGGGCCCAGACCCAGGGTCCAGACCCCAAGGCACAGACCCAGGGACCAGACCCCAAGGCCCAGGGCCCAGACCCCAAGGCCCAGACCCCAGGCCCAGGACCCAGACCCCAGGACCCAGACCTCAAGGCCCAGACCCCGGGCCCAGACCCAAGGCCCAGACCCCAAGGCCCAGACCCCAGGTCCCAGATCCCAGGGCCCAGACCCCAAGGCCCAGACCCCAGGGCCCAGACCCCAAGGCCCAGATGCCCAGACCCCAAGACCCAGACCCCAAGGCCCAGACCCCAGGGCCCAAGGCCCAGACCCATGACCCAGGCCAGACCCAGGGACCAGAGCCCAGACCCAGAGGCCCAGACCCAGGGACCAGGCACCAGACCCCAAGGCCCAGACCCAGGGTCCAGACCCCAGGGACCTGGCCCAGCTTAGACCCAGGGACCAGGCCCCAAGGCCCAGCCCCATGGACCAGACCCCAAGGCCCAGACCAATGGACCAGAGCCCAGACCCAGGGACTGGGCCCAGACCCCAGGCAAGACTCAGGGCCCAGACCCCAGACCAGACTCAGGGACCAGACCAAGGCCCAGTCCCAGGGACCAGACCCAGGGCCCAGACCAGACCCCAAGGCCCAGGCCCAGCCCAGACCCCAAGGCCCAGAGCACAAACCCCAAGGCCCAGGGCCCAGACCCCAAGGCCCAAACCAGACCCAAGGCCCAGGGCCCAGACCCCAAGGCCCAGACCCTGGGCCCAGACCCCAAGGCCCAGACCCTGGGCCCAGACCCCAAGGCCCAGACCCCAAGGCCCAGGGCCCAGATCCCAAGGCCCAGGGTCCAGACCCCAAGGCCCAGACCCAGGGTCCAGACCCCAAGGCACAGACCCAGGGACCAGACCCCAAGGCCCAGACCCCAAGGCCCAGGGCCCAGACCCCAAGGCCCAGACCCAGGGCCCAGGACCCAGACCTCAAGGCCCAGACCCTGGGCCCAGACCCAAAGGCCGAGACCCCAAGGCCCAGACCCCAGGTCCCAGATCCCAGGGCCCAGACCCCAAGGCCCAGACCCCAGGGTCCAGACCCCAAGGCCCAGATGCCCAGACCCCAAGACCCAGACCCCAAGGCCCAGACCCCAAGGCCCAGGGCCCAAGGCCCAGACCCATGACCCAGGCCAGACCCAGGGACCAGAGCCCAGACCCAGAGGCCCAGACCCAGGGACCAGGCACCAGACCCCAAGGCCCAGACCCAGGGTCCAGACCCCAGGGACCTGGCCCAGCCTAGACCCAGGGACCAGGCCCCAAGGCCCAGTCCCATGGACCAGACCCCAAGGCCCAGACCAATGGACCAGAGCCCAGACCCAGGGACTGGGCCCAGACCCCAGGCAAGACTCCGGGCCCAGACCCCAGACCAGACTCAGGGACCAGACCAAGGCCCAGTCCCAGGGACCAGACCCAGGGCCCAGACCCCAAGGCCCAGGCCCAGCCCAGGCCCCAAGGCCCAGAGCACAAACCCCAAGGCCCAGGGCCCAGACCCCAAGGCCCAAACCAGACCCAAGGCCCAGGGCCCAGACCCCAAGGCCCAGACCCTGGGCCCAGACCCCAAGGCCCAGGGCCCAGACCCCAAGGCCCAGGGTCCAGACCCCAAGGCCCAGGGCCCAAGGCCCAGACCCAGGGTCCAGACCCCAAGGCCCAGACCCCAGGGCCCAGACCCAGGGTCCAGACCCCAAGGCACAGACCCAGGGACCAGACCCCAAGGCCCAGACCCCAAGGCCCAGGGCCCAGACCCCAAGGCCCAGACCCAGGGCCCAGGACCCAGACCCCAGGGCCCAGACCTCAAGGCCCAGACCCTGGCCCAGACCCAAGGCCCAGACCCCAAGGCCCAGACCCCAGGGCCCAGACCCCAAGGCCCAAACCAGACCCAGGGACCAGGCCCAGACCCAGAGGCCATTATATACAGCCCGTTACTGTGAGATTTATTGCTCTGGATTCTGTGATACGTTCATACACACCGCACATTACTGTGAGTTTTATTGCTGTGGATTCTGTGATACGCTCATACACACTGCACATTACTGGGAGTTTTATTGCTGTGGTGCATTATGTCCTTTTTTTTGAAGGGGGAAAAAAGCTGTTAGAGGTTGAGGGAGTGCCGGGGGGGGCCCAGGGGGGCCCCATCGTGATGTTTAGTAAGGGGCCCCATCATTTCTGATGGCTGCCCTGCGAAGACTCACCACAAAACCCAGTGAACGCACACTGAAAACCAACAAAAACATCTGGATTAGCCCCGCCGAAGACGCCGGAGAAACCCGAGCAGCCATCGATCACAGTGCAGAGCAGCCGCCGGAAAAACCCAACACCGCAGACGAATGGAGTGGGGGAAAAAAAAAACAGTACGCTTGAATGTTTGGAAAGTGAAACACTGTTTGCAAAGAAACTACTGAACGAAAATGTCTGAAATTTACAAATGAGATCCAATGAATGATAATAAAAAGGGCTGTTACAGAAAAAAGAAAAAACTATTTAAAAAAAACAAAAAACAAATTTTTGCAAAAAAATCCTGAAAAATGCCTGAAAGATCCTAAAAAATCTATAAATAAAGAGACTTTTTACTGCAGAATATTATAATCAACGGTTTATTAGATATTGAATTAAAACGGGAATATTTTTAACATCGAAGCCTATGGGATTCGCCTGAATAAACCTGTTGAATGAAACCACCGAACAGCAGGGCAATTCGGTAACTTTTCACTGCTGGTTTTTGGTCTCTGAATAGACGAAGCATTGCTTCTCTATGGGGATTTCACTGCCCTCGAACAGGCACCGAACAGGCACCGTATGTGCAGGCAATTCACCAACATTTGGCAAACTGCCTGCTCTCTGAATAGCCGAATGGCCAAGAAAGGAAACCGAACACTGAATTTCACTGTTCGGTTACCTTTCGGCCACAATTCGGATCTCTTTGAATAACCCTGTATATCTAAGTTATCATGACAAAAACTACGGGCAAAACTCTATTGACATTTTCACGGTTGACTCAACAATAATAAAAATTTGAAATGCGTAACCAGGTTGACCATTGAGTGTTATGGACAGTGAGCTCAGCAGTGGACTTAGTCTAGTACAAAACTTGGTCACTTTATTGACTTGCCAAGTATCTGAGTAAAATACAGCACTTGTTTTTAAGGCTTATTTTAATATATGACCCAGACATATTATATATCGTTCTTTCCGTCAGACTCGGCAGATTCATAATATGTCATTATTATATGTATACGTCATGACCTGTCTGTATATTATAACAAAAAATGCAATAAAATATGTATTTTCAATAATTTACAACGTGTAAAGTGTTTTTTTCACATTTTAACATGCGAGCGTTTGCGGATATATATTATGAGTTGCGCTTGTTAAAAAAATTAGAGATGGGGACTCGTTTCATTATTTTTTGGGGAAAATCACGGGATTTTTAATAAACGCACCCCATACAAAAATCATTAGTGCAGCATCATTGTTCACATTATAATTGAAATGGGAACAATATTGCTGCATTAACAAAATCAAAACAAAAAGAAACGCAGGGGGAGACCGAGGAACTTTTTCCCCCAGTCTCTCCCTGCTCCCGCCGGAGGCGGTTGGAGCCGCAGTCCTCGCCGCAGGACAGGAGTTGAGTATACGATTTTTACACCAAGTCCAGGCTGTGGTTAACTTTCCGCTAACCAGAGCCGGACGTTAATCAGCGTTAGGACTTTGTAATCCAGCGCTGATTAATACTTTGCGCTCCCCATGTTAAGCACAGGGAGCGCACAGTACAGTAACCTCGCGCTGAGAAGCGCAAGGTACCAAACGCAAACGGGTTACTTAACCCGTTTGCGTTTGGATTGTAATATGCGGTAGACACGTAACGTTAGACACGTAACGCAGGTGAGAGCTAACGTTAGCAACAAGATTGTAATGTGGCCCCATATCTTTTAACATTAAATCGCAAATATTAGCCCAATATTTCAGCTCTTATTATAACGTTTTGATCTAGACAGAAAAGGTCTGGCAGGTTAATACAAAATTAACAACCTGAAACAACAAAGTTGACAACATACGCCAAAACGGATCAAAGAAGAGCTTGATATACCTAGAAGGGACTCTATGATGGTCCTATAAGCTGTGGCGTGTCTCTGTGGCTGCCACTGGGCGCAGAGGCTCGTCATCTTCACGCTGTAGGAATTCAGGTTCGGCACTCCCAGGTACACTGAAATCAAACAGAAAACAGCTCTGCATGCTATATATATATATATATAAATATCAAATTACAAGCAAAATAAACCATGAAATCAATCAAATGCCACAACCGAATAAGAGCAGTAATGAAAGTATCAAATGCTCCCACAAAAGACTATTCTGTCGAACAAAAGTCCCACGGACCAGATCTATTATCACTTTTCAGTCCAGATACAAACAATATAAGGTTGAGTATCCTTCATGAAATGCTCTGGACCAGAAGTGTTTTGTATTTTGTAATTTTTGTGATTTTGGAAGTTTTGCCTATAATAATGATAAATCTCGGGGATGAGACCCAAGTCTAATAGATAAAATTCAGTTATGTTTCATATTGTCAGGACCGTACCTGTCCGTTCCTGTGTGATTCCATGCAAGTGGCGGCTGCATGAAAGGTGTTGCCCTTCTTCTCAACACCAGTGTATAAACAGTTAATGCACCTAACACACACACCTCAGGTCACGTGACACACCCCTGTGACTAATCAATAAAAGTTCCCTCCTACCTTCCCACAGGGCTTCATAGTTGTTACTTATTCCCAGGAATAAGACCTGCAAATACCAAGCTCCAGAGAAACCTGCTTTTCCTAACTACCCATCGTGTTCCCCCTGCTTCAAGACCCCCCAATACCTACTGTGCTCTCCCAGGAGCAACCATCCTTCCCACCGTGCTCTCCCAGGAGCAACCGTCCTTCCCACCGTGCTCTCCCAGGAGCAACCGTCCTTCCCACCGTGCTCTCCCAGGAGCAACCATCCTTCCCACCGTGCTCTCCCAGGAGCAACTACCCTTCCCACCGTGCTCTCCCAGGAGCAACCATCCTTCCCACCGTGCTCTCCCAGGAGCAACCGTCCTTCCCACCGTGCTCTCCCAGCAGCAACCATCCTTCCCACCGTGCTCTCCCAGGAGCAACCGTCCTTCCCACCGTGCTCTCCCATTGAGCAACCGTCCTTCCCACCGTGCTCTCCCAGGAGCAACCATCCTTCCCACCGTGCTCTCCAGGAGCAACTACCCTTCCCACCGTGCTCTCCAGGAGCAACCATCCTTCCCACCGTGCTCTCCCAGGAGCAACCGTCCTTCCCACCGTGCTCTCCCAGGAGCAACCATCCTTCCCACCGTGCTCTCCCAGGAGCAACCATCCTTCCCACTGTGCTCTCCCAGGAGCAACTGTCCTTCCCATTGTGCTGTCCCAGGAGCAACTGACCTTCCCACCGTGCTCTCCCAGGAGCAACTGTCCTTCCCATCATGCTCTCCCAGGAGCAACTGACCTTCCCACCGTGCTCTCCCAGGAGCAACTACCCTTCCCACCGTGCTCTCCCAGGAGCAACTGACCTTCCCACCGTGCTCTCCCAGGAGCAACTGTCCTTCCCATCATGCTCTCCCAGGAGCAACTGACCTTCCCACCGTGCTCTCCCAGGAGCAACTGACCTTCCCACCGTGCTCTCCCAGGAGCAACTACCCTTCCCACCGTGCTCTCCCAGGAGCAACTGACCTTCCCACCGTGCTCTCCCATGAGCAAATACCCTTACCACCGTGCTCTCCCAGGAGCAACTGACCTTCCCACCGTGCTCTCCCAGGAGCAACCATCCTTCCCACCGTGCTCTCCCAGGAGCAACTGACCTTCCCACCGTGCTCTCCCAGGAGCAACTACCCTCGCATCTGGACTCAAGGATTGCTTTCCCCATTACCCTCAGCCAACCTGTGAGTTCCGTTGTGCCCTGTCCCACAGCCCTCCTGTGTTGTTCTCCTCTCCCACGAACTGTGTGCATCCCCGAGACCTGCATATCGGCCTCGTCATCTGTAAGGTCAGTACCTATAAGGTACCAACGCTGACACATATACGCCTTAAACACAGCCTGAAGGGCATTTTATTCAATATTTGTAATCATTTTGTCAAACATCAGGAGGTCAGGTGGGGGATTTTCTACTTTTCACGTCAATTCTTTTTAGATTTTACAACATTTTGGTTCTTCGCTGAGGGATACTCAACATCAACACGTTACCTGCACTTGCAGATATAAGATAGTTTACCTCCAAAACCTGAAATTGGGAAGAGCTGAGTAGAGATTAGCAAGATCAGGTTTTAGACCATCAATTCTGACCAAATGTAACCAAAAAAAGGTGTTGATCCATTGACATTTCTTAAAAAAAAAAGGGGGTGTTTTGGTGGGCCAGGACCTGTTATGTAACAACCAGGGGGTTCCCCATCCTAGCATGATGTGAAGATATTATCAAGATCTAATGTCTATAATTGGGGTATAAAGTTCTTTCTCAGAGGAGTTTTACAGGTGGTGATGTTTCTTGGTTATCATACATTGAAAGCTGCTAACGCCATTGGGCTCTATTCCATAGTGAAAGCTAATGGTAGCATATGGATGAGTAAGTGTTACCGCCAGGATAAGTGACTTTAACGCATGCCCCATATTTCCTTCCTAACGCTAAACCCATGAAAATTCCATTAGTGCATTGGTGATCGTGAACTTACAGTACTTTGCGCATCCTATACTTAACATGGGCAGCGTAATTAGCATTAAGATAAGTAAGGTATTACAAAGTGCAGGTGCTAATTACCGCAGGGACGCACAAGGCTAAATTTTAGCTGCTCCTAAAAGCTGGTGCTAAATGATTCTGTTTTTGCAAAATCATTTAGCACCCCCTAAAACCCCCCAAATAAATCCGATACTCACCTTTCATCCCACGGTGAGAACGGTGGCCTTATCCGCTGCTTCGTCTGCCCGCGAGCAGAGTGAGACTGGGGACAAATAGTTCCAAGTCCCCCTCCACGATGACTCCGTGGGGCTGCAGAGAGCGAGATCACGCAGGGCTTGTGGACCGGAAGCGCAAGCCTCCATGGATTCCTATGGACTAAAGGAAGTGATACTCGTGGTGGTGCGGAAGCACTACCGCGAGTATCACTGAGGGTAACGCCGCGTTCTGAGGTAGCGCTTGCCCCGGAATATCGTGCTAAAGTGGGGAGCGCTGCATGGAAACCTGCAGACGCAGATTTTCCTCGTTAGCGTCCCCATTTTAGTGCGAACTACGGAATAATGAACATTGTCTTTACGGGTATCAAGCGATGATCAACATGTTCATTCTGATATGTACAAACCAACCATATGGCATCTTCAGAGGTGGCTCTATAATTAGGCAAAATAGGCGGTTGCCTAAGGCCTCACTCAAACAGGGGCCTCGCATGATGGAATTTACATGGAATATCAGTGTGCACATGGCATTTCACACACATGCACTCCTACATTCACATACTACCATCTACAGAGGCAGCTTGGGGAGCTTTGGGGTTACTTTTTCAACTTTTTGAACGTCAAGAGAGGCCTCACATTAGAGCCTCGCTTAAGTCCTCACTAACTGTAGGGACACCTCTGGGCGTCTTGTAGGAGAATTGCAATAATAAGGGAGTACTAAAACAAAAAACAAACCGAGATCAAAAAAATATAATGCAAGCTAATGAAACATCCCATGATTCTATACAAGCACAGGTTTCTCACCAAGAGCAAGGAACCAGCAAGGACTTGGACAGAGAGGACACAAGCCAAGGTGTTCTCTTTTACAAACTTCCCTACGACATTATATCCAAAAGTAGTTTTTGAACTGAAAAAGTAATGCCTTTTTTATACGTGATTGTGCGCCACCATATTTCTAGTGATCAATACATGGGATAGCATTCACTCGATACATAAACCCAAACCCGCCATATTGAAAAATGAGAGATTCCCTTACAGGTTTTGCCCACTCCAGACAGCGCGTCACTGAATCCGGTAGAATATGAGGCTAGAACCTTCAAACTGTAATCCGTCCCACTTAATAGGTTAAGAATGAGCATGGTATTAACATCGTCGCCTACGAACGTCTCCAAAGCAGGTCCAGCCACTGTAAAAGAAAAGGGAGAGAGAGACCAACACGGCACATATTACTTTTGGACACAGTAGATAATATTCCTAATTGTAAAAATTGGAGTGGGTCGCTGCCGAATTTACAAAAACGCCTTTTCATACACTCTGCATATTTTTCCAAGAGTGTCAGTCTTGGAAAATATTCACTTTCAAATATAGAACGTCGTAAAATAAATGCATGTACGCTGGCCGCGCGGAAGACGCTTTCCTGGAAAGGAAAAAATTAACCATCTGAAGGATTGGAAAGATTTTTGGATTTGTTCAATATATTTCTACGGAAGCCCAGAAAGGCCATGCATTTTAAAAAAAATTTTATTGGTTTGTTTCATTAACTTTTTTTTTTTCATACACTCCAAAACTGTTTTCCTGACTTTTTTGTTTTTCATACACTGTTAGTAAGGAAGCCCAGAGAGGCCATTTTCAGTTGGGAAGTGTCATAGAGAGGAAGCACACACTGAAAGCAGCTACTTTGATCCTGATTCACAATACTGATCCAGGAAGATCTTGAGGAATAGATTTCCTTGCCTTGATCACTCTTAAAGGGACACTCTAGGCAAAAATCCCCCCTTTTTTTACATTAAAATATACCTATTCCCTACCTAGTTATTGAGGGAGTATAAAAAAAAGTCAGGAAAACAATTTTGTTTTCCTGACTACTTTTTTTTTTGCAGTGCATGAAAAAAAAGTTAACCAAAAACAAAATTAAAAATGTATGGCCTTTCTGGGCTTCCGTATATTTCTCATGAGATGGTTAATTTAATTTTCATTGTTGACCTATTGGGTTATCAGTTACAGTTACAAGCATACTGTATATAGAGCGCCAACATGCTGCACAGCGCTGTACAATGGATGAGACATAACAACAAATAGGTGCCGGACAAAATCCCTACAGCCATATTTCCTAATGCCAACATCCCGACGGCCAACTTCCAGACAGAACAAGGGCCGGACATCCCAATTTCCCTACACGGCCAACTTCCAGACATCCATAATCCCAGCGGCTAATCCGAATACTAACACCCTAACCCTAGGTTTAGGGGGGTTAGGGTTAGGGCTGGGGGGGTTAGGGTTAGATTTAGGGGGTTAGGGCTAGATTTAGGGGGTTAGGGCTAGATTTAGGGGGGTTAGGTTTAGGGGGTTAGGACTAGATTTAGGGGGTTAGGGCTAGGTTTAGGGGTTAGCGATAGATTTACGGGGTTAGGGCTAGATTTAGGGGGTTAGGGCTAGGTTTAGGGGGTTAGGGATAGGTTGGGGGTTAGGGCTAGGTTTAGGGGGGCTTAGGGAGTAGGGTTCGGGTTAGCCGCTGGGATTTTGGATGTCTGAAAGTTGGCCGTCAGGGAGTTGTCTGTGTAGGGAAGTTGGCCGTGTAGGGAAGTTGGCCGTCAGGGAGTTGTCTGTGTAGGGAAGTTGGCCGTGTAGGGAAGTTGGCCGTCAGGGAGTTGTCTGTGTAGGGAAGTTGGCCGTGTAGGGAAGTTG
Organism: Leptobrachium leishanense; assembly: GCA_009667805.1. Taxonomy (NCBI): domain Eukaryota; kingdom Metazoa; phylum Chordata; class Amphibia; order Anura; family Megophryidae; genus Leptobrachium; species Leptobrachium leishanense. Next base: position 28,757,892 of record CM019067.1, on the reverse strand, counting down.
GCCGTCAGGGAGTTGTCTGTGTAGGGAAGTTGGCCGTGTAGGGAAGTTGGCCGTCAGGGAGTTGTCTGTGTAGGGAAGTTGGCCGTCAGGGAGTTGTCTGTGTAGGGAAGTTGGCCGTGTAGGGAAGTTGGCCGTCGGGATTTTGGCATTAGGGAACCTGGTTGTAGGGATTTTGATCCAAACCCACAACAAATACACATGCAAGTTAGACACACAGAACAGTAGGAGAGAGGACACTGCCCAAGAGCTTACAATCTAAGAGGAGAGGGGTGACACACTAGGTGAGGGTAAGTGGCAGAGTATGTGAAGTGGCGGGCGCATGTGGGCTGAATGGTAAGATGGAGAAAGATTAGTGGGGGATTATGGAGAGAGGAGATAGGCTTCTCTAAAGTAATGTGTTTTCAGAGACTTCTTGAAGGACTAGAGAGACAGGGAGAGTCTGATGGTGCGGGGAGGGAGTTCCATAAAAAGGGGGCAGCTCGGGAGAAGTCCTGGAGGCGAGAGTTGGGGGTGCGGGTACGAGGAGATGATGACATCATAAATCTCCATTGTAGAGTATAGGCACAAATGTCGATAATTGAGCAGAATTTTAAAGGGGTATCGAAATGGCGGTAAGCCCTTAAGGAAATCTCCCGAAAGCTGCAGTTCAAAACACAGTAGATTTCAGTGATCGACCCAAATTAAATCGAGCCCCAGGATTGGCCATTAGGCATACTCTTTTTTACCAACTAGTCATTCATTGATTTTTAGTCGACCCGGGGTTCAATTCTCTCAGATAGTTTTTCTAAAAAAATATTTGCGCGTTTCAAACAATATATTTTGAAATATCAAAAGAATTCAGGCGCAGGCGAAAAGTTCACAAACGGTGCTATTCCGAGACAAAGCTGTCTGGTAAAACACCTGAACATGTATATTTTCATCCAGTATCATATATGCATGCTGATTTGAAAGAAATCCAATCTTAAAATCGGGGTTTCAGTCTGATTTTCTCGGTTTCCCTGCCTGAAAAAAAATCGATTTATTAATCAAATTTCAGCTCCTGATATCTTTTTGAAAATCGGCTAAGCAATACATTCGGATTGAATCGTTAAAGCTGCGGTTTTAGCGAGTATAGGCCCAAGTGCAGATAATGGAGCCCATTGTTTAGCAAGATCATATGTTCAAAATGTCCTTCGTTAAATTTCCTGAACCAAAAAATGGCCAAATTGTGGTTGAAAAAGTAGTCAATTTTGGCAATTGAGCCAAACTAAATCAAACTCATGGACTGGCCATTAGGCTGTGCAATTCCAGTTGGCAGAAATGGCCATAGTCCTCAAGTCAATGTGGAAGCCAATGGATTTAATCAACCAGCCTATGAATGACACTCTAGGAAAGGATTTCTATGACCAGCCCATGGACTGAGAACTCTAAATGGACCTCTGAGGAAATCAAGAGACTTTGCTGACCAATACAGTAGGTCCATAGGTCCATATGTAAGGATGGTGCAATACCTGAAGGTCCCAACACAACCAATAACTGGCCATCGCCTGAGCAGGTTTTAGGCTCAGCTTAGACTTTATCTTTAGTGTTCACTGGTTCCTTTTTCATCGTGCACGTTCTCGGTTCTCATTAAGTTTCCAGTCAAGTTATTCACATAAAAATACCTAGAGAAGGAACCTTTACAAGGGTCACTCTACACATCCTTACCGCTTCATCTTTTTAAAGTGGTCAGGGCGTGAGGAGTGCCAGCCCCCGTCTCGTTGTAAAAAACACTGGGCGAAGTGGAGAGGTTTCCGACACCCCAGCATCACCAGTAGCCTGGATTTTGAATTTCCTGGTTCCCAGTCACCAGATTGGTCTCTGGTGACATCAGCACGCTATGCATTGCTGACGTCACCCACCGAGACCACCCGCAATAGCAAACGTATGAGAGAGATGGAGCCAATGGGTTGGTTCTGCGCATTTGGACACAGTTCCAATCCATCATTCTGTACAGGCGCTACATAACATGCACACGTAAAGTGTGCAAATCAGTAGCGAAGTGTAATTTACGTTTCCTTTGCCATGCAATTTGTGTAAGAATGCAAATTGCGTAGGAAATAAGAAATAAGACTTCCAGACTTCAGAAGCCCCTGAGCTGACGATGAGGAACGGTGCAAACAGAGGGGAAAAAGTGAGTAAATTAACCTAAAATAAATATTAAAAATATAGGCCCCTATTACACGCTTCGCACATTTTTTTTTGCGCACGCAAAAAAAAGGTTAGCGCGCGAAAATTAACGCGCCATTCTGATCCGAGCGCATTTTTTCGGCCTTCATGTTTTTCCGACACGCAAATTTGTGCGCAAATGAACGTTGCATGCAGGAATCGGTGGGCAGACTGTTTTATCACGGGATTCAACCAATCAGAATTAAGAACCACCATTTTTTAAAGTTAGGTTGTTGCGCCTGTCAAAGTCAATCTGCGTATATGTGCTGCAACAAAAAAATTTTTGGACAAATTATTAATTTTTGATGTCTGGGTATGTGTAGAATGTGTAACTGTACTCTGCTGTTATTTTTTTCTTATTGCTGAGTTATTTCGTTTCGGCCACAACGATCATATTTGCAGTTAACACCAGGTTTTCAAAGACGTTACGAAAATTTGCGCAAACGTCGCTCGTACGACTTTGCGTGAAAATTGTAATACCATCCGCACGAACGCATTTGCGCTCACAATGTTAAGTATAGGATGCGCGCAGGAACTTGGGCTCGCGCTGGGTTTGCGCACTATCAATCGCGGTAGACGATTACGCGCATCGTTTGCGCGAACGTCGAAATACGACGTTCTGCGCAAATGGTTTTGTCCTCGCGCAAATGCCCATTTGCGCACACGCAAATGCACTGCGCGAAGCATGTAGAAGGGCCCATAATTGGGCAGAGCCTGTCAGCAGCGTGTGCCCAATTACTCAAGGGTAAAAAAAGGAGGGTTATTAATAAGTAAAGTGTTCCTTTAACCCTTTTAACTGCTGAGGACGTGTGGGGAACGTCCTCATTGACTCCTAAGGAAAGATAGGGGGTTCGTTTGAACCCTGATATCTCCTGACTGTTGACAGCTAGCATGGCCTTTCCAATGATACCAAACATGATAATTTTTAAAGTAAAGAAAAAAATAATAATAAAAAAAGAAAAACGTTTTTTTTTTTAAAGACGTGACATGGCTCAGCAGTGAAGGGGTTAAGAAGCATAATGTACCTTTGGTATTGCTTTTTTTGGTGGATTAGCCTCAATTTGACTTCTTAGCTGGCAGATCACTTTCCATTACCCTATTACCTAATAAAAATATTTTCATTTGGGGCCTACGCTAAAATACTTTACTTACGGTCCAGAGCGAAATCATCTATTTCAAACAATGTCAAGAAGAATCAGACAGAGAAACCAGATTTCATTTCAAATATAGACTTTTTTTTTTCTCTAAGTCAAAGTTTCGAAGAATAAAGAAACATTTGTAGCAACAAAAATGTGTCTGGTGGCAGCGGAATCTGCTTCAGGTGCCCAGGAGAGGCATGGATTGTACATTAAATTTCCCTCTCTCCTTTACTCCCCGCTTTCATCTTACATTTTATCCCCCGCCTGAAAGCATATTCTTAGGTCACGGGTGTAAAAATACTTCTTTTGACACAAGTGGTAGAAATATGCGTTTTTATTCTGCAGTCGGGCATTGCGAAGAGACTTGATAATAATAGCAGATGTGCTTTTTCTCCAGGGGCTCTCGGTGGTCAGTTCCAAAAAGTGGATAAAAGAAAAGCAGGCTGGAACTAACTCTTTGAGCTCAGAGACTTCTCTTGTATAGGGTGACAGGTCTTTGTAGTGAATTTCTTACCATTTGTAGGTTGGTACACAATTCTGTAGCCCATGGTGGGTGAAGGAGGAGGATCCCATGTAATTCGCAGCTTGTTGTACCATTCGTCAGAGACACGCAGGTTCCTTGGGGCAGATAAAGGCACTGAGGGCAAAGGTATTATTGCCATTAATTATCACAGAAAATGCAACCACTCTTACACTGAAACTCTATTCCTAATCATAAAACATGCAGAAATAGTAACCTGAACTCTAACCGTAACCCTAACCCTAAAAGTGACCCTTATTCTAACAGTAAACTTAACTCTAATAGTATCCTAACGTGTGACCCTAACCATAGGCATGTGCAGGGGTTGTGTTTGGTGTGCACAGGCACACCCAAATGTCGGATGAAGAGGTCCTCTTTCACCTCCTGACATTTTAGATGTCCCTTATCTGGTTCAAGATTAAAAGCATAAAAGATGACAGTATCTCTGATTACAGCTTGTTATTTCTAATGAAAAATGTGCATTTTGTAAAAAATCTTCTAAAAATACATTTTCAATTCATAAATGTTCGATGGGTGCACACACTAATGTCACAGGCTCCGCACACTAGTGACACTAGCCCTAACAGTAACCAAAACCCTAAACGTATCCTAATGTTAAGCGTGACCCTAACCCTAACAGCAACACTAATCCTAAAAGTATCCCAATGCTAAACGTGACCCTAATCCTAATAGTAGCCCTAAAAGTATCCTAAGGCCAGGAGTCAAAATTTCCACTCGCCTGCTCGCATTTGGCGAGTGGAAATTAAGGGTGGGCGAGTGGAAATGCAAACACACAGGCAGCACGATAAATTATATCGTGCTGCCTGCGCTGCGTATTCCAGTGGCAGACGTTTTTTTAAATTTATTTTCGGCTGGCAGAAGTCACTTCTGGCACGCTAACAGCCCCGCATGCTCTTCTTACTGTCTGTCACTTTTCATGCTGTAGCCGGCGTGAAGGGACATCCAGCATGTAGCAGTCAGGTCTGGTAAAAGGGGGGTGGGAGAGGGAATTTGCACCTCCCTGTTGTGGCACTCTGAGGACCAATTGATTCCTCGCGCCGGACGTTTCCCATCTCTGGTTTTCATGCTGTACCCGGCGTGCCCTCTGTCTCTCAATGCTACACTCACTGACGCTGCTTCGGGGAGACGGGTTGAACCAGTAAGATCTCTGAGTTTTGCTCGTCGCACTCGCCTGTGATCCGTTTGCTGCACCATCCCAAATCAGTATGAGGTACAACCAGTCTCCCCAAAGCAGCGTCAGTGAGTGTAGCATTGAGAGACAGAGGAGACCAGAGATGGGAAACATCCGGCGCAAGGAATCAATTGGTCCTCAAAGTGCCACAACAGGGGGGGTGCAAATTCCCTCTCCCGCCCCCCTTTTACCGGACCTGACTGCTACACGCTGGATGTCCCTTCATGCTGCGCTCCTCCTCTTCCGGGCACAGCGTGAAGGAGGACTCAGCGTGCCTCAGCGAGTGAGGGAAGCGGGGATTATCCCCGCCCCCTCATTCTTCTACTCGCGATGTCAGGTAAAGGGAGGGGGATGTATTAAAGAGGGGGGATGAATTGCAGGGGGAGGTAGAAATGAATTGCAGGGGAGGGGGAGAAATGAATTGCAGGAGGGGAGAGGAATGAATTGCAGGGGAGGTGGAGAAATGATTTGCGGGGGAGGGGGAGAAATGAATTGTAGGGGAGGGGGAGAAATGAATTGCAGGAGAGAGGGAAATGAATTGCAGGCGAGGGGGAGAAATGAATTGTAGGGGAGGGGGAGAAATGAATTGCAGGGGAGGGGGAGAAATGAATTGTAGGGGAGGGGGAGAAATGAATTGCAGGAGAGAGGGAAATGAATTGCAGGGGAGGGGGAGAAATGAATTGCAGGGGAGGGGGAGAAATTAATTGCAGGGGAGGGGGAGAAATTAATTGCAGGAGGGGGGAAGAAAATGAAATGAATTGCAGGAGGGGAGAGGAATGAATTGCAGGAGGGGAGAGGAATGAATTAAAAGAGCGGAGAAATGAATTACAGGGGGGAAGAGAGAGAAATTAAAGGGGACCCTTGGCAGAACTAACATCTCCCGTGAGGGGTCATAATTGGTTAAATGGTGGCGTAGGCGTTTGAGGTTCAGCAAAATATATCTATTTATAAAGAAAGATGAATGATACGGAAGGAGCAAAAAAAAAAGAAAAAATGGGGATGGAAGTATCGCACACAAATATTATTGGATTCATCTGTATAAGCATCCAAGGGGGAAACCCGACTCTGGGGTCTTCTAATTTCTATTTATAATCTGCCATACGAACAATGAAAAGAGAGTATTCGGTTCCCCTTGATATATCGGATGCATAAACCCCAAATTAATTTGGTCCTAAGAACTGTTGAAGAGGAGTCTGTACTTGAAAGATATTACTTGGGTCTGATCTCTGGATCAGTGACGTGCAGTGAGGTCAGTGGCTGGTGAGGCACTGGCTAGTATCAGAGCCAGATATACACAGGTTACATAGGTTCAGGTTCAGGGCTCCCCAGGATCAAGCTGCTCAGGGCTCCCCAGGAACTGGCTGTTCTCAGTGCTTACCAGGATCTGGATGTTCAGTGCTCCCCACGATCTGGCAGCTTTCTGTGCTCCCCAGGATCTATGTGTCATCCATTTCAGGCAGCCTAGTGTGACACTGAGGCCACACCCTGAGTACAGCCTCGCACCCACTGATTGTGCTAGACAGGACCTGTCCTGTGCTAATCAATGCATGGGAGGCATGCAACTCATGCAGGCATTTTTTGAATGGCTTGGACCAATAGCGCTTTCCTATTGGTCCAAGCTATTCCATTGTTCTCCCAGGGCCTCTGAGGCACTGGGAGAGCAATGTTCAGGAAGTGGGCAGCGCTCGGACGTTTGCTTATTGAACCGATGTGCTGCGCTGCACACTTCTTGGCAGTCTACACGATTTGCATAGTGTCCCACTACACAAATTGCATAGGGCTGCAAGAAAAAAAAAAAATACGGCGCACAGAAGACGGATGGAGCTGACGGCGGGGGAATGTGGAGCAGGTGAGTTTGACTGTGCACTGCAGACTGCAGCTGCAGCCCTTAATGGCAGGTGAGGCTCTGCTTCACCTGCCACCCCTGACCGCACGTCCCTGGTCTGGATAAACATGTATCTGGGGTCTCGGTCTGGTTATTAAAGTTATTTATTTTTGTAACTTTATTCTGAATAAAACCTTTAACAGCGTAATTTCATAAGATAATTTAAGAGGGTGTGTTTAGGGGTGGAGTTCAGGGCAGGGTAGGTGGGGCAACTGGTGGCGAGTAACTCTTAAGGTCTGGCTAGTAGCTTGGGACTTGAAATTTTGAGCCCTGCTAACGCTAAACTTGACTCTAATCCCAAAAGTAACCCCAACTCTAAAAATATCCTAACACTAAATGTGGCCCTAACCCTAACAGTAACCCTAACTTTAAAAGTATCCCAATGCTAAACGTGACTCTAACCCTAACAGTAACCCTAACTTTAAAAGTATCCCAATGCTAAATGTGACCCTAACCCTAACAGTAACCCTAACTTTAAAAGTATCCAAATGCTAAATGTGACCCTAACCCTAACAGTAACCCTAACTTTAAAAATATCCAAATGCTAAATGTGACCCTAACCCTAACAGTAACCCTAACTTTAAAAGTATCCCAAAGCTAAACGTGACCCTAACCCTAACAGTAACCCTAACTTTAAAAGTATCCCAATGCTAAACGTGACCCTAAACCCTAACAGTATCCAACTTTAAAAGTATCCTAATGCTAAATGTGACCCTAACAGTAACTGTAAAAGTATCCCAATGCTAAACGTGACCCTAACAGTAACCCTAACCCTAAAAGTATCCCAATGCTAAACGTGACCCTAACCCTAACAGTGACCCTAATCCTAAATGTATCCCAATGCTAAACATGACGCTAACCCTGACAGTAACCCTAACCCTAAAAGTATCCCAATGCTAAACGTGACGCTAACCCTAACAGTAACCCTAACCCTAAAAGTATCCCAATGCTAAACGTGACCCTAACCCTAACAGTGACCCTAATCCTAAACGTATCCAAATGCTAAACGTGACGCTAACCCTAACAGTAAACCTAACCCTAGAAGTAACTTTGACCCTAATCCTAAACTTAAAAGTAACCCTACCAATAACCTTATCCTTAATTCTAACCTTTACTAACCTTCTGGTATGGCATATAGAGGGGTAATATAATATTTATTATGTAGGAGGTAATATGAAACCTATATATCTATAAACCTATAAATATGAAAATCATTGTGATATAATATAAAAGTTATTATAAAGTAACACAAATTAGAAATTATTATAATATAATATAAACGTTATTATAAATTAACCCAAATTATTATAATATAAACGTTATTATAAATTAACATAACAATATTATAACAGTTTTAATATAAAATTTATTATAATATAATCAACAATATATCAATCATAATTAAAAATAATAATAATATAATAATAGTATGCAGTGTGTAGGAACGGTGAAGATTAATGTGCATGGAAAATACATCTTGCAAGTAAAAGCAACTAGTTCTCTAATCAACTAGAAATCCTATACTCCATCAAGCCTTCCAGTCCCTGTACCATCTTATAGCGGACTCTTTATGGAAGAATGTATAACTTTTAAAAAATGCAATATCAGTAGCTCTAGCATTCTGACATTCCACGTATGCGTCTGGCTGCACATCGGATAATTTCACAAACTGCTACATATGGTTTCAATTTGCTGTATGTCTAATCAGCGTTTATCAGCCATGTACTGTATAGATTTACTGAGCAGTATATATGATCACTTCAACAACAGAGACGAAACTCGGAGCTGAGCGAGCAAACCAAAACGACGAACATCACTATTCATTATTATTTAACATATATTATATATAAAAATACGTTGGTATTTTAAATGACATACATGTATTTCCAGATGCTGAAAGACTTCTTCCTTCTCCGTTGGAATAAACAGGCGTTACTGTGACTTTATATTCTGTGTCTGACAGCAGGGGTTGAAGGACGACCTCCTTATGTCTTCCAGGTACAGTAGCCTGTGAAATACATGAAACCAGTCATAATGTCATGATCTGCATTAACATTTGTTTAATCTTATTAGAAATGACAAATCCATGACTAAATAAAACCAGATAGATGGACAGACAGACAGACAGACAGATAGATGATAGACATAGACTGATAGATAATATATACGCACATAAGTGATAGAGATCAATAGATAGTTTCACAAACCTACAGGTGAGCAAAAGAGATAAATTATAGAGATAGACAGAAAGACAGATAGATACAGATATAGATAGATAGACAGATATAGATATGAATAGGTACATAAAGATATAGATAGATATATAAAGATCGATATATATATATAGATGGATAAAGTTAGACAGACAGAGACAGACAGACAGATAGATAGATTAGACATGGATAGATAGATAGACAGATATAGATATGAATAGACACAAAGATATAGATAGATATATAAAGATCGATAGATATATAGATGGATAAAGTTAGATATAGAAAAATAGATAGATATAGATAGATAGATATAAAGATAGATAGGTATGGGATAGATAGATAGATAGATAGATAGATAGGTATGGGATAGATAGATATGAATAGGTAAATATAGATAGATATATAAAGATAGATATGAATAGCGAGATAGATAAAGATAGATATTGTGATAAAGTACACGGTATGGTCTGTGACGGGGTGTATATTCCCTCTAAACTGTATAGGGAGGGATATGATATTTAGCTCCAGGGGGAGCGTTTGTAATATATGGAAGCCCAAGAGGTTCTTTTACTCTCCACGCACGGTTCAGCTGGAAGTAATTTAGTAGCAGTGAAAAGAAATCACTGCCTGCTTTTTCACTCTGAGGGAGGTGCCCGTGGTGGAGAGGAGCAAAGTGTTTTGGTTCCTGGCTGAAGTTTGATTGCTACCATAACAGTTCTAAGGTTGGTGAAACTATGTTTTGTTTAGTTTAGAAAAGAAGCCCTGATAGTAAGGGACCTTTAAGTGAGTCAGTGCTCAAAGGAGCTAGAGTTGTTTTTTAGGGATGTGTTTGTTTTGTTTTTGAATGCTGACACTGCTGTCTGCTAAACAGCAGTTAATTCAATAAAGGACTTGTTTATGAAATCCCAAGAGGACCGTGCTTTCTCAAGGATATAACACCCAAGGCGGGTACAAGGATTACAATATGGTGTTTGGATGCGGGCAGAAAGCACATAAATGGTCTGTGGGTATGTGAAGCTCCTGCTAATCTGCATATGGAAGATATTTTTTTCTTTTTCTGTGACCTGCTGTCTTTTTTGGCTCTGTGTTGGCTCTGCTCTCTTTTTTGGCTCTGCATTGTTATTACTTGCCTTTTGAATAAGGATGGAGGACCTAATGAAAGCTCTGGTGCAGGCGACCGCCGTGCAGCAGGAGACAAATCGCCTAGTGGCTGCACAGGTTGAAAACCTAAGGGACGCTCAGCAGGAAGACAGGGCTATCCTTGCCAATGTTTTGCAAAGACTGATATCGCCACCTGAAGGGAGCCCTCCTGTGGACCGAGCTGTCCGTATCCGCGCAACCGACTTTCTGCATAAAATGTCAGAGGCGGATGATACAGGGGCTTACCTCACAACTTTTGAGAGGGTCGCTGCCCGGGAAAAATGGCCATTTGATCAGTGGGCTGGGCTGCTGGCTCCATGCCTAAGTGGGGAATCCCAGAGGGCCTATGAAGATTTGCCCTATGACCAGGCCCAGGACTATACACAGCTAAAGGATGAGATCCTGACTCGTATAGGCATAACTCCCGGGCTTAGGGCCCAAAGGTTCCACAACTGGACTTATGATATGGGGAAACCTACACGAACCCAGATGTACGAGTTACTGAGGCTTGCTCAGAAATGGCTGAAACCTGAGATCAACCGAGCTGCTGTAATTGTGGAAATGGTCATCATGGATCGTTTTCTCCGTCATTTGCCGACAGGACTGCGGCAATGGGTTAGCCAAGGGGACCCAAAGGATCCAGAAGCGATGATGTGCTTGGTTGAAAGGTACTTGACCGCTAAGGAGCTACACGGTATCGATCCTCAGCCTAAAACCAAATCCCCTAACCACCGGACAGGTGGAAAAACTGGAAACAAAGGACAGAACCCTGTACCCAGCATGGGACAATGGGACTACATTGCTGGAAGGTACCCAAAACCACCGCCTCAGCCACGGGATCGGACTGAGAAACCAGTAGTCTGCTTCAGGTGTCACAAACCAGGACATTTTGCCCGAGACTGCCCAGGAGGCGAAGAGCCCATGCAGTGCGATGTGGGTGCAAGGGCTCCGTATAGGACTGTGTTAACTTGCTCAAAAATGTGTGTGGTGACTAGCGCTGTTGATATGACACATCTAAGACTGATAAGTGTGGAAGGAAAGCATGTGCAAGCGCTGCTCGATTCTGGGAGCGAAGTTACTTTGATAAAAGAGGTTCTGCTTCAGCCAGAACACTTGGATGCCAAGCAAATGCTTGATATTGTATGTATACATGGTGACACCCACTCATACCCCACAGCGGAAGTTGAGTTTGCCACTGATGTTGGACGGGTCAAATACCGTGTAGGAGTGGTGCCCCTGTTGCCCTATAATGTGATATTAGGCAGGGACTTTCCCCATTTCCGTTACATGTGGGATAACTCCTCGGGCCCTCAGGAAGTGACCTCTGAAGAGGTACAGGAGCTGGATAGATGTAAAATGTTTCCTTTCAGTGATATTGACTGGGAACCAGGTAGAGAACAAGAGGCACCCCTCGCGTGCCTGGGTAATGAGGTAGAACCACCCCAGAATGAGGCTCCTGTAGAACAGTTGGATTTCCAGGATCTGGGAGTCCACTGTGGAAACTTTAGAGCTGCCCAATGGGAGGATGCAACCCTGAAAGCGGCAAGAGAAAATGTGCAAGTAATGGAGGGTAAAGTCGTAGACCCAGACAAGCCTCTAGGCTTTCCTTATTTTAAAGTGGAAAACAATTTGTTATATCGAGTAGACAAAAAAGGGGAAGAGGAGGTGGACCAGCTGCTGGTTCCACAGTCACATAGAAACACCGTTTTGGAGCTAGCCCATAGCCATGTGTTAGGAGGGCACCTGGGGACCAATAAAACCAGAGAGAGAGTTCTGGCCCGGTTCTATTGGCCTGGTATATTCTCGGCCATAGAGCGGTTTTGCAAATCCTGCCCAGAATGTCAACTAAAGGCCCCACATAAAGGCTTCCGCAATACACTGGTACCCCTTCCTGTCATAGAGGTTCCCTTTGAGCGGATCGCAATGGACCTAGTAGGGCCTTTACTTAAGTCCGCTAGGGGACATCAATACATTTTAGTCGTTGTTGACTATGCAACCCGGTACCCCGAGGCAGTGCCCCTACGGAATGCCAACTCTAAGAATATAGCAAGGGAGTTAATAATTATGTTTAGCAGGATGGGTATACCAAAAGAGATCCTCACAGACCAGGGTACCCCATTCATGTCCAAACTTATGAGTGAGTTATGTAAAGTACTTAACATTACTCAGCTAAAAACTTTGGTGTACCATCCGCAAACAGACGGACTGGTGGAGAGGTTTAACAAAACACTAAAGGCTATGTTGCGTAAGGTGATAGATAAAGACGGGAAGAACTGGGATCATCTATTACCATACCTTATGTTTTCCATTAGGGAAGTCCCACAGTCTTCCACTGGGTTTTCACAATTTGAATTATTGTACGGTCGGCATCCCAGGGGCATTTTAGATGTTGCCAAGGAAACATGGGAACAAGAGCATACCCCCCACCGAAGTATAATAGAACATGTAGTTCAGATGCAAGAACGGATGGAGGCTGTATTGCCCATAGTTAAAGAAAATATGGAAAAAGCTCAGAAAGCCCAACAAGCCAGTTACAACAGGAACGCAAGGCTGCGAGTATTCAAACCAGGAGATCGGGTTCTGATCCTTATCCCCACGGTTGAAAGCAAATTCCTAGCCAGCTGGCAAGGCCCATATGAAATCACTGAGAGGGTCAGTGATGTAAACTATAAAGTGAGACAGCCGGGTAGACGTAAGGCGGAACAGATCTACCATATAAACCTAATGAAGCCATGGGTAGAAAGGGAGGTCCTCATGGTGACCAAAGGCAAACCTACGCACGTTGCCCATGGGAATGATCCAGAGGTCTATATCGCTGAAACTCTTGCTTCCCATCAGAAACAAGAAGTTAAAGATTTTGTATCCAAAAACAGAGAGGTGTTTTCCCCAGTACCAGGGAAAACTCACATCATCAAACATGATATCATTACGGAACCTGGAAAGAAAGTTAATCTGAAGCCCTACAGGATACCCGAGGCTAGACGGGAAGCAGTCAGTGCAGAGGTAAAAAAGATGCTTAAGTTAGGGGTCATCGAAGTGTCACAAAGCGAGTGGAATAACCCGATCGTGTTAGTGCCTAAACCAAATGGGGAAATACGGTTCTGCAAAGATTTCCGTAAGTTGAACGACATTTCTAAGTTTGATGCTTACCCCATGCCTCGGGTGGATGAACTGATAGAAAGATTGGGTAAAGCCCGATATCTTAGTACATTGGACTTGACCAAAGGATATTGGCAGGTGCCCCTGACCATGAGAGCCAAGGAAAAGACGGCTTTTTCTACCCCTGAGGGGTTATACCAGTATAAGGTGTTACCATTCGGGCTGCATGGTGCCCCAGCCACCTTTCAGCGCATGATGGATAAGATACTCCAACCCCATAGAGAGTATGCAGCTGCCTATCTGGATGATGTGGTAATTCACAGTGCGGACTGGGAAACCCATCTGTTGAAGCTTCAGGCAGTACTGGATAGTATACGGACTGCTGGTTTAACAGCTAACCCCGCTAAGTGCTCTTTAGGCCTAGAGGAGGCTAAATATCTGGGGTACACCATCGGGCGGGGGCTCCTTAAGCCACAACAGAGCAAGGTAGCAGCCATCTCTGGTTGGCCACGTCCGGTAACAAAAAAACAAGTCAGGGCATTCCTGGGCTTAACGGGATATTATCGCAGGTTTATCCCTGACTTTGCTACTATTGCTAACCCCCTGGTTGAGCTCACCAAAGGTAAAAGCCCGGTTATGGTTAAATGGTCCCCAGAAGCAGAGTGTGCCTTTTTGATCCTGAAAGAAGCTCTGTGCGCTGATCCTGTGTTGGTGGCTCCGGATTTCACCAGATCGTTTGTAATACAGACCGATGCGTCTGATGTAGGCCTGGGTGCAGTGCTTTCTCAGGTACATGGGGGAGAGGAACATCCAGTCATGTACCTGAGCCGCAAACTAAACCCCCATGAACAGAGATACTCCGTGGTGGAGAAGGAGTGCCTGGCTATTAAATGGGCTTTGGAATCCTTGAGGTATTATCTGCTAGGGCGGCGGTTTACACTGGTTACTGATCACGCACCCTTAACGTGGATGAGGCAGAATAAAGAAAAAAATGCCAGGGTGACTAGATGGTTCCTGAGTCTCCAGCCATACCAGTTCACTATGGCCCACAGGGCTGGTACTGCCCAGGGTAATGCGGATGGCCTCTCCCGTGTTCATTGCTTATGGTCCGAGGCCGCTCACCCCGATGGGCCTGAGCTGGGGGGAGGGATATGTGATAAAGTACACGGTATGGTCTGTGACGGGTTGTATATTCCCTCTAAACTGTATAGGGAGGGATATGATATTTAGCTCCAGGGGGAGCGTTTGTAATATATGGAAGCCCAAGAGGTTCTTTTACTCTCCACGCACGGTTCAGCTGGAAGTAATTTAGTAGCAGTGAAAAGAAATCACTGCCTGCTTTTTCACTCTGAGGGAGGTGCCCGTGGTGGAGAGGAGCAAAGTGTTTTGGTTCCTGGCTGAAGTTTGATTGCTACCATAACAGTTCTAAGGTTGGTGAAACTTATGTTTTGTTTAGTTTAGAAAAGAAGCCCTGATAGTAAGGGACCTTTAAGTGAGTCAGTGCTCAAAGGAGCTAGAGTTGTTTTTTAGGGATGTGTTTGTTTTGTTTTTGAATGCTGACACTGCTGTCTGCTAAACAGCAGTTAATTCAATAAAGGACTTGTTTATGAAATCCCAAGAGGACCGTGCTTTCTCAAGGATATAACACCCAAGGCGGGTACAAGGATTACAATATGAATAGATAAAGATAGATTTAGATATGAATAGATAGATAGATATATACTGTATATATAGATAGATAAAATATAGATTTAGATATGAATAGAATAATAGATAGACTAAGATAGATATCGATAAAGGTGTGTGTGTGTGTGTTTGTATATATATATATATATTAGATATGAACAGATAGATAAAGATGGATATAGATAAAAATAGATACAAATAGATAGATGGATAGACAGACAGGACACATTAGATGATGTTTTCACAGATGGGAGTCTTTGTTTGACACACACATCCTCCCTCTTAGCACTCCAGTACTTACCACTTCCTCACCGCGATCGCCATAAGCCATGACGTAAGACACTTTGAAGTGACGTATGGAGGCGTCAGGTATTATCCACGAGACACGAAGACTGGAAGTCGTTTCGGCATCAATCAAAAGGTTCCTCAGTCCCAGTCTGGCAACTGGAGGACAAAGTGCCAAGCATTATATTTAATAATGTGACTGTGTGTATATAACAGGTTTATAGCTACGTAACCTCTTACCTGCAGAAGTAGTCGATGCAGTAGTTGGCGCAGCTGTTGCCCTTGATACTGTAACAATATTAGGAAGTTTGTTTAAAGACTGAAAAGGAAATGTATGAAAGTTATGACCAGGATTTACCCGTCACTGTTTTGTCATTTTTTGTTTTTCATCATTTTTGCTTTGGTAATAATTATCATGAAAACATGTCTCTAAAGTTCCCGATCTCAAACGGTCTCAATCGGTCCTGAGAAATGTTCTAGTACAGTGTCTCCCAGTTCCAGTCCTCAAGTCCCCCAAGCAGGCCAGATTTTAAGGATTACCTTGAGGAAATGCAGACTGAATCCTGCAATCACTGATCATCAAATCCTATCACCTGTGCTGTGCTTCAGATATCCTGCAAACCTGGCCTGTTGGGGTGTCCTGAGGACCAGGGTTGGGAACCACTGCTCCAGTTTAGTTTATTCCCAGTCATTCTGGAAATCATCTATTACGTCTATTTTTGATTCACCAGATGAAGAGGACGCAGCTTGGTATGGATGAGACCTCTGGATGGAGAGAGATGCCAAATGTCAAAGTAAAGGGAGTCAAAATCGACAACCCTTGCTGCAAGCAGATGGACACCGAGAACAAATATTTCCCGTTGTCCCTCCTCAGACTGTTATGTGAGCTCGCACAGGCCTCTTTAAGTGTCCATGGAGTCTCATGGAATCCTGGTGCTGCACCTGTCCATCAGCTTCTCCTTCCTGCTCCGGGTCGAGCTGCCCAGATAGGCCGATTATAGAGAACCGCTAATCGCGAACAGGTAGTGCTGATTCTTCCTGTTGTCGGCATCTATTACCGTCTCCATAATATGCCATTGAAAGCCACGTATAAACACACAAATGAAAGACCTCGTGAAACATCTCTTACATGTTGTTGCTAATGACGCTATAGCATCACTCTCTGTTTCATCGCTGAATATCGCCGACAGTGAAACTTCATACTCCGTGCTGGGAGTCAATGCGTCAATCAGGTAAGACGTTAAATCCCCGTTTAGGACAATCTGAATAAATGGAAAGATAGCACCGTTATAAAAAGCTATTCTCTCTTAAAGCCACAGACCTTCAGCTTTATTGACCACCATTTGTCCCCTTAAACCTCCAACCACCAGGTTTAATCTTATATTTAGTTCCATTTAGCTTCTAACAGTCCAACAGTATAGAAATGATGGTGACATGTGTGACTAAGGTACATACGATTACGTGTTATAGTATCAGAGCGGATTTTGGAAAGCAATGACACAGCAGTTACCTCTTGGGACTGTCCACTTATAAGTGAGGTCCATGTCAGTCTGTACATCATAATCTCCGGAGAGAATGACTTCCACATCGCTCTGAAGCTCTTCGTGGATATTTCTCTGACTTCTAGGTCGCGAGGAGCTGGTACTTTCTCTGTGTGGAATGTGACAAATTATTATTTAGAATTCCATAAAGTTCTAGGACATTCGATCATGAACGCAGCCTGAATTTATGCCGGAATAACCGAACTGCTACTGTTTCCTACACGTGAGTTTCTTGATCAATTTCCACTGACTTTACTTATATACTTCATTTGTTTATAGGACATTATATTTTCCGTACTGTGTTTTATCATTTATTGTAGGGAGAACCTGAACCACCTCCTGGAAAATAGTCCTTTGGTCACAAGTTAAGTATTTTGTATCCACCAATCGTCCTGTTTTGACTTTTTGCTACACGTCTGATGTGGAAGAACTACTGCACTTAATAAATGTAGGATCACATGGATTCCCCAAAAACAAGGAAGCCATCTCAACCCAAAGCAGAGGAAATACTTCAAGGATGACTGCTTCTGGTGTTGCATTGTCTTGTAGTGGACAACATGGTCCAACCTGAATCTCTTGAGTTCATCAGTTGCCAATTATGCTGGTGAAATATATAAGTATGAGCGCTGATCTTGATGTCAACGGCATGGGGTATTTCTTTGATTTGCATCCTCAAAATAATCTCAGAGTGTCTACCTACTTCATACTGTGGTTTCTTCCCTTTACACATGTGAAGACTATATTAATGATCACCATTGACAATCTAAATCGAAAATCCCACTGCCATATTGAAAGGCTTCTGGTTCTCCGGGTGGGTCACTGATTTCTCCATCTCATTGGTATAAATCGATGTTGTACTCCTAACCTCGAACATGACCTTTATTTATTGAATGAACAGAAGGGACAGCAGGTACGGGTCAAGCATTCGAACTTAACAAGAGCTGATGCTTCAGCCAAAATGTTGTCTGTGTGATACCCACTATAAGTGGCTAATACGCCGTCCGAGTGCCTGGTGTCCCTTCTTATGTCAGATCTTACAGAGTTATGCCCTTCTAGATTTGGTGATAACTGGTTTGGATTTGCAAATTTGTCTTTGTTTAGTGAATTTGCCCCTTTCTATGTTTTAATGGCATGATTCGTAAACTGATGGTTGCATTGAAGAATTCAGTTACACTGAGCTGAACACAATTTACATCTGTTGCAGTAGGCCAGTGGCCATTCCACGTGTCAATGAGTGAAGCTATCTCTTGTCCTCGTCTTGGTTAGGATTGTGTTGTATGAAATAGTATCAAATATGAATACACAACAACTAGAACATCGTGTGGTGTCATGACAGCACGTACTTGTGGTAAAGGTCCCTGTAAGAGGCTCAGATTGTCCCTCATCGTAAATAGAGAAAATAGCCACCGTGTACTCCGTGAGAGACGCCAGGTTCTTCAGGTTATAAGTTGAAATTCGGTCAACTTCCACCTGTGAGAGGTACGGACTGGATTAGAAACATCACATAATGCAGAATCTCAATGTTCATAATGCTCACCAGGGGAAGTTTCAACACTTATAATCTTCCTCTTCCCATTTGAATTAAACCGATATACACTGCCTGGTCAAAAAAACCTGCTGTGATTGCGGCACGCATTCAACGCGGCATCGTTTGGATAAACTCATGCAATATCACAGCATTTATTCGCGTCCAGAGTGGCATTAATTTGTGGCCAAGATCTTGTGTTGATGATGGGAGAGTCGCGGCGCTGTGTAAAGTCTTCTCCAGCACATTATCCCAAAGATTCTCAATGGGGTTAAGGTCTGGACTGCGCGGTGGCCAATCCATGTGTGAAATGATGTCTCATGCTCCCTGAACCACTCTTGCACAATTTGAGCCTGATGAATTCTGGCATTGCCATCTTGGAATATCATATGGAATAACATCTGTGCCATCAGGGGAGGAAAACCCCATTGATGGAAAAACCTGCTCACTCAGTATATTCAGGGAGTCACATGACCTCATTTTTTGGGCACATAATGTTGCTAAACCGAGAACTGACTAACTGAAGCCATCCCAAATCATTAAAGTATATTCATGGAGTCCCATGACCTCATTATTTGCAGCTGGAACATATTAATCACTGTAGTAATTATTCAATGGAAGGCTCACACTGATTTCCTTGGTTACATCCAGCTGGTGAATAGTTTTTTGGCCAGGCAGTGTATTTCTTCAAGCCAAGAGGGCAGGGTCTGTGAAACTGAAGTCAGCTAAACGCTACAACCTCATGTATTTCACCATTTTCCATAAATTCAAATGCAATGTCTGTATTGTCATATTTATTCTGGAAATTAAAGTTTTAAGACAAAATGGAATTTAAGAGCGTTAAAAACTCACGTCGTTTGTGTCTTTGCCTCCGGTTTTCACATACATGATGCGGTAACCTTTGACTTTTTTGTGCGAATGGTCCCAGGAAACAGTGGCCGTGCTGTGCCCTACGTTCGAGACCCGGAGGTTCCTTGCAGGGGTTAAAGGTACTGCAGGAAGACATATGATGAAAAATGAAACTATAGCATAGGCCTAACACGTTTCCTTAGGCTACTGGGAATCCCAAGGGGCCAAAGTTATTGATTTTTTTTTTTTCTGGCTAACTTGTATTTTCATTTCCCTTGTTGTCATGATCTGAACACACGCTCCCACCACTCTATCATGTCATTTTTACAATAAATTTCTCATTTATGAATCATCTCCCCCTGGTTGTAGCTGTCATAACCAGCAATGTTCCAAAAATATCATCAGATGACCCAGTTATCTGCAACAGCCCGGAGAGAGAGGTCATTAAGGCTAATGTCAGACGAACGCAGTCTGAGCGCACTCTGCGTGCGTGCACAACGGACGGATGTACTGACGGAAGATACTGTAGACACCACACGGTCCGTTTTTTTTGACGGACGTAGAAAACAAAAGGGAACTACGGGAAATAAAATTAATATGAAAAATGAAAAAAATTTGAAGAGGATATGAAAAGCCATTTTGTGCGTGAAGGTGCTGGACGTCACAAATGCGCTGTGTCTGACATCTCATCACTCACAGAGAACGCTACACGGACGTGGCGCACTCTGCGCGTCCGTGGTAGCGTTTTTACGTTCTTGCCTAACTTGCGTCCATTTGCCACGTGCGTTGTGCGTACTCAGTTCGGTGCGCCCGTACTTCGTGTGTGGGTCTCTATTGATCATGATTTTATGCTACGACGGACGTTAAACTGTGCGGCGACACAGACGTGATAACTGCGTTCGTCTGACATTAGCCTTACTCATGGTGGTGAGTTGACAAATCCTACAGTGCATAAAACCTGTGCAACAACATGACATAGAAACATAGTGACAGCATACGTGTTGTTTCTTGCCCGGTGAGAGGGTCGCTGGCTTCTTCTCCAAACATTGCGTAGACTGTTACCGTGTACTCGGTGATGGGAGTCAGTCCATCGAGTAGAACATCAGTAGTAGACCCGCCAACCTTCAACTGCAATAAAGGAGATTTTGTCATTTCTTGTTTAATCATTACATGTTTGACATCATTCGCTTGCAGAGCTGTGAGCATAGACAAGTCAACGCACCACGCAATCAACAAACGAATGGGACTGGAAGGTTGTGATGCACAACCCATATATACCAGTGTTTCAGGAGACAATTTCCATTATGCTCCTCTTACTAGCCACCTCCGATGGTTCTTGGACAAACATATAGCAGGTACAAAGGCAGTGCCAATCCGACACAGCATTAGTCAGCATTTCCATCCCAATGGTTTACATGGTGATGGCAGATGCTGCCAACCATGGGGTTAGGGGGCTTTGCCAAAACCAGGAAATGGCACAGCCAATCAACAGCTTCCCCCCTTTTCATCAATAAGTCCAAGTGCAGCAGGGATTAATGGGAAGTATAGTTCAACCCCAGCAGCAGCATTTTTCATTACATCAAATGAATATTAATGAGCCAGTAAACAAAAAAGTGGTTAATGCTATTACCTCTTTCTCGTCCGCTGTCTGCTCTCCTGTAAGGGGCGCATAGAGAATCATGTACCCGCTTGCCCCTGGAACGCCAACCCACTTTGCCCTCATGCTCCGGTGGGTCACGTCGTTCAACTCAAGGTCGGATGCCATCGGCAGGGCCACTGGAAAGGAGAATATTGTTATTAAGGGCATAGAATGTGTTCTAGCGCTAGAAAGCGAGATGATGCAGGAATAAAAGAATACATTAAATATAGGCAGATTCAACGTTTTAATTCCTAAGGTTGGAAAGTTACTTGCCATTTTTGATCCCAAGCGGCAAACGACAAATTCCACAGTTTCAAAAGAGCAAATTTCCACTAGCCTTGCCTGAATTTTCACTCGCTCTAGGCAAGATGGTGAGCCTTGATATTAGACATGTGCATTTTGTTTCGTTCCAAATTCGGACGAATAATCACCCGTCTGGTATTTCGGAAACATTTCCGAAATAATAAAAATTGGACGTCCAAATTAACGAATCGGTCAAAAATACGAATCGCGGTAGCATAACGAAAAACCCGAAATGAAATATCATAACGAAAAATTGAAAATTATCTGAAATGAAAAAAAAGGAGCGAAATGATCCAAAACGAAAAAAAAACACAGAATAAAAATGACCCAAAACTAAAAAAATGGAACAAAATGATCCGAAATGAATAAAAACAGGGATATTTTTTTTACATTGAAACCTATAGGATTCACCTGATTAAACCTGTCGAACGAACCACTGAAAATCAGGGTTAGAAATTAGGGTTAGACGCTGGGGTTAGAAATTAGGTTTAGAAATTCTAACCCTAATTTCTAACCCTAATTTCTAACCCTAGCTTCTAACTGTAATTTCTAACCCTAACCCTAATTTCTTACTATAATTTCTAACTCCAATTTCTAACCCTAATTTCTAACCCTAATTGCTAACCCTAGCTTCTAACTCAAGTTTCTAACGCTAATTTCTAACACTAATTTCTAACTCTAACCCTAGCTTCCGACTCTAATTTCTAACCCTAACTTCTAAACCTAACCCTAATTTCTAACTCTAATTTCTAACCCTAATTTCTAACTCTAATTTCTAACCCTAATTTCTAACTCTAATTTCTAACCCTAGCGTCTAACTCTAATTTCTAACCCTAGTTTCTAACTCTAATTTCTTACCCTAACCCTACTTTCTAACTCTAATTTCTAACCCTAACTTCTAAACCTAACCCTAATTTCTAACTCTAATTTCTAACCCTAATTTCTAACTCTAATTTCTAACCCTAGTTTCTAACTCTAATTTCTTACCCTA
This sequence comes from Leptobrachium leishanense, assembly GCA_009667805.1. Taxonomy (NCBI): domain Eukaryota; kingdom Metazoa; phylum Chordata; class Amphibia; order Anura; family Megophryidae; genus Leptobrachium; species Leptobrachium leishanense. The sequence goes on along the minus strand of CM019067.1, from coordinate 28,735,695 downwards.
ACCCTACTTTCTAACTCTAATTTCTAACCCTAGTGTCTAACCCTAGTGTCTAACCCTAGTGTCTAACCCTAATTTCTAACTCTAATTTCTAACCCTAGCGTCTAACTCTAATTTCTAACCCTAGTTTCTAACTCTAATTTCTTACCCTAACCCTACTTTCTAACTCTAATTTCTAACCCTAACTTCTAAACCTAACCCTAATTTCTAACTCTAATTTCTAACCCTAATTTCTAACTCTAATTTCTAACCCTAGTTTCTAACTCTAATTTCTTACCCTAACCCTACTTTCTAACTCTAATTTCTAACCCTAGTGTCTAACCCTAGTGTCTAACCCTAGTGTCTAACCCTAATTTCTAACTCTAATTTCTAACCCTAGCGTCTAACTCTAATTTCTAACCCTAGTTTCTAACTCTAATTTCTTACCCTAACCCTACTTTCTAACTCTAATTTCTAACCCTAGTGTCTAACCCTAGTGTCTAACCCTAATTTCTAACTCTAATTTCTAACCCTAACCCTAATTTATAACTCTAATTTCTAATCCTAACCCTAATTTCTAACTCTAATTTCTAACCCTAGTTTCTAACCCTAGCTTCTAAACCTAGTTTCTATCTCTAATTTCTAAACCTAGTTTCTATCTTTAATTTCTAACCCTAGCTTCGAACTCTAATTTCTAACCCTAGTTTCAAACCCTGGTTTCTAACACTAATTTCTAACCCTAATTTCTAGCTCTAATTTCTAACCCTAGTTTAGAAGCTAGGGTTAAAAATTAGGGTTAGAAATTAGGGTTGGGTTAGAAGCTAGAGTTAAAAATTAGGGTAAGGGTTAGAAGCTAGGGTTATAAATTAGGGTTAGAAATTAGAGTTGGAAGCTAGGGTTAGAGTTATAAATTAGGGTTAGGGTTAGAAATCAGCGTTAGAAATTAGGGTTAGGGTTAGAAATTAGGGGTAGATGCTAGGATTAGAAATTTGGGTTGAAAATTAGGGTCAGAAGCTAGGGTTATTAATAAGGGTTAGATTTTCTAACCCTAATATATAACCCTAGCGTCTAACCCTAATTTATAACCCTGATTTTCCCTGGTTCTTTCGACAGGTTTAATCTGGTGAATCCTATAGGTTTCAATGTAAACAAATCCCCTATTTTATTAAATATTTCTTCATCCGTTTATTATTTTCACTTACAGCAAAAGTCTCATTATTTATTTAGGATTGTTTAGGGATTTCTTAGGTGAAATTTTTGGATTCCTAACTTATTTTAAAACTAGTATTTTTTTTTGCTGAATGCAGCAGTTTTTTTTTCTTTCCTTCAGTCTGGCTGTGGTCCGCAGGGGCTATCCATGGTACTGAAACCTATTTAGAACCAAGGACAGCAGCCCCTTTGGGACTCCGGAGCAGGAGGAATATTTTTTTTTTATCCTAATCTAATTAATTAATTAATCAGTTTCACATTCTTATAAGTAATAATAATAAAATAACTAATAAAAATGAAATCCGAATCAACCTGAAATACGAATTAACAAAAAAAGCTAAAAAACGAATTGACCCGGAAAAAGAAATACTGGCCGTCCGAATTAACGGATTGACCCAAAATACGAACTAATACTAAAAAGAGAAAAATGAATGGTCCTGATAAACGACAACCGGTCGTCCGAATTTTCAGATTGGTCCGAAAATACGAATCATGGTAACATATCGAACAACCTGAAACAAAAAAAAACGGAACACAATGATCCGAAACTGATTTTTTTTTTAAAAAATCCGAAACAAAACAAAATAAACGGCCGTGCACAAGTCGATTTGATATACCTATTAATAAAAAACACCAGAATAGCATATAAAGGTAACATAATAACCAAATAATTGCGCCTCCAGATAAGGCTGGAACCTGTCCAGTTCCTCGAAACTCATACCTGGCCTGTAGACTAATAAACTTGTCAGTACATCTTTAAGAAAATTATATTACATGATATTCTGTATCATTGAAAATTCACAAAATAAAGAATTTAAAAAAATAAATAAATAAAGGACAATACTGTATTATTTATTAATTATATACAAATATATAATAAATGATTTTGTGCTCATTTATTATATTTGATATACAGAAATGACAATATTTTCAGTCAAACAAATAATTTACTCAGGGGCGTACCTAGACATTTGGCACCCGGGGCGGATCCTATATTTGGCACCCCCCCAACTTTAAAATGTTAAAAAAAGAAGGAAAAAAACACACGCACTTTTTTTAATGTTTTCAAAAATATTTTTAGTTCTAGCATTCTGGCAGCACATGACGTGTACATATAATAATGATATATTATGAATCTGACAATGGTGGATCATTCATGCGTCCTCTGTGCTGTGCAATAAGGGGTGAGTGTAGATTCTTTTTGAATAATTGTTATTTTTAAGTGATTTTGCAAACTCACAACATATCCATCCTATAGTGGTTTTTATTTTTTCTGTAACAGACCTTTTTATTATCAATCATAGGACCTTATATGTAAATTCCAGACATTTTCATTAAGTAGGGCGACTCCCTGCACTTCGGGGACTCAGCGGTAAATGGTGAATTCACTGCAGGGTGGGGAAATTTGATTCCCCGAAGTGCAGGGAACAACAGAATGCTAAAATGTTGGTGTCATTTCGGTGCTCTGTGAGTAACCCCTTTAGTGGTGGGTTTTTTGCCACTCCCTGAAAAGTGCCAGCCTAGGCCTTGCCTACCCAGGACATACTTGAAAATTATCAATGTTCCCTCCTGGTAAAATACTTTGCAAAAGTAAAAAAAATTGCATTTTTTTAGGGTGTCATCCTAGGAGGTGGTGTCACCTGAAAAATTAGTGAAATCTAAATGTATCCTTCCTGGTAACATACTTTGCAAAAGTAAAAAAAAAAAATCAAATTTTTTTAAACTTTTTTAGGGTGTCACCCTAGGGGGTGGTGTCACCCAGTGCGGCCCGCCCCACCCCCCCTAGGTACGCCCCTAAACTTACTATAGTAAATGTGACCATTACTAACTTTAATAACCTATGGTGGATATTCCACATGTTCGCTGGCTCAAGTCTTTTAAAATGTATCCAAAATTCCTTGAACCAACTCAGTGACATATTTTACTCTGAAAGCACATCTGTTAAGTAGATGAATCGTAGATTGTATTTTCCGTCTATATTGGCATGGCGCCCTCTAGACTTTCAACATTCGGACCATCTAGACAAAACAATTTGTAACTGGCTTTTCCTGCAGACGTTGAAAAGCTATCGGCATACTCACACGTGGTTTCGGTGCCACGTAATCCCTCGCTGGCAGCGTTCACGTAGATAGCAAATACAGCGATCTGATATTCCGTCAGAGACATCAGGTTCTTCAGTACGGTGGTGGACACGCTGCCATCAACCACAACCTGGGTAGATGAGAAAGAGAGGGAGAGTCCGGCAATGATATCACCTATAGTATTTTATTTTACATTTACATTGTATTTATTATGCTTTAAGGAACGCTCACTCTCATTACTCCATTGTTGTATTGAAGGGGCACTACCACTTACATAAATTGTAACAAGATTACTTGTGCATTATTAATAAAACCACGTTATAAAACACATGCATGCTGTTTTTTTTCTTTTTCTGTAGTAACTACTGTCACGACCACTACGCGCGCTGCTGCGCAAAGACGCCGGGTTAAGCCGCTCACTATCTGTCTATCCTAGACCCAGATAATCGCGCGCGCTTATCTACCCGTCCCGGCCACACTTTCTCTCACAACAGGCACGTAGAGCATGATATACTGATCCCAGGATTGTAACGCAGTACAAATCTTCTCTTGAAGCGGGTACTGACTACGTCTCCCACAATCCCTGAGCTCACTTTCTTATTCTAATAGTAACGCTGCCACCAGTCCTGATGGACACTACGCACGTCGCAACAGGAGACGCAGGGCTTAGCAGCCGCACTATCCTAGACTCGGACAGTGACTACAGATCCCCACAATCCCCTGCCGTTTCCTGACAACCGCAACACGCAATTTCTTATATATAACCGAGCTTAAAGCAAATAGCAATACACCCAATCTCTTAGCTAGCGTGGATTTCATCAGTCAAAGGCAGAACTTAAATACTTTTTTGTTTATTTATGATATAAAAAAATCACAGTGCATTGCTATATAAAAAATTATAACTAGAATAAATCAATTAATTACACACTACACAGCAAATAAAAGAAAAAGGGTGAACCATAGAGCAATTACTTACGAAGAGCTATTCATTAAGCTAGCATCAATGGTCTCCTGGAGCCTGGAGATAGAGCATGGACAGATCAGTCCTCTTTTGAAGGTACCCCAAGTGATCAGCCAAAGCACATGGCCAGTTTTCAGAATTTATTCATTTCCTGATCCTTCCAACCCCCACCCACAAATGGCCCAGGCTCCAGTACTACATATCCCAGAGTGCCCTTCTCGCTCGTGCTCCGTACGCTTGTCAATTAATCTTTAATTGCCCAAAGGTGTCCCTCTTCCCCCCAGACCCCCCTTAGAGATCAAGGATGTGCTTCCGGTCTTTGAAGATGGGGTCTAAATCTTGGTGCCGGGCTGGCTGCCAAGGTGTGAGTACTATGTCAGAGTACAAAGGACATTCCCTTTTACAGTTACGTGTTATATCCTCCCCCAAGAGAGAAAGCTAACCATTTTAATTACATTTCAGCTGTGGACACAGGGATATACTTCCCAAATGGTCAGACACAAATGAATATGAAGATATGGAGGAGAGATACAGTTCTGTTCAAAATTATTCAACCCCACTGAAATTGAGTGTTTTGGCCAGTTTGACATGGATTTTGATCATTCAGTCATCTTGCTTACAATTAAATCAAAGAGGCACGTGTAGGTCAGACAAATATAACATAACATTTATAATGAAATAACCACAAATGTCTTTTCTGTGCTCACATCATTATCAGTTTTATTCAACCCCCAAGTGACATTCAATCTTAGTACTTAGTACAACATCCTTTTACAGTTATAACAGCTTTTAAATGTGAAGCATAGCTTGAGACAAGTGTCTTGCAGCGATCTACGGGTATCTTCGCCCATTCGTCATGGGCAAAAGCCTCCAGTTCAGTCACATTCTTAGGCTTGTGCACTGCAACTGCTTTCTTTAAGTCCCACCAGAGGTTCTCAATCGGATTTAAGTCAGGTGACTGCGATGGCCACTCCAAAATGTTCCAGCCTTTAATCGGCAACCATGCTCTAGTGGACTTGGAGGTATGCTTGGGATCATTGTCCTGTTGAAAGGTCCAATGTCTCCCAAGCCTCAGGTTTGTGACGGACTGCATCACATTGTCATCCAATATCTCCTGGTACTGAAGAGAATTCATGGTACCTTGCACACACTGAAGGTTCCCTGTACCTGCAGAAGCAAAACAGCCCCAAAGCATGATTGACCCCCCACCATGTTTCACAGTAGGCAAGGTGTTCTTTTCTTCATAGGCCTTGTTCTTCCTCCTCCAAACATAGCGTTGATCCATGGACTCAAACAGTTCTAATTTTGTTTCATCAGTCCACAGAACACTATTACAAAACTTCTGTGGTTTGTCCACATGACTTTTGGCATACTGCAGTCGACTCTTCTTATTCTTTGGAGACAGCAAGGGGGTGCGCCTGGGAGTTCTGGCATGGAGGCCTCCATTACGCAGTGTGCGCCGTATTGTCTGAGCTGAAACTTCAGTACCCACATCTGACAAATCTTTTCTCAGTTCCTCAGCAGTCACACGGGGACTTTTCTCCACTCTACGCTTCAGGTAGCGCACAGCAGTCAAAGTCAGCATCTTCTTTCTGCCACGACCAGGTAGCGTTTCAACAGTGCCCTTTGCCTTGAATTTGCGAATGATGCTTCCTATGGTCTCTCTTGGTATGTTTAACATCTTTGCAATCTTCTTATAGCCATTGCCCTTCCTGTGAAGAGTAATCACCTCTTCTCTTGTCTTCCTGGACCATTCTCTTGACTTCACCATGTTTGTAACCACACCAGTAAATGTCTAGAAGGAGCTGAGTATCACAGTCATTTTAAAGCTGCCTAATTGGTGCTTATTATGCTTTATTGCTGCTCCGTGACATCCACAGGTGTTTTCAATACCTGATTGAAAACACTTGAATGAACCTCTGTTCTTCAGAGTGGTAGTCTTTAAGGGGTTGAATAATTGTGTCATTGAAGAATTCACAAAAGAAACATTTACTACTGTATTACAAAACCAATTGATGTCATTTTAGTTGCATATGGTTCTTTAAACAGTCCTTGTAGGATTTCATTCTGAATACAATTACAAATGTACACTATATTCCCTAAAACCCTTTACAGCATTGGGGGTTGAATAATTTTGAACACAACTGTAGATATATATATATATGCACTTAGACACATATACACAGGCAGACCCTGATATAGCTAGAAATACAGATCTAGTCTGCCACAACTACTGTATATGTAAAAAGGGAAAATAACGTTTTTTTTTATCTCCTGATTCTATTTTGTGGACTTTTCCCATGATGCAACATTTGCCAAAATATTATGGCGCATTTTACTTTGCGGCTGTGCTTTAGCTTATACAGTATTTAACAGTTAATGAGGTGGAGGAGGGAATGTTTAGACAAAGCAGCAGAGGGCTCTTTTCCTGCCCCTGCTACCTGAGATAAGAGATTTCAGCTGAATGAGATAATACAGGGGGCTTAAAAGACTTCTAATCTAACCCCTGGTGATGTCCTTTGAATACATCCCACACAATACAATGATGTGAGTCGATGACTGACTCATTCACTCCATTCTATGGCCAAAGCCACACAGTGAGGAGCAAGTGATGGAAAGATATGTGGGGGGGGCCAGTTTACAACACAAAATATCACACAATGGATGCACCCAGTGACACATATAGAGGAAAATATCACACAATGGATGCACCCAGTGACACATATACAGGAAAATATCACACAATGGATGCACCCAGTGACATATATAGAGGAAAATATCACACAATGGATGCACCCAGTGTCACAGGAAAATATCACACAATGGATGCACCCAGTGACACATATAGAGGAAAATATCACAAAATGGATGCACCCAGTGACACATATAGAGGAAAATATCATACAATGGATGCACCCAGTGACACATATAGAGGAAAATATCACACAATGGATGCACCCAGTGACACATATAGAGGAAAATATCACAAAATGGATGCACCCAGTGACACATGTAGAGGAAAATATCACACAATGGATGCACCCAGTGACACATGTAGAGGAAAATATCACACAATGGATGCACCCAGTGACACATATAGAGGAAAATATTCTCTTAACTAAACATACAAGAGAAAAACAAAACACATGTACGATATCAGCAACATCAAATAAACACAATAAGGAAATTTTATTTTTTGGTGGTAGTGGCCCTTTAAGATAAGCAAATAAAGGGTTACGGAAAGTGTTTGCCTTCTGGTGGTACCCCTGGAGAGGTTCTTACCTCTTCTGGTTGGCCTCCTTTAGTTGGATAATACACCACTCTGTATTTTGTAACCTCTCCTGGTGCGTGTGTCCATCGTACACGGAATCCCCGAGCCGTTACCTCCGAGGTGTCCAGTCCAGTGGGAGCTCCAATGGTGACGGTGGATGTTCCTGGAAGTCGAGATGAATTTAACAAATTGCAGTGATATTTTTATACAAATGTTACAATTTCACATTATGCAAAGCATGTCTACGTCTGGTTACAGATACGTTTTGGGAAATTTACGGGGGAAATGGCCAACTCCCTTTAATTATACAGTTTTAGTGAGTGACCATTTCTTCTGGAAGTCAAGTTTGCTTTAAGTTGTACATCCAAATCACAGTGGTCTGCAAGACTGAGGGATGTCTACCTTGTCTAATAGAGATGAGCACTTCACCGTTTTAAACAATAGAAGAATATTAATGGATTGTTTAACAATACATATGCATGACTCTATGGCCCTATGAAGCTTGATTCAGTTCCATGTAGCAAAATCAATCAGAATAGTCTCCAAATGGGCCAACAAAGAAAATGTCCTTTGAACTATGATGTCTATAGGACATTAGTCTACACTCTATCAAAGCGATCAATTAATCTCCCAAATTTACCCATTTAAGGTCAGCAGTAATGTTGTATGGGCGAGCAGGAAAATCAAACTTTCTCCCTTGACTGGCACATTGCTGGTAATTAGCTAACAATGGTTAGGAGAGATGCAATACCGATAGGACTTAAGATGACTTCCCTGTGAAGCCTCCACTTCTTTTTTGTACCTTGCTGGTAAAGTCTTCCAGTGTTCGAATGAGTCAAAATGGGTATATCGAAGGAGGTCCCACTGTCACCTAATGCATGACTGTGTCCATGCTCCAGCCCCTATGCCTGCCAGTTGTGGGGTCCAGTCCACAACTGAATCAGAACTATATACAGTATATATATATTACCAAGACAAACCAAAGACTATATAGTAGGTATGCAATGCTTTGGTAAATTTACCACCTCGGTAGACTTTCTTGGCATAGTGATGTTGTTCACCATAGTCATGGTTACGTTCCCACTTTGAGTATAACTCCAACCGTTTTAGTGGAGATATCTTCTACTGGGTTTGGGTCGAAATCCCTACAACCAGGTTACCTAATGCCAAAATCCCGACGGCCAACTTCCCTACACAGACAACTCCCTGATGGCCAACTTCCAGACATCCAAAATCCCAGCGGCTAACACTATGTCAGGATCCATGCCTGCTAATTGCTGCCAAATCCGTGCTTGCAACACATCCATGAAAAGTGCTGCCCAGTCTCTGCTCTCGCTGACCAGAACCTTCACAGTTAAACACAGAACACACACACACCACACCACTGTGTCTGCAATAAAGGTTCTCTCTGCCTCTCCCTCTGGACTTCTGCATTATCTACCTTCCCTTGACCTGAAAGGACCTATGATTGCCTATTCTTTATGTGTACCAGACCTCTGCTTTGCCCACCGACTCTGCATCCTCTCTACCAGCTCTTGAACCTCAGACCGTCTCCAGACTACGATTCTTGCCTAGCCCTTTTGTCTCCACGCTACCCCACAAGGTACTGTCTGTCTATAACCCCTGAATTCACTGCATAATGGGCTTAATACAACCAGACTGGGACCCCACCAGTGCTGATCCTGACACACTAACCCTACTCCCTAACTCCCTAAACCTAGCCCTAACCCCCTAAACCTAGCCCTAACCCTAACCCCTAAACCTAGCCCTAACCCCCGAAACCTAACCCTAACCCCCTAAACCTAGTCCTAACCCTAAACCTAGCCCTAACCCTAACCCCCTAAACCTATCCCTAACCCCCCTAAACCTAGCCCTAACCCTAACCCCCAAAACCTAGCCCTAACCCCCCCTAAACTTAGCCCTAATCCTAACCCCCTAAACTTAGCCCTAACCCTAACACCCTAACCCTAACCCCCTAAATCTGTACAGACTTTTAAAAAACGACTGGATGACTTCCTGCAGACACAGAATATTAAGGGTTATAATATTTAATATGTGGGTAAAAGCTTCTTGATCCAAGGAGAAATCTGACTCCATCTGGGGTCAAGAAGGAATTTTTCCCAGTATGTTGCATATTGGCAAGCATTCAGACTGGGTTTTTTGCCTTCTTTTGGATCAACAGCAGTAGGTTATGTGGGAGAGGCTGAACCCGATGGACGCATGTCTTTTTTCAGCCTATATAACTATGTAACTATGTAACTATGTAACCCTAACCCCCCTAAATCTAGCCCTAACCCTATCCCCCTAACCCTAACCCCCTAAATCTAACCCTAAACCCCCCTAACTCTGGCCCTAACCCTAACCCCCTAAACCTAGCCCTAACCCTAACCCCCTAAACCTAGCCCTAACCCCCTAAACCTAACCCTAACTCCACTAAACCTAGCCCTAGCCCGTCTAAACCTAGCCCTAACCACCCATCTTCTACCCAAGGCTTCGTATAATAATATCTTTTTCAACAAATAATCAGCAATATATAAACTATGTAGAGGTGTAGATTATATTCTTGTGTTTCACAGTAAATATAAGGGGATTATATGGATTAAATAACAGATATAATTACAGATGCCTCCAGCAATCACTTATCTGCCGGGCTCACATAACGTCTTGGTGTGAAGTCCCGCTGGGTCTTTCTGGGTAACTTGCTCCAAGTCGTTGATTTCTTATGTTTCATTTTATCATATATTATTATTATTATTATTATTATGCTCATATTTAAAGTCTATAAACTTTCCTCAGATTAAACACTTTGCTTTTAAAGCTATAAAGTCATCAAGCGGCAGCTCATAAATCATCCTGTGCTTCGGATAATGATGATTTATTAAATGCGTCTCTTGCCAATAACGTTTAATAAAATGACTACCCTTTGCCGTGGCACGTCATTTTATCGCAAAGTTATTCAATGAGCCCTTGGAAGCCTGGGGGGCTGAGACATGCACACACACAGACACACATGCCTCTTTTTAACCTTAAAAAAGCACAAAATCATAAATCTTGGAGACGTAAGTTGCTTAATAATATTTGTTACATGTAACTTTCTACCAGGTGTCCTACAAGCACCAGTCGCTCACCTTTAATTTCGATTTCTTGTTCTTCCACCCTGGTACACACCGTCTTCGTGAGACCCTCTACGATCGAGCCCATGACATTGAAATCAGCAACATTGTATACATGGGTGTTGTCTGGTTCCGAGGCGATCTCCTTCAGTTCATTAAGGTCAGCATTTTTTACACCTGGACAGGTGTGTGGGATGAAAGTATAAAAGGGAAACTGGGTCAGGTACTAATTAGGGAATGCAACACACATACAATATTAAAAATAGGATTAAAAATACCCTAAAATGATCTTTTTCGGGTTGAGTTTCCTCCCACGAAGACAAAATATAATGCTGGGGTCAGATGAGCCCGTACTGATGTGCCTTCCGGCATCTGTCACAGCGTTATGACTCTGTGACGGGGCCAGCCACACGCTGTTGCGCACGCACGTATTACGAGCGCAACAGGGGCCGTGCTGCTGCTGTCTTGCACGCCTCCCCGTCGAAGCACTAGGACGGGGCTGCAAAACACGATCTTCCATAGGAGGCTGCAGAGGGACGGACTGCAGGAGGACAGAGTTCAGGCTATCCCGCGGAAACAACTGGTGGGTGGGAGCACAGAGGCCCACAGTAGCCAGCTGGGCGTGCTATGCCGCCCCGCAGCTTCAAGGCCCACCTGCCGCGGGGGCGGCATAGTACATCCTGCGTCCGTAACAAGTTATAAAAAAGATTTCAGTCCCTGTATTTTTCTGTCTGAAAATAAATGAATCAACACCTTTCGGCATCTGAATTTTTTTTGGAAATCAGCATATTGATAAACTGGAATTGAATCGATAAAGCCGATATTTTCATTGAAAATCATAGCCGCGAGCGCCGATATTCCAACTGAAATGCCGTTAAACCAGCATATAAATCTTCCAAACCATGGCCGAAGAGATTTCAGCCATCAGGCCTCATTTAATCGAGTCCCATATTTGGTAATATATGTTGTTCTTTTATTATTGATAACTTTAAGGTTAGTCTCAAGTAACCATGACAACGTCGGTTCACTTAAATGGTCATGGTGGTTAGAGTGTGTCGCTTTCCCTTCTAGCTTTCCCTGGCCTTTGTGACCGACCTTCAAAGTGAAGGTGTCCCTTCATCCAAGAGGATTGTCAAACAGTAGCAACAGGATAGCGTTCCGGATTTTGGTTGCTCAGCTCAATGATTCGTAGTTACATCGGCCGGCAAACACAGTCGAACCAGTTGACTTTGTAATGACTCTCAGTGCAGAAACACCGGCAAGGTGCATCCGAGTCATGCAGGCATCAAACATCAAGGGGTCAAGGTGCATCGAGACTCTACCCAGCAAAAATAAAGAGCGTAGACACCGACCCAGATATAAAACTATTATTTTGCTCTGGGCAAAAAATGGGGGAAGGACTCTATGGTTTTCATTTCTCAATGGGTTTTTTCTAGGATGTCCATTAGACATGTGTTCAGCAAACAAATTCGGTTCGTTTCGGCCGAAAATATTTTTCTAGGATGTCCATTAGACATCCTTGTTGTTCAGCAAACGAATTCTGTTCGTTTCGGCCGAAAATATTTTAGAACGAAATGGAATTCGATTCGTTCACATACTGTTTTGTTTCGTTATTTCGGATCATTTTGTTTCGATTCGGAAGGCTTAAAAAAAAAATCAAAAACAGCTGTTTAATTTCAAGTTATTTTTGTAACTGAAAGGATCTCCATTCCTTAATTCTGTTGCTACTACTTATTGGTAAAGAGGGTGAGCATTTACAGCAGCATCGACCCATGACTCGTATTTTTTGCCGACTGCCCTCTTCACCACTCACCAATTGCAAACAACTCAATGCCAGCATCTTTTAGACTTTTGGCTGGCGGAATGACATCATCTTGGGATTTGCCATCCGTGATCAAAATGCCGATCTTGGGGAGTCCCGGCCTGGCTCCTGACTCTTCCTTGAAACTGTTTTCTAGAATATATGTCAACGCGAGCCCTGGCGAAGTGGAGAAAATAGAGGTTATTAGTGACACGTTTTTAGATCGCCAGAAAACTGGTTCGATATAAGAAAAAAAGGAAAGAGCCCTGGGGTGATCGACACGATGCTTCGGCAGGACACCTTCAAGCACGATAATTTCATGGAAATATTCAGTTATGCGAGAGAAGCAAATAAAGGAACACATAGTTTTATTTAAGAGAAAATATCCTCAAGCTATGTACATGCTATATATTATACAGACTTTATAGGATTTGTGTAACTTGTAGCAAGGCAGGCGTGATACTTACAGGGTTATTCAAAGAGAGTCGATCTGGCCCCCAAATGTGACCGGACACTGAAATTCAGCAAAAAGGGGACATTTCGGGCCATTCGGCTATTCTGAGAGCAGGCAAGTCGCCAAATACTGCATAGAAACATAGAAACATAGAAAGATGTCGGCAGATAAGAACCTTTCAGCCCATCTAGTCTGCCCAATTACATGGATACTTTACTGCACATACGGTGCCTGTTCGGTGCCTGTTCGAGGGCAATGAATGCCCATAGAGAAGCAATGCTTCGTCTATTCAGAGAACACAAATCAGCAGTGAAAAGTTGCCGAAATGCCCTGCTGTTCGGTGGTTTCATACGACAGGTTTATTCAGGCGAATCCCATAGACTTCAATGTTAAAAATATTCCCATTTTAATTCAATTTCTAATAAACCATTTATTATAATATTCTGCAGTAAAAAGTCTCTTTATTTATAGATTTTTAGGATCTTTTAACCACTTCCATGCGGAGGACGCGCTCAGCGCGTCCTCCACATGGCTCCCGCTGTGCGGAGGATGCGCTGAGCGCGTCCTCCCTTTGGGGTCAGCGTTCGGCCGGGTTCCGGCCGATCGCTGGCCCCCCCGGTGAGGGCTGACATCCTCGAAGTCAGCCCAGCATCCGGAACCGCCGCCGATGAAATTAGGTGTCATCGCGGCAGCGCGATGACACCTAATTCAGGCGCCCCCCCGCATGTGCGGAGGAGGCGCCTGAAAGGGAGGGGGGGAGGTCCTTCGGACCTCTCTCCCTCCCAATCGGCGGTGTTGCGGGGGTTAACCCAGGCACCATTTGGAAGGGCACAGCCTGCCCTTCCAAATGGTGCCTGGCATTAACCCCTGGGGAGCTGGATCGCGAATCGGCGCTGAAAAGCGCCGGTTCGTGATCCTTTCCCGGAGCTGGCCGACATCTTGGATGTCGGCCAAGCCTCCGGGAACTCCCCCTGAGGACTGGCGTCATCGTGCATAGCACGATGACGCCAGTCCTAGAGTTAACCCCTAACTGCCACCAACGGTGGAGATAGGGAGTTCCAATGAACTCCCTATCTCCCGATCCGTGGCAGCTAGGGGTTAAAGTTTGGTATGGTTGGATCAGCCAGAGCATGGCCGTTCCAACGATACCAAACGCTACTGTGAAAAAAGTTTTTTAAAAAAAATAAAAATTAAAAATAAAAATAAAAATATATTTAAAAAAAAATTATAAAAAAATAAATAAACTTTTTTTTTCTTTTTTTTGGTTCGTTAATGCAGCAATATTGTTCCCATTTCAATTATAATGTGAACAATGATGCTGCACTAACGATTTTTGTATGCGGTGCGTTTGTTAAAAATCGTGTAATTTTCCCCAAAAAAAAATGTAACGAGACCCCATCTCTAATTTTTTTAACAAGCGCACCCCATACAAAATATAACCGCAATTGCTCGCATGTTAAAATGTGAAAAAAAACACTTTACACGTTGTAAATTATTGAAAATACATATTTTATTGCATTTTTTGTTATAATATACAGACATGACATAACGTATACATATAATAATGACATATTATGAATCTACCGAGTCTGACGGAAAGAACGATATATAATATGTCTGGGTCATATACTAAAATAAGGCTTCAAAACACATTTAAACATGATGAGCAAAACCGGTAAAAATGACCTCAGCACAGAGGTGTGAAAAGCCTCAGCAGCGAAAGGGTTAAGCATTTTTTTTCCGGGATTTTTTGCAAAATAATTTTTCCTTTTATTTTTTTTGTAACTTTTTTTCTGTAACAGCGCTTTTTATTCTCACTCATTGGATCTTATATGTAAATTCAAGACATTTTTGTTCTGTAGTTTCTTTGCAAACAGTGTTTCACTTTCCAAACATTCAAGCGTACTGGTTTTTTTTTCACTCCATTCGTCTGCGATGTCGGCTTTTTCCGGCGGCTGCTCTGCGCTCTCATAGGCTCTTGCTCTGGTTTCTCTGGCGTGTTCGGCTGGGTTAATCCAGATGTTTTTGCGGGTTTCTGTGTGCGTTCGCCCTGGTTTTGCGGTGAGTTTTCGCCGGGTTTGCGGCGACTTTTCCCTGCAATTCGGGGACCCTGTGGTGCTTGCTGAATACATCGCAGGGTCGCCGAAATCTGATCGCTAAATCGCACTGAATTGAAGAGTAAGAAAAGTCACCGAACGTGCAGTGACTTTTCGATTCACTTTGAATAACCCTGATAGAATTTCTTCCATGACTTTCTCAGCACATACTGTAGAAGGACATATTCAGGTCTGATCTAATGTGAGTCCGTCCTCGAGACCGGCATTGGTTTTCTCTGTGACCTGTGACACTCAGAAGTTGTAAGAGAGCACGTTCCAACACGGCACAATTTCCTTTTCTTGTAGTAAAAGCAGAATGATGACACAATCTATTCATTATCTTGTAATGAACACAAAACTGACACACACTCTATAAACAAAGCCCTAAAAGCCTTTTTGTACACTGTACATGTTTTGTATGTGCCAGTCACATAACCCCTGTGTCCATTAATCATATTGTCTTTAACCGTCTGGGTGGAGTAGAGGTAACATCACTGCTCTGCGTGGAGAGAGCCTGTGGAGTCATGGGTTCGATCCCAGCAAGAGCACCTCTCCAGTAAGCGTCCTTGGGCAAGACACCTAATGGTACATACTCGCCACCCAGGACATAGTCGAAAACGAGAGAAATCTCAATGTATCCTTCCTGGTAAAATACCTTCTCAAAAACACAATGACTGCATGCACCACGGGCTTTAAATTTAAACTGTCACTATATGTTGTACATACTATATGGTAAAATGAGACAAAAGGGAAAAACTAAAATAAGTAGCATTAAAGTAGATCTAAAAATTATATTGCAGTTGCTACGGTAGTCACTTGGGGCTACATGGACCTTTGTTCTCAGAAAATTACTATCACTTGCAGGGTTATTCAGAGAGATGTGAAGACCAGGAGAATGACAAAATTCTACGTCAAACCAGAAAAATTCTCCCCTTTTATCTCACTTTCCAAATCGGCTATTTGGGCTAGATTGTTCATTCTCCTGTCAGTTCTTCTGGGTTTCACCTCTCTCTGAATATCCCTGTTCTCTTACTCCCTTCTTTCCACATCTACTGTTCTCCTCCCTCTTTCCACTAATATCCTCTTCTCTCATATCCCCTACCTGTAAAGACTAATGTATTTTGCTCTTACTCCTTCTTCCCACTCATGCTCTTTTCTCTTGTGCTCCTTCCCATTTCCCACTTGTATCCTTTGCTCGCTTACTCTCTAGCTCTAATGACTGATGTTTAGTGTTGCTGTTGCTGATTTCCTTTTCACATTTGTTTATTTCGTTCTCAAGTGTCTTTCTGCTTCCTATTGTTGTCTAACGATCTGACGAACCCTTTGTTGTGTGTCTTGATGGTCTTTGTGCACTTCCTCTTCCTCCTCTTATTCTTTTCTTATGTTCTCTTAGAACCTTCTTCCTCCTACTCTTTTGTTTTTGCATTATTATTTTTTATTTATATAGTGCCAGCATATTCTGTACAATGCACAACGCAGCGCTGTACAATGGGCACAACATTCAACATAGACAGGGTTACAATAAATTGATCAACATTTTGACAAACCAGTACAGGAGGAAACGGGGGCCCTGTTCCCGTGGAAACTCACAATCTAGAAGGGTTGGGGTGGAAACAGGAGGAGAGGACTGCAAGGTGAGAGTGATGGGCTGCAAGGTGAGAGTGATGGACTGCAAGGTGGGAATGATGGACTGCAAGGTGGGAATGATGGACTGCAAGGTGAGAGTGATGGGCTGCAAGGTGAGAGTGATGGGCTGCAAGGTGAGAGTGATGGGCTGCAAGGTGAGAGTGATGGGCTGCAAGGTGAAAGTGATGGACTGCAAGGTGGGAATGATGCACTGGTTGCGTCAGTGAGTTGGGTGGTCGGCTTCCCTAAACAGGAATGTCTTAAGGGAGCGTTTCAAGAAAGGGAAACTAGAGGAAAGTCTGACAGTATGAAGGAGAGCGTTCCAGAGGATGAGGGCTGCACGTGAGAAATCCTGCAGTGTATCATGGGAAGATGCGGGGTGAAGCTAGGCGCAGGTCATGGTTTGATCTTAGGGAGCGGGCTGGGGTGTATTTGGTGATTAGTGAGGACAGGTAGTGGGGAGCTGAGTTAGTGAGGGTTTTGTAGGTAAGGATAAGGATATTGAATTTAATTCTGCAGTGGATGGGGAGGAGCGGCAGAGACAGAGCAGCGGGTGAGGTGGATGAGCCTGGCAGAGGCATTCAGAATGGATTGTAAGGGGGAGAGGTGGGAGAGAGGGAGGCCAGCTAGGAGATTATTACAATAGTCGGGAGATTACAGGAGTGTGGATGAGTTGCTTTATGGTGACAGCGGTAAGAAATGGTCGAATTCCGGAAATATTACGTAGTTGGTAGTGGCAGGAGGAGGAAAGAGACTGAATGTGGGGAATGAAGGAAAGAGCAGAGTCAAGTTTAACTCCGAGACAGCGAATCTGGTTTGATGGGGAGATAGTGATACCATAAACCATGATAGAGAAGTCAGGAGGCGGGGAGGCATTAGAGGGAGGAATTAGTAGGAGCGCAGTCTTTGACGGATGCATTCTTACTGCCTTCCTCTGCCATCTCATATCTGTGTTCACATACATGATTCTCCAGCCTACCGATGACTTTTTTACCTTCTTGACTCATAACTCAATTGAAATTATGATAATAATAATAATAATAACTCTAGTCAACTGTTCACTAAAAAATAAATAAAAAGATAATGTATAAAGTAAAAAATATCTGGTTCATTTAATATTTTCTCAGCGTACAATAATGTGAACTTATAAAGGTGTATTATTCTAAAGTACTAAAGGAGTAAAGGCTGAAAGAAGGAGTAAAAGCAAACCAGAAAAGGCCAAAACATGTCTGCCCTGTATGAATATGTGAGATTACCTGTTAGTGTGTTTCCTCCTTTGTACGGCAGGTTACGCACTGCGTCTATCACGGCCTCTTTTGTGCTGAAAGCGTTCAGATGCCATTCTATCCGGGGATCCCCGCTGTACTGTGCAAGACCTCGGGTAAAAGAAGAAAAAAGTCACTTTTTATGTAAGCTGCAAGTGCGAGCGCACATTCCTAAATTCTGCGTCAATTCTCTACCATAAAGGAATTTGTGCAGTGCTTCGAAAAATGTGTGATTGTACAAAGTTGCTTTTTAAAGTTCAATTTTCAAAGCTGTGAAACTTTGACTCAAAATGTAAAGTATCTCTGTAATCACGTAGGACCCTATTACATTCTTCGCGCAATTTCGCTCGCGCAGCGCATATTTTTTTGCGCGCATTGTCCAGCGTATCGCGTGAAAATTAACGTGGTATACCGATCCGAACGCATTTTTTCATCCGTCAAAAAATAACATTTGGAAAAACAACGCGCAAAGCGAAGTGTAATACACGTGCAGTAACGTAGCGCACGTAAATCAGTGTGCGGACTGTTTTTTTCGCCGGATTCAGCCAATCAGAATTAAGAACCTTAATTGACATCAATTTACCTTAATTGACTCACGTTAAGTTTTTGCGCCTGTCAAAGTAAATCTGAGTATATATGCTGCAGCAATAATAAAAACACGCACGAATTCACAATTTTTTTGTTTGGGTATGTGTAGAATGTGTAACTATACTGTGCTGCCTCTTTTTTTTTCGTGCCGGTGTTTTTTCGTTTCGGTCAGAAAGTTCAGATTTGCAGTTACCACCAGCTTTTCAAAGACGTTAAAATTATGCGCGCAAACGTCGTTCATTAAAAAATGCGCATCGATAGAAATACCATCCGCGTACCAGCGCACGAACGCATTTGCGCTCACAATGTTAAGTATAGGAAACACACAGTTCATCACGCTCGCGCAGGTCCATCTGCGTTAAATGATAACGCGCATCGTTTGCGCGAACGTTGTTATACGTAGTTCAGTGCAAAGGGTTTTGCCCCTCGCGCAAATGCGCATTTGCGCACGCAAAACGCACTACGCGAAGAATGTAGTAGGGGCCGTAGTGTTGTAATTGCAATCATCAGTTATTTGGAGATAATTGATTTTGGAAAAATGCGTGTGTAAAAAACCAACAACTTTGACTTCACGTATTTCAAAAGTTTATGCTTTTCAGTTATTTCACAAAAATGAGCCGCTTTTAATGAACATTTTAAAAAACGTGCATGGATTAATAAAGTGAGAAAGACAGAAGCTCTGTCTTTTCACTTTGCCCTTACACACCAGCCGTATTAAATCACGTTAGGAGAGATGAATTGAGTATCGGGCGAACAAATTTCTTTTCTTACGACTTTTGATTCACCTAAATTTTGAGTGATTCGTTGATTGGTCCAAAACAAGAACCAACAGAAAGACACCCCAAAAAATGACCCCCTCCAAAATAAATTGCACATAAACAACTTTTGCTGGTGCGATTTTTACTTGTGGATGATACAACTGATGATGTCACTGATGATTTAGTGGGAAGCTCCCGGTAGGGGGAGTAGTGAAAGAGGGGTTGCTGAAGGAAGAGTGAAAGCAGAAAAACAGGGCCATCACCTTCATGAGCAGATGGTGAGGGACCACTGAACTTTATCACAAAACAACCAAAAATATTAAATTGAATTACAGACAAAAAATGTTATTATGCATTTCATACATGACCTGCTGCTTAGTGTGCATGGTATTGATATAATACCATCAGGTCCAGGGAGCAGGACCCATTTCGGGGTCCCCTTGCCTCCCTCCGAGCCATAGGATTAGCCGGAGGCTCGCTGGAGCATCCAGTTCCAAAAAGACCACGTGGCAAAGCGCCAGCTTCCTGCAAGCTGCAGCATGTGACATCATGGGTTTAGAGCCTGCCCTGTGCTGGATACAAGCAAAGCTTAAAAATCTAAATGGTAAAATGGGTGGGGGTCGTAAAGAGTGTCAGGACGGGTTAATGTTTCACCTGTCCATTTCCCACCCTCACAGTTCTCTAGAGTGTCCCTTAACCCCTTCACTACCGATATCGAGAGCTTCAAAAGGCACCATCTGGTGACGAGATATCTCGATATGCTGATCTGCAGCCCAAAAGCTAATGAAATTCATTTGCGGCAAACCAATTTTGTTTGCGTTTGGGCTGCAGAAGGTGCCCTCAAAGTTTTATCCTTGTTGGCATAAAGCCCAAAGAGCTATAACTGTAAAATCAGCTGCTCAAAGCTCTGAAATATCGGGCTTTCAGCAGCCGATGCAAGGAGAAAAAGAAAACGTAGACCTGCTGCTCAAACCTCTGTAACTCTATTTGGCAGCAGATGGCGCCATCTAGTGGTCAAACCAGTTATTTACAATAATAACTATTTATTACTGGATAATTGATTAAAAATGATTTAACAAATTAAACACTGGTTTCTGACAAGGTTTTGATGGAAAATCAATTGGTAGTGAAGAGGTTAAATTTGGTATTCACACTTATATACAGAGGAGAAAAAATGTCTACTGCTTTTCTGACATTCTCTTAATCCTATTTTAATTGGGGTTTTTTTTTTTACATTTAAATGCATTTGTTTAAAGTTGCCTTTAGTTCAATTAGCTTTAAAAAGCCATAATAAAGTGGGTTTTCTTCCATAGAATTAAAAATACATGTAACTTGAGAATCCTATGTTTGGAATTCAGCCCCTGGTCATGTAGGTTATATATAGGGCTTATCTCTTCTTCCTGTCTGCAAATCTTCAGGAAATTGGACTCTTGTCTCCATTCCACACAATATAAGCGGCTATGATTTAGTGGTTGTGGGGGCCGTCACATTGATTTTTTTGCACGGAATCATTTCATATGTGACCACGGACATTGTTGCATGTTTACAGCACCACTTAAAATATTATTATACTTTAGTAAATCCCCCTGTAGTCAAGACATTTGCAGCACATGATGCGAGTAAATAAGATGATGACATCACTAAACGCTTTTCTTCTTCAGTATATTTTCTCGAGGATATCCAATACAATGAAGCCTATTAAGCGATACCGCACCCTTTTTAACCCCTTCAATACCAAGTGATTTGTTTAAAAAAAAGTTATCATAACATTTATTTGAAACATGGATGTGAAGTTAAATATAGGGTGAAATAGACGTTTTGCACAGAAATTGTTATTTTAAGATAGTTAAAAAAATGTACATATTCTTAATTTGTTCATTTAAAATTTTTCAAGTATTCATTTATCCCTTACAGAAATAGTGTTGAAATGTAAGATACCGAGCTCTAGATGGTGTCCTTTATCTTACACAATTTCAAACGGGGTCTGCATTATCAGCATACAGGCAGAAAAGACCTTTGTGTTTGATACAGTAACTGTGATAAAGATAAGTAATAAAATGGTGAGATCTCCTGCTTATGGGGGTTTGTAGTATTTGTAATGAGATTATTAGCAATGCAATATCTGTATGTGCTGCATAATGCCTGTGTATGAGAATTACAGCAACACCTTGTATCTGTATGTGCTGCATGATGCCTGTGTATGGCAATTACAGCAATGCCTTGTATCTGTATGTGCTGCATAATGCCTGTGTATGGCAATTACAGCAACACCTTGTATCTGCATGTGCTGCATAATGCCTGTGTATGGCAATTATAGCAACACCTTGTATCTGTACGTGTCGAATAATGCCTGTGAATGGCAATTACAGCAACACCTTGTATCTGTATGTGCTGCATAATGCCTGTGTATGGCAATTATAGCAACACCTTGTATCTGTACGTGTCAAATAATGCCTGTGAATGGCAATTACAGCAACACCTTGTATCTGTATGTGCTGCATAATGCCTGTGTATGGAATTTACAGCAACACCTTGTATCTGCATGTGCTGCATAATGCCTGTGTATGGCAATTATAGCAACACCTTGTAGCTGTACTGTACAGGGATTTACACTCATTATAACCCCCTGAATCTTATCCCTGTACAGCAGTGAGTGACCCTCAAGCCCTCCCTGTATTCTGCCCTCTCCCTGGCTGCTGTAATGCAGCATTAATCTATTTGAACTTTTGTTACAGTGGGGTTTAGGGCTGCTATTTGCAGCTGTTTTTATGTCTCTCCAGGGTGCTTGGAGAGCCATAAAACAAAGGATTTTGTTTCTCAACAGCGGACACAATGCAAAATCGAGATAACTCAATTTTGGGTGTGAAGGGGTTAATTGATGGTTACATCATTATACAAGTTGTACATGCTGCAATTTCAAACAAATGCATGAGGATGTCGATTACAGGAAGTCACCCTACCTATTCTCGACTTATCGACGCTGATATCAAAAGCTGCCACCAGGTTCTCGATAAAAAGACGCACGAGTCGGAAGTTGATTCTCCCGATACTCCACGAGCCATCGACCAGGATCACGATGTCTGCAACGGCAGGCGTCTTACAGGAAAACTGACCGCCTTTAAAAATAAACAACAAATAAATAGTGAAATTAAAATAACTTTACAAAATCTTTTTCTCTTGTTTTTTTTTATTTAAAATTTCACTTGCAGAGTCTGGAAGAAGAATGTGATGCATTGGACACATACTGGTATGAAAAGGGTTAAAACATGTCATTTAAGCAATGCTAAATCGTATTTACTGTGACAAGTATATAACAATTTTTTGCTAAAATAAAGTGCTGTTACGAAACGTTTAATCTGGTGTGCAGATGGAATTCTACCAATCCAGTCAGTCGGGTGAATAGCTGATGATTTATTGAGTATTCATTTTTTAATATTAATAATTTTCGTGCATTTTGCCAGGGACTGATATAGCAGAAACATTATTAAAATTGATAATATGATTTCCATGGTTCTTTTTAATTACACACATAACGGTAGACATGATTGCTGGACAACATTAAATTCTTTTGCTTTTTTTAAACATGAAAAATTGGTATCAATTTGGAAATAATATAATAATTAAATTTTTTACAAAAAGGTAAGATCTTTATTTAAAATTCACAAATATCCATGTAAGGGTGCCAGGTTTATCCAACGAGCTTTGGAAGCAAGTTACTCTCTTGAACTCCCGATGGCTTTTGAAGCAAGTGGGCTGCTGTAAGACACTGCGGAGGGTAAAAAAAAAAAAAAGAATCAAAACGAATAAGATTCTGATTATAAATGCATCTGAGAGAAGAAAAAAAATATATTTGTTTGAAAAAGTGCAAATATCAAAATGTTTTTTTTTTCTTTTTTTTTCTTTTTTTCACAGCTGTAAAACATTCTTTTTTTTACATTAAAATGTTTTGAGCCACTTATTTATATTAAGATTAATTTATAAAAATATTACACTACTTAATATATGAAATATTGTGTGACAGACAAATAATAATAGGTGATTAGACTTAATGATCTCTGGTTAACTTTACCCAGTAATCAGTGGGTGAAGCATGGTCAGGTTGAATTTGTTCTAAGCAGTAAACGTAAAAATTTAAGATATAAAGAATTTACAAGGGAAACATAAGAATTTTGCTTATTGTTACAGCTAAGGTTAACCAAAACGTTCATCATCCCTAAAATATAAAAAAAGAAAAATTAGATATTACATTATAAAAAAAATTAAAAAACGTTAACACTTTACAGTAAATTAACTTTTATGTTGGCAATTTTACATATAAAATGTTTCTCTGAAATAGCTAAAAATTAAAATAATGTAATAATAACAATACTTAATGATCATAATTAAACTAATGGAAGTTTGCCGATTTATCATTTTTCATGTGTTCATTTATCCTTTACAGAAATATTGCTGGGGTGAAAAGTTCTAAACTCTAGATGGCGTCTCTTATCTCACACAATGTCACACGGGGTCTGTATTATTAGCATACAGGCAGGAATGGCATTTGTGTCAAACACAGTAAAGATGATGCAGATAGATAATAATTATTAGCAATGCAGCTTCCAAAATATACCAACAGAGTATACAAATACTATATGTATGTGCCTGTGTAATGCTTTTGTATGGCAATTACAGCAACACCTTGTATCTGTATGTGCTGCATAATGCCTGTGTATGGCAATTACAGCAAAACCTTGTATCAGTATGTGCTGCATAATGCCTGTGTATGGCAATTACAGCAACACCTTGTATCTATGCTTTACAGGGATTTTCACTCATTATAACCCCTTGAATCTTATCCCTGTACAGCAGTGAGTGACCCCAGAGCTCTCCCTGTATTCTGCCCTTTCCCTGGCTGTTGTAAGGCAGCAGTAAAGTTTGTATGGCATTTTGTTAAACTTAGGGTTGGGGCTGCTCCTCTCCTTGTAGCATCTTTGCAGTAATACAGGTTGAGGGCTAAGTGGTGGATTTGTGTGCGGATTTACAGATCAGATCATAGGAGTGATTGTCATTATTCTAAAGGTGTGAACATTTTTTACAG
Organism: Leptobrachium leishanense; assembly: GCA_009667805.1. Classification (NCBI taxonomy): domain Eukaryota; kingdom Metazoa; phylum Chordata; class Amphibia; order Anura; family Megophryidae; genus Leptobrachium; species Leptobrachium leishanense. The sequence goes on along the minus strand of CM019067.1, from coordinate 28,711,416 downwards.
ATTTTTTTCAATCTCTGAGTAAGTGTTTTGTCGTATTGGAATGTTAATTGGTTGTTAAAATCAGTTTAGCTCTCTGGAACCTTCATCAATGTATCTTTCACTGAATATTCTGCAAAAACGCAAACAACACATGTCTTCATCTCTCTACAAAATACTATCAAAAGATTGAAAGACATAGCAGGAAACCTCAGTCACTTGAAAAATAAAGACTGATGGGAAAAACTAGAATATGGATTTCGATGAAATGCTGGTGGAAGGAAATGAGGCTCATGGAGCTTCGCCACTGAAATGAGTGTAAAGTGCAGTCTACTCTGACATGTTATTTTAGTAATTTATTCCACGTTCATTTTTCAAATCATAGAAAAACCCAAAAAAATTTAATGATCTTTTAAGATGTTTTGCAGTCTTTTCGTACTGTCTCTATCAGGGTTATTCAGAGAGCACTGAAATGTCATTGGCATTTCGGTGCTCTTCAGTTCCTAAAAGTAACCCTAACCCTAATGTTTAACTAGCAGAAATAGTAAAGCTAATCCTAACTGTAATCCTAACCCTAATGATAAACAAGCAGAAATAGTAACGCTAATCCTAACTGTAATCCTCACCCTAATGATTACCAAGCAGAAATCGTAACCCTAATCCTAACTGTAACCCTAATGATTAACAAGCAGAAATAGTAACCCTAATCCTAACCCTAATGATTAACAAGCAGAAATAGTAACCCTAATCCTAACAGTAATCCCAACCCTAATGATTAACAAGCAGAAATAGTAACCCTAATCCTAACTATAATCCTAACCCTAATGATTAACAAGCAGAAATAGTATCCCTAATCCTAACTGTAACTCTAATGATTAACAAGCAGAAATAGTAACGCTAATCCTAACTGTAACCCTAATGATTAACAAGCAATAATAGCAATGTTAATCCTAAAAGTAATCCTAATGATAAACAAGCAGAAATAGTAATGCTAGCCCTAAAGGTAACTCTAATTATAACCCTAAAAGTAATTCTAACCATAAAAGAAACCATAACCCTACACCTAACCCTCCCTAACTCTAGCCCTAAAAGTAACCCTAACCCTAAAAGTAACCAAAAAAATAACCCCAACCCCTAGAAGTAACCTTATTTTCTGTATGTGAATCGTCTGAATATTCTAAACTGATACGATATCAGATTGGTCCCATATTCTTGTATTGGTTCAAGTAGGAAGTTCCGAAAGTGAAATATTTTCAAATTTACCATTTTTGGATTCCAAAATTCCCATGTTTGATCTGAAACTCTATTTTTTTGGCTGTGCACATGTATAATAGAGAATATTATATATACTATATCATTTAGAATATCATCCATGCAGATCTCAACAGGTTGGAAACTGCCAAAATAACCTCTGAGTTCCATACACATGTACAGAACCTTGGTTTACAACACTTCTCTAAGTGCTCAAACATTTAAGGGAAGTGTGTATACCCTCACTTCATATTCTGCTCGTAGAATGCAGCTCATTTTCTACAATTTTAAGTTATAATCATGAAATTACAGAAATAAAGAAATTATTTAGCATTAATTGGACCTCCTGTGGCAGATTTAATTAGTCATACCTTTGTGTATAGAATGATACCAACAGAATTAAAAATACAAATTTCAAGAATATTTTAATTTAAATAATATCCCAGTTTAATAAATTATGCCTGTTAGATTTTAACTTCCTGTATTAAATATAAATAGTTTATCTTGAAAAAAACCTGTTTTATAAAATGGGCTGTGAAATCCCCCCCCTTCATTATGTTTCTTTTAATTCTGCATAGACAGTTGTTCCTTCTGTAGGATAAGAGGATGTGACGACTTTCTGTTATGTTTAGTGCAGGAAAATGTGCGCAGAAGCGGGGAGATAGGAAAAAGATCTTTTGTAAACCATATAAGGTAATAAGTGTTTGTTAAACCGTATGGTTAAACTTTGACGTGGAAGTGTATCTGTATGCTAATTGGCTATAAGTTTTTTGAAATCTAATAAAATAGTCTGTCTAAGAAAATATATTTAGATATGACTGACGCTGCATTGCTTTGTGGCTGATTATGGTGTCTCTCGCCATGGTGTAGCACAGCGTGGCGCAGCATCTGATTTAAATTTTGATATATGAGAAGAAACTTGGAAAAGGTTTATTGAAATTTCATAAATGGTAATTATAATAGGGAATTTGTTTTTGTTTGCTTAAATTTGAAATTTATCAGTTGGTGTCAGATTTGGGATTTGCCATTCAAATGTACCCTTACATTTGCTTGTTCAGATTTTGCGAACTTGCCTCCAGGCTTGGTTTTTGTTTATTTTCCTTGAAGTTAAAGCTATGGTTCAGAGCTTGTTGATTTTTTTTGGTGCAAGGTTGGACACTCTTTGTCTTGGTTTGTGTTTGTCATTTTATTTATTATAGTAAAGGAAAAATCGTTTGAGGAACTCACGTGTGTTGTTTGAACTCGCCCGCTGTGCTGAGTATATTGTATTGTATAATGCTGGAAATTGAACCCATAAAAAAAGAAAAGAGATGTTTCTAGTTGTATTGTCTCCGTTCTGTGTCTATCTATCTTGTACTTCAATTCTGGAGTTTCTGGCTCGTCCATATCTGCTTGTAATTGTGAGCATTTTATTTTAATTGATTAGGTCTGGTTTCTTCTCATATAGCAAGATAGAAAACAAAATAGCGTTGCTTCCATTGAGAGCAATTTTTCTTTTGCATTTTTGCCATTTCTTTTATTTTGTTTCTTGCCATTGATTACGTCTGTTTATTTAAATGTTTGTCTTTACTAACTATTAATGTATGTGTTTATCTTTGATGTTTTGTATTTTGTAGTTTTGATAGTGTTTTTTCATATGCAAATTATGTATAGGGACTGCCTTTTTTACCACAGTCGCTTCGTATGTGTTTTTACTGCTTTGCCTTGAGTAAAAAAAAAAAAAAACAGACAGGAAATGGAGACAATAGCACCTTTCAATCGTGCTTGCTAATTTTTATTTTCTTCTCATAAAATTTTGTAGGAAAAGTTTTCTATCTTTGTTTTTAAGTAATAGTTCTTTCTATTTGCAATATGTAGTAGTTAAAATGATGTACAAAGGAAAGATTTATTTGGCTGTGAGTTCTGGAATGTGTATAATTTTCATGCTATAATGGGAGTTGTAATTGTAGCTGTTTGTGCTGGGTATTTTCGTGTGATTCAAATGTGTATTTTATTTGGTATATATCGTATTGGATGGCTGGGATGATTCCAAGATTTTATGGAGACAGATGTGGAATAAAATGTAATTATGGCAGCTGGATTTACTGTAAATGGATGACATAAATTGATGTATGATATATATAAAAAAACTAGTGTATCAAGGTGATGGGCGACGTCAATCTGCCTTAATATAAATTATAAATTTTCCCAAAAGAGGCGTGGTCGGTTATTTTCCTCTGGTCTTTGTTTGAGTCCAGCACAAAGGGATTGTCCACACCTTAATATAGGTTATATGTTTTGCCAAAATGGCTGACTGAGGTCATTTACAGGTTTTGTAACTTGTATAATGGAATATATATATGTAGGTTCATCATAATACAGTAAGCAAAGAGGTCATGTTTAATTGTTAGCAGTCTAAGAGGATGGAGTGATATAAAGCTGAAGGATTTGAGTGAAAGTTTAATGGAAAGTGCCTACAGGTTTTGTAGCGCTGTACAAAGGAAATTAAGCAGATTTCAGGTGATAGAAGGTGTTTTTTTTTGTTGACTAAGGGAGATGGAAGGAGGTTGTAGTTCAGTATCCTGAGTATTGTTTGTTTTCTTTTTTCTTCTTTTTCTGCATTGGTAGCCATATGTCTAGTTTTATTTTTTGCTGTCTGATGTTTTTGTCTTTTGGTGTGAAGTGCAACAACGTATGACTGTGCCCCATTGAATCTTCTTGGAGGGAATAAAACAGGTTGTAAAATAGCTGCACAAACACCTCACATTTGAATGTTTGTTTTTAACCAATATCCTTAATAAAGATTGTTGTTTTAGATGTTTATTAAGAATCTTTTTCTCTGAGTTTCCTCTGAGAACTTTGTGCTAGTTAACATGTCAATTTTTAAACATGCCCTTCTATACTTTCTTTACCAGTTTATGATATTTTTGTTATGTGGTTTTTTATTTGAATTGAAGAGCATTTTAAGAAAATTGGTGACCGTTGCAAAAGTAAATAAAAAGTGTTTTCACATTTTTCTCCTAGCCCCTCCATTTTCTCTCTCTCATGACCACTCCTTTTTCTTTGTGTCCAAAAATGTGTTGCATGTATTTTTTCTCCATTTTAAAGTATTTTAACCATATAAATTTTAACGTTTTTGACATGTTAATAATACATTTTTTTCCCAAGTTTTTACTTTAGGTGAAAATTACCCATGCATGCCAACTTTGATCAAGCTACATGGAAGATTATTGAATACCAATATTGATAAAGCTGTTGGAATTGAAGGAAATTTACTCAAACACATTATCATTTCACAATACAATGTTACATCAACCAGATAATAAGGATTATCAGACATCAGGCAATAAAACATTCTAATTTATCAACAACTCATCGATAAATCATGCGATTAAAGAAGATCATTGATTTGGAAATAAAACTTAAGATATGTCAGTTTTACAAAACAGTTATTTTCAACCAATAAGACAGAAGACAAAGAAAGAAGAAGATAATGTATTTTTTATATGCTAATGGATTATCATGGTGTTGTCTAAGTGATAATTATTTTGTGTCTTTTATTATTTTATGTTTTATTAGTTTTGTTGTTCGGTTACAATCAATATTGTTCAAATTCCCTGACACTTTTAGGATTATTGAAGATCACATCCAATTAAAATTAGAGTTAATTAATGTATTTAGGAAAATATAATTTAATACATTTGCATAAATACTTTCATGACATACATAGTGGTAAATGGAAAGTTTTAATTTGGTAAAATTAAAGTTGTTTTTATTTTTTGGATTATATTTGAGGATTGGTGTGTTTTATAAACACCAGGTTTGTTTCAAAACACAGAACAAGACTGAATAGGATAGTAATTAAATATTTTTTGATATTTAAGTGGGTGGAATATGCACTTCAGCTATTTCCTCGGCTATTTCCTTTTTGAGCCAGTTGTATATATAGATTTTGTGGGGAAATTTTAAAATTTATTATCTGTGTCTCTTCTTGTGTAAATTAACATTTTTATTGTTTTCGTGCACTTGAGAGTGACAATGAATGAATGGATGTAAATGATTAGCGGAGTATACCATATTTTCTTTTTTTATTTTCTTTATTGTTGCTAAAACTATCACATCATCAAGAAACCTGACAGTCACAATGACTGCATATGGAACGAATCATGGACATTTTGTGTCAAGGTCAACGGTCACAGTTAATAAGCAACCAGCGCAAAGAGACAGCTTGTTCAGGAGTCCTTATGGTGGGAGCTCTGATGACATTCAATGATTATGCGTCTCAAGCTGGGATGTTGAAAAAGACCAAACCTTGATCTCGCACTTTGGACTACGGTATTAGATTATGGAATTTTTTTTATTATTTAATCCCCTAGATAAGTGTGAGAAAGGATTGGATTTGTGAAAATGAGAATGTATTTCTTGAGTGTGTGTGTGTGAATGCAGGTGTGTATGCGTTTTGTGGAGTGAAGCTGAACATAGGAAAACACACAGATATAGATCTGACTCATGTTTATTATTAGATAAATTAACTTTTACATTCAAATTATTATATTTTGGGAAATGGGAATAAATAGTTATTTAATGTCTAGATTAGGTATTTTGGCCTACGCTCCAAGTGTGGTTAGCTAGAAGAGTCAATCTAGATAGATAAGTGTATTTTATGCTCATAAAGGGCCACCTTGGGGAACCCCTTTCGTATATCGTAAAGGTATTAGGCGAGGACACTGTAGCCCAGGTATAATTAGTTTAATTGCCTAGGTTTGGTTTATCTTTTAGATGATCACAAGTGATATGTGATCAAAGGAAAGAATTGTTAGATTTTAATTTCCTGTATAAAATATAAATAGTTTATCTTGAAAAAAAACTGTTTTATAAAATGGGCTGTGAAATCCCCCCCCTTCATTATGTTTCTTTTAATTCTGAATAGACAGTTGTTCCTTCTGTAGGATAAGAGGATGTGACAACGTCCTGTTATGTTTAGTGCAGGAAAATGTGCGCAGAAGCGGGGAGATAGGAAAAAGATTTTTTGTAAACCATATAAGGTAATAAGTGTTTGTTAAACCGTGTGGTTAAACTTTGACGTGGAAGTGTATCTGTATGCTGATTGGCTATAAGTTCTTAGACAGACTATTTTATTAGATTTCAAAGAAAATATATTTAGACATGACTGACGCTGCATTGCTTTGTGGCTGATTTTGGTGTCTCTCGCCATGGTGTAGCACAGCGTGGCGCAGCATCTGATTTAAATTTTGATATATGAGAAGAAACTTGGAAAAGGTTTATTGAAATTTCATAAATGGTAATTACGATAGGGAATTTGTTTTTGTTTGCTTAAAATTGAAATTTATCAATGCCAAAATAAAATAAATGGGTTTGCAAAGAAAGGGCTTTAACATAAAAGACCTGAATTTGGTGTTGGACGAACCCTTCTAATCATCAAACAAATCCCTTGATAATTAGGCAAAATAGGCAGTAACCTAAGGCCTCACTCAAACAGGGGATGAGGTTTATGTGGATTGTCCATTTGCCAACTCCTTTCATGTGTGCTCTGATAATTCACTCCTAGTTTCACATTTTCCCTTCTATAGAGAACCTTCATTAATTGTTGCAATTCCATAAATAGTGAAGCCTTACCTTTGAGCATTGCCTGAGGCCTTACAAACTCTAGAACCGTCTCTGCCTTGGATGCTGAGCCTGCAGGCAAATATGTCACATATTGCTCCGGGCAGTCCCAAGCAGCAATCTAGTATCTCTGTCTAGTTAATCTGACTTTCAATGATATTTATAAATGGTAAAAAGACTGACATATAAAGTATATAAAATCGTAATATTTAGAATTTGAACATTAGTTATTACCTGTTTAGTTTAGAGAAACGGCGCCTTAGAGGGGATCTGATAACCTTATATAATTATATACGGCACCTTAGAGGGGATTTGATAACTTTTATATAAATATATACAGGGCCATTATAAACCAATGTCTGGAAACCTATTCATTAATAGGACTATACACAGGATACGAGGTCACCCATATAAACTGGACAAAAGGAAATTCAGCCTAAAGCATAGGAAGGGTTATTTTACTGTGAGAACAATAAAGCTGTGGAATTCTCTGCCTGTTGAGGTGGTTGGGTCAGAGACTGTACAGACTTTTAAACAACAACTGGGTGACTTCCTGCAAAAACATAATATAAGGGTTATAATATTTAATATGTGGGTAAAAGCTCCTTGATCCAAGGGGAAATCTGACGCCATCTGGGGTCAAGAAGGATCTTTTTCACAGTGTGTTGCATATTGGCGAGCACTTCAGACTGGGTTTTTTGCTTTCTTTTGGATTAACAGCAGTAGGTGATGTGTGAAACCCGATGGACGCATGTCTTTTTTTCAGCGTATGTAACTACAGTATGTTATTATAAGGCTAAATGTGCATTTCTCTTCATTGAGTTTGTACATTATACCTGATGTGCTAGCAAAGGATAGGGCATGTTTGTTTTTTTGTTTTTGTTTTTTTTCATGCAATTTCTTGTTCAGTTTCAAAAATCAGGCAATAAATTAATAAACACAAGGAAAACGCCTTTTTATGTTACATTTTCTGGAAAGGATTTGCCGCCAGTGATTACCGTCTGCTTAAAGGATCTATACCTTCTTCAGGCAGCTTGTTGACATTTTTTTTCCCTTTACGGGTTTTGCTCGACTCTGTTGTCTTTTTTTTTCTCCTCAAATCCGCTACTATATAAAAAGAAAACAGAAAAGCACACAAGCCTTAAGAATACGAGAAGAGTTTTGCGTCCTCGACAGATTATTACATGAAATTACTCTTATCAACCCAGCCATATCCAGAAAACAGTAAAAAAAGTCTAGGACCAAACAAAATCAGAACATTCAAACTCTCTCAGCTCAAATAGATAATTTTTGAATGGTTTCCTTGAGGTTTCATTATATCACAGCAGGTCATGGTACTTGGAGGGTTATTAGACTCAAAACCAAAAAAAATTTTCATTATAGATTGTGAGCGATTGAACAGAAATTAATGAGAGTTTCTGTAAATGTTCCTCCTCTTATGTTGAGCACATTCTATCACAACAAGTGCTGGAAGCAGCTACTAGGTGGCAGCACACCTAAGACAAAAGCACAGTCATGAGAATAGTACTCACAAGGAATAAAGTGGCTTACTCTTTCGAAGTGACACAGTGTAAATTCAAGCAAGATGGCGCAACATGTCACACAACATGTGAGCCAATGGCGACAATGCAGAGATGGACCATGTAATTTTCAAGAATCTGTGGCCACCCTGGTCCCCTTACCTTACCAGCCTGAACTTCTTTTTGTGAGCAAGTTTCTGAAGGAACGAGCGTACTGTAAGAAGTCCAGCAACGACTGACGCCTTAGCAGATAACATTAAGAATGAGATCCAAACATTGAGGATGCCATATTGAGTCACATTAGCAACAACGTGCAGTGCTGTGTCAGCATGTGCCTAACAGGAAACCGTGGCCACTTCCAGCATGTGCTTTGATGGGATGTTCTCAACACAAGAGGTAGTATCAATTAATGTAAAGTGTAGCGCACCCAGTGATACAGATAGAGATGGATATTACCTCTATGTTCAATGCCACAAATATCCAGGACAATCCCTCAAAAGGAAAAGATAAAATAAATCATAGCATAACTTGTGATAATAGATAATCAGAAAAGGAAATTAATTAACATACCACTCACAAGTCGAAGAGCCATATTGGCTCTAAAATCTTCGCCTTGTGGTTGTTAGTAGGCCACCCACCAGCCCAATGGATCTCTGCTCGTCGACAGTAACAGAGATCCATTGGGCTGGTTGGTGGCCTACTTACAACCCAAAGGCGAGGATTTTACAGCCAATATGGCTCTTTGACAAGTGAGTGGGATGTTAATTAATAGGTTTTTCTTTTTATCTTATATCACAAGTTATGCTATGATTTTTTTTTAAGGGATTGTGCTGGATATTTGTGGCGTTAAATACATACTGTAGGTAATATTTGTGGCATTGGCTATATAGGTAATATTTGTGGCGTTGGATATATAGGTAATTTTTGTGGCATTGGATATATAGGGATTATTTGTGGTGTTGGATATATAGGTAATATATGTGGTGTTGGATATGTAGGTAATATTTGTGGCGTTGGATATATCGGTAATATTTGTTGTGTTGGATATATGGGTATTATTTGTGGTGTTGGATATATAGGTATTATTTGTGGCATTGGATATATAGGTGATATTTGTGGCGTTGAATATACAGGTAATATTTGTGGCGTTGGTTATATGGGCATTATTTGCGACATTGGATATATATTATTATTATTATTCTTTATTTATAAAGCGCCAGCATATTCCGCAGCGCTGTACAATAGGCACAGTATAGACAGGGTTACAATACATTGAACAACATTTGACAAACAGTACAGGAGGAGATGAGGGCCCTATTCCCGTAGGAACTCACAATGCCGTTGGATATATCGGTAACATTTGTGACGTTGGATATATAGGTAATATTTGTGGTGTTGGATATATAGGTGATATTTGTGGTGTTGGATATATAGGTGATATTTGTGGCGTTGGATATGTAGGTGATATTTGTACTGTTGAATATATGGGTGATATTTGTGCCGTTGGATATATAGGTGATATCTGTGACGTTGGGCACATAGGTGATATTCATGGCGTTGGGTATATAGGTAATATTTGTGCCGTTGGAAATATAGGTGATATTTGCAGTGTTGGGTATATAGGTGATATTTGTGGCGGTGGGTATATAGGTGCCATTTGTGGTGTTGGATATATAGGTATTATTTGTGGCGTTGGATATATAGGCAATATTTGTGGCGTTGGGCATATAGGTGATATTTGTGACGTTGGATGTATGGATATTATTTGTGGCATTGGATATATAGGTGATATGTGTACCGTTGGATATATAGGTAGCATTTGTGACATTTGATATATAGGTAATATTTATGGTGTTGGATATATAGGTAATATTTGTGGCATTGGAAATATAGGTGACATTTGTGCCGTTGGATATATAGGTAACATTTGTGGCATTGGATATATAAGTAATATTTGTGGCGTTGGATATATAGGTAATATTTGTGGTGTTGAATATATAGGTAGTATCCATCTCTAGTTGTATCACTGGGTGCGCTACACTTTACATGTATTGTTATCTATTTTTCATTGTTGTCAGGTGACATGGACAATACTTCTAAAGTTGATAGCAGCACCCTAAATACTATCTCTCTACTCATCATTGGCGCTACACAATATTTTTGTTTTCTGTATAAGAGGTGGTATGTTTCCTGAGGATCTCACTAATTTCCATTCATTTGTTTATGATCTATAACAAAAACAATGGGTGCGGGTCTATGTGCGTCACCTTGTATAACAGGCACTCATTCACTTTTATGGTTTTATCTGTCTTTAAATAAATATAACCCTCGAAAACAATCTTTTCATCGTGTTTGTGTCCTTATGAATGTCGGCGACTTACTTCTAAACTCTCCTTGAACCGGTTTGCTTTCATCGTCTTCATTAAACGCACTGATCTGTACCACGTAATGTAGGCTGGGATCGAGTTTTTCAACAATCGCATTTACGGTGGTATTTTGAAGATTTAGTTCGTTGGTTTCTCCACCTGAGAATAAGAAGACGGCCAAGTCAGGCATCCGTCATCATCATTCTATAATTACAGCAAAATGATTAATACTGAGCTTTTCATGATGAGAATCATATTAAGGTCAAAATTACAGGTCATTATAATGAAGCCAACCCATTTAAGAACCGAGTTGAAGACTTGCCTTGCAAGCTCAAAAAAAATGGAGATCAAAGCACTTCGCCAATCCCTCTCCACAACCTCAGTGAATGGATATATGACAGTAATGTTATGGATATACAGTATATTACCTGCCTAGTAATCCAGTTTAAAATTAATATGATATCAGTTACAGACAGCCAGGCTCTGCCAGGAATTGTTCATGCTCTCTGGCATCGTGCCACATCAGCAATTAAAGATTAGGTTGTGCAACTTGCATCTGACAGTCCACTTGGAGACAACTTTAAAGGAACACTCTACTCATCCTGACCACTTTATTGATTTAAAGTGGTCAAGATGTGTAGAGTATCACCCCTTCTCCCTTGATCGAATGAAAAGGCTAGGTGAAGCGGAGGAGTTTCCTCCACCCCACCCAACGTCACCAACAGCTGGGATCTTTGTACTTCCCAGCTGCCCATCATCAAACCGGTCAATAGTGACGTTGGCATGCAGAGAGCATGTCGACGTCACCCTCTATGAGACCAATTTCTATAGCGAGTGTTCGCAGCCGATAGATCGGATCTGCGCATGTCTGCAGCTCTGATCCATTGTTCTGCGCAGGAGCTATGGAACAAGTAGCGTAGGAGCGCAAATTTCACAGAAATGGGTACGCCCACTTTTCAGATGCTCATTTCAGTGCATCTTCTGTCTTACCCTTCCTGTTGTCGGCCATCTTTCTACCTCCTTATGCCCCTGGGTCAAAAATATGGCTGCCTGGTTGAAACCAGGAACCTGTTCTGTGTAGGCATATGCAGGTGCCCCATCAGTCTTACCCTGTAGTATGACCAGAGTCTTAACTACTTGGATATAAGGAATATATCTTCAAATGGTAGTTGTGAAAGTAAAGTTCTGGTGTAAAGAGGAACCTAAGTGGCCATATTTAGAGTGTATTTTGCATTGTTTTGTACATTAAAGAAAAACATTCTGTGCACAAATATGGTTGAAAAGAATATGTGGGTTGGGAAGAAATGTGGTTGGAGTTGTGAATAGTCGAGGGGGAGATGTTGGGTGGGGTTGTGAATGATGCGTTTGGCACAGAACAAATCACAGAAGGCCCACTTGCACCAAGAAGAGGATGCAAGGAAGGCCAGAGCGTATGTTTGATCTCCACATCAGTCCTTATGTAATGAATAAGTCCAATTTTCAGAAGCTCATTTCACTACATCTCCTGGCTTAGTCTTCTTGCAGTCGGCCATCTTTATACCTCCTTATGCCCACACAGCAAAAATATGGCTGACTGGTTGAAACCGGGGACGTATTCTGCGTAAGCAATTACAGGAGCCCCATTCGATGTGGCCTTGTAGTATGACAATGAGTGTTAAAAGGGTATTTGCAGGAGGCCAGTCCTGGTGCAAAGAGGGATGTAAGTGGCCATATTTAGAGGGTATTTCGAATGGTTTTGCGAATTAAAAAAAACATATACTCTTTGTATAAATGTGTTTGGGAAGATTTGGCTTAAAACTGGGTATTTGTTGTAAGCAAAAGTATTAATATTGGTCCTAGGCAAACCCGACATAGTTGTTGAAAGCAATAAAAACCCACTGAAAATTGCACAGGCTTCAGTCCTGACCCGGAGGTCAAGAACCACTGGTTTAATCCAATGATTTGCAGAACGCTCAATAATATTTTCATAGAGAGTTAAGTTCTGGCCCTCTGTATTGCTCAGCATATTGAATAAATCCCCCATTGTGCACAGATGAATGGGTCATAAAAGTCGCTGGTGGGAGGTAATGGAGGATATTGTCTATTATGAAGCAGTTTATGAATTGTGAATATTCGCCACCGGAATGACATGATGCAATCTCTCTCGATCAGAATGGCATTCTCCTCACTCCGCTCCGTCTATGTCTGCACTTGAAATTATGCATTCAGTATGCATTACGCCCTTCGGCATTGAAATTCTTCCGAACTATGAAAGAACTTATTGGAGGCAAAATCTGAAACTATTCATTCAGTGTATGGAATGCAGGAACCTTTACATTTCACTTAAAGGAGGAATAGTTTAACTCTAAACATTTTACTGCACTTATTAAGATTGTCCGGGTTATTACTTATATATTCATTATTAATTTTTTTTATTATCCTTTATTTATATAGCGCCACATATTCCGCAGCGATTTATAAGATCAGAGTACAAGGGGTTGATACATTCGAATACCACACATGGATGATGACCTGATTCAGGGGACCCTGTTCCCAAGGGAATTTACAATCTATGAGATGTACAAGTATTTTGTGAGGTATCCATATCGCTGGGGGCATCTTCTGAGTGGAATCGAGTCGTCTTTCCATGATTGTAGATCAGTGATCTGGTGGTTAGGTTGAACCCGCTTCTTGTAAAGTCGAGACTTACTTCTCCACAGTTGTATTGGAAGGATGTGCTGAATGGTATTTTTTTGACATGCTTCTCCACAGTCAAAGTGTAGAGACGTTACCAGTGGACCGTTACTGTAACGTTGGGGGCTTCCAGCCTTTCCGGTGTGCTTGACGGCAGCATGTCTGATGCTGCTCGCTCACCAACGCTCGGTTTAAATTAAAACAGGCAGGGAGGTGGCTGCATGAGGTGCGGCTTGAGAGGGGGGCGCGGTCTGGTGATGGTCTTTTAAAAACCAACAGTTCCTTCTAAGCAGTGCCAGATCGTGGTTATCCATACCTGAGCTCCCTGTACTTGAATTCTCTCGTGATTGAACCTGTTATTGACCTCTGCTTGTTTTCTGACTATTCTGCCTTCCGTTGCCCTAGACCATGGGTCAGCAACCTTGGCTCCCTGATGTTTTGGGAACTACATCTCCCACGATGCTCAGTCACCCATTATGCTGGCTGAGCCACATGGGAAATGTAGTTCCCAAAACATCAGGGAGCCAAGGTTGCTGACCCCTGCCCTAGACTACTTTCTTGTACTACGCTCCTGCACTGATATCGACCCGGCTATTCCCTTTGACTATTCTATACTCTGTATTCCTGATTCTGGCTCGTCTGACTACCCCCGTGTTGCTGACCTGGTTTTGTATTACGACATTGTCTTTGATTAACCCTTTCTGTCTAGCTAGTATACCTGGCCAATTCTAAGGACCAAACAGTTAGGGATTCTTCTACGGCTACCCTGTTGGTAGCTTTTGGGCTCTGTGGAGTGTTGGGCTTTAAGGACTGCGTGGTGGGATCCGGGAACCGTGACAGTTACCTCCACACTCTCTTGTCCCTGATGAAGATAGCATGAGGCTGTCGATACGCGTTGGGCGTCTGTTTGTTATGTTTTGGTCTTAACACATGGTTGTATGTGTGTTTTTTAACTGCCGGGGTGCCCTTTAAATCCCGATTTAAATTGTTTGTTTTTTTGTTGGGTCGGTGGATTGTCTTGAGAATTTATTACTAATGAAACAATGAGTTTGTTTATTGTGCATACTGCCCGCCGGTTAGAATAATATCTGCCATTTACCATTTACTTTGTGGTCAGCACCTATTATAATCAATCATTCTATGTACAGTGGCAAGAAAAAGTATGTGAACCCTTTGGGATTACATGGAGTTTTGCATGAATTGGTCATAAAATGTGCTCTGATCTTCATCTAAGTCACAACAATTTGAAAAACACAGTCTGCTTAAAATAATACAACACAAACATTATATGTTTTCATGTGTTTATTGAACAGAACATGTAAACATTCACAGTGCAGGGTGGAAAAAGTATGTGAACATTTGGACTTAATAACTGGTTGACCCTCCTTTGGCAGCAATAACCTCAACCAAACGTTTCCTGTAGTTGCAGATCAGACCTGCACAACGATCTGGAGTAATTTTGGACCACTCCTCTTCACAAAACTTTTCCAGTGTAGCAATATTCTTGGGACGTCTGGTGTGAATCGCTCTCTTAAGGTCATGCCACAGCATTTCAATCGGGTTGAGGTCAGGACTCTGACTGGGCCACTCCAGAAGGCGTATTTTGTTTTGTTGAAGCCATTCTTTTGCTGAATTACTTGCATGCTTTTGGTCATTGTCCTGTTGCATCACCCATCCTCTGCGGAGCTTCAGTTGGCAGACAGATGGTCTTACGTTTTCCTGCAAAATGTCTTGATAAACTCTGGAATTCATTTTTCCATCAATGACAACAATCCGTCCAGGCCCTGAGGCAGCAAAGCAGCCCCAAACCATGATGCTCCCTCCACCATGTTTTACAGTGTGGATGAGGTTTTGATGTTGGTGTGCTGTGCCTTTTTTTCTCCACACATAGTGTTGTGTGTTTTTTCCAAACAACTCAATTTTGGTTTTGTCTGTCCACAGAATATTTTGCCAGTAGTGCTGTGGAACATCCAGATGCTCTTTTGCAAACTTCAAACGTGCTGCAATATTCTTTTTGGACAGCAATGGCTTCCTCCGTGGTGTCCTCCCATGTACTCCATTCTTGTTTAATGTTTTCCTTATTGTAGATGTGTCAAATTTTTTTTAGCATGTGCCAGAGATTTCTGTAAGTCTTTAGCTGACACTCTAGGATTCTTCTTTACCTCATTAAGCATTCTGCGCTGTGCTCTTGCAGTCATCTTTACAGGACGACCACGCCTAGGGAGAGTAGCAACAGTGCTGAACTTTCACCATTTGTAGACAGTCTGTCTTACCGTGGACACATGAACATCAAGGCTTTTGGAGATCCTTTCGTAACCCTTTCCAGCTTCATGCAAGTCAACAATTCTTGATCGTAGGTCTTCTGAAAGCTCTTTTCTGCGAGGCATGGTTCACATCAGGCAGTGCTTCTTGAAACCAGTAAACCCAAAATTGGTGTGTGTTTTTAAAGGACAGGACAGCTTTCAGCAACACATCCAATAATATCACACTGATTGGACTCAAGGTTGGCTCACTCCTGGCTCCAATTAGCTCTTGGAGAAGTCATTAGGCTAGGGGTTCACATACTTTTTCCACCCTGCACTGTGAATGTTTACATGTTATGTTCAATAAACACATGAAAACATATAATGTTTGTGTTGTATTATTTTAAGCTCACCGTGTTTTTCAAATTGTTGTGACTTAGATGAAGATACGAGCACATTTTATGACCAATTCATGCAAAACTCCACGTAATCCCAAAGGGTTCACATACTTTTTCTTGCCACTGTATATCTATTGAATAACCAACTTCACTTAGGGCGGATCTCTTGAGATATATATATATATATATATATACACTGTATATATATATATATATATATATTATTTTTTTTTTTTTTTTCATTTGACCCACATGTTCCACTTTCAATTTTTTCATCTTTTATATTGTGTTGTGCTCTTATTTGTTGATTATGTTTAAATAAAGGTGACTTGTACGGGGACCCAATTCCCTTTAGTGACTCTCCTCGTACTTTGGTGCGTTGGATTGTCATAAGTTTATAACAGATACAGATTTTTGGTGGGTTAGGCCCTTGAATTGTGGTGCCTGGCACCGTGTAGGGTGTTCCTCGTTTGGAATGACCCTGTTTTCTGTGACCGTTAGGTGTCTTGCCCAAGGACACTTACTGGAGAGGTGCTCTGGCCAGGATCGAACCTGGGTCTCCACGGTTATAGAGCAGTGATGTTACCTCTACTCCATCCAGCCAGTACGATTAGAATATTTATTAATATTTTAGTGGTTTATAGCCTGCACTGGGCGTTTCACAAGATACTTCTGCGCCGCCGCCATGAGAATCACCTCCTGGTGTCCATATGACTCCATGGAATGCTGCGCTTCCGGGCCGTGAGCCCTGCACGATCTCGCTCTCGTGAGATTGCGCAGCACTGCGGAGAGACTGGGAACTTTTTATCCACAGTCTCACTCTGCTCCCAGCGACAAGAAGTGGCAGATCCGGCCACCGTCCTCGCCGCGGGATGAGAGGTGAGTATCGGAATTATTGGGGGTGGTTTTAGGGGGTGCTAAATGATTTTGCAATTGCTTATCCTAGCGTTAGCGCTTACACATCCGCTCTCTAACGTTAGTGTTCACTAGGGAATAGTGCCCATTATCACAGAGTGTGCCCTGTTATAGAGTATACTACATACTCACGCTATGTCATACTACCTGTGACTAGTCAACCTTCCAAACATGGGAAACTTCCCACCCTTCCCATGAGCTGGTTTAACGGGCCACCAACCTTCATATGAGTATGTCTAACTGCCCACCTTGAGCCTGACTATCCTTCAGAACTCAACCTGCTCATCGAATATGGGGAGCTGTGCCAACCCTATCCTTGGTATGGGTAACCTACTCCTTTGTATGGGTCCCATCTTGATGACTGCCCCCAAATCCCAGAATGTGGGTGACAGTACCAAGCACATAACAGAGTAATAATGTCCCATTATTTGACAAATACAACATTATTTTTTTTATTAATGCAATAAAATTCAAGCTAGTCATGCAGGGTTATTCAAAGAGAATCGAAAAGCCATCGCACGTTCGGTGACTTTCCGTTCTCTTCAATTCGGTACGATTTGGCGATCCCATTTCGGCCACCCTGAGGTGAATTCAGCAAGCACCACAGGGCCGTCGTAGTGCAGGGAAAAGCCACCGCATACCCGCCGAAAATTCACCGCAAAACGAGGGCGAGCGCACACCGAAACCCGCAAAAACATCTGGATTAACCCCGCCGAACATGCCGGAGAAACCCGAGCAGGAGCCGATCAGAGCGCAGAGCAGCCGCCGGAAAAACCCGACACCGCAGACGAATGGAGTGAAAAAAAAAAAACTGTTTGCTTGAATGATTGAAAAGTGAAACGCTGTTTGCAAAGAAACTACTGAGCGAAAATGTCTGAAATTTGCATATACTGTAAGATCCAATGAATGATAGTAAAAAGGGCTGTTACAAAAAAAGGAAAAAAAAATTTTGCAAAAAAATCCCGAAAAATACTTAACAGATCTTAAAAAATCTATAAATAAAGAGACTTTTTACTGCAGAATATTATAATAAACGGTTTATTAGATATTGAATTAAAACAGGAATATTTTTAACATTGAAGCCTATGGGATTCGCCTGAATAAATCTATCAAATGAAGCCACCGAATGGCAGGACATTTAGGGAACTTTTCACTGCTGGTTTTGCGTTCTCTAAATAGATGAAGCATTGCTTCTCTATGGGGATTTCACTGCCCTCGAACAGGCACCGAACAGGCACCGTATGTGCAGGCAATTCACCAACATTTGCCGAACCGCCTGCTCTCTGGATAGCCGAGTGGCCAAGAAAGGTAACCGAACGCTGAATTTCAGAGTTCGGTTACCTTTCGGCAGCCATTCGGATCTCTTTGAATAACCCTGATGGTTTGTTGAGCCATACAAGAAATCAACTTAATGTCCCGCTTAAAAACGTGCAACGGGGAACCCTTTACACGTCACCAAAATCCATAAAAATAAGTACAAGGAAGAAATCTGACCAATCCGTGTTCTAGATTTAGGTAGCAAAACATCATCTTTTAGGCTCCCAGAAAATTGGGGAAAGTGCGTTGCATTGACGATTGAGTATAAAAGGTGCGTTGAAGATTGAGTATACTTGATCTTAGTAGTGAAGGGGCTAAAGAGATTCATGATGCAATGCGGTAGTAGATCAAATATGTTGGGGGGGGGAGGAATTAACGTAGCGAGAATATCCTTTCCGCGAGTACATCAATCGAACCAAACACGACAGAAGCTCCGCACTTGCCTGCTTTCTGCGCGATACGAAGGTTATATCCGTCAATCGTATCTTTGGACGCTTTCCACGAGATCTGCACGCTGTTTTGCGTCAGTGCCTGAAATCTAAGTCTCGTCGGTGGTGTCACTGAAAAGGCAGAAAGAGGAGTCAGGTCACAGAAACAAATAAAAGTCCGAAAGAAGAAAGAAGGAAAAAAAGAAAAGAAGTAACTTGACGAAATTTTAGGAAGAGATGTCAAGACCTCGAGAGCGAGCCCCCCCAAAAAAACAGCTGAAGTGGTTAATTATCTAACGCCACCCACAGTGTTTACTAGGAAACTACATTTAGTTCTGCTTTCCCGCATGTCATACCATTAAGGAACCTCCGGAGCGTAGGATAAGACAAGACAGGTCATGTTAGATATTAGAACATCGGCAGGCAACACAGACAACGCATGCTACGAGGGGATTCGGCCGAGATTTAACCAAAACGTTACCACCCACTGATATAGAAACACTTATTACAAACAAAGTGGGAAGGGAAGGCATCGCTATATTGTAAAAAAATCCTGTTTTTCTATGAAAAGTCTTTGTTTTAAAGCCTTCAATGCTCGTGTATTTATATTATGGCAGCATAGTTATACACTTTATACACTTTATTAAAAAATGTAAAAGTTGACTTTTTTGCACTTAATTAGATATATACTACCGGCAGCCTCTGCCCAATTAGTATTATTATTTTTGGCTATTTTCTCATCTTTTCTCCGTCGCCGCACGCTTCTCCTCCTCATCGGCTCAGGGACTACCTGAGAACCTGGAAGTCCCTGAAGCTTTCTAACGTAATTTGCGCTCTTACGCAACTTGCGTAGCATAGGAGCTGCAAATTGCGTAGCACTACGGGACTGGCGCACTTTACGTACGCAAGTTCCGTACCGCATGCGCAGAACATTGGATCTGAGCTGCGCTCATGCACAGGCCCGATCCATCGGCTGCCTCTCTGAGAACGCTCTCTACAGTGATTGGTCTCAGAGACGGTGACGTTGATACTTCACAAGTGACCTATCTGGTGACCAGCAGCCGGGACATTCAAAAATCCCGGTGACGTTGGGTGGGGTGGAGGAAACTCTTCCGCTTCCCCCAGTTTCTTCACCAGATCAGTGAAGCTGGGAGGGGGGGGGAGCACTACTAACATCCCGAGCACTTTATGAATGTAAACTGGTCAGGAATGAGTAGAGTGTCCCTTTAAATCGATACACAGTATTAGTCTAATGCAGGGATCTCAAAGTCTGCCCCCCCCCCAAAGATGTTTCTAAACTACAACTCCCATGAGTCTCTGGCCATCTATTGCATTCAGAGAATTCTGGAAATTGTAGGCATCAACATCTGGGAGGCCAGAGTTTGAGATCCCTGGTCTATTGTGTGACTAGGGTTGCCAGGTCCGCCATGTTTCCCTGGACACATATTACTATTTCATGCAGAAGGGAGCACGGGAAAAGTGCTGCGCTGCAACATGTATTATTCATATGCTGCAGGAAGGATATCGAGGCAGGTCACCTGGGATTCCTTTATAATTTCTTACCTGCGATGTATGGATTCTACATGGTACAGGGATGCATCTTTCATGCACAGTCCATCAGCATGAATACATTATATGTGTCCAGGAAAACATGGCCGTTCTGGCAACCCTATGCGTGATCCATGGGACGCGTGGGGGCTTTATCGCAACAAGGGTTAAATGAGACGAGCGGGTCGTCGGTTGTTAAGATAGCCACAGCTGATAGCATATTATTTTTGGGAATCAGGTGATAGCCGTCTGTACCAGGGATAATCAATCAGAGCCGCAATGAGCCTGTGGCAAAGTATTCTTGCAGCTTGCTAACGAACCTGCATAGTTTCCATTCTCCCTATGCAAGACAGCACAAAGACACCCGAGTGTCATAAGTTCAATGGAAATATATATATGAAGGAATATTTATTAAATACAGGGCGGGGGGGGGGATAGACGTACGTCCAAATTAACAAGAAACTGATATATTTATATATATATATGAGGTTTAAAAGTTTCCTTCTAAAAATGCTTTTTTTCCACTTATTTTATAAAGTTTAATTATTATTTTTTTGTCATGTTAGCTTTATTTCGTCTAGTAAAAAAAAAAGAAAAAAATCAACATTATTAGGAAAAATGTACTCGTCATAAATAACAAAACCATCACCAACAGATAAACAACAACAACAAACCCAATAACCCATCACATATACAACCATTAACTCGTCCGAACGAGCAAGGACACATGGCCAAGACAGATCCATCGATAATGATATTTTTCACAGACTGAAAGAGATGTGCCAAAGGGTTTAACATAACTATTACATTGTGTCAAATTGTTTCCTTTCATAGAATTATTTTGTGGAAGATAATTTACATTATGAACATTTTAAATATTTTTGGTCAATTAATAATAGTTTCTATTATTGTCTTTTTTTTTATAGAAACTTTTTTTACTTATATTAAAAAAAATGTTGTTTTTTTTAAATTATTTTATAAATTTTCACACTTTTTTATATGTCTTTTACATTTTTACACAATTTTTTTATTTATTTTCTACAATTCTTACATTGCATTTTTTCCGTTTTATTCATTTATTTTGCAGTCGTGTCTAAACCGTTTGGCACAAAACAAAATTACGCACGACTAAAACATAAATCTAAACACAAAATACAAGAAGAGAAGAAAAAAAAAAAAAGCTTTGGATTACTCCGTTTCGCCACCAACCTGTGTAGAGCGTCTTTATGTCTGTGGGCACTTAAAGTCTGTTGGACAAATGCTAGTTTCTTACAACGAAAATAATAAAACAAACACAAATGTTAAATTTAACATACAATTTAAAAAAATAAAACTGAACGTGAGGGATCCAAAACTAAAATAAATAAAAATATAAAACACAGATGAGGATGTGGTTAATATTAATATACAAGTGACACATTGAGTGCGATACGGCACATGTTTCGCAAGGCGCTGTCACTCTGCGCGGTGGAAATAAACGGATTAGATTACAATGTGTCGATTCTTTTTGCATTCTATATACATTTCCATTCGATCGCTTTCAGGTGAAAGCATTTTCCCGCATGTCCCAGCCTGAGCAGTAGGTGTCCAGATGGCCTTCAGGTTACCTTGTGGAGAAAAATTAATAAAAGAGAAAATGTAGAAATATTGAAGCGATAAGAAACGAAGGGAATTAAGCATATTTGGTTAAAATCCAATGTGACATGTGCACATGAAAAGAGAATGATAAATTACGGTGTCAGAAGAAAGGGACCGAAGTGGAGATTCCTGTCGTGTCTGTTCGCTGCTCTGTAGAAATGGAGGCAAAAGGTGCGTAAAACAGAAAAGGTGGAAATAAAAAAAAATATTGCATTTAACCCCTTCACTACCAAGTGATTTTCCAAAAAAACATTGCCAGGAACCAGTGTTTTTTTCCCCAAAAATCATTTTTAATGAATTATACAGTAAGAAATATTTGTTGATATTCCCAGTGTATTTCTTACTGTAATAACCTATTTGGCAGGCAGATGGCTCCATCTAGTGGCCAAATGGAGTTATGCTAGTTTCAGCTTCAGCTCGTGGTTCCCTGCATCGACTGCTGAAAGCCCGATATGTCAGGACATTCTTCAGCCGATTTTACACACTTTTAGCATCTGAGCTGAAACTTTGGGGGCAACTTCTGCAGCCCGAAAGCAAACGAATTTCATTTGCTTTTGTCCTTCAGAGTTGCAGATCGAGATAACTCGATATTGGGACCTGATGGTGCCTTTGAAGTCCCGAGTTATCTCGATCTCGGCAGTGAAGGGGTTAATTGACATTTATACTTTTGGGTGTAAATCTTATCAACAGAGAAGTTCAAAGTCCATGCGCTGCTTTACCTGCACCCAGTGTCTCTAGACCAGAAGTGAGCAATCTATGCTCGTCAGATGTTTTGGAACTACATTTCTCCTGATTCTAAATCCAATGAGTGGCCAAGGATCATGGGAGATGTAGTTTCAGAAGAAGTAACCCCTGCTCTGCTGTAATAACCTTTTTTCGGTAGACACATTTCGCCATCTGCTGGCCAAAAGGAGTTACTGCAGTTCTGAGCTCTGTGCAGGATCAGCTGGGGAGATGTCAGACACATTCCCTAGCTGGATTAAAAAAGTGTCAGCTTCTCAGGCATCATGCCCACAGGGCTAAAACTTTGGGGGCTCTTTCTGGAGCCCAAATGCAAACAAAATTCATTTGCAATGAACACATTTCATTTGCAATGATACAACACAGCCCCAGATCGTGGTAAGATGATTTTGGCCTGCTGTGTCTGAAGCTGCTGCTGGTCGTGTACACACGTTCACGGTAAAATGGTTACACCACTTCCTCTTGTTACTGTGTTATTCGGTTTTCAGTACACGTGTCAAGGTGTCTCAGACGGTGAGTCACCCAAAATTCAGACGAATCTTAATTCATCTGAAAAAGAATGCAGATGTCTGATTTATGTAGTACATTTCCATACATACATCCGGGGGTTATTAAGAGAGCACCGAACTTTCAGTGCTCTCTTGTTCGGCGCACTTCGGTCCGCTTCAGCGATTTCAATTCATCGACTGTGCCGTGAATTCAGTATTCAGTGAATTCAGGGTCCCCGGAGTGCGCCAAAGAGGATCCGCCAATCAGCCCCCTGCACACTGCCGATCAGCTACCAAATGGGATCCGCCGAACGGATAAAAAAAAAACAAAAAAAATCATAACTCTGCTATTTAAAAAAAGGTGGCTAAAATGATAAAAATGCATGAAAGTAATGGAAAAAGGTCAAATAAAAAATAATAAAACGGTCTGTTACAGAATAAAAGAACACCATTTAAAAAATGTAAAGCCAAAATTTCACTAAAAAAGTCCAGAAAAAAGCCTACAAAAAATTCTAAAAAATAAATTATTCTTTTTATTGGCATCAAAAAGTCTTAACAGTTTAATAAAAAGATAATAAAACAGCAAATATTTTTTTACATTGAATCCTATGGGACTCTCCTGTTTAAACCTGACAAACTGAATCAATGAATATCTGGGCATTTCACTGACATTTTTGTGCAGTTCGGCTTTTTCTGAATAGATTAAATATTTATTTGTTTGCAAAGTATTTTAGCAGAAAGGATACATTGAGATTTCTCTCATTTTCAAGAATTAGGGATGTGCGTTTCGGGTTTCGGATTCGGATTCGGACGATTTTCCGAACCGGATCGGACCCGAAAACTGACAGATCCGAAAAGTTTTCCGGGCCGAAACGAAACATTTTCGGAGTTTTCGAATGGACTTGAAATTTTATTTATTTATTTATTTTTGCTCTATTCATGATTTCGGTTCCATTCGTGATTTCGGCTCCATTTCGGTAATTCTGGACATCGTATATTTAACTATTATCGGTTATATCGCTGATTCTGTAAATTTTGTATTTGTAAATGCGTATCACTTGTTTCTTGTTTCCAATGATCCGATAATTCTGACGATACGATAATTCTGTCGTAATCGGGTTGGATCCGATTCTTCCGCGGGTCGCGCATGCGCCCTCGCGGATGTCGTAACTTTATTGAGCCAGTTTTGACAATTTTTTGACAGGCCAAAAAAATTGAAATTATTTATAATTTAACATGGCTGAAAGACGAGACAGAGAGTCCCATTTGGACACCTCCTCGTCCTCATCTGCTTCCATCCCAGAGACACCACCCAGGAAGAAGCGGGCCAGCAACATGGCATTTGAGGAGATGTTGGAGCTGGTCTGCATCTTTGACAAAAAAGATTACGACTGCCGTAAGGGCCCTTATGGCAGAAAGAATAACGCGCGCAAGGACCGTATCCTTGACAAGCTCCAAACCACCATCCTGGAGTTGTTTGGGAAAGACAGGATGAAGGACCAGCTCCGAAAACGCTGGTCCGATCTGAAGGTACGCGAGCAGGAGCAGCTGAGGCACATCTGTCGCGTCATAGTCAAACGTAAGTGCCATGTTATATTGTAAACTGTTGGCGCTATATAAATCCTGTATAATAATAATAATGTGCTTGCATGTGCTAATGTGCACAGAAATACGTTGATTTATCTAGTCCTTTTTTCATGCAATGTGATTGTGTATAGCTTTTAGACATGTGCATTCGTTTTAGTACTAAAACGATTTAGTCCGAATTTTGGGATAATTTTTGAGCGGGTGGTGGATACATGGAACAGTCTTCCAGTAGAAGTGGTAGAGGCCAAAACAGTAATTGAATTTAAGCAAGCATGGGATAGGCATAAGGCTATCCTAAACAAAAGATAAATCCAGGTCAAGTATCCATGTAATTGGGCAGACTAGATGGGCCGAAAGGTTCTTATCTGCCGATATTTTTCTATGTTTCTATGTTTCTATAATGTAACAAGCTGCCGTTCTCCGTGCTCACAGCCACTGGATTTAAACGGCTGGAAAAAAAAGGATCCTCTCTGTATAATGTTTAGAACATCCTCCTGCATTAATTAATACCCCTCTCTGTATAATGTATACAACATCCACCTGCATTAATTAATAACCCTTTCTGTATAATATATAGAACATCCTCCTGAATTAATTAATGTCCCTCTCTGTATAGAACATCCTCCTCAATTTATACCTTTCTCTGTATAATGTATAGAACATCCTCCTGCATTAATTAATGTCCCTCTCTGTATAGAACATCCTACTGCATTGGCATGTGGAGAGTGCAGAACTTCGGATGTTGCGATTATCTCAGTACAATGTATCAGGCTCAGCTGTTACAGTAACTGACTAACAGCGCTCAGAGTTTCAGTAAAACAAGGAAATATTGTTCTAACCTCTTATATATAAAAATATTATTTACTAGTTTTACTGAAACGGCACACTGTGATGAGCAGCAGTCAGTTAATGTAACAGCTTTGCCTGACACGGGGCAGTATTACAATGTTGGTGCTAACTTAACCAGAGCTGTTGTAAACTGAAAACCTCCATAGGCTACAATGGCTCTGGTAAGTTTACAACAGCTCTGGTTAAATTAGAACCAACTATGTAATATGGCCCACATTGTGCTGAGAGTGAGAGATACTGTAACAAGCAGCGATCTCAGCCCTCTGAGGAGCCACTACAATAGTAATTGTATCCACTGGTTTTCGGATAAATGAAATTAGTTTTCATACTAAAGAACTGAAAACGAATTTCTTTAGGAACTAAATAAATTGCATTTTAGGACTAATCCATTAGTTCCAAACGAAATTTTGTGCTGTGCACATGTCTAATAGCTTTGCGTTTTCACAACTCGTCATACATGCATTTTTGCCATAGCTCTTCTTTTTTGTGATTTTACGTATTCGTGAAAATTGTGATATTTGATGTATGTAGATGAAATTACAATGCTGGATTTCTTTTGGCACTGTGTGTACTGTAGTGTGCTGGGGGGGGGAGGTTGTTGTGATTGAGTGATGCATACGAGATGACCCACAGCTTGCCCAATATTGGCTCCCACCTGCGCATCAACAAAAATCTCTGCGTCTCTGCTAAGTGGTAGGATGGGACATGAAGTTCTTCTGAAAGTGCATCCAAACAGAGCCGCGTTCAATACGTCCTCAGCAGCTGCTGAATTGTTGCAGCGCAGCAATTCAGTTTGCTGCAGCAGTGTCATTGAACGCTTTAGATGCAAATTTCAAAACAAAATGGCGGATTTCTGTTGTTTCTGCAATATCCGCAGTTTTATTCGCAGAAACTGAAAGTGAAACTGAGGCTGAGGCATCTATAAAATAACTAAAAGCAGTCAGCACAATGCGTTTTGTATGCACACAACACAAATAATAGTTTTTATTGAATAAACGTAATGTTTACTTCTGAAAAAAATATATAATTGAACGGTAATATATGTCTATGTGCAGGGGAAATAAATAAATATATTGTGACTTTAGAACTATGAGATGGGAGTAGTGGTGGGTCAAGCTGGTAGTGCTAGTAGGTAGTGGAGGGGTGTCGCAATACTTTCGGCAATATATTGTATAGATATACCATTTTTTCCAGTCTGCATTATTTACGTGTTATTTTTTGGATTTGGCAGAAGACAGGAAGGCAAAGGCAGCATCTGCCCCGGCGGGCACCAGTGCCCCAGTGGAGGAGGGGGAGCCACGGGCGACCACCAGCGCTGGTATATACTGTTTTATTTTGCAACGACTTTTGGCGAAAAACAGAAACATTTTTTGTTTACTGTATTTTCATTTAATTTTTTATATATAGCACAAGAGGAGCAGGAGGAGGAAGAGGAGGAGCAGGGTGATGGAGAGAGGGAGCCGGAGCCGCAGCAGGAGGCCGCGAGTCCAGTTTTTTTTTTACTGTTGTATTTTGCATCGACTTTTGTTCAAAAATAAATCAGTTTTGTAGTTTACTGTATTTTTTATTTCTTTAATTTCTTAGATATAGCACCGGAAGAGATGATGATGGTGGTGGTGGAGGAGGAGGAGTCGGAGCCTCAGGAGGCCGCCAGCACTGATATATACTACTGTTATATTTTTTCAAGACTTTCAGTCAAAAATAGAAACCTGCTTTACTTACTGTATTTTCCTTCTTTCATTTATTGGATATAGAAGGAGAAGCCAGACCGGACACTGACAGGTCCAGCGTCAGGATGGCGATCGGCGAGCTACGCCTGGCTGGCGCCAACTTGGAAGCCATCCAGGAGTTGCTCCAGGAATTCAGGCAGCATATTAACAACGCCGTTGAAATCCTGGAGCAGCAGTAGAGAGAGACCAGCCTCCTCCTCCCCTATGTTTGTGCCCCTGTTGGGCAGTTTGCCAATGCCATGTGGCATGTTGTAAATAAATTTTATATTTTTTCTATATTTTCCTGTTTGTGTGCGTTGCTTTTCCTTACTTAATAAGTTAATATGTATTGCTTGGTTTCCACACTGTTAAAATTATATGTACATAAATTTATTGACATTTCTATGGAACCTTTGTCATAAATTTGTCAACATATTTGTGGCCATGAATGTGACTGTGCACATTCTACACTTCCTGCCTGGCCAAAAAATGTCACACACTAACACAACCTTGTTGTACTGCCTTGAGATTTGATTACCGATGTGGCATGGTTTTGTTAAGCTTAGGCGATGTCACAACAACACGGATTTTTGTCCACAGTCACATTCATTGTATAACCAAGAATTTATCAAAAAATATTGATGGCAGCACTGCGTGAAGTCTTCTCCGACACAACCCAAAGATCCTTAGTGCGGCTCAGGTCTAGTTTATTTGTCCCTGTTTGCAGCTTCACGCAACACCTCCTCCCAGCTATGAGCTCTCTCTCCCACCGCTGCCGCTAAGACGCTGCCCGCCAACATGGTCACGTCTTTGCAGGAAGACAACAGCGTGGGGGAATGGCAGCTGCCGACAGTCCCAAGACCTCGTCACAATGACGTCAGTTCTGGAGTTAACCCCTAACTGCGACCAATGGTGGAGATAGGGGCTTCCAATGAACCCCCTATCTCCCGATCCGCGGAAGCTATCGGTTAATGTTTGGTATCTTTGGATCGACCAGAGCATGGCCTTTCCAACAATACCAAACATGACAATGTTAAAAATTATAAAAAATTTAAATATAATAAAATATAAAAAAAAATAAACAGGTTTTTTGTTTTGTTTTGTTAATGCAGCAATATTGTTGCCATTTCAATTATAATGTGAACACATCTCTGGAACGCTCTCCCTCGTGCTGTCAGACTTTCCCCTAACTTCTCTTCCTTCAAACGCTCCCTGAAAACATTGCTATTTAGGGAAGCCTACCACCCAACTCACTGACGCAACCATCAATCACTCTCACCTTACAGTCCTCTCCTCCTGTTTCCAACCCCAACCCTCCTAGATTGTGAGTTCCTACGGGAATAGGGCCCTCATCTCCTCCTGTACTGTTTGTCAAATGTTGTTCAATGTATTGTAACCCTGTCTGTACTGTGCTTATTGTACAGCGCTGCGGAATATGCTGGCGCTTTATAAATTAATAATAATAATAATAATAATAATGATGCTGCACTAAGGATTTTTGTATGGGGTGCGTTTGTTAAAAATAGTGTAATTTTCACCCAAAAAAATATAACAAGTCCCCATTTAAATTTTTTTTAACAAACGCAACTCATAAAATATAACCACAAACACTCGCATGTTAAAATGTGAAAAAAAACACTTTACACCTTGTAAAACAAACATTGAAAATTCTAATTTTATTGCATTTTTTGTTATAATATACAGACAGGATACATATGATAATGATTAGGGATGAGCTGTTCGGGTTCGGACGGTTCGGAGTCTGACCCGAACTTTGGCAGTTCGAAAGTTTGTGAATTTCGAACTTTTTGGGCGTGTTCGTTTCGGGTTCGAAAAAAAAGAGAAATTTTTAAAAAAGTATTGAAAATGCTTAAAAAAATACTAAAAAATCTAGAAATAAAGAGACTCTTTACTGCAGAATATTATAAGTAATGGTATATTAGATATTGAATTAAAAACTAATGTGTACGTGGAAAGATTATCAACTCTAAATGACTTCTGTTCACAAACGGGCATAACACCAGGTGTTTTTAGTCTGGTAATCAATTTGATACATTGTACAATATACTGAGGGTGGGGTGGTGTCTGCTTCTGATTGAGATTTGAGAATTAATTTCCCTAAAACATCCTAATATGCTGCATTTAACTGGTGTTTAAAAAAATCTAAAGCAATGTTATTTTTCACCTCGGGATTAAACATTCACAGGGTTATTCAGAGAGCGGTGAAAAGCAGGAGAATAACTGAAGAAGTGAAAATTCTAGGTCAAAATAGCCAAACCAGAAAAATTCTCCCATTTATCTCACTTTCCAAATCGGCTATTTGGTCTAGATTGTTCTCTTCTCTTGCCAGTTCTCCTGGCTTTCACCTTTCTCTCAGGGTTGTTCAGAGAAAGGTTAAAACCAGGAGAATGGCAGGAAAAGAGAACAATCTGGACCAAATAGCCGATTTGGAAAGTGAGATAAGGCTAGGGTCAGACTAACGCATTTTTCGCAGCGACCGTCAAAAAGTGCGTCCGAACGCATTGCCGTATTTTTTCACGGATTGCGCGAAAACGGTCATACGATGCGCATTTTTGTGCGTGATTTTTTACTGATCCAAACCAGGAAACTTTGGGTGTCTGGACGTTATGTTGGCCGGACATGAGCAGGGTCTGACGTCTCCAAATCACGCACACACGCCGCTAGTGGACGCAGCACACTCTGTACGTCCGTACTAGCGGTTCTGCGTTCTCGAAAAAATGCGTTAATTTTCCACTTGCGTTGCGCAGCTGGACTTTTGTGCGACCGTACTTCGTATATTGGCCGTCATTGCCCGTCATTTGCTGCTAGTGTGGTCGTGATTAAGTGCGCCTAAACGCACGTTAAAAATTCGCTAGTCTGACTCTAGCCTAAATGGGAGAATTTTTCTGGTTTTGCTATTTTGACCTAGAATTTTCCATTCTCCAGTCATTCTCCTGCTCTTCACCGCTCTCTGAATAACCCTGACAGGGTTATTCAGAGAAAGGTGAAACTCAGGAGAATGACTGGAGAATGGAAAAGTCTAGGTCAAAATAGCCAAACCAGAAAAATTCTCCCATTTATCTCACTTTCCAAATCGGCTTTTTGGTCTAGAAGTTTCCATTCTCCTACTTTTCACCGCCAAAATATCAGTAAACTTTTTCTGCGTCTCCGAAAATGTCTCCTCTTTTCATACAGACTGCCGCCCCAAGCAGTTGTTTATGGATAGATTAAAGGAAAAGCATTTACCATCATTTGAAATGTCATTTTTTGTTTTTTACATATTTCTATACATCCTAGAAATCCGCCACTTCACGGGCAGGTTATGGGGACCTCCTAGGCACGATATTTGAAGGAATTTTTCATTTTTATTTTTAACCCTTATTTCATGGAAAACTCACTGTCCCTTTAAAAACGTTTTTTTTTTAAACTTTTTGTCCTTGTTTCCTGTCCCCCAGGGCACTACCCGGACTCCTATACACCTTTTATGTCAAATATGTAGCATATCTGCCCTCTTGGAGGGCACTCCAAAAAACCGAATTTTCAGCCCCATTGACTTGCATGGGGGTTCGGGTTCGGTCCCGAACAAATGGGAAGTTTGGGTTCGGGCTCGAACCGAACTCGGGGAGTGTTCGGCTCATCCCTAATAATGATATATTATGAATCATCTGCCGAGTCTGCCGGAAAGAACGATATATAACATGTCTGGGTCATATTATAAAATAAGGCTTCAAAACGCGTTTAAACAAGAGGAGCGAAATTGTTAAAAATTAGCTCAGCAGCAGACCGCACACAGGCATGAAGGGAAGCTGTGAAATGTCTCAGCAGCGAAAGGGTTAATTTTTTTTGTCTGTTTTAAATCATTTTATTTGTTGTTTTTTTTTTCGTTTCAGATCATTTTGATCAACTATTTTTCCGTTTTAAAACCTTTTGTTCTGGTTTTTATTTTTAAAGTCAGACTATTCGGGTCAGTTTAGCGTTTTTTAAATCGTTTTGTTCATTTTTTTTGTTCCTTGGCTTTCATACCATTTTAATATGATTAAATAAAGTTGTGAAATGTATATTCATAAGAAAAAAAGGATCTTTATTTAATAAAAAAAAAACACGATAGAATCGCCAGAATTATCGTATCGACAGAATGAATTATCGGATCCGAAAAACAAACCAAAAATTTATTAAAAAAAATATATAAAGTATAAAAAAAGTAAACCATTGTAGTTTACGTCAAAATGAATAGAGTTAGACACTTTGAAACAAGGAGAACAGACGTTCCGAAAAAAACAAAAATTTCCGAAATCACGAAAAGTCAATACAAAAAACGAGCAAAGTGACCCGAAAACACGAAAAATGGTCGATGTTCCAAAAAAAAATGTACACGAAAAATGAGCCGAACCGAACCGAAACAGAAATCGGTCGAAACGAGCCGAATCAAAAATTTTAAACACCCGAACAAATCGAACCGAATCGAACCGAAAAAGAAATCGGTGCACAAACCTATCAAGAATGTCCTGGGGTTCAAAAACATTGAATTGTTACAGTCGTTACGGAAATACAAAGTAATAAATGCAAGATATTAAGGACAGAACACAAATATACAGATTAACCAGAAAATAAATATGTAGGAAATATAGTCACTATGTTACAAGTTTACAGGTGCATTCTGTATATAGTCACTGTGTTACATGTTTACAGGTGCATTCTGTATATAGTCACTATGTTACATATTTACAGGTGCATTCTGTATATAGTCACTGTGTTACGTGTTTACAGGTGCATTCTGTATATAGTTACTGTGTTACATGTTTACAGGTGCATTCTGTATATAGTCACTATGTTACATGTTTACAGGTGCATTCTATATATAGTCACTATGTTACAAGTTTACAGGTGCATTCTGTATATAGTCACTGTGTTACGTGTTTACAGGTGCATTCTGTATATAGTTACTGTGTTACATGTTTACAGGTGCATTCTGTATATAGTCACTATGTTACATGTTTACAGGTGCATTCTATATATAGTCACTATGTTACACGTTTACAGGTGCATTCTGAATATAGTCACTGTGTTACATGTTTACAGGTGCATTCTGTATATAGTCACTATGTTACATGTTTACAGGCACATTCTGGAAAGGTGGCACAGGCTGGAAAGGTGAAGGGTGCGATTAGAAATCAACGACGGCCAGTTTAGCGCTTTTAACATGTCACAATGGTGGGTCATGTAGTTACATTGTAGCACAACGCGGCAGAAGGAGTTATACAATGTAGTAAGTTTCTGAAGGTGTGTTTGCGGGGCGGCTGCATACACTACATCTCTGTATTCAATAGCCGGCATAAGCATTTGTTGTACAATCTGCTTTCTTACCGCGGGGCTCAGGCAGGATTTGTTTCTGTACACCTAGTTTGGGGTAAATTTTAGATGAGTTTTTCGATGTGGGGGCCAAAGGATAGATTTGGGTCTAACCACATACCTAGATATTTGAGAGAAGTGACTGTAGTCAGCGTGCCATTTGATTTTGTCCTGACACGTAGATGGGGAGTTTGCAATTTATGTAGTTTAGGTGCATTTCCATCGTAACAGTTTTGTCCGTATTTAAAAAAAGTTTGTTATCTTTGATCCACTTTTCTCCCTCTGTGAATTGTTCTTGCAGCACAGCAGCTGCGGGAGACTGGGTTTGCTGGTTTAGATTACGGTGGCATCTGCGTACTTGTGTACATTTGAGGTGGCGAAATGAAATCGCCGAAACGCACTGAAATGTGCTGAACTACAAAGCACCAAAATTTTGCAGAAATTATGCTGCTTTCTGAATAACCCCTAACATCCTGAGAACCGCTTTAAACGCCAGCAGAGTTTCCGGGGACTGCGCCCCGACGCTCGCCCCTTACTGTAGACCTGTTTATTTAGGCAGATGTTTTCCTCTAGGCTTTCATCCTCTTATTTACCCCGTAACCCGGTGTGTGGCAATATATCACAGGCTTTCCCAAAATTAAACAGACTGCCCCCCCCCCGCGTGCTGGCAGCTTGCCAGTCAGGATGTTTGTAAAGCCTTGTGAATGGCATATTTGACTTGTTACACTTCTCTCTGATGGCAACGGTTTGAGGTTTCATTGACAAAGATGGGAAATCCTGCGCTAATCTCTGCTCTCAATGCAATAGACCAAGGATCCTGCATATCTGATCTGTTGCCTCGTGAGAGACATTTTTTCTTTTTATGCCGATGCCACAGTAACTTCAGTGATGCCATTGTCTTCATGTGTATCAATAAAAAGCCTGGTGGTTATTGTGTCGGCACGCACGATACGGCCGCTTCGAGCAGTGTCCCAAAGGGAACGGGGTCGAGAGAATCCCCCGTCATCGTCCTAAGAGTTTGTAAACTCTTTGGAATTCCTGGATTTTTGGGATTTTTTACTCGTAAAACGTTGTCTGATCTTGATCGTTTTGTCAGCGACAAAGACAACCGGCCCAAACTAGTAACGCACAATCAGGTGTACGTTTCAAATATTTACTGAATCATTCA
This sequence comes from Leptobrachium leishanense, assembly GCA_009667805.1. Lineage (NCBI taxonomy): Eukaryota > Metazoa > Chordata > Amphibia > Anura > Megophryidae > Leptobrachium > Leptobrachium leishanense. The sequence continues at coordinate 28,677,648 of CM019067.1, read as the reverse complement.
CAGCAGAGGCTGAAGAAAGTTTGTGAACCTCTGCATTCACAACCTCAGTTTATTGGCTGTCAAACTCTGGCCCTCCTGAACTACAACTCCCATGATTCTCTGGTCACCTATGGTACTCAAAGAATTCTTGGAATTGTAGACTGTCAACATCCGGGGGGGGGGATGGGATCCATATTTTAGACAGTCATTTCAAATAAGGTGTTGAGACTGGAATTTGGTGTTTCCGTGCAACCAGCCATTGGTCAGTGGCATCATACCTCGATCTCGACAACTCTCACAAGACTTATTATAGAGATGCACCTCGATGTGTCACTATGCGTCCAATGTGTGTGATGAAAGCTGTGCTATTGAGTATACAATTTATATATTTCTTACCGCTGACACACACACAGCAACTCATCCACGCCCTTGTTATTTCCTGACTTGACTACTGAAATAATCTTCTTGCTGGCCTTCCTCTCTCCCGCCTCGCCCCCCCTACAATCTATCCTAAATCCTGCCAGGCTCATCCACCTCACCCGCCGCTCTGTCTCTGCCGCTTCTCTCTGCGAGTCCCTTCACTGGCTCCCCATCCACTGCAGAATTAAATTCAAAATCCTTACCCTGACCTACAAAGCTCTCACTAACTCAGCTCCCACTACCTGTCCTCACTAAATCACCAAATACACCCCAACCCGCTCCCTAAGATCAAACAGTGACCTGCGCCTCTCCCTGCATTACCTCTTCCCATGATAGACTGCAGGATTTCTCCTGCGCAGCCCCCATTCTCTGGAACGCGCTCCCTCGTACTGTCAGACTTTCCCCTAGTTCCCCCTCCTTCAAACGCGTCCTTAAAACAATCCTTTTTAGGGAAGCCTACCACCCGACTCCCTGATACACCCCACTGCCCCAACCTGTCCTCTCTCACCTTGCAGTCCATCACTCTCACCTTGCAGCCCATCACTCTCACCTTGCAGCCCATCACTCCCACCTTGCAGCCCATCCCTCTCACCTTGCAGCCCATCCCTCTCACCTTGCAGCCCATCACTAACACCTTGCAGTCCATCACTCTCACCTTGCAGTCCATCACCCTCACCTTGCAGTCTATCACTCCCACCTTGCAGTCCATCACTCTCACCTTGCAGCCCATCACTTTCACCTTGCAGCCCATCACTTTCACCTTGCAGTCCATCACCCTCACCTTGCAGTCCATCACTCCCACCTTGCAGTCCATCACTCCCACCTTGCAGTCCATCACTCCCACCTTGCAGTCCATCACTCCCACCTTGCAGTCCATCACTCTTACCTTGCAGCCCATCACTCTCACTCTACTCACTCTGTCTATATTGTGCCCATTGTACAGCGCTGCGGAATATGTTGACGCTATATAAATAAAGAATAATAATAACAATGTGTGATCTGGGCTGTATTTGAATATCTGTATGTATGTGTCTGATAGACAGATAGAAATAGATGATAAATAGAGATAGATAGATATGAATAGATGGATAGATAGATACTGTAGATAGATAGATAGATATGAATAGATGTATGTATGATAGAGAAATATAAAAATAAATAGATATAGATAGATATGAATAGATGTATGTATGATAGATATGAATAGATGCTAAATAGAAATATAAAGATAATTAGATATGGATGGATAGATAGATGTATGATAGATGACAAACAGAAAGAGAATCCAGCATAGGAATAGTTAAATATCAGTATGGTGACTTCCATGGACTCTATAAATATCTCCTGCTACAATAAGCCTCATTATTTCTTGGCAAATTAACACAATCACTTCACCCGCCTATATTAATTCTGATAACTTTTCAAGTTTTAACAAGGCAATAAATTGGATTTTATATTCTTTCCCTCCTCAGTCGCCTTCCTTCAAAAAGAGGTCTAGAACGTGTGTGAACCTGCCCCGTGTCAATCTCTCAGTGCCTTGATGTGTGGCTTTGCTCCATGTGGCAGGATCTCTCATCTCCGGTTCTGGTAAATAAACGTGCTTCACAACCCGAGTACAATAAACCCCTCAAGACTAAACGGTGGGATATTGCTTTGATTTGAATAGTCACAGGTAATGCCTGGAGGTCCTACAACTTCGGGCCATCTTGGCAAAGACGCAAGCCCAAACATAAATAAATCCTAATTAATCCATTGATGATGTTTCATTAAACACGGTCTATTCTGGGACCACCCCTGATTTGCATGTCATGTGGCGCATACTAGTTAACTCCTTGACTACCAAAAGAACATTGTCTGAAACCTGTGTTTTTTTGTAAAATAATTTTTTATTTATTTTATACATTAATAAGTACTTATTACAATAAATAACCTATTTGGCCAATAGATGGCGCCATCTACTGTCAAATCGTGTAACAGAGGTTTGAGCAGCAGGTCTATTTTTCCCCCCTGCATCGGCTGCTGAAAGGCCGATACTTCAGAGCATTCATCAGCTGATTTTACAGTTTAACTCTATGGGCATTATGCTCACAGGGCTAAAACTTCGAGGGCACCTTCTGCACCCCAAAAGAAAACAAAATTTGTTTGTAGAAAACTAATTTCATGTGTTTTTGGGCTGCAGATCAGCGGATTGAGATATCTCGATGTCGGGGCACCAGATGGTGACTTTGAAGCCCTAGATATCCCAATCTCGGTAGTGAAGGGGTTAAATGCTATATGTCGTGCAATACATCTATACATTCAGTTTATAATATTAAGGGTTATAATATTTAATATGTGGGTAAAAGCTTCTTGATCCAAGGAGAAATCTGACGCCACCTGGGGTCAAGAAGGAATTTTTCCCCAGTATGTTGCATATTGGTGAGCGCTTCAGACTGGGTTTTTTCCTTCTTTTGGATCAACAGCATTAGGTGATGTGTGAAAGGCTGAACGCGGTGGACACACTTCTATTTTTAGCCTGTGTAACTATATCACTTTTGTAGCATTTTTGTAAATGTTTTGTATGTATGTTGTCATTGTTTCTCTATGAGATGCATTTCATTGGACAATGATCGCCAGGAATGTTGGGTGACATTCCAGAGACTCAGGGCTCTATCACCCAGTGTGAGCTAACCCTAGCGTTGGCATGTTTTTGTGTTACCGCCAAGTAAATTCAGTCTAGCGCCGGACCAACAGATCGTTTGCCTCTCGCTACAAACGGTGAAAACCACTTAGCGCATAGTGACATAGTTCTAACCTGGTGTTTAAGAGGTTTTCTGGGAAGCTACCACCCTACCCAACTAGGATGATTGCCCCAGCAGTTCCCTCATCCTATAACCTCCGATCCAGGACCAGCACCTTACTTGCAAAACCACAATACATAAAGAAAATGGCTCGATCCTCATTTTCCTACAGAGCACTACAATTATGGAATAACCTCCCAGACGCCATCAAATCTTCCCCCAGTCTAAAGTCCCTTAAGAGCTCCCTATTAGCATACCTCAATACGGAATGCACCTGTAAACATGTAACATAGTGACTATATACAGAATGCACCTGTAAACATGTAACATAGTGACTATATACAGAATGCACCTGTAAACATGTAACATAGTGATTATATACAGAATGCACCTGTAAACATGTAACATAGTGACTATATACAGAATGCACCTGTAAACATGTAACATAGTGACTATATACAGAATGCACCTGTAAACATGTAACATAGCGACTATATACAGAATGCACCTGAAAACAAGGGATGAGCTGTTCGGTTCGATCAGTTCGGAGTTCGATTCGAACTTTGGCCGTTTTCAAGTTCGTGAACTTCAAACTTTTTGGAGTGTTCGGTTTTTTGAAAAAAGTATAAAATTTTTTAAAATTACTGAAAAATCTAGAAGTAAAGAGACTCTTTACTGCAGAATATTATAAGCAACGGTTTATTAGATATTGAATTAAAAACTGATGTCTACGTACAAAGATTCTCACCTCTAAATGACCTGTGTTATCAAAAGGTGTAAACAACAGGTGTTAATTCGTGTTTGGAAATAACATGTGCTTTTAATTAGTCTGGTCTAATGAATTTGATACATTGTATGTAGACTGAGGGTGTGGTGTCTCCTGAACATGTATCAAACAACACCTGTGCTTCTGAGAAGTGTTAATTTCTTTACTAAATCTTCCCCTGATATGCTGTTTAACCCCTTAACCCTGAATTTCACTGCTGAGCGCTGAGCTCATTTTTACCGCTTTCGCTAATCATGTTTAAACGCGATTTGAAGCCACATGTTATTAAATGACCCAGACATATTAAATATCGTTCTTTCCGGCAGACTCCGCAGATTCATAATATCATTTTTATATGTATACGTCATGTCCTGCCTGTATATTATGACAAAAAATGCAATAAAAATTGAATTTTTAATCATCTGCAGTGTGTAAAGTGTTTTTTTTTTCACATTTTAGCACATGAGTGTTTGCGGTTATGTTTTCTATGGGGTGCGCTTGTACAAAAATTAGAAATGGGGACTTGTTACATTTTGTGGGGGGAATTACGTGATTTATAGCAAACGCACCGCATAGAAAAAAATCATTAGTGCAGCATCATTGTTCACATTATAATTGAAATGTGAACAATATTGCTGCATTAATAAAAATAACACACAAAAAAGAGTTTTTTTTTACTTTATACCTGGTCATGTAGGGTATCATTCGAAAGGCCATGCTCAGGCCTTTCGATTGACACCCGCCATGACCCCCTAGCTGCCTGGAGATATCGGGGTTGAAATGAACCCCCTATCTCCACCAGGGGATTCCGGGCAGCTAGGGGTTGCCCGGCTATCTGATGTCATCACGCTATGCGTGAGGACGTCAGGCAGTGAGGGGGGACCTGGGGGTGGAGCCGCCATCCAAGATGGCGGCCCCCACCGGACCTAGGCCGCACTTCAGCGCCGCAAGGCATCTCTATACACATCCCCATCAGCATCTCTATACACAGCCTCACAGCATCTCTATACACAGCATCTCTATACACAACCCCATCAGCATCTCTAAACACAGCCTCACAGCATCTCTATACACAACCTCACAGCATCTCTATACACAGCCTCACAGCATCTCTAAACACAGCCTCACAGCATCTCTATACACAACCCCATCAGCATCTCTATACACAACCTCACCGCTTCTCTATACACAACCCCATCAGCATCTCTATACACAGCATCTCTACACACAGCCTAACAGCATCTCTATACACAACCCCATCAGCATCTCTAAACACAGCCTCACAGCATCTCTATACACAGCCCCGTCAGCATCTCTATACACAGCCCCGTCAGCATCTCTATACACAGCCCCGTCAGCATCTCTATACACAACCTCACAGCATCTCTATACACAGCCCCATCAGCATCACTATACACAGCCTCACAGCATCTCTATACACAGCCCCATCAGCATCTCTATACACAAACAGCATCTCTATACACAGCATCTCTATACACAACCTCACAGCATCTCTATATACAACCCTATCAGCATCTCTATACACAGCCTCACAACATCTCTATACACAACCCCATCAGCATCTCTATACACAACCCCATCAGCATCTCTATACACAAACAGCATCTCTATATACAACCCTATCAGCATCTCTATACACAACCTCACAGCATCTCTATACACAGCATCTCTATACACAGCCTCACAGAATCTCTATACACAACCTCACAGCATCTCTATACACAGCATCTCTATACACAGCCTCACAGAATCTCTATACACAGCCTCAAAGCATCTCTATACACAAACAGCATCTCTATACACAGCCTCACAGCATCTCTATACACAACCTCACAGCATCTCTGTGAACCCTCAAATGAACCCCCTATCTCCACCAGGGGATTCCGGGCAGCTAGGGGTTCCCTGGCTATCTGACATCATCACGCGATGCGTGAGGACGTCAGGCAGTGAGGGGGGACCCGGGGGTGGAGCCGCCATCCAAGATGGCGGCCCCCACCGGAGCTAGGCCGCACTTCGGCGCTGCAAGGCGCCAAAGTGCGACCCAGTGCCTAAGGGGTTAAAGCCAGGCACCGATTAAAAGGGGAGACTCTCTCCTTTTAAGCGGTGCCTGGCTTTTTTTGTGGGACCTCCCGATCGGGAGGGAGAGGGATCCGACCCCTCCCTTCCAGGCGATCTCCCGGCATTGCCGGAGGGGTCGCCTGGAAATTACGTCATCGTGCATGGCGCGATGACGTCATTTACGTCGGGAGGAGCTTGACATCAGCGTCTGAGGATGCTGAAGTCAGAACGCCGCGGGACCCCAGACAGAGAAGTGAGTATCTCCACCGGGGGCCCCGCAAAGCTGATGACGTGTGGGACACGTCCTCCTCAGCATACAGCGGGAGTAACTGAGGACGTGTCCCACACGTCGTCAGCAGTGAAGGGGTTAAAAAGGTCTTTTTTTTTTTACTTTTTGTCCTTGTTTCCTGTCCCCCAGGGCACTACCCGGACCCCCATACACCTTTTATGGGAAATATGTAGCATATATGCCCGCTTGGAGGGCACTCTAAAAACCGAATTTTGAGTCCCATTGACTTGCATTGAGTTCGAGTTCAAATTCTAACTTTTGAAAAGTTTGCGTTCGAATGCGAACTGAACTCGGGGGTGTTCGGCTCATCCCTACTGTAAACATGTAACATAGTGAATATATACAGAATGCACCTGTAAACATGTAACACAGTGACTATATACAGAATGCACCTGTAAACATGTAACACAGTGACTATATACAGAATGCACCTGTAAACATGTAACAGAGTGACTATATACAGAATGCACCTGTCAACATGTAACATTGACTATATGCAGAATGCACCTGTAAACATGTAACATAATGACTATATACAGAATGCACCTGTAAACATGTAACACAGTGACTATATACAGAATGCACCTGTCAACATGTAACACAGTGACTATATACAGAATGCACCTGTAAACATGTAACATAATGACTATATACAGAATGCACCTGTAAACATGTAACACAGTGACTATATACAGAATGCACCTGTCAACATGTAACACAGTGACTATATACAGAATGCACCTGTAAACATGTAACATAGTGACTATATACAGAATGCACCTGTAAACATGTAACATAGTGACTATATACAGAATGCACCTGTAAACATGTAACATAGTGACTATATACAGAATGCACTGTAAACATGTAACATAGTGACTATATACAGAATGCACCTGTAAACATGTAACATAGTGACTATATACAGAATGCACCTGTAAACATGTAACATAGGGACTATATACAGAATGCACCTGTAAACATGTAACATAGTGACTATATACAGAATGCACCTGTAAACATGTAACATAGTGACTATATACAGAATGCACCTGTAAACATGTAACACAGTGACTATATACAGAATGCACCTGTAAACATGTAACACAGTGACTATATACAGAATGCACCTGTAAACATGTAACATAGTGACTATATACAGAATGCACCTGTAAACATGTAACATAGTGACTATATACAGAATGCACCTGTAAACATGTAACATAGTGACTATATACAGAATGCACCTGTAAACATGTAACATGATGACTTTATTTCCTATATATTTATTTTCTGTTAATCTGTATATTTGGTTTCGTGTTAATATCTTGCATTTTACTATTTTGTATTTCTGTAACCATTCAATGTTCTTGAACCCAGGACATACTTGAAAACAAGAGAAATCTCAATGTATCCTTCCTGGTAAAATACTTTATAAATAAATAAATAAATACGCCAGCAAATTCATCCCACGTTGCATACCTTTTTTTTTTATTAAAGCAACAGACACCTGGGAGAGTGCTGGTCTGTTTCTGTTACATACAGACACGGTTATTCAAAGAGAATCGAAAAGTCACTGCACTTTCGGTGTCTTTTCACTCTCTTCAATTCGGTGCGATTTGGCAATCCCATTTCGGTGACCCTGCAGTGTATTCAGCAAGCACCACAGGGTCCCCGAAGTGCAGGGAAAACCCACCGCCAACCTGCCGAACACTCACTGCAAAACCCGGCGATCGCACACCGAAAGCCACAAAAACATCCGGATTAACCCCACCAAACACGCCAGAGAAACCCGAGCAGCCGCCGATCACATGCAGAGCAACCGCCGGAAAAAGCCGACACCGCAGACGAATGGAGTGAGAAAAAAAAAAATCAGTACGCTTGAACGTTTGAAAAGTCAAACGCTGTTTGCAAAGAAACTACTGAACGAAAATGTCTGAAATTTACATATAAAATCCAATGAATGATAATTAACAGGGCTGTTACAGAAAAAAGAAAAAACGATAAAAAAACGGAAAACTAATTCGCAAAAAAAATCCCGAAAAATGCCTAAAAGATCCTAAAAAAAAATCTATAAATAAAGAAACTCTTTACTGCAGAATATTATAATCAATGGTTTATTAGATATTGGATTAAAACGGGAATATTTTTAACATTGAAGCCTATGGGATTCGCCTGAATAAACCTGACGAACAGCAGGGAAATTCGGCAACTTTTCTCAGCTGTTTTGTGTTCTCTGAATAGACTAAGCATTGCTTCTCTATGGGGATTTCACTGCCCTCGAACAGGCACCGAACAGGCACCGTATGTGCTAATTGCCTGCTCTCTGAATAGCCAAATGGCCAGGAAAGGTAACCGTACGCTGAATTTCACTGTTCGGTTACCTTTCGCCAGCAATTCGGATCTCTTTGAATAACCCTGAGTATTAATATACATAAAAAAGTTTATTATTGCAGAAGCCATTTGCAGATCACAGCAATTCAAAGAACTGTATCCCAGAGCCATACCAGACGGCTTTTATAGCAGAAATCAGGTCTCTGCTAAAAAAAAAAACATCTAGTAAGTATGGCATGGCATTGATTGAAGGGTTCTGTGTGAAAACAGACCCAGGATGCAAAAAAGTGAGAAATTGCAGATGTCATTTGCATGTCTTACCCAGAGTTCCTGGCTGCATATGGGTAATGTGGCACAGGAGCTCTGGGATACAGTTCTTTGAATTGCTGTGATCTGCAAATGGCTTCTGCAATAATAACCTTATATATATATATAATTCCTTTTCAATAGAGATTGAACAGAATTATCAGATTATCTATCTGGCCTCTCTGTGTGCCTGTCAGCTTGTCACTTTCAGACTGAAAGCTTGTTTGAACAGATCCTTCATGCTTCCTCGATCCCTTTTGCCTATATTTGATTTTCTGTCCAGCGCCAGAGCGTACGGCAGGGATTATGAAAAAATAACAGTCAATAAAATGTGAAGCGGCTTGAAGAGAGTCATATCGCATGTAAAGAGAGAACACACGGAAACATTGAAACTGTAATTGTGTTTTATATGGTTTTTCTTATAAACTTTGCACTTGGACTTGGTAAGCAAAGCACACGCGTTTAATTCAGAAAGCAGGAGTCCACAGACTCTTCATAAATATACAGGGTTATTCAAAGAGAATCGAAAAGCCACCGCACGTTCGGTGACTTTTGTTCTCTTCAATTCGGTGCGATTTGGCGATCCCATTTTGGCGACCCTGCGGTGTATTCAGCAAGCACCACAGGGCCGTCGTAATGCAGGGAAAAACCACCCGCCGAACACTCACCGCAAAACCCAGCGATCGCACACCGAAACCCGCAAAAACATCTGGATTAACCCGCCGAAAACACTGGAAAAACCCGAGCAGGAGCCGATCACACGCAGCGCAGCCGCCGGAAAAAGCCGACACCGCAGACGAATGCAGTAAATAAATTAAAAAAACAGTTTGCTTGAATGTTTGAAAAGTGAAACGCTGTTTGCAAAGAAACTACTGAGCGAAAATGTCTGAAATTTACATATGAGGTCCAGGGAATGATAATAAAGAGGGCTGTTACAGAAAAAAAAGTAAAGTTTAAAAATATATATATATATAAAAAATATCTGAATTTGTTTTGGCAAAAAAATACCGAAAAATGCCTAAAAGATCCCAAAAAATCTATAAATAAAGAGACTCTTTACTGCAGAATATTATAATCAACGGTTTATTAGATATTGAATTAAATCGGGAATATTTTTAACATTGAAGCCTATGGGATTCGCCTGAATAAACCTGCCGCATGAACTCACCGAATGGCAGGGCAATTCGGCAACTTTTCACTGCTGGTTTTTGTTCTGTGAATAGACAAAGCATTGCTTCTCTATGGGGATTTCACTGCCCTCGAACAGGCACCGAACAGGCACCGAACAGGCACTGTATGTGCAGGCAATTCGCCAACATTTGGTGAATTGCCTGCTCTCTGGATAGCCGAATGGCCTGGAAAGGTAACCGAACGCTGATTTTCAGCGTTCGGTTCCCTTTCTGCAGTCATTCGGATCTCTTTGAATAACCCTGATAGTTATTGCTCGATAGAGGCAGGAAATAAATTACAGGTGTAAATTAGGAAAACGCTTGTTTTAACATGAGGAGCTGAATTAGGTAAAGTACAAAAAGTACTAAAATTTTCCATTAGTGACAATAAGGAAATACATATTATAAAACGATTCAGATTGAGAAAATGATTCTGAAAGTTATCCAGTTATTATATGAAATTAAAAGAAAGGTTTCGGCATTTTAAACATTACTTCAATATCTGCAACAATTGTAAAAATAAATGTTATACAGAGACCTGCTAAAAAGGAGGAAAACTGTGTTATTTAATAACATATTTACCAATTCTAACACTTTCAGTACCAAGTTATTTCCGTAAAACTACTATCAGCACATGTGTGGTTTTGGAAAATCACTTTTCATTAATTAACTAGCCTAATTTCTTTGCAAAAATTCTGTTTTTTTTTTTTCTGTTCTTTAATAGCCTGATTTTAAATGCAGACATTGCCATCTGCTGGCCAAAAAGTGCTACTGCAGCTGGTTCTCCGTGCTGAATCAGCCGGGGTTCCATGTTTTAGACACACAGTCCCACTTGTTCAGACTATTTTAATCACCTGGGGTGTCATAACAGAGGTGCTAAAAGGTATGGGGGGCACATTCTGGAGCCCATTTGCTAACATATTTCATTTGCAATAAATGAAATCCCTTTGCAGTGCTACTGAGTGAAACCAAATCAAGTATACACGACATCAGGGCGCCAACAGGTGCTATTGAAGATCGAGTATGCTGTTCTCCACCTTGGAAGTGAAAGGGTTAAGTAGGAGCTTAAACATTGTGGGCCAAATTACAATCTTCGCGCAAACGTTTGCGCCGGCGCAAAAAACGCATTTACGCGAGGGGTAAATCCCTTTCCACTGAACGCCGTATTACATAGTCAGCGCAACAAACGCACGTAATTGTCTACCGCGGGTGAACCTGCACGAACCCTTAACTGCGCGCGTCCTATACTTAATATGTACGCTGGTACGCAGATGGTATTACAATCTATGCGCAGTTTGTAACGCACAGCTTTTGTGCACATAATAACTCCTAAAAGCTGGTGTTAATGGCAAATTCTATCAACCTGCCGAAACCAAATACACCAGCCCCAAAGCAGCAAAGTATAGTTACACATTCTACACATACCCAAACCAATAAAATGGAGACGTTGTGTGTTTTTTTTATTGATGCAGCATATATGCGCAGATTGACTTTGACAGGCGCAAAAACTTAATGGGAGATAATTGTGGTTCTTAATTCTGATTGGCTGAATCGCGTGAAAGAAACAGTCCGCACGCTGATTTCTGCACGCAACGTTACTGCGTGAGCATTTGTGCGCATCCGTTTAACGCTCGTTATTGCTCGACGGATGAAAAAAATGCACGAGGATTGTAATTCCAGCGGTGATTTACGCGCGTAAACCTTTAACGCTTGGCGCAAAAATTTGCACGTTGCGCATGCGTTTTAAAGCGAAGATTGTAATTTGGCCCTGTTAAGGGTATGTTCATAAATGACAACAAGTAATGGAAAAAAGTGATACTCGATACAACGACATGCAGCGAGGAATAATAAAATTATTATCATTTTATATGACGTGTTATAACATTCTGTAAATCTGAGCCTAGTGAGGGTTATATTTGTAGAGTTGGTTTTGCAAGACAAAGTTGCAAATGAATCATTCCCTATTGCTAATAAACTTGCGTTATTGCATCGCTATGACGACAGCTGCACGATTAGAATTTTAACTTTCTCCCCGGATCATTTTTTATTTTTTTTTATAGATCATTCATTTACTATATCTGGAACCTTGGGAAACAAAACAAAGTACAAAAAAAAAAAAAAAAAAACATAAGTAAATGATCAAAACAAATCAATAAATAATAATAGTAATAATAATAGCGAACAATGAAAGCAGAGGAGGAATCTATTATTATTTGTTATTGTGGAGTAATAATCCTAATGTCACAATTCAATTTTTTCCTTAAAACAAACAAAACAAATTAATATAGAATGCCTGAAACGAAACGATGAACATTGTATAAGATTTGTTGCCGAAATTATTTGCATGAAAAAGACAGGACGTCTTGTGATGTTTAGATATATATAATACAGGTATCGTTTCCAAACCACGGCAGTGCAGCGAGTGTTTTCTTAAAGAAGAGCTTGTTAACCATTTTAGAAAACAGCAACAACGCAATACTTTAAAGTCCTAGCGGTTTTGTGGCAGCTGCATATTTGTCAGAATTCAAAGGAAGCTCCCCAGGCTCCCAAAAATAACCAGGGGCATATGTTTGGGTCTTAAAGATGGATTGTAAAACGTCAATTTTTATTAAATGTCACCTAAAATATCTCCATGTTGAAAAAATATATAAAATGCAAAAAAAATCAGTGAATACCTAGTAGTACTTCAAATATTTGGAGGGTGTTGTCCATCTGAAACATAGAAACATAGAAACATAGAAAAATGTCGGCAGATAAGAACCTTTCGGCCCATCTAGTCTGCCCAATTACATGGATACTTTACCTGGATTTATCTTTTGTTTAGGATAGCCTTATGCCTATCCCATGCTTGCTTAAATTCAATTACTGTTTTGGCCTCTACCACTTCTACTGGAAGGCTGTTCCATGTATCCACCACCCTCTCAGTAAAATAATGCTTTCTGATGTTACTTTTAAACCTTTGCCCCTCTAATCTAAGACTATGTCCTCTTGTTTTGCTACTTTGTTTCCTTTTAAATATACTCCCTTCCTCTACCTTGTGGATTCCCTTTACGTATTTAAATGTTTCTATCATATCTCCTCTGTCTCGTCTTTTTTCCAAGCTGCACACCAGATCGGAATAGGCAACCGTTAGGACCGCAGTTGCTGCAGATCTACAGACTCATTGGGAGGACAAGGTATCATGGGACATGAAGATCGCAGCAGCTGCAGCGCTAGAGGGTGCACGTCCCTGACATCAGATAGGTAACAGCAGTTAGGCAGGAATTTGAGAAGAATTACCTTGGCTTTCCACGTGGCTGGAGAGAAAAAGTGTCACTGCTAGAAAAGACAGGAAACCCCCTGTCCACAAGCCGCTCTGCGTCCTCATTCTGTTTATTGGCGTTCTGTCACCAGATCTGCAAGAAGGAATATGCTTTATTGTGAAACGTGTAGGTGATAAAAGTAACAAAAACAGGGAAACGTCTGCTTACTGTATCACAATTTATAGAACGTTGAAGCACAGCAAGGGTATTTATTACCTTGTATAATGCATGTGGAGTGCACAGAATTTGGTGAAATATTGTGTTCATACATACACGATCAGCAATAGCGGAAACTGCAGCCTGAGATCATCTTAACATGATCTGGGTCTGTGCTGTGTCAATGCAAATGAAATTCGTTTGTTGCAAATAAATGTTATTTGCATTTAGGCTCCAGAACATGACCCTATCGTTTAACACTGTGGGCACGATGCCAGAGGTGCCAACGCATTTTAACCACTTGGCTGCTAAGGACGCGCTCAGCGCATCCACCCAAGTGGTTCTCCTGTGCTATGGACGCGCTGAGAGCATCCTAGCACAGGAGGCAGCAATCAGCCGGTATTCCAGCCGATTGCTGCACCCCTCCGGTGTGGGCTGACATCTTGGATGTCAGCCCGGCACTCCGGGACCCTGGCAGGGACAATAGATGTCATCGCACTAGCGCGATGACATCTATTACAGGCGCCCCCCCCCCACGAGTGCGGGTAAGGTGCCTGTAAGGGAGGGTGGAGAGGTCCTTTGGACCTCTCTCCCTCCCAATCGGCTGGGGGCAGCGGTGAAAGGCAGGCACCATTTGGAAGGGCACAGCCTGCCCTCCAAATAGCGGCTGGCTTTAACCCCTTGGGGGCCGAATCGTGATTCGGCGGCGAAAGGCACCAGATCGCGATCTTCTCCCGGAGCTGGCCGACATCTTGGATGTTGGCCAAGCTTCCGGGATCTCCCCCTGATGACTGGCGTCATCGTGCATAGCGCGATGATGTAAATTCTGGAGTTAACCCCTGGCTGCCACAATGGTGGAGATAGGGGGTTTATTTGAACCCCCTATCTCCCGATCCGTGGCAGCTAGGGGTTAATCTTTGGTATCGTTAGATCGGCCAGGACATGGCCTTTCCAATGATGCCAAACATGACCATGTTGAAAGTTAAGAAAAAATAAATAAAAAAAAATGAAAATAAAACAATATTAAAAAAAAAGAAAGTTTTTTGTGTTAATGCAGCAATATTGTTCCCATTTCAATTATAATGGGAACAATGATGCTGCACTAACGATTTTTGTATGGGGTGCGACTGCGTGTTAAAAATCGTGTAATTTTCCCCCCAAAAAAATGTATCAAGTCCCCCATTCCTAATTTTTTTAACAAGCGCAACTCATAGAAAATATAACCGCAAACGCTCGCATGTTATAATGTGAAAAAAAAACACTTTATACGTTGCAAATTATTGAAAATTCGAATTTTATTGTATTTTTTGTTATACTATACAGACAGGACATGTTGTATACATATAATAATGATATATTATAAATCTGCCGGAAAGAACGATATATAATATGTCTGGGTCATATAATAAAATAAGGCTTCAAAACGCGTTTAAACATGAAACCGGTAAAAATGAGCTAAGCACACAGGCGTGAAATGCCTCAGCAGCGAAAGGGTTAAAAACCAGCTGGGCATGTGTCTGAATGATATCTCCCCAGCTGATCCTGCACAGAGACCAGAACTGCAGTAACTCCTTTTGGCCAGCCGATGGTGACATCTCCCTGCCAGACAGGTTATTACAGTAAGGAATACATTGAGATTATTCCCAAATATTTCATACTGTATAATTAATTTAAAATGATTTTCCAATCATATGGAAATCTAAGTGGTTTTCTGGACACTGCCTTGGTAGTGAAGGGGTTAAAATGTAAATATTGAATTGTAAGACCCCAGGGCCCTTATTGCGACGTGCCTCTGGAGGGAAAGTACAGGGGAATGAATTTGCCATTACATTAGTTCCACCAAGGACCAAACAACATGATGAGCGTTTGATCTCTACAGACGCGGCACCAGAGTGGAATGTCATCCTTCTTTACCAAAAACGTCAAGCGATGTTCAAAGATTAGCATAAGTGTAAAGGAAACAAGCTCATGGTATTTAAGATGTAGATCTCCTGCAATTGCAGACAATGAAAGCTTCTCATAGTAAAAATACTTGCAGAGATTGCCTGTAAGACTCTCATTCTCACGTAATCTTTTGTTTCTCCAGGGCTCATAAAAGAAGTTTACTTTGCTCTGTCCAGTCTACTGTTCTTCCGGTGGCCAAGTGTCAGGACCGTACCGGTCCGTTCCTGTGTCATTCCATGCAAGTGGCAGCTGCATGAAAGGTGCTGCCCTTCTGCTCAGCACCAGTGTATAAACAGTTAAAACCACACACACACCACAGGTCACATGACACACCCCTCTGCCTAATCAATAAAGGCTCCACACACCCTCTGCCCAATGCTTCATTGTTGTCTGCTGTTCTTATGAACAAGACCTGCAAGACCAAGCTCCAGAAACCTGCTTTCCTTATCCACTCATTGTATTTCCCCCCTATTATCCCACCGTGCTCTCCCAGGAGCAACGACCCATCCATCCTCCCTAATCCCACGTTGCTCTCCCAGGAGCAACGACCTATCTTCATACCTGGACACAAGGACTGCTTTCCCCATCACCCTCAGCCAACCTGTGAGTCTCATTGTGTCCTGTCTCACAGCCCTCCTGTGTGATTCTCCTCTCCCACAAACTGTGTGCATCCCCAAGACCTGCATATTGGGCTCATAACCTGAAAGGCAAGTACCTGCAAGGTATTAAACCTGACACCAAGTATACCCCTAGTTTCCATACATCTGACGTAAAACACCCTCCACTGCACCAATCTGGCAACACTAGGTCATTGTTGCGCCCTTTCTTAAATTCCCCTAGATGCAGGACCCACAGGTTCCACCCCTCTCGCGTCCTGGCCAATAGGGGTCCTCGTCAGGGTTTATAAGTGATTCCTCTTCCTTGTTCTCTGCCCTGTTGTGGTTTTCATGTCCCTTCAATGTGTTTTGCTGCGTTGCTGTCATGTACTGCTGCCACACACCACAACCTCCAGTACTCCCCGAGTACTGCTCTCAGACACATGGGGCTCCCGCGAAAGCAAAGGCCACATTAGTCTGGCGACAATGTGGTTGCTTTGTCTTGGAGTTGGTAGGTGCTCCTTCCTCCTTGGAGGGTAGCGAGATGCTAAGGCCGTCGACTCATCCGCTGCCGGAAGAACCCAATGTCTGGGATCACAGCACATGTTACTCACCAACCTCCACGTAGGAGGGAGCCCTGTCCAGGGCCAAGACTAATTGACCCCCCCCCCCCGGGGACAGACTAATGCAACCGGCACCATACAGAGGTCTGTCGCAACTGAGGGCAGTACCCGGGGAGTACTGGAGGGTGCTGTGTGCTGCGACAGGCCATGACAGTTGCTCCTTGCGTTTGACTCTGGCTTTGTTTTTGACTATTCTGATTTCTCCTGCTCCTTGATCTGGGCTTGTTTCCTTGATTTGGTGATTTCTCCTAACCTTGACTAGGCCTCCTCTCTGACCATTCTCTGTGTAGTTTATTACTTTTTAGTAGTGAGATCGTTATTCCTTCTGCTTGTTGTGGGCTATTGATCTGCCTACTGGGCCGCTTTTACGCGACAATGACACTCACTTGTTTTCCCTGTAGTCATTGGGACATATTCATTATAAAATAAAGGACACATTAAAAGAGGATTATTGATTAAACACATCGATTAAACCTCTCTTTTTTTTGTTTCTTAAGATGATCTCTCGACCGGGTATTTCCTGGAATTGATGCCGAGCTGTCCACATTGTTTGTATATACTGTTTCTATCTCACAGCAATGGGAAGGGTATTAACATACAAACACTGCAGGCAACTCGGAATGAGACTGAGTACAGGATGGTATATAAATTCATAGAAAGGCATCCTGATATTAAAAAACAATTAGAAAAATAGGGGTTTTTCTACCCGAAATGTCTTTTTAATCTGCTCATGGAATAAATATATATGTGGCACCAGTGCACCTATAGTCACACAACGCTGTCTCATATCTTCTATTGTTTTCTGGGAGATTCTGTCTGAGGCAATAGATAACACCCCTAAAGGCTTGTTATACGGATAAAGTAAAGAGAATAAAATATGAAACATAGGGATGTGCATGGCTGAAAAATTAGTTTAGTTTAGTTTAGTTTCGTTACGTTTTTAAATAATTTCGTTTTCGGAATTTCGTAACTAGTTTCGTTTCGTATTTTGTTTCATTTTGGATTGATTTGAAATTTCGAATCGATTTGAAATTTTTAATCGATTACAAATTCGATAGTTGTTGATATCCATTTGATAGTTCATTTCAAATTCGATAGTTGATATCAATTACTCAAATATTTCTTTTCTGATGATGACAAAGTGTAAAACGAAATAACTTTGTTATATACAGCTTCGTTTAGTTTCGAATTCGTATCATATCGATTCGTTATTCGGGAGTACTTCCGAAATACGAATTATCAAATTTCGTTCCAAATTCAGAATTTTTCCAAAATGAATGCACATCTCTAATGACAGATATTTTCGATGGAATGTCCATAAACAGAGTAGTGACTCACCGGATTAAATACAATATAGAAGTTCCCTTAAGCCAGTCTAACACAGCCCATGTGGTCCTAGGCATTGTGGAGGTGCTCAGCACCATCTTGATGGAATACCATGAGACCGTTACAGTAACTACTCCGATTACTCCTGCTCCTTGACCTTGACTTGTGACCTTGATTTAGTGACTTCCCCTACCCTTGACTCGGCCTGCTCTCCGACCATTCTCCATCCACGCCATCTTGGCGGTTACATGGTAAATGATAGAATTCTGCACCAGAGCAGATGCCAAACAGGGGCCCCCCTGTCCAGTGGTGAGAAATGAATCCTATGGTGGAGATACGGAGTTCCTTTGAACCCCCGTATCTCCCGATCGGTGGCAGCTAGAGGGTCATGTTTAGTATCAGAGCATGGCCTTTCCAATGATACCAAACATGACCATGTTCAAAGTAAGAAAAAATAATAATAATAAAAAATAATTCATTTAAAAAAAAAACGTCTTTTTTCGTGTTTTTTTTTTTATTAATGCAGCAATATTGCTCCCATTTTAATTGTAATGTAAACAATGATGCTGCACTAACGATTTTTATTTCATGGTTTTAGCTAAAAATCACGTAATTTTCCAGAAAAAAAAGTAACGAGTTCCCATTTATAATTTTTTTAACAAGCGCACCCCATAGAATATATAACCGCAAAGGTTCGGATGGTAAAATGTGAAAAAAATCACTTTACACGCTGTAGATCATTTGTTTTACATGTTTAGTTATAGCATTCTGGCAGGACATGACGTATACATATAATAATGATATATTATGAATCTGCTGAGTCTGCCGGTAAGAACGATATACAGTATAATATGTCTGAGTCGTATAAAAAAACGTGACTTCAAATCGCGTTTAAACATGATGAGCAAAAACGGTCAAAATGAGCTCAGCACACAGGCGTGAAATGGCTCAGCAGTGAAGGGGTTAAACAGGCAAATCCTATAGGATTCAATGTAAAATATAATAACGCTTTTATTTATTTATTTACTCCACCATTTATTCTTCTCATTTTCGGAAAACCGACTTTTTATTTATTTATTTATTTATTTTGGAACATTTCGATGTATTTTTTAGATGAAATTTTTGATTTCCAAAATTATTTTTAACAGCGTTTTTCTTTATCCTGTAACAGATTATTTTTATAGGATCTTTTTTATTATTTCCACGCATTTTCATGCATTCTCATTGGTTTAAACACTTTTTAGAAGAATAGCAGACTTCCATGTTTTTTTTCTGGCGTTCGGTTCCAGTTACAGGTTTTTATAATGCGCTAACAAGTTTCGTAGCGCTGTACAATGGGTGAGGCAGAATAACAAATATACATACAAGTTAAACACACAGAACAGTAGGAGAGAGGACCATGCTCAAGAGCTTACAATCGGCCAGTTTGGCGCTCATCGGCGGCGTTCAGCGGTCTGTACGGCGGCTCCATATTCGGAGCACTTCGGGGACCCTGCGAGGAATAGTGAATTCACTGCAGAGTCGGCGAACCGGAATCGCCGAAGTGCACTGAGCGAGAAAGGTGTTTTCCGAATAACCCCAATAGTTATCTATCTATTTTCTATGTTTCTTTATATCATCTATCCTGTATATATCTAATAATATAGGGCCCTGTTACATTCTTCACGCAAAAACGCCCCCAAAACGCGTGAATTTTTGCGCGAAGTGTTAAATGTTAACTTGCGTAAATCAATGCTGGTATTACAATCCTCGCACATTTTTCATCCGTCAAAAAATAACACTCGTAAAACAGATGCGCACAAACACGCGCGCAGCAATGTTGCGCAGAAATCAGTGTGCGGACCGTTTTCTTCACACGATTCAGCCAATCAGAATTAAGAACGACAATTGTCTACGTTAACGTTAAGTTTTTGCGCCTGTCAAAGTCAATCTGCGTATATATGCTGCATCAATAAAAAAAACACGCACAACTTCTCCATTTTATTGGTTTGGGTATGTGTAGAATGTGTAACTATACTTTGCTGCGTATTTTTTTTTGGGCTGGTGTATTTGGGTTCGGCAGGTTAATAGAATTTGCCATTAACACCAGCTTTTAGGAGTTGCTAAAATTATGCGCGCAAAGGCTGTGCGTTACAAACTGCGCATAGATTGTAATACCATCCGCGTACCAGCGCACAAACGCATTTGGGTTCACAATGTTAAGTATAGGACGCGCAAAGTACAGTAAGCTCACGCAGCGTTCACGCAGGTTCACCCGCGGTAGACGTATACGCGCGTTTGTTGCGCTGAAATTGTAAGACGTCGTTCAGCGCGAAGGATTTTGCCCCTCACGTTAATGCGTTTTTGCGCCGGCGCAAACGTATGCGCTAAGATTGTAATAGGGCCCATAATGTTTTTTTATAGATTTACCAGAAAATAATGGTAAAAATAATACTATTAATAATGAAAAAGATATACAGTATCAAACCAGATGGAAAGCATTAGTGCGTTATGTAAGATGGCCAACAAGACCGCGGGATTTGCACCCAGCAAGTTAGCAGTGATTTAGATATGAAATATCATATCTGTATGTCACATTTTTTATATTCAAAAATGTCAGGATTCATTAATGTTGAAAAAAACTCAAAACGGTAGCAATCCATGAAAGGTATTTCTAATATTTATTCACTTTTATTGAATAGTTACAGCTGATTACATTTTCTTTCATCTTCCTCGATTTAGAATTATGGTAATAACACATAATGGATCCAAGTGATCCAAGCTCAGAAGGGAATGGAATAAATGGTTGAATGAAAAGCTTGGTATGGGGCCTGTGACGTAAATCACTTAGGACTTGGGGTACATGGACCTGGAGGTATATTTGCCGGGTGCAGGCCTGATGTTCTATATTATCTCCTCGGCCACCCGTGTGTGCAGAGTTATTCAAGAATAATGTTATTGTCTATCTGTCTATTGTATGGTCCATGAATATCTTGTTATCTGCTGACAGGAGTTTTCTCAGGAATGTGTTAATATCTTTTTATATTTGAGCAGTTTGTTAATCTGCTTTGTCAGGCAAACACTGCCCCATTATGTGCTGTTTTTAGACTGCAATCTTGATTATCATCACGATTGCCATTGTCCTGTCTGTCTAGGAATATTGAGCTACTGTTTATTTCATTCTAGGGTCAGGTTTTGTGTATGTAAACGACCCATGTTTGACTTTGTAAATATGTGTGCCTGTTCCCAATTAAGAGTTCCATTCTGACCCCGAAAACCTCCAAATATACAGCCTCGTCTAATTTCTGGGGAATGCTAGCAGGCTTTCTACGTGTCCAGGTCCTTATGCTTCGTCTGAGGACTGGAGGAAGGCACGGGTGTCTGCCTGGGGAGAACACTGGGGTCCGGCAAGGAAGAGGCATTGACAGAAGTGACCCTGTTGGGGTACGGAGATCTGTCACAGGGCCATTATAGTGGAGCAAAATTAGAGCTCTTCATCTCACAAGGCTCTGTTACAAGAAGAGATTTCTAAAGCAAGAATTCGCAGAGACATAGAGAGACACAGGACAAGTCATCTTAACTCATTCACTACCATTACTGAGTATACTCGATCTTCAAAAGCTAATGCAGGAACCCGAGATTGAGTATACTCATTTTTATATTGAAATGAAATGCATTTGCATATGGGCACCAGAAAATGAGCCTAAAATATGAACATATCAGTCACGAAAGCCGATGTGTTGAAATGATTTGAAATTCATAGTGATCCTTTTTTCCTTCACGGAAACACGGAGCGTGAGTTGTAATGTACATGTAGTAGCACTTTTTGGGCCAAAGAGGGAGCCCTCTGCCTGTCACATAGGGAAACCTCTGTCTTCACTGTGAGGGTAATAGAAAGTAATTTTCTATAAAACCAATGGTTCATTCCAGTGGTTTTATGGAAAATCACTTGGTATTGAAGGGGATAAAAGGAGCAGGTAAATTATATAGTGACTGAAGGGGTTAAACCAGTTGCCTGTAGTTCTAGAAGATTCTCTCTCCCTTAATGTTGACCCCTATCCCCCCTCCCTATTTCATGTCTTTGTTTTACATACCACAAAATGGCTTGATTTTCACTTCAGGTTCCGTTCACACCCAACTTCTTGTAAAGACCACCTATTCCAGAGGTGCTTAATATACCAGCCTAACAATGGCCACTGGGCAAGTCATCATCGAGAAACCCGGAAATAATTCTTATTGAATCAATGTAAGAACTCTAAGAGCCATAGGGTAAAATCTCTTAAGGGGTTATTCAAAGAGAGCCGAATTGGCCACCGAACTCCATCGACCAGTGAATTTCCCCACACAGAGCAATTTCATGGCAATTCGGCTATTCAAAAAGCTGGCAATTCACCAAATATTGGCGAATTGCCAGCAAAATACGGTGCAATTCGGCAGAAGTAAAATTCCCATAGAGAAGTAATGGTTACTCTATTCACAGAACACCGAACAGCAGAGAAAAGTTGGCGAAATCCCCAGATTTTTGTTGCATTCGTTTGACAGGTTTAAACAGGCGAATCCCATAGGTTTCAATGTAAAAAAAAAATCGCCGTTTTTATTTTAAAAAAAATGTATTTAACCATTAATTCTTTTCATTCGCAGCAAAAAGTCTCTTTATTAATTTATTTTTTAGAATTTTTTTTAGGCATTTTTATCCAGAAAATATTTCATTCCGATTTTTTTTTTTTTAATTCTGTAACAGACCTTTTATTGTTACTCAAGGTACCTTATATATTATTTCCAGACATTTTCATGCTTTATTTTTTGTTTAAAACATCTTTTAAAAGTTGTGTGTTTTTTAAATATTTTTGCCCCTGTTCGGCGGCTGGTTGGCTTTTTCCGACAGCATTCGGCGATCTGTTCAGCGGATCGTCTGCTGCGTTCGGCGGGTTTGTGGCTGCATTCGGCAGCTTACCCAGATTGATTCGGTGGGTTTATCGGTGGCATTGGTGGATTGATTCGGTGTACTTCGGGGACCCTGTGGTGAATGCTGAATTCATCGCAGGGTCGGCAAATTGAGCCTGCCAAAGTGCGCCGAATGAAAAAGAGAACCAAAATTTTGGTTAAATTTCAGTGCTCTTTGAATAATCCATTATGCGGAACAGGGAAATAATATGAGTATCAAGCAAGTCTTCTGAATGCATTGAGAAAAGGACTCTTCTGGAAACCAGGTATATCAACCCAAAGAGCCAAGATGTCTGACACAGGGCAGGAGCTCTCATGGAATGGACTTGGGTTGTACCATGGTAATCTGGCAGTGTGGGACCACGGGTACAAAATGATGTTTTCCCTCTATTAGTGGATACTTTTTAAAGTAATGTTCATGAGGTGACCTTACAGTAATGTAATAATGTAATATGATTTTCTTGAAACTAGGGGTTAAATCTATAGTATCTGCACACTTTATTCAAAGTCTAGCAGTGGCCACTGTAGAACAGGACTCTTCAAGACTATTGAAGCCCACAAAGAACATTACACTGGATTATCGGGGGAGAACATTAAGTTTTAATGCTTTTGTGGTCAACGAAAAGAAAATACTGCGGCCCATTTACATAGTTGCACCTTCAAAACAATATTTTCTTAACAAAAAAATAACATTAAGCTTAAAAGAATTTGAAATGTATGTGCTTAAAATTTTAAAAAATGATTAAGTTCCAAATTCCCAAACTAGAATATCTCGACTGCTAATGTCGGTTTATGGATAAAGGTTTTCATACTGTGTTTCTCCAACTGCCACTGGAGCCAAAGTAGACATAGAGGCTGGCTGAGGTTAGCTGGAGCTCTGCACCTATATATGGTCCAAAATGTGGTTTGGCCACCCGTGATTTAGTAGATTTATTTTTCATGGTCCTCTAAACATTGCACAACTGCGCATAATAGACCACAGCGCGTAAAGCACTCTGTTTGATTGGATGTTTTCTATGGAGTTCGCTTGTCAAAAATCAATGTGAGAGTCATTAAAAATCACTGTCAAAACGCAAGGTTCTACACATTATGAAAGGTACAGACACTAGACCTGTGTAATACTAGCCCTAACCATAACTTTAAAAAAAACATAAACATTAACGGTTACCCTAATGCGGTGGCGTAGCGACGGGGGCAGGGGGCACCTGCCCCTGGGTGCCCTTCAGCCGGGGGGTGCCCGGCGCAGCAGCCCTGCCGCTCGCGTGGGTTCCAGCCAGCCTCGAGATCGCGGAGTTAACGTGAACTCCGCGATCTCGCGAGATCGCAGCTGGCTGGTGGAACCCATGTGAACGGCAGAGCTTCATGCCGGTGTCGTGCTAAGGTTGGTTACCGGCGGCCTGGCAGAGGAGGTGAGCTGGGGGCAATATATATCCATGTTTGAGCTGCTGGGGGCAATATATATCCATGTGTGAGCTACTGGGGCAATATATATCCATGTGTGAGCTGCTGGGGGCAATATATATCCATGTGTGAGCTGCTGGGGGCAATATATATCCATGTTTGAGCTGCTGGGGGCAATATACAGTCAGGTCCAAAAATATTGGGACATCAACACAATTCTAACATCTTTGGCTCAATACACCACCACAATGGAGTTGGAATGAAACACAATGTGCTTTAACTGCAGACTATCAGCTTTAATTTGAGGGTATGTACATCAAAATCAGGTGAACGGTGTAGGACTTACAGCAGTTTGCAGATGTGCCTCCCACTTGTTAAGGGACCAAAAGTAATGGGACAGAATAATAATCATAAATCAAATTTTCCTTTCTTAATACTTGGTTGTAAATCCTTTGCGGTCAATCACAGCCTGAAGTCTGGAACGCATAGACATCGCCAGACGCTGGGTTTCATCCCTGGTGATGCTCTGCCAGGCCTCTACTGCAACGGCCTTCAGTTCCTGCTTGTTCTTGAGGCATTTTCCCTTCGGTTTTGTCTTCAGCACGTGAAATGCATGCGCAATGGGATTCAGGACAGGCGATTGACTTGGCCATTGCATAACATTCCACTTCTGTCCCTTCAAAAACTCTTTGGTTGCTTTTGCAGTATGCTTTGGGTCATTGTCCATCTGCACTGTGAAGCGCCGTCCAAGGACTTCTGCAGCATTTGGCTGAATGTGAGCAGATAATATTGCCCGAAACACTTCAGAATTCATCCTGCTGCTTTTGTCAGCAGTCACATCATCAATAAATACAAGAGAACCAGTTCCATTGGCAGCCATACATGCCCACACCATGACACTACCACCACCATGCTTCACTGATGAGGTGGTATGCTTAGGATCATGAGCAGTTCTTTTCCTTCTCCATACGCTTCTCTTCCCATCACTCTGGTACAAGTTGATCTTGGTCTCATCTGTCCATAGGATCTTGTTCCAGAACTGTGAAGGCTTTGTTAGGTGTTGTTTGGCAAACTCTAAGGCTAGGGTCAGACGAACGCATTTTTCACGTGCGTTTAGCCACACGAAATCACGGCCGTGCTAGCAGCAAATGACGTCCAATGCCGGGGAACATACGACGAACGGCCGCACGAAAGTTCGTCCGTGCAACGCAAGTGGCCAACGAACGCATTTTTTCGAGAACGTCAAACCGCTACTACTGACGTACAGAGTGCGCTGCGGCCGCATAGCGGCGTGTGTGTGTGATTAGGAGACGTCAGACGCTGCTAATGTCCGGCTAACATAACGTCCAGACACAAAAAGTGTTTTATTGATGATCCGTACAAAATCACGGACGAGAAGGCGCATCGTATGACCGCTATTGCGTATTCCGGGAAAAAATACGTACGTTCGTTCGAACGCATTTTTTCACGGACAACGTGAAAAATGCGTTCGTCTGACCCTAGCCTAATCTGGCCGTCCGGTTTTTGAGGCTCACCAATGGTTTACATCTTGTGGTGAACCCTCTGTATTCACTCTGGTGAAGTCTTCTCTTGATTGTTGACTTTGACACACATACACCTACCTCCTGGAGAGTGTTCTTGATCTGGAGTGGCCAACTGAAGGGTGTTTTCTTCACCAGGGAAAGAATTCTTCGGTCTTCCACCACAGTTGTTTTCCGTGGTCTCTCGGGTCTTTTGGTGTTGCTGAGCTCACCGGTGCGTTCCTTCTTTTTGAGAATGTTCCAAACAGTTGTTTTGGCCACGCCTAATGTTCTTGCTATCTCTCTGATGGGTTTGTTTTGTTTCTTCAGCCTAATGATGGCTTGCTTCACTGATAGTGACAGCTCTTTGGATCTCATCTTGAGAGTTGACAGCAACAGATTCCAAATGCAAATAGCACACTTGAAATTAACTCTGGGCCTTTTATTTGCACATTGTAATTGGGGTAATGAGGGAATATCACACACCTGGCCATGGAACAGCTGAGAAGCCAATTCTCCCATTACTTTTGGTCCCTTAACAAGTGGGAGGCACATCTGAAAACTGCTGTAAGTCCTACACCGTTCACCTGAGTTGGATGTACATACTCTCAAATTAAAGCTGACAGTCTGCAGTTAAAGCACATTGTGTTTGTTTCATTCCAACTCCATTGTGGTGGTGTATAGAGCCAAAGATGTTAGAATTGTGTCGATGTCCCAATATTTCTGGACCTGACTGTATATCCATGTTTGGGCTGCTGGTGCAATATATATCCATGTGTGAGCTGCTGGGGTAATATATATCCATGTTTGAGCTGCTGGTGGCAATATATAGCCATGTGTGAGCTGCTGGGGCAATATATATCCATGTGTGAGCTGCTAGGGGCAATATATATCCATGTGTGAGCTGCTGGGGCAATATATATCCATGTTTGAGCTGCTGGGGGCAATATGAATCCATGTGTGAGCTGCTGGGGCAATGTATATCCATGTGAGCTGCTGGGCAAATATATATCCATGTGTGAGCTGCTGGGGGCAATATATACATGTTTGAGCTGCTGAGGGCAATATATATCCATGTGTGAGCTGCTGGGGCAATATATATCCATGTGTGAGCTGCTGGGGCAATATATATCCATGTGTGAGCTGCTGGGGCAATATATATTCATGTGTGAGCTGCTGGGGCAATATATATCCATGTGTGAGCTGCTGGGGGCAATATATCCATGTTTGAGCTGCTGAGGGCAATATATATCCATGTGTGAGCTGCTGGGGCAATATATATCCATGTGTGAGCTGCTGGGGCAATATATATTCATGTGTGAGCTGCTGGGGGCAATATATATTCATGTGTGAGCTGCTGGGGCAATATATACCCATGTGTGAGCTGCTGGGGGCAATATATACATGTTTGAGCTGCTGAGGGCAATATATATCCATGTGTGAGCTGCTGGGACAATATATATGCATGTGTGAGCTGCTGGGGGCAATATATATCCATGTTTGAGCTGCTGGGGGCAATATATATCCATGTGTGAGCTGCTGGGCAAATATATATCCATGTGTGAGCTGCTGGGGCAATATATATCTATGTGTGAGCTGCTGGGGGCAATATATTTCCATGTGTGAGCTGCTGGGGCAATATATCCATGGGAGCTGGGGCAATATATCCATGTGTGAGCTGGGGCAATATATCCATGTGAGCTGGGGGAAATATATCCATGTGAGCTGGGGCAATATATGCGTGTGAGCTGGGGGCAGTATATCCATGTGAGCTGGGGTCAATATATTCATGTGAGCTGGGGTCAATATAGTCATGTGAGCTGGGGGCAATATATCCATGTGCGGTGTGTATGAGTGTGTTTTATTGCTCTGGAGCTCTGTGATACACTCATACACACCATACAATACTGTGAGTTTTATTGCTGTGGAGCTCCGTGATACAGTAATGTGCTGTGTGTATGAGTGTGAGTTTAAGGCTAGGGTCAGATGAGCGCATTTTGTACGGACTGTGCGTCCGTGCAGTACGGACGTATTTTCTGACTGACGACAAGGTAGTGGCCACACAGTCTGTTTTTTTCACTGACGGATTTTTTGACTGATGTAGCAGGGAAAATAAATTACAATGAAAAAACATTCTGTCCGTCAAAAATGCTGGACGTATAAATGCAGTCCATCTGACCACGCTCCATCACTCACACACACAGCTATGCGGACGTTGTGGACGTGGCGCACTCCGCATGTCCGTTCTAGCAGTATTACGTTCTTGCCTAACCTGCGTCCGTTTGCAGCGTCCGTCAGCCCCCGCACTTCTGTGCGGACGTACTTCGTGTGTGGGGCTTCATTTAACACAATTGTATGCTATCACGGACGTACTTATGTGCGGCAACACGGACGTTAACACTGCGCTCGTCTGACCCTAGCCTTATAGTTGTGGAGCTCTGTGATATGCTCATACACACCATAGGCAGCCAATGAGGCAAGTGGCACGTCGGCTAGTCTTGGCAAAACTTGCCCGTCAGTAAGAGGTTAATGATGCTCTCCTGTTAACCTGTTTTATGTGTTGCACCTTTCCAATTGTTATTGAAAAAAATAGTTATATTTTGGGGGGGTTTAAATATTTGTAAAATTTGTATGCTTTAGTGATTATTTTTGGTTAGGGGGCACTAATGAAAGACTTTCCCCCGGGCGCCACATGATCTCGCTACTCCTCTGCCCTAACGGAAAACCCTAACTCAGACAGAACCAGCAAGCCTTTTTTTTAACCGTAGCTCAAACCTAGAAGTAACCCTAGCCCTAACCTATCCCTAACACAAACATAAACAGTAACTGTAACGTAACAGAATCCCTAAGGTCGGGTGCACACAAGCGTGGAAGGAACATCCGCGAGAGTGGATGTTCCTTCCACCGACGCAGCCGCTGAGCGCATTTGGTGCGCTCAGCTCTGCAAAGCGCGATTCTCCTATGGAGGATCGCGCTTTGCAGCCCTGTTGACGCATGTCCACCGCATCAATGGAGAAGCTTTCTAGGCGGACGCTTGCTGCATGCGCACTTTGTGCGTGCGCACAAGCGTGTGACCAGCCCCGTCGCAGGGTCCCATGGCTATGCCGGGCGCCGGTAAGTACAGTTCGTGTGCACCCGGCCTTACTCAGACAGAATAGCAAGCCTTACAGTAACCCTAACCATAACTCAAACCTAGAAGTAACCCTAACCCTAACCTAATACAAACAGTAACTGTAACCTATCCCTAACCCAATACAAACATAAACTGTAACTGTAACCTATCCCTAACCCAATACAAACATAATCAGTAACTGTAACTGTAACCTAACCCTAATACAAACATAAACAGTAACTGTAACTGTAACCTATCCCTAACCCTAATACAAACATAAACAGTAACTGTAACTCTAACCCTCCTATGGAGGATCGCACTTTGTAGCCCTGTCAGCGTCTGTCCTAGCTTTTTGACGGGGAGGCTGAAATCACGTCCAGTGTTAGGTCGCGCAATTTGTGCACGTGCTACCCCGTGGGGACCTCCCCGTAGATCCGTCACAAAGCTGCGACGGACGCAAGGAAGTGCGGCCAAACTGACGCACTCAGTGCGCTCGTGTGACCCCCCGCTTTAGTTAGCAACACTTCGCCTATGGGTTGAATGGGGTTGATAAATGTCTCTTTGGGGAAAACTCGCAATGTATCTCTCATTTCACAGATTATTGTGGGTTAATTACTTCTCTGCTATGCAGAGTGGTATCCAAGGGGGCGAGACATGTTGATGGCTGCCCTGGATGGCTGCTCATTTAAATGAGTATCCACGTTTGGCAGAGCAGTGATAAACTCACTCTAATATTTATTTCCACTGCTAGATAATTGCTAGTAACTGCTATTTCTGCTCTGGGTGAATACGTTCGAATGCCGTTATTTCCAAAAAAATATTCTTAGAAACGAGGTGATTTTTTTTTTTACAAATTATAAGTGATCTATTTTAATGGAGCCCTGTATGTCACATCAGGTGAAACTTCAGATAAGGGGTAATATTTTGGTTCCAGGACAGTGGTTCCCAACTGCTGTCTTCAAGTCCCCCAAACAGGAGAGGTTTTAAGGATTAGCTTGGGAAATGCAGACTGAATCCTGCAATCACTGAGCAGCAAATCATATCACCCGTGCTTCAGCGATCTGGAAAACCTGTCCTGTTGGGAGTACTTGAGGACCGCGGTTGGGAACCACTGTTCTAGGAGATCAGCGCCCCCTGCAGGTCATGTCTACCAAACTTAAAACCCCCCCCGCAATTTAGCATTTCTTCATTTCACAGTAATATGCACATTTATCACGTGTGGAACATGCATGGCATTGGAAAGCACATACAGGGTTATTCACAGAGATCTGAACTTGCCCCGAAAATGCACCGAACAGTGAATTCCCTGTACGGTGCATTTTCATGACCATTCAGCTACTCACAAAGCAGGCAGTTTTTGCCTGCACATACGGTGCCTGTTCGACGGCAGTGAACTCCCCATAGAGAAGCAATGGTTAATCTATTCACAGACACCGAACAGCAGTGAAAAGTTACCGAAATGCCCTGCTGTTTTTCATTCGGCAGGTTTATTCAGGCGAATCCATTTATTTATAGATTTTTCTTAGGATGTTTTAGGCTTTGTCGGTAAAAAAAAAAAAAAAAAAATCCAAATAGCGTTTTTTCTTTTTTCTGTAACATCCCTTTTTATTATCATTCATTGGACCTTATATGTAAATTCCAGATATTTTCGTTGTGTAGTTTTTTTTACAAACAGCAAAGTTTCAATTTTGACACTTTCAATCGTATTGTTTTTTTGTTTTTTTACCCTGTCTGGTGGCTTGTCGGCTTTATCCGGATGAGGGTCGTCGCTGTGTTCGGCGGCTCGGTGGCTTTTTCTGGATGGGTTTGGCTGGTTTGCGGCAGATTATCAGATCCGATGCAGATGAGATCTGATATTTTCTGCAGTTTTTTTTAAAAAAAAGAACTCTGCAAAACTGCCGAAATTATCGGACTGATAATTTCAGTGGGTTCCCGGCGCCTTATCGAATCTGATAATTTTGGCAGTTTTGCAGCATTGTTTTTTTAATCGGCAGTTTTGCGGTCACTTTTCCCTGCACTCCCGGGACCCTGCGGTGAATGCTGAATTCACCGCAGGGTCGGGAAATTTGATTTTCCGAAGTGCAGGGAACGAGAGAGCACCGAAATGTCGGCTCTGAATAATTCCTTAGTAAATACTTGCGCCAAACGCTGTTCTCAGAGCTTGGCATGACAGGTCCCTACCCGCGCAGCAACAAAACAAAGCAATGATTGACTTGCAAATACAATTTGTAATTAAGTGTAACTTCAAGTTAAGTCATTTGATTGATTTGATCTGATTAGATTTTACAGTTTACAGTTTATTGAAATTCTAAAGGGCCTTTGTGTATATAAGGAATCCAGACAACAGGGCTGCCACATCCACCAGGTTTTACAGGACACATAAAATTTATTCATGCTGAAGGGCAGCACATAAAAAATGCCACCCTGCAGCATGTAGAATTCATAAGCTGCAGGTAAAATGTCAAAAAAGGAATCCCCCAGAAGGGTTATCCAATAAGAGCAGTTGACCTTGCTGCCGAATTTGCACCGAACAGTGAATTTCACCATACGTTGCAATTTTGCCGCAGTTCGTCTGTCAATTCGCCAAATATTGGCAAACTGTCATCGAAATACGATGCATTTTGCTGCAGATCGCTGCAATTCGGCGACGGTGAAATTGTCCCACTGAGAAGTAATGGTTAATCTATTCAGAGAACACCGAACTGCACTGAATTGTCAGTGAAATGCCCAGATTCTCGGTGGTTCAGTTCAACAGGTGTAAACAGGCGAATCCCATAGGATTCAAAGTATAAAAATATTACATTTTTTATTATTTTTTTAATTCAACCCTTCATTCTTTTCAGTTTCAGAAAAAAAGCCTTTTTATTTATAATACTATTTAGAATTTTTTAAGGTATTTTTTTGGAATTTTTTAGGCGAAATTTTCAATTCACATTTTTTAATGGTGTTTTTTTTATTCTGCAATAGAGTGTTTTTATTATTTTTCATAGGACCTTTTTTATTATTTCCACGCATTTTTATTGTTTTAAACGCCTTTTGAAGAATAGCAGTGGGGTTTTTTTCCCCAGTTTGGCGGCGTTCAGCGAGCGGCTGATAAGCTTTTTTGGGTGGTGTGCTGAGGTCAGTTTAGCGGCGTTCAATGCATGGCTCATCGTTTTTTTTTTCAGCAGCGTTCGGCAGTCTGCTCGCCGTTTGGCAGTCTTCGGCAGTTCCGTTCAGCGCACTTCAGGGACCCTGCGGTGGGTACTGTATTCATCGCAGGGTTGGCAAACTTGAATAGCCAAATTGCACTGAAGTGCGCCGGACAAAAGAGCACTTTGAATAACCCCTCAGGTGACCCACCTTGATTTCCTTCCTGCAGCACATGAATTATACATGTTGCAGGGCAGCATTTTTCCCCTGAGCTCCCATGTAAGGGTGCCTGATTGGCTGTTTTCCTGGACACATAGAATTTATTCATGCAGATGGGCAGTGCATGAAATATGCAACAGGTAAGATGTAAAAAAGGAATCCCAGGTGACCTGCCTTGATTTCCTTCCAGCGGCATATGAATTATAAATGTTGCAGGGCAGCACTTTTCCCTGTGCTCCTCTTCTGTATGAAACAGTAATATTTGTCCAGAAAAACATGGCCGATCTGGCAACCCTACTCCCATGGGTCCAGGAAAACATGGCCGATCTGGCAACCCTACTCCCATGTGTCCAGGAAAACACGGCCGATCTGGCAACCCTACTCCCATGTGTCCAGGAAAACACGGCCGATCTGGCAACTAGACATGTGCACAGCACAAAATTTTGTTTTGAACTAATGGATTAGTCCTAAAATGCAATTTATTTAGTTGCTAAAGAAATTCGTTTTCAGTTCTTTAGTATGAAAACTAATTTCATTCATCCGAAAACCAGCGGATACAATTACTATTGTAGTGGCTCCTCAGAGGGCTGAGATCACTGCTTGTTACAATATCTCTCACTTTCAGCACAATGTGGGCCATATTACATAGTTGGTGCTAACTTAACCAGAGCTGTTGTAAACTTCCCAGAGCCATTATAGCCTATGGAGGTTTAAAGTTTACATCAGCTCTGGTTAAGTTGGCACCAACATTGTAATAGAGCCCCGTGTCAGGCAAAGCTGTTACAGTAACTGACTGCTGCTCATCACAGTGCTCAGAGTTTCAGTAAAACTAGTAAATAATATTTTTATATATAACAGGTTAGAACAATATTATTTCCTTGTTTTACTGAAACTCTGAGAGCTGTTACAGTCAGTTACTGTAATAACTGAGACAAAGAGATAAACAACACCATACGGCGCATAAATGGTATAGCAATAGTGAACAGTTGATTAATAGACAACTGATTAATATTGAATAAAATGTAAAGTTAAGAATAAATAAAAGTGTCCTTTAAAAATGCCAAATGGAAAAAGGTAAAAATGTGCAAAAAATACGAATATAGGTCAATTAGTGCAAATGAGTATTCAAATCAATACTCAAAGGAGTGTTGTTGATTGAAGACAAATGTGTCAATCTTCTCTGTGGTATGTATACCAGATCTTCTCTTTAAGGTGTCCCTCAAAAGGAATAAAACATAAAAGCAATAATAGTGCAGATGGTCGTACTGAAAATGGAGTAATTCAATAGAATCGATGTATGTACCACTCACATTTATTGGAGCCTAAGGGAATCCAGGCTCAAGGAAGATAACTTGCGGCCAAATATAGGGTGGCACGTCCCTCCTTTCGTTTATGGTGGTTACTAGATAAAGCAGAAAGAATCGGGAGACGGCACTCCCATGGCGTAACTCTGTGCGTATATTTGGAAAATTGAAATAAAGTTAGTCACACTCACCGAGTATAGAGCCTCTCAATACCAGGCTCAAGGAATACCGCCTTGGGCTCTCTTAAGGTGGAGGCCCAAACCCCTTTGGTGTAGCAGCAGTTGATCCAGATGTCCAAAAAAGTAGGGAGATGGAGAAAAAGTGGCGAATGCAAGATATAAAATAATAAATTTATTGGAAATAATAAAATCCTGGACAAGTTATACCGAGACGCGTTTCGGCTAAAAAGCCTTCCTCAGTCGGTGTATTTAGTGTCCATAAAGTGCAATAAAAAGGTAGAAGTGAAAGTGAAAGTGTCCTCTTATATAGTATAACATACTAATAGCATTTCCTGCCACATTGGGATTGTTAACTCCCTATTTCCTGTTGGTCGATTTCCGTTCGTTCGGATTTACCCAGAGATGCTTTGCGGTCGTTTCGGAATAAAAGCGAAAGCATCTCTGGGTAAATCCGAACGAACGGAAATCGACCAACAGGAAATAGGGAGTTAACAATCCCAATGTGGCAGGAAATGCTATTAGTAACTCCCTATTTCCTGTTGGTCGATTTCCGTTCGTTCGGATTTACCCAGAGATGCTTTCGCTTTTATTCCGAATCGACCGCAAAGCATCTCTGGGTAAATCCGAACGAACGGAAATCGACCAACAGGAAATAGGGAGTTAACAATCCCAATGTGGCAGAAAATGCTATTAGTATGTTATACTATATAAGAGGACACTTTCACTTTCACTTCTACCTTTTTATTGCACTTTATGGACACTAAATACACCGACTGAGGAAGGCTTTTTAGCCGAAACGCGTCTCGGTATAACTTGTCCAGGATTTTATTATTTCCAATAAATTTATTATTTTATATCTTGCATTCGCCACTTTTTCTCCATCTCCCTACTTTTTTGGACATCTGGATCAACTGCTGCTACACCAAAGGGGTTTGGGCCTCCACCTTAAGAGAGCCCAAGGCGGTATTCCTTGAGCCTGGTATTGAGAGGCTCTATACTCGGTGAGTGTGACTAACTTTATTTCAATTTTCCAAATATACGCACAGAGTTACGCCATGGGAGTGCCGTCTCCCGATTCTTTCTGCTTTATCTAGTAACCACCATAAACGAAAGGAGGGACGTGCCACCCTATATTTGGCCGCAAGTTATCTTCCTTGAGCCTGGATTCCCTTAGGCTCCAATAAATGTGAGTGGTACATACATCGA
The DNA here is from genome assembly GCA_009667805.1 of Leptobrachium leishanense. Classification (NCBI taxonomy): domain Eukaryota; kingdom Metazoa; phylum Chordata; class Amphibia; order Anura; family Megophryidae; genus Leptobrachium; species Leptobrachium leishanense. Next base: position 28,642,583 of record CM019067.1, on the reverse strand, counting down.
TTCTATTGAATTACTCCATTTTCAGTACGACCATCTGCACTATTATTGCTTTTATGTTTTATTCCTTTTGAGGGACACCTTAAAGAGAAGATCTGGTATACATACCACAGAGAAGATTGACACATTTGTCTTCAATCAACAACACTCCTTTGAGTATTGATTTGAATACTCATTTGCACTAATTGACCTATATTCGTATTTTTTGCACATTTTACCTTTTTCCATTTGGCATTTTTAAAGGACACTTTTATTTATTCTTAACTTTACATTTTATTCAATATTAATCAGTTGTCTATTAATCAACTGTTCACTATTGCTATACCATTTATGCGCCGTATGGTGTTGTTTATCTCTTTGTCTTAGTCTTGACACATATTTTGGTTGTTTTTTATGTGTTTTTACCATACCTTAGGCTGCACTTAACTATTTATTAGCGATTCACATAGCACTTTAATCAATTTTCTAAACCAATAAGCGCCCACACTGTACAGTGTATATCCGTATACACATTTTCTAATCAACTGTAATAACTGAGCCTGATACATTGTACTGAGAGATAATGTAACATGCAGCCGATCGCAGTGCTCACAGCCACTGGATTTAAAGGGCTAAAAAAAAAAGGCTCCTCTCTGTATAATGTTTAGAACATCCTCCTGCATTAATTAATACTCCTCTCTGTATAATATATAGAACATCCTCCTGAATTAATTAATGTCCCTTTCTGTATAGAACATCCTCCTCAATTTATACCTTTCTCTGTATAATGTATATAACATCCTCCTGCATTAATACCCCTCTCTGTATAATGTATAGAACATCCTCCTGCATTAATTAATGCCCCTCTCTGTATAGAACATCCTACTGCATTGGCATGTGGAGGGTGCAGAACTTCGGATGTTGCGATGTTGCGCTCTTCATTGCTGGTCTCCTTCACTCATCAATGTAATATCACAAAAAGAACTGAAACTAAAATGTAGTGCATTTTATTTTAGTTTCTTTCGTTTTTTGTACTGAGCAGTTTCGTTTCTCTTGAGTCATACGAAAACTAAATTATCCGAAAATTCGGACTAAATCGTTTTAGTACTAAAACGAATGCACATGTCTACTGGCAACCCTACTCTCATGTATCCAGGAAAACATGGCAGATCTGGCAACCCTAATTCCATGTGTCCAGGAAAACATTGCCGATCTGGCAACATGTGTCCAGGAGAACATGGCCGATCTAGCAACCCTATTCCCTTGTGTCCAGGAGAACATGGCCGATCTAGCAACCCTACTCCCATGTGTCCAGAAAAACATGGCCGATCTGGAAACCCTACTCCCGTGTGTCCAGGAAAATCTGGCCGATCTGGCATCCCTACTCCCATGTGACTGTCCAGGAAAACATGGCCAATCTGGCAACCCTATTCCCATGTGTCCAGGAAAACATGGCCGATCTGGCAACCCTACTCCCATGTATCCAGGAAAACATGGCCGATCTGGCAACCCTATTCCCATGTGTCCAGGAAAACATGGCCGATCTGGCAACCCTACTCCCATGTGTCCAGGAAAACATGGTCGATTTGGCAACCCTATTCCCATGTGTCCAGGAAAACATGGCCGATCTGTCAGCCCTAGCGGCCAACCATATAACACGTATGGAAATTCACAGAGTTGATGGTAAGCCAGTGAGTCGGGTTATTAGTCAACTAAATCCAGCAGGAGGCTAAGGGTTAATTCACAAATAGTTAGGGGGGAAAAAAAGGTTTAGCTCAATCAAATCTCATTTATTCAGTGGAGCATAAAGCTGCCCAGTGCGGGATGAATATCCCAGGATGCTTATGGTGTAAGTGGGAGTTACCCAGGAGCAAATCATCGCCACATAATAACAATATCCTGCAACTCCTACAACAATTCCTTTCCCATGCATTCAGGATAATTTATGCAGGCGGCTCTGAGCACACAGCAGGTGAATACAGCATTTCCATTAAACTAAACTCTGTCTGAATAAATTATTCTTAACTCTATCACGACCAAAAATGTGTGCACACAATCCTCTATTGAACCACAATGAAAACTGGCATATAAAACCTCATTTTCACACCTTTTTAAAGCAAGCTTAGTGTGCCACTTCGGGGAAAACTAAATTCTCAGTGATCTCTCATATCAATCTGTATTACGGTAACAAAGGTGCAGGAAGCAGCCCCCACACTCACTGTAAAACGATGCTCAACAAACTCTACTGCTGCATTACAACAGCCAGGGAGAGGGCAGAATACAGGGAGAGCTGTGGAGTCACGCACTTCTGTACAGGGATAAGATTCAGGGGATTATAATGAGTGTAAGTTCCTGTACAGTACAGATACAAGGTGTTGCTGTAGTTGCCATACACAGGCATTATGCAGCACATACAGATACAAGGTGTTGCTGTAATTGCCATACACAGGCATTATGCAGCACATACAGATACAAGGTGTTGCTGTAATTGCCACACACATGCATTATGCAGCACATACAGATACAAGGTGTTGCTGTAATTGCCACACACAGGCATTATGCAGCACATACAGATACAAGGTGTTGCTGTAATTGCCATACACAGGCATTATGCAGCACATACAGATACAAGGTGTTGCTGTAATTGCCATACACAGGCATTATGCAGCACATACAGATACAAGGTGTTGCTGTAATTGCCTATACACAGGCATTATGCAGCACATACAGATACAAGGTGTTGCTGTAATTGCCACACACATGCATTATGCAGCACATACAGATACAAGGTGTTGCTGTAATTGCCACACACAGGCATTATGCAGCACATACAGATACAAGGTGTTGCTGTAATTGCCACACACAGGCATTATGCAGCACATACAGATACAAGGTGTTGCTGTAATTGCAATACACAGGCATTATGCAGCACATACAGATACAAGGTGTTGCTGTAATTGTCATACACAGGCATTATGCAGCACATACAGATACAAGGTGTTGCTGGAATTGCCATACACAGGCATTATGCAGCACATACAGATACAAGGTGTTACTGTAATTGCCATACACAGGCATTATGCAGCACATAGAGATACAAGGTGTTACTGTAATTGCCATACACAGGCATTATGCAGCACATACAGATATTGCATTGCTAATCTCATTATTATCAACACAAACCCCCATAAGAAGACAATAAAATGGTCAGATCTCCTTTCTTATCACATTCTCTGTCAGGGTTATTCAGAGAGCGGCGAAAAGCAGGAGAATGACTGGAGAAGTGAAAATGTGAGGTCAAAATAGTCTATTTGGAAAGTGAGATGAATGGGAGAATTTTTCTGGTTCGGCTATTTTGACCTCGAATTTTCCATTCTCCAGTCATTCTCCTGCTTTTCACCACTCTCTGAATAACCCTGTGTATCTGACACAAAGGGCATTTCTGCCTGTATGCCGATAATACAGACTCCTTGTGACATTGTGCTAGATAAAGGATGCCATCTAGAGTTTAGAACTTTTCATCCCAGTGATTTTTCTGTGGAAGGATAAACAAATACCTAAAAAAAAATAAAAAAATAAGCAAATTTACATTATTTTAATCTTTTTGCTATATTTACCCTACATTTGCATTGCACGTGTCATACCCACCCAAGGTTGTGCTTATTTGACAAAGTTATGAATTTTGGCTTGATGTTGCCCAGACATACAAAATTCTGCTGACCCCCCCCCCCCACACACACACACAGACCCAACTGATAACAAATAGATATAGGCATGTAGATAAACATGAAATTTACATCAAGTGATTCTAACACAGCGTTTAATACAGACTCATCGCTGGGAGTTTTGTAGCTCTGCAGCTCTGTTATACACCCGCAAACTCTGAATATACTGGACATCTAAATAAAAGGATGTAAGAAAAAAATACTGCGCCCTACAGTCAACTTCGAATGAAACTGCGGGGGAACAGGGCTGCCATCAAGGGGTGACAGCCCATGATATGTTCAGGGGTCCAGTGGCTCAAGGGGGTCCTGGCCCTTACCAAACGCTATCAGGATTATTCAGAGAGCGGTGAAAAGCAGGAGAAAGACTGGAGAATGGAAAAATTCTAGGTCAAAATAGCCGATTTGGAAATTGAGATGAAAGGGAGAATTTTTCTGGTTTGGCTATTTTGACCTCGTATTTTCCATTCTCCAATCATTCTCCTGCTTTTCACCACTCTCTGAATAACCTTTTTTGTAACTTGTCAAAGTGTCTCAGGTGTAAGGCTAAAGGCAGACGACCGCAGTCATCATGTTCATGTCGCCCCATAGTTTAACGTCCGTCGTAGCATTGTTTTGTGATCAATAGAGACCAACACACGAAGTATGTGCCCACCAAAGTGCGCATGCACAACGCAGGTGGCAACAGACGCAATATAGGCCTCGACATAAAAGCGCTAGGACGGATGCACAGAGTGCGCCGCGTCGTGTCCTGTGTGCATGATGACGTGATGTCAGACGCAGCGTATTTGCAACGTCCATCACGTTGACGCTCAGAAATTTTATTTTGGTCTGACCGACTGTACCTGTCTTTTAATTATTATTAATTTTGTTTCCCATATTTCCCTTTTTTTTCTACATCTGTCAAAAAAAACGGACCGTGTGGTGTCTACAGTGTCTTCCGTCAGTACATACGTCCGTTATGCACGCACGCAGAGTGCGCTCAGACTGCGTTCGTCTGACATTAGCCTTAGGCTGGGGTCAGACTAACGCATTTTTAACGTGCGTTTAGGTGCACTTAATCACGGCCGCAGTGGCAGCAAATGACGGGCAATATACGAAGTACGGCCGCACGAACGTCCGGCCATGTAACGCAAGTGGAAAATGAATGCATTTTTTCGAGAACGCAGAACCACTAGTACTGACGTACAGAGTGCGCTGCGGCGGCATAGCGGCGTGTGTGCGTGATTGGGAGACGTCAGACGCTGCTCATGTCCGGCCAACATAATGTCCAGAAGCAAAATGTGTTTTATTGACGATCCGTAAAAAATCACGCACGAAAATGCACGTCGTCTGACCGTTTTCGCGCATTCCGTAAAAAAATACGTCAATGCGTTCGGACGCACTTTTTGACGGTCGCTGCGAATAATGCGTTTGTTTGACCCTAGCCTAAAGGCTCCTCCATGCCACCCTGGACTGACCTGTGAGGATACCAGGAAATTTCCCGGCGGGAAGCAGTATCTAGTGCCAGTAAAAGCAATCTGGCCAATCACTGAGGGAGCGTTTAGTATGGCCGGCACCAGGTAAAGAGGCAGAGCGAACCCTCTCCCAACAGGAAATCCATTTTATCCTCCAGGGATTTAGCCCACTCCCTGTTAAATGAGATAAGAAGAAGAAGAGGAGGAGGCGAAGTGTTTTCTTTCTAATTAGTTTACGGAAATAGTCAGCTGAGGGAAGGGGGGCCCGACCAGTGCTTCAGTAAGGGGCGCCATGACTTCTGATTTCAGCCCCGGCAGTGACATCTACATTTCAGCAGAGATGACAGAGTAGAAACAGTGGAGTAAATTAAAGGGACACTCTACTCATCCAGACCAAAGAAAGCATGGTGAAGCGGAAGAGTTTCCTCCACCCCACCTAGCGTCACCAGCAGCCGGGATTTTTTAATTTCCCAGCTGCCGTAAACCAGATCTGTTACTAGTGACGCCGGCTCGCAGAGAGTATGCCGACGTAATCCTTTCTGAGACCAATCGCTGTGGTCTCGTGCGCACAGCTCCGATACATCACTCCGTGAAAGCGCTATGGAACTTGCGTACATAAAGCGTGTTCCGTAGCGGTGCGCAATTTGCGGCTCCTACGCTGCGCAAGCTGCATAGGAGAGCAAACTGCGCAGAAAAACTTCAGGGACCTCAGGGTGCGGTAGTCCCTGAGCCGATGAGGAGGAGCTGTGCGCGACGAGGGAGAAAAATCATCTAAAATTAAAACTATTTGGGCAAAAAAGGGAATTCTGCTTTCAAGAGTATCCCTTTAAAGTTCCACAGAGCCTCGTTTTACTCAGATGTTTGCCAAAATAAAACCACTGCTTTTTCAATGAAAGAATGATGGTTAGCGAATAAACCCACTTTGTATGACATCACACATCTGTGCCTGTAGGCTGGGGTCAGACGAGCGTAGTGTTCACGTCCGTGATTGCGCCTTAAAGTACGTCCGTGATAGCATGACAGAAAGTCCATTGGAGCCTGTTACACAAAGTACGTCCGCACTGAACTGCGGACGCACAACGGCCGCGGCCCACGGACGCAAGGCAGGCAAGAACGTACAACTCCTAGAACGGCCGCACAAAGTACGCTGCGTCCGCAACGTCCGCATAGCTTTGTGTGTGAGTGATGGAACGTGGTCAGACGGACTGCATTTATACGTCCAGCATTATACACACGCACAAAATGGTTTTGATTTTTAATTTATTTTCTCTCCTACATCCGTCAAAATATACGTCAGTGAAAAAACGGACTGTGTGGCCACTACTGTTTTTTCCGTACTGACGTACGTCCGTGTGCAAGGACGTACAGTCCGTAGAAATCACGCTCGTCTGACCCTAGCCTTAGCCATCGATGCCTGAGTGATCCATAATGTAACTTTTTTTCCTGGGAGCAGGATTAGTTCATGTAACTGAGATACTTGTACATAACACTGGCACCACTTTATTATTACCGTTAGGAATCATTGCTACCAAACTGGACATACTTTTTTCTTTTTGTTCTTTTATATTGTTTACCAGTGTATTTTAACCCCTTGGCTGCGGACGACATGTGGGGAACGTGGGGCGCCCCCCCGCTATATATGCGGAGGACGTTCCCCACACGTCATGGGGATTCCGCAGCCAAGGGGAGGGGGCCCTTATCTCTCTGGTTGGGGTCCCGTGGTGGTCTGACTTCCTTTAAGTCAGACCGTTCCATGGGACCCCTGCCGGCGCATTGATGTCATTTTCTGGCACCTGCCCCCCTATCCCTGGGAGAGTGCCTGTAGGGGAGGGGGAGAGGGGGGTCCTTTGGACTTCTCTGTCTCCCCCTCGGTAAAAATTACAGCCTCAAGAGAGGCATCACTGGAAAGGTCACAGTCTGACCTTTCCAGCGATGCCCTCTTAACCCTTTATGTGTCAGTGTCACGATTCGTTGCCAATCTGCGCCGGACAATACAGATATGGAACTGTGCATGGGGTTGACTTCATAAGTATTGTTTTTTTATTTACAATTTAACATACTATATTAACCTTATGCATGTGTTGCCATTAGAGTTATATGCACTAGAGATAGTTTAGTGCATTGTGTTATTATGTTTATTGGTTTTTATTCCAGGCCAGAACATTGTTATAAAGATTGTTATTTTAATGTATTTGTAGTGTATGGTTTGCTCACTGATACAGTTTTATAGTGTGTCAATAAAAGTTAAGTTTTTCAAATTATTTCCTGTGGGGTTTTGTGGCTACTCTCTCTGAATAAGAGGTGCAGTTCATAGTATATATAATTATATACACACCTGGGGAGCACTCTGAAATGATTCCTCGTGGACATGCTGCTTGGAGTGAGCGTGACTCTGGGCAGCATGTCACTCTCTGGGGCTGCCCAGATTCTCCATGCATGTACGACGGTCTGCTGCAGCTCTCAGGAGCCAGGTTCCCAAGCGGCAACATGCGTCTGGAATGCCCCTGATCCAAATTACTAAACTCCAGAAGGCACTGACATTTACAGTGTTTGGAGGCTTTTGAATTTGAGGATTCCGGATAAGGGGCGCCCCGACTTGTATATGGTTTTTATTTTATTTTTGCTCATTAATTCTCACAGGCAGGGGTCAAGCCCTGAGAAAAGAAGTGAGGGAACTACGCCCCTGCCTTCATCTCCTCCCTTATAAGCAGGTATGTTCCGTCGCTAACACTTCGCTCTACCAATGATCTGCTATTACCATCTCCTCGTACCCGCACCCCTCACTCTCGCCTGCAGGACTTCTCCCGAGATGCCCCTTCTCTATGGAACACCCTCCCTCATAACATTCGACTTTTCCTGCACCTCCAGTCTTTCAAGACGTCTCTAAAAACACATTAATTCCGAGAGGCCGATCAACTGACTCCATAACCCCTCATTGTAGCTTTCCTGGTCTATCTCCCACACAGCCCCCCCATGGACCCCATTACCTCTCACGCTTTGCTATTTACCCTCACCTCTATGTGTCACCCCTCTCCTCTTAGATTGCAAGCTCTTGAGCAGAGTCCTCTTCTCCTATCGTTCTCCATGTGTCAAACGTATTCATTTGATCTTTCTTTTGTCCTACCCATTGTACAGGGCTGCAGAATATATTTTATAAATAATTGTCGCTGAGTATTCACGGATGCCGTTACGTTGATGCAGGTTGATTACAGCCTTTGATCTATACATTCCGCCAACCTGCAGATACTAATGTAACATGTAACAGTCTGATTTAATTCATTGAATTCTAGCAACAACATCCGGAATGAGGTTCCAGTAGAATCAGACAAGGGGCCACCCCCTAGGTACTAAAGCCCACTAATACACAATTCTAAACCAACACTACACTATGTGGCTGTGCCTCCCCTGCTTGTAGCGTAGCGTTGCTTTAGAAGTATAGAAATCAATGAAGCCACGTCTTTAAAGGGACACTACCACTAACATAAGCTGTAATCAGATTACTTGTGCATTACAAACAAAACCACATTATAAAACACATTATAAAACACATGCTTCTGGCATTTTTTTCTTTCTTTGACATAATTACATGTGAAAATTAAAAAAAAAAAGTTTTTTTTTTTATCTCTTGTTTCCATTTTGTGCATTTTTCCCATGCAACATTTACCAAAATCTTAATGGTGAGTTTTACTGTGTGGCTGGTTTTTTTTCTTACACAGTGTTTAACAGTTAATCAGGTGGAGGAGGAAATGTTTAGATAAGTCTGCAGGAGGCTATTGTTCTCCAGGCTAACTGAGATAAGAGATGGTAGATGAATGAGATAAAACAGGGAATTTAAAAAGAATTCTAATCTACCCTCCTGGTGATGTCCTTTGAATACATCCCACACAATACAATGGTGTGAGTCAGTGACTGACCCATTCACTCCATTCTATGGCCAAAGCCACACAGTGAGGAGCAAGTGATGGAAAGATATGGGGGGGGGGTTCACAAAAGATCACACAATGGATGCACCCAGTGACATATATAGAGGAAAATATCACACAATGGATGCACCCAGTGACACATATAGAGGAAAATATCACACAATGGATGCACCCAGTGACACATATAGAGGAAAATATCACACAATGGATGCACCCAGTGACACATATAGAGGAAAATATCACACAATGGATGCACCCAGTGACACATATAGAGGAAAATATCACACAATGAATGCACCCAGTGACACATATAGAGGGAAATATCACACAATGGATGCACCCAGTGACACAGTATTTTCTTAACTAAACAAACAAGAGAAAAACAAACACATGTAAGATATCAGCAACATCAAATAAACACAATAAAGACATTTCATATTTTGGTGGTACCGGCCCTTTAAAACTCCATTGTTTTCCCCACAAATCCCTTTTAATTGAGCATTTGACCTATTTATATCAAGAACTGCCTTTTTCACCGACCTAATATACCGACCTAATATACTCGAACGTGAAAAAGTGTGTCCGAACGCATTGACGTATTTTTTCACGGAATGCGCAAAAACGGGCAGACGACGCGCATTGTCGGGCGTGATTTTGTACGGATCGTCAATAAAACTCTTTTTGCGTCTGGATGTTATGTAGGCTGGACATTAGCAGAGACTGACATCTCCTAATCACGCACACACGCCGCTATGCCGCAGCTGCGCACTCTGTACGTCAGTACTAGCGGTTCAGCGTTCTCAGAAAAATGCGTTCAAATTCCACTTGCGTTGCACGGCCGGACTTTTGTGCGGCCGTACATCGTATATTGGCCGTCATTGCCCGTCATCTGCTTCTAGTGCGGCCGTAATTATGTGCGCCAGAACGCACGTTAAAAGTGCGCTGGTCTGACCCCAGCCTTAGATTTCTTTAGAGATATTTGATGGGGGGGGGGTTTTGGGGGGGGGTCTTCACTCGGAATGGTTTTGTCCTAAAGGAACGTGCTGGTTATTCATCACGTTTTTGAAAGAAATGTCACGCTAATATTTTCTCTCCAGTGACTTGCGAATGAAGGGATTAAAGGCGTGAAAGGTTGGCACTGCTCTCCTTTCTCAGCTTCACAGGGGGATCAAGGCGCGAAATAAAGACGGAGCAGAGAATTCCAAATATTCAACTTTTAAAAAATAAAAAAGAACTGGACTGGATACGGCGTGAGGATTATAAGACTTGCAGTCAGGCCACCGGACTCAAACCGTACAAAAATACTTGAGGACGACTAGACATTCCATGTGTTAGTCTACCAGGTGGAGGGGTGGCATGAGAAGTGGTCCGACATCAAGTCGAAGGGACCTTCAAGGAAAAAACTGGGTGGGATCATTGCAGGAGGAGCAGAGGCTGCCAAGCATTCAACCAAAAAGCTGAGGAGTGGATTCATCCTAAATGCATAGCTCGAGGCTAAAACACCTTTGGTGAGGAATTCCTTAGAAAGGACCCAGCCCTGTATTCAGGTGGAGAATGAAACAAGCCTGACCCAAACCTGGCTGGGAGCGAGGAGAGGAGGCGAGCGAGCTGAATTTCAACCTTTGCTAACCTTACTCTACCCACGCGTGGCATAAACACCAACATACAACGACTGCAACAAGTATCCAGGCTGAATACACATACACTGACAGCCTGAGCGCCAGATAACAATGTATACACCGACAGAATCAATAACAGTAACCTCATCTCGTATTGTCTCTTAGCCTTTCTTTGTTTGCGCAGGTACGGCAGCACATCGATACCTCGCCGCGGCGATATAACTGGGGTGGAACGTGGCATGTGGGCATAACAGAATGAGACATGAAGATATCAGGATTTTTTTTCAATTAAAAGTGAACGTCGGTAAATTGCAAAACAAATAATAAAATGTAAACAAATATCCAGAAGGAAGAAATAGTAATAATCCGGATAATTGTCTCCAAAATGTCTGTTTTTGAGTTTAATTTCTCACGATTGACATTTTTGTCCAGCGTGAGCCTGGTTTTAGGGCAGGGATCTCAAAACTCTACCCTCCCCTGATGTTTCTAAACTACAACTCCCATGATTCTTTTCCCTATCTTTCGCATTCAATCTATATCTGGGGAGACCTCTGGTTTAGGGAAATGATCCTATGCCATATCTTCGCAAGTAAAACCGATCTGTTTCTCTAAGGCTAGGGTCAGACGAACGCATTTTTTACGTTGTCCGTGAAAAAGTGCGTTCGAACGAATGGACGTATTTTTTCACGGAATACGCGATAGCGGTCATACGATGCGCATTTTCGTCTGTGATTTTGTACGGATCATCAATAAAACACTTTTTGTGTCTGGACGTTATGTTGGCCGGACATTAGCAGCGTCTGACGACTCCCAATCACACAAACACGCCGCTATGCGGACGCAGCGCACTCTGTACGTCCGTACTAGCGGTTTGACGTTCTAGAAAAAATGCGTTTGTTTGCCACTTGCGTTGCGCGGACGAACTTTCGTGCGGCCGTACTTCGTGTGTTCCCCGGCATTGGACGTCATTTGCTGCTAGCACGGCCGTGATTTCGTGCGTCTAAACGCACGTTAAAACTGCTTTCGTCTGACCCTAGCCTAAAAGTCACGTCCACGAGCGTACATGTAATACACCTGTGTGCATGAATGAGCAGATTTGACGCAGGTTGAACAGTTATTTAGGCTGGAGTCAGACGAACGCAGTGCGAACGTGCGTTTAGCCACACTTTATTACGGCCGTGGTAGCAGCAAATGACGTGCAACGCAGGCCCACACACGAAGTACGGCTGCAGGAACGTTCGGCCGCACAATGCAAGCGGCAAACGAACGCATTTTTGCAAGTACGTCAAACCGCTAGTATTGACGTATAGAGTGCGCTGCGTCCGCATAGCGGCGTGTGTGCGTGATTAGGAGACGTCAGACGCTGCTCATGTCTAGCCAACATAACGTCCAGTCACCCAACGTTTCCTGGTTTGGATCCATAAAAAATACGGCCAAAAGTGAGCATCGTATGACCGCTATCGCGTCTTCCGTGAAAAAATGCGTTCGGACGCATCAACGCACTTTTAGACGTGAAAGCCTTAAGTACGATTTTATGGCAAAACTCTGTATAACGCGATCAGCAAAGCTAAGATACAAGCGACCTGTGACATTCTATATAGTAAAAGAATAATATATGTATCAGGGTGACAGAAACTTTGTATCGGCACAGAGCGTGACACGACAGGGACTTCCAATCACTTAGTGTTGTCAGTCTTAGAATGTTGACGAAAGATCCACATTAAAAACTTCCAGGAGGCAGAAAACATGTAAATAAATCAGATTTTTTAGCACTAAGGATTGCAGCACTTTCTTTCAAGCAGCACAGCTTTAAAGTTCTTGGTTATGCTGTTATAAAACATCACATCAATAAAAAAATTATAAAAAAATCACACAGAAGAACAAAACAATGCCACACTCGAGCATCCACTTAATACTCCATCTGCAGTTATATATTATTGAATAAACTCTGTTTTATAGTTCACTTTTATCTCTAGAGCAGCTGAGCAGCTATTGTACAGAAATTCAAGTGCTAAAATCATCTATTATATACATTCACCCACAAACAATGGAACTATGCAACAGAAAAATCCATTATGTTTGAGTTCCTCGAGTTATTTCATTCGCCTACATGGGCTTTGAGAAATTAAAATAATAAAAAATGTAATATTTTTAATACGACAATAAATTTAAGTACATTATAATTCATTATAATTAATAAAATAATATGAAAAATTAAAATAAATATGTTTACTGAAAAATGCATTTAAGGGCATTTAAGTTTATTATAAACTATTATAATATGTAAAAAAAAATTGAGAATTTTAAAAAAAAATAGATATATTTAATGGAAAAGTAAATTTAAGTGCATTATAATCTATTAAAAAAAATGAGAAATTAAAAAAAATACATATATTTAATGAAAAATACATATGATATTTAAAAAATCTAGATAATTAAAATATATTTAATGAAAAATACAGATAAGTACATAAATATATTATTTTTTTAATGTAATGAAAAAATACATATGAGGGTATCATAATGTATAATAATATAAAAAAAAGAGAAATTAATAAAATTAAATATATTTAATGAAAAAATACATTTAAGTACATTATATAATGTATTATAAAGCATTCAGGGGACCCGCAGCCAGGATCTATAATATAGTCAGTACTCCGGTGCAAACAGCATCAAAATGGTATAATGTATTATAATATATAAAAATATGCATAAATATTCAACTTTGGGGGTGTCTGCAATAATAAACACACTTATTATAGTGTGGAGGCTTTTTATCTCGCTTTTAGACCTCCACCACAACCCTTGTAGTTTATATATATATATATATATATATATTATATAATGATGGTAAGTCCTACCTGTGCTGCAATCATAAGTATAGTAGACTACAGTCACTCCTCCTGTCCTGAGTGTTACAGTGTGATACAAATGTATCAGTAGGTTGTCATGTGTGGGTAGGAAGCCCACTCAGTCTGGGACCTCTCCACGCTGCGCCCCGGCTGCTCCTTCACTGACAGCGCTTAATCTGATAGTGAGGAGAAAAGGAGAAAAAGCAAAAGAAAATCCAGGAAGGCAGCCAGTTACAGAAAAGAAGGTGGATGAAGGAAAACCCCATGTCTAATCTCTGACATGCAGATCTCCTTCAAACCCCACCTCTCTCCTAATTACCTTCCCCAGCTCTGAGTGATGGGGATGGAGCGCCCTGAGCTGTGTATCTGCGCTGTCCCATTTATTCTGATTTACAGCCATGTGTTCTGAGCCTTCAGGTTAGATTCCTCTGAAGGGTGGGTGCCGTATGTGTGTATTTATTAACTATTGGTCGTGTGTGCACAAAGTAGTCGCACGCTGAACTGTATTGGTTCACAGAAGGAGATGGCTATGTGCACGTCTAATAGGTATGAGGTGCTGGTTTAGGGAAACGAGGCGGTAACTCGGGACAACTTGTTTTATGGGATTAAAACATTAAAAGTCGATTTGCCAAAAATCACTTCTTATCAGGTAGATGAATAGATATACTATCTACCTCTAGAAAACTTGTCTTTTAAATGTAACGTTTGTCCAATAAAAAAGGTATCACTACTATATGCTATAATCTGGAGATATATATATATATATATAATATATATATATACTGATTAGCCGCAACATTAAAACCGCTGACAGGTAAAGTGAATTCCATTGATTATATGGTTACATGGTGCCTGTCACAGGGTGGGATATATTGACACATTGTGGGATATATTGACGCGGGGTGGGCTATATTGTCACAGGGTTGGATATATTGTCACAGGGTTGGATAAATTGACACGGCGTGGGATATATTGTCACAGGGTGGGCTATATTGTCACAGGGTTGGATATATTGTCACAGGGTGGGATATATTGTCACAGGGTGGGATATATTGACACGGCGTGGGATATATTGACACGGGGTGGGATATATTGTCACGGTGTGGGGTATATTGTCACGGGGTGGGATATATTGACATGGGGTGTGAGGTGTGATATATTGTCACAGGATGGGGTATATTGTCATGGGGTGGGATAAATTGACACGGGTGGGATATATTGTCACGGGGTGGGATATATTGACACGGGGTGGGATATGTTGCTGTAACGAAGCAGGATATATTGTTATGGGGTGGGATATACTATCACGGGGTGGGATATATTGTCACGGGGTGGGATATATTGTTACCCTTTGGGATATACTGTTACAGGGCAGGGTATATTGTCACGGGGTGGGAGATATTGTTACCCATTGGGCTATACTGTTCCGAGGAGGGGTATATTGTCACGGGGTAGAATATATTGCCACAGGGTGGGATATATTGTTATCCATTGGGCTATACTGTTCCAAGGAGTGGTATATTGTCATGGGGTGGGGTATATTGTTACAGGGTGGGATATATTGTCACGGGGTGGGGTATATTGTCACGGCGCTGGGATATATTGTCACGGGGTGGGATATATTGTTACCTGTTGGGATATACTGTTCCAGGGAGGGGTATATTGTCACAGGGTGGGGTATATTGTCAGGGGTGGGATATATTGTTACCCGTTAAGATATACTGTTCTGGGGAGGAGTATATTGTCACGGGGTGGGATATACTATCACGGGCCGGGGTGGGATATATTGTCACGGGGTGGAATATACTGTTACCTGTAGGGATTTATCTCTGCACGTGCCTACAACATGTCGAGATTTTTATTCAATAAGAAACTTATACGAGAAACAAATATCAATCGTTTATATTTCCTAGAAATTCTCCTAAATTCTTTTAATTGTCTGTGTTTTGCTTTGAAGAATACACTAAATCAATAATCGGATAAAATATATATATTTATTACGTATACAAAAAAGTTTCAAATCTCATATCATAAACAAAGATTTATAAACCACACACTGGTGTATTTTGGCCTAGGCCAACAAGGCCCAGGCCTAGGGCGGCACTTACCAGGGGGCGGCGGCCCGCTGGGTGGCCCCACCCCTAAAAAAAAAAAAAAAAAAAAATTATTTTTTTTTTACTTTTGCAAACTATTTTACCAGGAAGGAAACATTGAGATGTCACTAATTTTCAAGTATGTCCTGGGTAGGCAAGGCCTAGGCTTTCACTTTCCAGGGGGCAACAAAAAACCTCACCACTAATTGGGTTACTCACAGAGCACCGAAATGACGCCAACATTTTGGTGTTCTGTAGTTCCCTGCACTTCGGGGAATAAAATTTCCCCACCCTGCAGTGAATTCACCATTCACCGCAGGGTCCCCAAAGTGCATGGAGTCGGCCGCTGTATGCTGCCACCGCAAACCCATGGCCTGCTGTTTTCAAAAGAACTACTGAACGAAAATGTCTGGAATTTACATATAAGATCCTATGATTGATAATAAAAAGTTCTGTTACAGAAAAAGGAGAACCGCTATTAAAAAAAAGGGGGGGGGATTTAGCCCAAAAAATTCAGAAAAATCACTAAAAGGTACAAAAAAAAATCAATAAATAAATAAAGACTTTTTACTGCAGATTAAAATAATAAATGGTTTATTAGATATTGCATAAAAAACGGGAATATTTTTAACATTGAAACCTATGGGGTTCGCCTGAAAAAACCTGCTGATTGAAACCACCGAACATCAGGGCATTTCACTGACATTTCTCTGCTGTTTGGTGTTCTCTGAATAGATTAACCATTACTTCTCTATGGGGATTTGCACTGCCTTCAAACAGCACCGTACTTGCTGGCAGTTCGCCAAACTTGTGTGTGAGCATATCACCAGAGCAGTGGTGTACTTAAGAGGAGTGGCCCCAGGTACCAGTGATTATTAGGGTGTCATTAGGGGGTACTAGGAGGTGCCACTGTCACTGTGTGTCAGCTTTGAGCTGTGCTCTCAAACAACGAGCAGCGGAGCATGGCGTTTGCATACGGAATAAAATCGAATAGAATAAAAATCCCCCTCTCCTCCCTCCATAGCTCCTCCCCTGCCCTGCAGCAGCTCTAGGAGAGGGGAGGGGGATGTGATTTGTGTCCAGAGAGAGAAGATGACAGTAAACGGCAGGTAAAGGGGGGGGGGGTTTCAGCAGAATATGAAGCCCGGTCTGCTTACTGCTGTTTAAAGTGGACCTTTCCTTAACCAGCACTGCAGTGATAGAAATTTGTCATTGAGCTGCCTGGCTCCTGGTGAGGCTACTTGCGTGCAGGTCACACTCGGTCCGGCCAGTCAGGTGGTACTGAGTCTCAGTACCACCTGACTGGCTGAACCACATGACATGCATGCACGCAGCTGCCTGCCCTTTCGTTAACATGGACTGTCACTCTATTCTGGACTAAACACCCACCGGGAAGGGAATCAAAGCCACGGTGCACCCTCTGGCAGTGGTACCCCACTGCTGACAAGATGTCTCCACGCACAGGCACAGCCGTGATCCTAATGTGGCCTGGAGGGACCTCCTGCTGAGTCTGTACACAGTCCCTGCTGACTCTGCACACAGTCCCTGCTGACTCTGCACACATCCCTACCGCGGACAGAGGCCGGTAAATGTAGAATAAATAATTGCTGTGTGCTCATATACACTCGGTTTGCTGGGAGTTTTATTGCAGTGGATTCTGATGCACTCATACACACCGCACATTGCATTGCTGGGAGTTTTATTGCTGTGGATTCTGATACGCTGACACACACCACACATTGCATTGCTGGGAGTTTTATTGCTGTGAATTCTGATGTACTCATACACACCGCACATTGCATTGCTGGGTGTTTTATTGCTGTGGATTCTGTGATGCACACTGCATATTACTGTGAGTTTTATTGCCCTGGAGCTCTGGGATACGCTCATACACACTGCACATTACTGTGAGTTTTATTGCTGTGCAGTTCTGTGATATGCTCATACACACTGCACATTTCTGTGGGTTTTATTGCTTTGCAGCTCTGATATGCTCATACACAGTGCCCATTTCTGTGGGTTTTATTGCTATGCAGCTCTGTGATACGCTCATATGCAGTGCACGTTTCTGTGGATTTTATTGTTCCACCAATTAGAGCGGCTGTGATCCTGTTTACTTGACATGCGTGGCTGTTCTTTGTAAAAATACTTGAATTTAAACATTTCATAATTTTCTTTATCTCAATAGATACATTTGAAATGGTATACAAAATATACAAGTAGGCACTTGGTATCCACTTTTAATATAAAGAGAGGAAAAGGCGGAGCTCTAAGAGGAAAAGGTGGAGCTTAAAGAGGAAGGGTGGGGATTAACCAGGAAGAGGTGTGCCCTTGACAGGAAGGGGTGCGTCAAATTTAAATTAGGGGTGCACGAGTTTAGTCAGGCCTAGGGCAGCACAAAACCTAAATACACTACTGAAACCACATATCCATCCATCAGCACATAGAAACTAGCTTCCCAATATATGTATCTCCTGTTAGTCACTGCATATATGATTAATATAATTTACCTTATCAGTTAGTAACTATACACAAATGGTTAATAAACATTTCTGCTTAACGAAAACAATTAACATGTATTTTCCAAGCAAACCAATGTTTAACAAGCTAGATCTTGTAGAGATATATGTATCTCTCTATGCTACGTGGATCAACAAAAGACGAGCTATCACTTATTCTATTTCTAGAATGTTAAGTAATAAAAATTTATTTAGTGAATCCCCCCTAATATCGAGAATTAAACTTCTAATGTTCTGCTTTTTATATTGTAGTTATATAATTCCTTGCTTATTAACTTCAATCACAGTAATTTCCAAATTCAATATACTGTATATATATATATATATATATCTTTTTGTATTTCATTGCAACAATTACTTTAGGATAAATCCTTATATCCGATTCTTCTTCATATCTCTATCTGCAGAATAGAAATATTTTAGAGATTCTGGATCTAACAGTAATCTGAGATATCTCAGTCTATCTGTTGCAAGAAATACTCCAGGTATATATAATTACATTAATTCCTTAATTTGCTTTCTCATACATTACCTGTCCAGTCTGGATTCAGCAGCAATATTCTTTGAATATAATATTTTTGGAATATGTGAAAATTATCAATATCAGATATTCAATACATGTGAGTTAGAGATGTGGACCTGATTAAGTGATATGAAATATGGTGTTGGAATAATCTGCCATCCGAATCAATGCATGATAGTGTCTTGATATGATCTGAAGTGCATGGTATCCTGGGATGGTCTGCATGAATTGTAACGAACAGTGCAGCTCCAATTATAGTCAATTTGACGTCACTGACAATCTACCCCTTTCATTTAAATATTATTCTCTATATTAAATATAATATTTACTATACCTCAAGAGGGCAGTGTTGCACTTCCAATTAATTCCACATTTTAATTTTAATATATCTTATCTCAGGTCAAAAGATCAATCTGTCTTAACAAAGACCCTCTATTCAGTCCTAGACTTTGAGACTCTCCTGTCAAAAATTAAATTAATATCTCCACTCCTCTCAAAATTTTTACTAAGTAAATTCCTTTCTAGTTAAAATCAACAGAATCTATTCTTCAGTAATTATACTATTTACCAATTCTACACTCTACAAAATATATATTGCAGCATCTATTTTTACTGTGAATATATTGATTATAAAAATATATTTCGTGAATATAATTATACAATTACAAAAAGAAATTTTGAATTTGTTCCTATACCCAAAAGGAAAATATCTTTCTATTTTTAAAGACTTGTTAAACAAACCAATACATTTAAATATGACATGTCTGGCACTTAGCTCAGCATTATATCACATAAAGAAATTTTATCGTCTATAATCAAGTCTGGCATTTATAGAAACAAAACATAACTCTTAAGGTTTCACCTAGCCATGAACTATTTAAAAAAAATCTCTGTCCATTTCTAAAACTAGGGAAAATTGAAAAAGAAAGACTTTACATTAAACAAGATGGCTACAGGCATCCATTTTAATTTTTCCATATAATATACCCTACATACCCTTTGGGATATACTGTTCCGGGGTGGGGATATATTGTCACAGGGCGGGATATATTGTCACAGGGTAAGATATACAGGGTTATTCAGAGAGCGTGAAAAGCAGGAGAATGACTGGAGAATGACTGGAGAAAGAAAAATTCTAGGTCAAAATAGCCGATTTGGAAAGTGAGATGAAAGGGAGAATTTTTCTGGTTTGGCTATTTTGACCTAGAATTTTTCATTCTCCAGTCATTCTCCTGCTTTTCACGCTCTCTGAATAACCCTGATATTGTCACGCGGTGGGAAATATTGTCACGGGCGGGATATATTGTCACAAGGCAGGATATATTGTCACGGGGTTGGATATGTTGTGGAGGGATATATTAGGAGCAAGTGAACAGTCAGTTCTTAAGTTTCATGTTTTGGAACCAAAGAGTGAGTGACTGTGACATGGGCCAAATAATGACGACCAGACGGCAGGGTCGCAGCAACTCCAAAATGGCAAGTCTTGTGGGGTGTTCCTGGTGTGCAGTGGTTTTCCATAAGCCCACTAGGTCCTGCTAGTAGTTATATGGAAAATGACCTGGCAGTGAAGAGGTTGAAAATAAATATTTCATTCTGGCTTTTCAGTTGACTTTCAAGACATATTTATACTTTAGGGGAGTTTTCTGTAGGTCTGGCGTTTGATTGGATTGCTTGAAAATCAGGTTTAGACGATGGAACAGCCACTGGAGGTAACAATAGGTGTTTCTGTCACTCATCTAATGCATTGTATGAATTGTATTAAGCAGATATATAGGATATATGCGAAAGAAATGTCTCTGTGATTAGTATTTCTGAAGATTTCCACCTACCAACAATCCAGGGCAAATCATTGGGTACCTCACTCCATCACACTTTCCCATAACATTTGGTCCTTCAAGAAATCTACGCTTGTTCTCCTCCACCCCAACTCCTCTAGATTGTAAGCTCCTTTGAGCAGGGCTTCCTGCACCTCTTATCTCCAGTTCCTAAGGTTGTTGTGATCTTGTTTCATTCCCTATTGGTTCTTGCAAAACACCATTTAAATGAGGATAATAATAATAGATAATAATAAACAGCATATACATACATATGCAACATATACACACACGGCACATACATACACATGCAACATATACACACACGGCACATACATACACATGCGACATATACACACATCACATATACATACACATGTAACATATACAGTACACACATCGCATATACGTACAGTTGTGTTCAAAATTATTCAACCCCCACTGAAATTGAGTGTTTTGGCCAGTTTGACATTGATTTTGATCATTCAGTCATCTTGCTTACAATTAAATCAAAGAGGCACGTGTAGGTCAGACAAATATAACATAACATTTATAATGAAATAACCACAAATGTCTTTTCTGTGCTCACATCATTATCAGTTTTATTCAACCCCCAAGTGACATTCAATCTTAGTACTTAGTACAACTTCCTTTTACAGTTATAACAGCTTTTAAACGTGAAGCATAGCTTGACACAAGTGTCTTGCAGCGATCTACGGTATCTTCGCCCATTCGTCATGGGCAAAAGCCTCCAGTTCAGTCACATTCTTAGGCTTGCGCACTGCATCTGCTTTCTTTAAGTCCCACCAGAGGTTCTCAATCGGATTTAAGTCAGGTGACTGCGATGGCCACTCCAAAATGTTCCAGCCTTTAATCTGCAACCATGCTCTAGTGGACTTGGAGGTATGCTTGGGATCATTGTCCTGTTGAAAGGTCCAACGTCTCCCAAGCCTCAGGTTTGTGACGGACTGCATCACATTGTCATCCAATATCTCCTGGTACTGAAGAGAATTCATGGTACCTTGCACACGCTGAAGCTTCCCTGTACCTGCAGAAGCAAAACAGCCCCAAAGCATGATTGACCCCCCGCCATGCTTCACAGTAGGCAAGGTGTTCTTTTCTTCATAGGCCTTGTTCTTCCTCCTCCAAACATAGCTTTGATCCATGGGCCCAAACAGTTCTAATTTTGTTTCATCAGTCCACAGAACACTATCCCAAAACTTCTGTGGTTTGTCCACATGACTTTTGGCATACTGCAGTCGACTCTTCTTATTCTTTGGAGACAGCAAGGGGGTGCGCCTGGGAGTTCTGACATGGAGACCTTCATTACGCAGTGTGCGCCGTATTGTCTGAGCTGAAACTTCAGTACCCACATCTGACAAATCTTTTCTCAGTTCCTCAGCAGTCACACGGGGACTTTTCTCCACTCTACGCTTCAGGTAGTGCACAGCAGTCGAAGTCAGCATCTTCTTTCTGCCACGACCAGGTAGCGTTTCAACAGTGCCCTTTGCCTTGAATTTGCGAATGATGTTTCCTATGGTCTCTCTTGGTATGTTTAACATCTTTGCAATCTTCTTATAGCCATTGCCCTTCCTGTGAAGAGTAATCACCTCTTCTCTTGTCTTCCTGGACCATTCTCTTGACTTCACCATGTTTGTAACCACACCAGTAAATGTCTAGAAGGAGCTGAGTATCACAGTCATTTTAAAGCTGCCTATTTGGTGCTTATTATGCTTTATTGCTGCTCCGTGACATCCACAGGTGTTTTCAATACCTGATTGAAAACACTTGAATGAACCTCTGTTCTTCAGAGTGGTAGTCTTTAAGGGGTTGAATAATTGTGTCAATGAAGAATTCACAAAAGAAACATTTACTACTGTATTACAAAACCAATTGATGTCATTTTAGTTGCATATGGTTCTTTAAAAAGTCCTTGTAGGATTTCATTCTGAATACAATTACAAATGTACACTAAATTCCCTAAAACCCTTTACAGCATTGGGGGTTGAATAATTTTGAACACAACTGTACATACACATGCAGCATATACATACACACAGTTTATACATACATATGCAATATACATACACACACAGCATATACATACATATATACACTTTCAACATATACAGTCAGGTCCAGATATATTGGGACATGGACACAATTCTAACATCTTTGGCTCTATACACCACCACAATGGAGTTGGAATGAAACAAACACAATGTGCTTTAACTGCAGACTGTCAGCTTTAATTTGAGGGTATGTACATCCAACTCAGGTGAACGGTGTAGGACTTACAGCAGTTTGCAGATGTGCCTCCCACTTGTTACATACAAGACATACACATGCAACATATGCATACACACAGTTTTTACATATATACATACGTATAAACAGCATACACACACATACAACACATACTTACATATATACGCAGCATATACAAACATACACACAGCATATAAACATACACAGCATGTACATACAATATATTACATACACATGCAACATATACATACACAGTTTATACATACATACGTATAAACAGCATACACACACATACAACACATACATACATATATATACACAGCATACACAAACATGCACACACAGCACCTACCTACAATACATATGCATGCATCATTTACATAAACGCAGTTTATACATACATACATACATTTAAACAGCATACACACTCATAGAACAAATACATACATATATACGCAGCATATACAAACATACACACAGCATATACAAACATACACACAGCATATACAAACATACACAAAACATACGTACAAGACATGCACATGCAACATATGCATACTTACACATTCAGCATATACTGTACATACATAAGCACGCAGCACATACATACACACACACAGCACATACATACACACACACAGCACATACATACACACACACAGCACAGCACATACATACAGCACAAACATATGCATCATATACTTACACACACAGCAAATACACACACATTCTTTATTGTAAATCGCTGTGGAAAGAGCTGGCGCTATATAATATATATGGTGATATTAATAAGGGGGGTCTGTCCAGTGGCGTCGTAACGTGGGGGTGGGGGGTGCGGCCCGCACCAGGTGACACCCGCCTTTAGGGTGACACCGTCACCCTAAGGGCAGGTGTCTCACCCTCCGCCGCGTATTTGCAACCTGCGAGCGTCCGAAGCATGCAGCTTCGGCGCTTGCCTTGGGGAAACACGTCACCAGCCAATCGCGGCTGGTCACGTGGCTCCCCCAGGCGAGCGCCCAAGCTGCGCGCCGCCGGACGCTCAGAGGGAGCGAACACGTGGTGGAGGTGAGCTGGGGCCATTATCCATGAGGAGCTGGGGCATATCCATGAGCTGCTGGGGCATATGCATGAGCTGCTGGGGAATATCCATGAGGTGCTGGGGCAAATCCATGAGGAGCTGGGGCATATCCATGAGCTGCTGGGGCATATCCATGAGGAGCTGGGGCATATGCATGAGCTGCTGGGGCATATCCATGAGGTGCTGGGGCAAATCCATGAGGTGCTGGGGCAAATCCATGAGGTGCTGGGGCAAATCCATGAGAGGTGCTGGGGCATATCCATGAGGTGCTGGGGTATATCCATGAGGTGCTGGGGCATATCCATGAGCTGCTGGGGCATTCCATGTGCTGGGGCAGTATCCATGAGCTGGGGCAGTATCCATGAGCTGGGGCAGTATATCCATGAGCTGGGGCATTATCCATGAGCTGGGGCAGTATCCATGAGCTGGGGCAGTATATCCATGAGCTGCTGGGGCAGTATATCCATGTGCTGGGGCAGTATCCATGTGCTGGGGCAGTATCCATGTGCTGGGGCAGTATATCCATGAGCTGCTGGGGCAGTATATCCATGAGCTGCTGGGGCAGTATATCCATGAGCTGCTGGGGCAGTATCCATGAGCTGGGGCAGTATCCATGAGCTGGGGCAAAATCCATGAGAGGAGCTGGGGCAAAATCCATGAGAGGTGCTGGGGCATATCCATGAGATGCTCGGGCATATCCATGAGGTGCTGGGGCATATCCATGAGGTGCTGGGGCAAATCCATGAGGTTCTGGGGCATATCCATGAGGTTCTGGGGCATATCCATGAGCTGGGGCAGTATCCATGAGCTGAGGCAGTATATCCATGAGCTGGGGCATTATCCATGAGCTGGGGCATTATCCATGAGCTGGGGCAGTATCCATGAGCTGGGGCAGTATATCCATGAGCTGGGGCAATATATCCATGAGCTGCTGGGGCAGTATATCCATGAGCTGCTGGGGCAGTATATCCATGAGCTGCTGGGGCAGTATATCCATGAGCTGCTGGGGCAGTATATCCATGAGCTGCTGGGGCAGTATATCCATGAGCTGGCAGCATGTGCTGGGGCAGTATATCCATGAGCTGCTGGGGCAATATATCCATGAGCTGCTGGGGCAGTATATCCATGAGCTGCTGGGGCAGTATATCCATGAGCTGCTGGGGCAGTATATCCATGAGCTGCTGGGGCAGTATATCCATGAGCTGCTGGGGCAGTATATCCATGAGCTGGGGCAGTATATCCATGTGCTGGGGCAGTATATCCATGAGCTGCTGGGGCAGTATATCCATGAGCTGCTGGGGCAGTATATCCATGAGCTGGGGCAGTATCCATGAGCTGGGGCAAAACCCATGAGAGGAGCTGGGGCAAAATCCATGAGAGGTGCTGGGGCATATTCATGAGGTGCTGGGGCATATCCATGAGGTGCTGTGGCAAATCCATGAGGTGCTGGGGCATACCCATGAGGTTCTGGGGCATATCCATGAGGTGCTGGGGCATATCCATGAGCTGGGGCAGTATCCATGAGCTGGGGCATTATCCATGAGCTGGGGCATTATCCATGAGCTGGGGCAGTATCCATGAGCTGGGGCAGTATATCCATGAGCTGCTGGGGCAGTATATACATGAGCTGCTGGGGCAGTATATCCATGAGCTGGGGCAGTATCCATGTGCTGGGGCAGTATATCCATGAGCTGCTGGGGCAGTATATCCATGAGCTGCTGGGGCAGTATATCCATGAGCTGGGGCAGTATCCATGAGCTGGGGCAAAATCCATGAGAGGAGCTGGGGCAAAATCCATGAGAGGTGCTGGGGCATATTCATGAGGTGCTGGGGCATATCCATGAGGTGCTGTGGCAAATCCATGAGGTGCTGGGGCATACCCATGAGGTTCTGGGGCATATCCATGAGGTGCTGGGGCATATCCATGAGCTGGGCAGTATCCATGAGCTGGGGCATTATCCATGAGCTGGGGCATTATCCATGAGCTGGGGCAGTATCCATGAGCTGGGGCAGTATATCCATGAGCTGCTGGGGCAGTATATACATGAGCTGCTGGGGCAGTATATCCATGAGCTGGGGCAGTATCCATGTGCTGGGGCAGTATATCCATGAGCTGCTGGGGCAGTATATCCATGAGCTGCTGGGGCAGTATATCCATGAGCTGGGGCAGTATCCATGAGCTGGGGCAAAATCCATGAGAGGAGCTGGGGCAAAATCCATGAGAGGTGCTGGGGCATATCCATGAGGTGCTGGGGCATATCCATGAGGTGCTGGGGCAAATCCATGAGCTGGGGCAGTATATCCATGAGCTGCTGGGGCAGTATATCCATGTGCTGGGGCAGTATATCCATGAGCTGGGGCAATATATCCATGAGCTGGGGCAATATCCATGAGCTGGGGCATATCCATGAGCTGGGGCAAAATCCATGAGAGGAGCTGGGGCAAAATCCATGAGAGCAACTGGGCATTATCAATGAGAGCAGCTGGGGCAGTATATGCATGAGAGGAGCTGGGGCAGTATATCCATGAGAGGAGCTGGGGCAATATCCATGAGAGGAGCTGGGGCATATCCATGAGAGCTGGGGCAATATCCATGTGTGAGCTGGTCTGGGGCAATATATCCATGTGTGAGCTGGTCTGGGGCAATATATATATGTGTGAGCTGAGGCGCAATATATCCATATGTGAGCTGAGGTGCAATATATCCATATGTGAGCTGGGGCAATATATATCCATGGGTGAGCTGCTGGGGGCAATATATAACTGTGAACTGGGGCAATATATCCATATGTGAGCTGGGGGCAATATATACCCATGGGTGAACTGCTGGGGGCAATATATATCCAGAGCTGCTGGGGGCAATATATATCCATGTGTACTTTCACTGCCTTCGAAAAGGCAATGTACTTGCTGGCAGTTGGCAAAAAGTTGTGTGAGCATATGAGAGAGCTCCGCAGCAATAAACCTCACAGTAATGTGTGCTGTGTGTATGAGCATTCAGTGTTATATGGGAGTACTGATTTAGGAGTAAGAGTAGTTAAAAAAAATCCGTAAAACTCGGGGGGGGGGGGACACCATAAGTTACCGCACCGGGTGACACCAACCCTAGTGACGCCACTGGGTCTGTCCCCTGTAAAGAGAGAGGCTTGAGAGATGTGGAGGCCTCTCAGGATTTTGTGTTTTTCCTCATAATAAGCCAGTGATTTAGGAGCAGCCGTAGGGAAGGGGTGTCCCTGGGAAATACAGGCAAAGACACAGCGCTGTTATGATCAGCCATTACTAGTGTCAATGGAGGAAGGGCTGGCAATTTGTAAAGCCATTAAGGCCTACCATTCGCTCTTTCCCCTGGGAAAAGGTTTCAGTCATTTGGCCATCAAAGACAACACTGCAAACATCACACACAATGTGGTCACCAGGGTGAAAGGTCCAAAGGTTTTAATATACAATAAAACACGCTAACACGCCCTGTCCAGCAGCTCCTCCTGTGAGAAACGTCTGCATACAAATCCTGACAAGCAAGGTGCTTCTGTTCTGAGGAGGGAAACGCGTTTTATGTCTATGGGAACTTGCGCTGAAGCGTCCGACCAACATGTGTGAAAAACTCTGCGTCAGAGGGAACAGAAACAAAAACAAACCAAACAATATGTATTAAAATGCACAGGAAGCCAATAAATGTACTTGGACAGATTAAATTAAATAAACTTTTACTAGGTCTTATTTCTTCAGTTTTTTAAGAAAATTTACGTTGGCGATAATTAGTGAAACTTTATGTAGTTTTACATTATTTTATTATTATATACGTAAAGGATCCCCCTCATCCCCGCATTCTCAAGAAGAGCTTTAATTCAGGGGTGAATTCCAGTCAGTGGGTGCGTGCAGGCTAAAAAGAATGATGTGGTTTTAGACCATGGAAGGTCGAAGGAGGAAGTTTACATTGTTCAGTACAAGAGTGCCCTCTAGTGGCGTTTATCCCATCATGGCGCAGGCAGGCGGCTGGTACGCTGTGTTTGACGTTTTTTGTTTTTTTTGAGAAAGTATTTTACCAGGAAGGATACATTGAGATTTCTCTTGTTTTCAAGTATGTCCTGGGTGGTGAGTATGTACCGTTAGGTGTCTTGCCCAATGACACTTACTGGAGAGGTGCTCTTGCTGGGATCGAACCCACAGTCTCTCTCCACGCAGAGCAGTGATGTTACCTCTACTCCACCCAGCCGGTACCATATATTTAGATTTTATAGGTTTGATAGAGAAACAGATAATTATGAGTTTTATGACATTAATTTCTAAATATACCCTGCCTGGCCAAAAAAATGTCACACACTGTAATATCTGTTTGTGTCGCCTTTTGCTGTGGCATCGTCTCAATAAGCTCATGCTTAATTTGTGGCCAAGATCTTGTATTGATGATGGGAGAGTCGCAGCGCTGCGTAAAGTCTTCTCCAGCACATTAGCCCAAAGATTCTCATTGGGGTTAAGGTCTGGACTGTGCGGTGGCCAATCCATGTGTGAAAATGATGTCTCATGCTCCCTGAACCACTCTTGCACAATTTGAGCCCGATGAATCCCGCCATTACTATTTTGGAATATGCCCGCTGTGCCATCAGGTGAGAATAAATCCATTGATGGAAAAACCTGCTCATTCAGTATATTCAGGGAGTCATGTGACCTCATTTTTGGGCCCATAACAATGCTGAACCTAGGCCTGACCAACTGAAGCAGCATATACATTACACACATGCTAGACGTGTGCGAACTGAATGAAAATGCAACAAATATTGGCAATTTGGAGGCTATAAAGCCTGGGTGTATACCAAATAAATTTTAATTTGAAACATTAACCTTTAAATCGACCACAAGCTGGGACTCTGGATCAAACAAACAAAAGTGGACAGGACGCCGAACATGACAGCATAAACAGATATAATATCTAATGTTTAAGTATAGCAAGTGTTATGCTTCGTACACCTCTGTTCATACAACTAATACAGAAAAAGTACATAATTATTTGACTTTTATTACTTTTCACAAACTTGACAAGGGCTGTGATTGGCCAGAATATTGCCTTGCGAAGGGGCCAAACTCTTGTTTTTTAGTGGACTTGTTGTTTCTTCACACTCTTGAATTTCTGTGCGTTTCCTCAGCTGCTGGAGACGTACGTGTTTTTTCTGTTGTCGAGTGTGGATTCCTATACCTATATTAGCAGGGAGATTGCGACTCTGCTGTGCTGCCACAGGTCATAGTAACGTCTGGGTTATTCCAGGAGTGATTTACTCACAGCTTAATCGTCATTATAATTTTGATTTGATTTGATTTCATGATTCCGGGTCTTTGCCAGACTAGAGTTGCTATGGAAAAGACCTGTGGAAAAAAAGTTGCGTCAAAAAAAGATGTGTGGGAAAAAAAGTTGAACGTTTGATTAATATGTGGTTTAAAAAAGATACATCTAAGAGAAATCAGTCTTTAATAAATAGTGTTTTCAATAAAAAAAATTACTGAAACTTAAAATTTTGCAATGTATGTACAGTAAAACCAGCACTTTTACATTACAACTCATTACTCGCAATTCTACTACACTAAAATACACAATTTCATCTGGAAAATTCACAAGTCACAATGTCCCAGGTATAAATTACACTATTTTATAATAATACCGCAACTCACAACGTCTGGGATGTAAAATCCAACTATTGTATAGTAAATCCGCAACTCTTAATGTTCGGGGTATAAAATCCACTATTGTATAATAAACCCACAACTCACAACGTCTGGGCTGTAAAATACACTATTGTATAATAAGCCCACAACTCATAATTTCCGGGTTATAAAATATACTATTGTATAGTAAAAACCCACACTTTTTCATTATAACCAGTAACTCACAATTCCACTACAATAAAATACACTATTGTATTTTATTCCCACAAATCGCAATGTCCGAGATGTAGAATACATATTGTACAGCAAACCTACAACTCGCAACGTCCAGGATATGAAAGACAGTATTGTATAGTAAATCCGCAACTCACAATGTCCGAGATGTAGAATACATATTGTACAGAAAACCTACAACTCGCAACGTCCAGGATATGAAAGACACTATTGTATAGTAAATCCGCAGCTCACAATGCCCGTATGTAAAAGACACTTTAATATATTAAACCCACACCTTTTCACTATAACCAGTAACTCACAATTCCACTACAATAAAATACACTATTGTACAGTAAATCTGCAACTCATAATGTCTAGGGTATAAAATACACTACTGTACCGTAAACACACAATTCCCAATGTCCAGGGCATAAAATACACTACTGTATAGTAAATCTGCAACTCATAAATGTCTGGGATGTAAAAGGCACTATCGTATAGTAAATCCGCAACTCACAATGTCCGGAATGTAAAGGACACTATTGTATAGTAAATCTGCATCTCACACTGTCCGGGATGTAAGGGACACTATTGTATAGTAAATCCGCAACTCACAATGTCTGGGATGTAAAGGACACTATTGTATAGTAAATCTGCATTTTACAATGTCCGGGATGTAAGGGACACTATTGTATAGTAAATCCGCAACTCACAATGTCTGGGATGTAAAGAACACTATTGTATAGTAAATCTGCATTTTACAATGTCCGGGATGTAAAGGACACTATTGTATAGTAAATCCGCATTTTGTCATTATAACCAGTAACTCACAAATTCACTATAATAAACTACAGTATTGTATATTATTACCACAACTCACAACATCCGGGATGTATACGGCAGTATTGTATAGTAAATCCGGAACACACAATGTCCGGGGTGTAAAAGACATTATTGTATACTAAACCCACACTTTTTCACTGTAACCAGTAACTCACAATTCCAATACAATAAAATACACTATTGTACAGTAAATCCGCAACTCATAATGCCTAGGGTATAAAATACACTATTGTATATTAAATCCATAAATCAGAATGTCTGGGGCATAATATACACTATTGTATACTAAACCTGCACTTGTAACGTCTGGGATGTAAAATATGCAATTTTTTATAGGTGTGTCTTTTTTAGACGTATCTTTTTTTAAGATGGAAGATTAATTGAGGACACATAGGCAACGTTTTGGACTCCTCACGAGCCGTTATCAAGCATCAAGTGACGAGCTGAAACGTTTCTGTTCTACAAGTAGCCAATAAATCTGCTCTAAGAGGAAAAAGGGGTGCCCCCCTTTTCTTTGTCCATGTGCTATTGGAGGTGGCCTCTCCGGGTTCTTGTTGGACCCACTCATCTTCTCTTTCCATTACTGGACATTAACCCCTTTGGGAGAGTAACACTCTGTTTGTGTATCTTATCCCCCTTTATTCCATGCATTCTGCAGAACGATGTGCATCGCCGTTACAGTTATCCTCTACCAATTTTGACTCCAAACACCACCTGGATGAGATTCACTATTTAATGATAGTGGATCCAAAATAAAACACACCCGAGGCTAAGATGAATAGTTGCTTTTTCAGAGAAAAAAGTCATCGGTAAATTCTCTCTCTTGCGTCACAATCAACCAACGCTTATATTTAAAACCCTACGCCTGACATCACCCTATAGCGTTAACAGGTGTTTAAATGCATGCCAATCATTCCCGGAGTGTCAGGAGACGATCGCAGGTCCTTGTTAGCGTCCTGTTGATGGATGGTTTCCATAAAATCTGTTTGTGATGACCTTGGACACATTTATCTGTTTACATAATGATATCTAATCCCCTCTGAGAGAGTCCTTTTCCAAAACAAGGAAACAACATTTCTTTCCTTT
The DNA here is from genome assembly GCA_009667805.1 of Leptobrachium leishanense. Classification (NCBI taxonomy): domain Eukaryota; kingdom Metazoa; phylum Chordata; class Amphibia; order Anura; family Megophryidae; genus Leptobrachium; species Leptobrachium leishanense. Next base: position 28,610,936 of record CM019067.1, on the reverse strand, counting down.
TGTTATCTTTAAAATTACCCACTATGGCTCTGATAGGAGATATGACTTCATCTCACTTTCATGTACAGGTGATGGCTTAAACTTTTGCGTTGTATAGACATCAGTTTCTCCAAATTCTGATATTGGGCTCGATTTTAATTCTATCGGCCTATATTTTGAAAAGAAATATCAGCTGCTTGTCGCCAAAATTCAGCTGGAACTGATGTTTTAAAATTCTGTTGGTCCGAAAAAAGTTTGGACGTAAAAATGCCTGACAAAAAAAAGCAGATTTTCGGCCAGGATCACACAGATATGTGCCCTTTAAACACGTTTATTGGAAACATCTGGGGCCCTCTTACATTCTTCGCGCACAAAAACGCATTAACGCGAGGGGCAAACCCCTTTGCATTGAACGTCGTATTACGACGTTCGCGCACAAAATGCGCGTTAACGTCTAACGCGAGTGACCCTGCGTGAACCCTTTGCGAGCGCAATTTAGTGCGCGCATCCTATACTTAACATTGTGAGCGCAAATGTGTTTGTGCGCTGGTGCCCGCATGGTATTATAATCTTAGGGCAAAATTTAGGCTAGGGTCAGACGAGTGCATTTTGTACGGACTGTGCGTCCGTGCAGTACGGACGTACTTTCTGACTGACAACAAGGTAGTGGCCACACAGTCCATTTTTTCACTGACGTTATTTTTGACGGATGTAGGAGGGAAAATAAATTAAAATGAAAAAACATTTTGTCCGTCAAAAATGCTGGACGTATAAATGCAGTCCGTCTGACCACGTTCCATCACTCACACACAAAGCTCTGCGGACGTGGCGCACTCCGCACGTCCATTCTAGCGGTTTTACGTTCTTGCCTCACTTGCGTCCGTTTGCCGTGTCCGTTGTGTGTCCGTACTTTGTGTGTGGGTCTCCACTGATCATAATTTTATGCTACCATGGACATTAAAATGTGCGGCAACACGGACGTGAACACTGCGCTCGTCTGACCCCAGCCTTAACAGACAACGTTTGCGCGCATAATTTAACGTCTTTGAAAAGCAAATTGTAACAACCTGACCGTACCAAACTGCGGATTCACAACGGAGAACGTCGATGTGCACGTTTTTTTTACTAGATCCGTCAAAAATGACGCCCAATACCGTGTCTTCTGTCAGAACGTACGTCTGTTGTGCGCAGTCCGCACAAAATGACAGACTCGCATTAAAAATTACATTGCGCTCACTGATTTCTGCGCTCAACGGTACTTTGCGCGCATTTTTGCTCGTCGGTTTTATGAGCGCAATTTCCCGACAGATGAAAAATGCGCGAGGAATGTAATTCCAGCGGTGATTTTCGTGCATTAACGTTTAACGCTTCGCGCAGAAAAACACGCGTTTAGCGTGCGTTTTTGCGTTATGAATGTAATAGGGCCCCTGATGTTTAGAAAAAGACTTGAGTCTTATTTCCTTTATTTCCCTGCCTGGAAATCCATTCATCAGTAACTTGTAGCATTTTATTTTCTTCAAAAGTCGGCATACTGTTAAATTCTAATTTTTTTATTTTTTTTTGAGAAAGGATTTTACCAGGAAGGATACATTAAGATTTCTCTTGTTTTCAAGTATGTCCTGTGTGGCGAGTATGTACCGTTAGGTGTCTTGCCAATGACACTTACTGGAGAGGTTGCTCACTGGGATCGAGCCCATGACTCCACAGGCTCTCTCCATGCAGGGCAGTGACATTGCCGCTACTCCACCCAGCCGGTACAACAGCTGTAAAGCCGATATTTCCATTAAAAAGAGTACTGTATACCCGCGAGACACAGGATTCAATACACATTTTTATCAGAAATCAAAATGCTGGTAAACCAGTGTTTTAATCTTCAAATCCGATAAAATTACCAAATATCGGCGGATAAAGGTCCCATTTTCTGACATTACGTCAAATTAAATCGGGCCTATTGATTGCAATACTGAAGCAGATTGTGTGTTTACTTTATGCTACTCTCTGTACCTCTGTTATCACTCTATGAAAAAAAGGAAAACTATTCTTTAAATAAAGAATATATATATATATACAGTCAGGTCCAGAAATATTGGGACATGGACACAAATCTAACATCTTTGGCTCTATACACCACCACAATGGAGTTGGAATGAAACAAACACAATGTGCTTTAACTGTAGACTGTCAGCTTTAATTTGAGGGTATGTACATCCAACTCAGGTGAAAGGTGTAGGATTTACAGCAGTTTGCAGATGTGCCTCCCACTTGTTAAGGGACCAAAAGTAATGGGACAGTTGGCTTCTCAGCTGTTCCATGGCCAGGTGTGTGATATTCCCTCATTACCCCAATTACAATGTGCAGTTAAAAGGCCCAGAGTTCATTTCAAGTCTGCTATTTGCATTTGGAATCTGTTGCTGTCAACTCTCAAGATGAGATCCAAAGAGCCTTCACTATCAGTGAAGCAAGCCATCATTAGGCTGAAGAAACAAAACAAACCCATCAGAGAGATAGCAAGAACATTAGGCGTGGCCAAAACAACTGTTTAGAACATCCTCAAAAAGAAGGAATGCACTGGTGAGCTCAGCAACACCAAAAGACCCAGGAGACCACGGAAAACAACTGTGGTGGATGAATGAAGAATTCTTTCCCTGGTGAAGAAAACACCCTTCACAACAGTTGGCCAGATCAAGAACACTCTCCAGGAGGTAGGTGTATGTGTGTCAAAGTCAATAATCAAGAGAAGACTTCATCAGTGTGAATACAGAGGGTTCACCACAAGATGTAAACCATTGATGAGCCTCAAAAACAGGAAGGCCAGATTAGAGTTTACCAAACAACACCTAACAAAGCCCTCACAGTTCTGGAACAAGATCCTAAGGACAGATGAGACCAAGATCAACTTGTACCAGAGTGATGGGAAGAGAAGAGTATGGAGAAGGAAAGGAACTGCTCATGATCTGAAGCATACCACCTCATCAGTGAAGCATGGTGGTGGTAGTGTCATGGCGTGGGCATGTATGGCTGCCAATGGAACTGGTTCTCTTGTATTTATTGTTGATGTGACTGCTGACAAAAGCAGCAGGATGAATTCTGAAGTGTTTCGGGCAATATTATCTGCTCACATTCAGCCAAATGCTGCAGAACTCATTGGACGGCGCTTCACAGTGCAGATGGACAATGACCCAAAGCATACTGCAAAAGCAACCAAAGAGTTTTTGAAGGGACAGAAGTGGAATGTTATGCAATGGCCAAGTCAATCACCTGACCTGAATCCCATTGAGCATGCATTTCACTTGCTGAAGACAAAACTGAAGGGAAAATGCCCCAAGAACAAGCAGGAACTGAAGACAGTTGCAGTAGAGGCCTGGCAGAGCATCACCAGGGATAAAACCCAGCGTCTGGTGATGTCTATGCGTTCCAGACTTCAGGCTGTGATTGACTGCAAAGGATTTGCAACCAAGTATTAAGAAGGGAAAGTTTGATTTATGATTATTATTCTGTCCCATTACCTTTGGTCCCTTAACAAGTGGGAGGCACATCTGCAAACTGCTGTAAGTCCTACACCGTTCACCTGAGTTGGATGTACATACCCTCAAATTAAAGCTGACAGTCTGCAGTTAAAGCACATTGTGTTTGTTTCATTCCAACTCCATTGTGGTGGTGTATAGAGCCAAAGATGTTAGAATTGTGTCCATGTCCCAATATTTCTGGACCTGACTGTATATACACTGTATATATAAATCACCAGAGTATAGCAGTACATAGTGATACCTTCTTTTTTTTTGGACTAATGTTCTATTTTAAAAGACAAAAGTTTGGAGAGTATAACCTCTCTTCTTCAGGTCTGGAAGCTAAACTGAGCAAAATCATAGACTAGTCAAGCAGAAGGATGGTGGGTTAGGATGGGGTGGCTAGGGAGTTTGGATGAGTTGTCGTAAATAGTGTATAGTGGAATAGTATGGTGAAGACGACAACCCATCCTAACCCCTCGCCCTTCTGCTTCACTCTTGCGTGATGACGTAAGTGGGCTGGGGAGGCCCCAGATGCTTGGCTGACATCCAAGATGTCAGCCACCTCCAGGACAAGTCCGCGGTCCGCCGCTGATTGGCGCTGGATCGTGGACCGGCACCTAAGGGGTTAAAGAGAGGCATCACTGGAAAGGTCAGACTGTGGCCTTTCCAGCGATGCCTCTCTTTTTTTATTCAATACCAATCGGGAGGGAGAAGGGCCCTCCTCCCTTTTTAGGCACTCCTCCAGGGAGGTGCCTGAAACTGATGTCAGTGGAGCCCGACACGATGACGTCAGAATGAAGGCCGGGGCTTAAAAACGATGGTTTGACTTCCTTGAAGTCAGACCACTGCGGGACCCCAGCCAGAGAGGTGAGTATAGGGAGGAAGGGTGGTTTAAAGACATGACGTACCAGGTACATCCTTGGTCATTAAGTGACCATTTTTGTAGGACGTACCTGGTACGTCATTGTCTTTATAGGGTTAAAAAAAAATTGGAAGCAAAAATTATGCCAAAAAAATCAGAAAAATGCCTAAAAAGTTCTAAAAAAATAAATTAATAAAAATAATTATTTTCATTTGCAGCAAAAAGTAACAGTTGAATAAAAATTTTATAAAAACATTTTTTTTTTTTTACATTGAAACCAATGGGATTCGCCTGTTGAAACCTGTCAAACGAAACCGCCGCAAATCTGGGCATTTCAACGTTTTCTCTGCTGTTCAGCATTCTCTGAATAGATTACTGTAACCGTCCCGGCCCTCGCCGCTGGGGCCGTAGAAAGGCAAAATAAGGTGCCATTTCCCTCTTCATGAATATTCCAGACCAGGTTTTTCCGTGTCCCAAAGTCCAGGTGCCGAGGAGTCCATGCCAGGTTTTTCCTGTGAATCCAGTCCTCAGGTGTGGGCTGGGTCTGAGGCTCCTTTATAGCTGCATATTTATTATTCTCTGCTCTATCAGGTTCAACATTTCTTCTGGAGGGATCAGCCAAATTGGGGGGGGGGGCAATTAGTTGCCAAAAAGTGTGTGTAATACAAGTCTGGATATATATATTTATAAGAATATAGATATATATCTTATCTCTCTATATATACAGTCAGGTCCAGAAATATTGGGACATGGACACAATTCTAACATCTTTGGCTCTATACACCACCACAATGGAGTTGGAATGAAACAAACACAATGTGCTTTAACTGCAGACTGTCAGCTTTAATTTGAGGGTATGTACATCCAACTCAGGTGAACGGTGTAGGACTTACAGCAGTTTGCAGATGTGCCTCCCACTTGATAAGGGACCAAAGGTAATGGGACAGAATAATCATCATAAATCAATCTTTCCCTTCTTAATACTTGGTTACAAATCCTTTGCAGTCAATCACAGCCTGAAGTCTGGAACGCATAGACATCACCAGACGCTGGGTTTCATCCCTGGTGATGCTCTGCCAGGCCTCTACTGCAACTATCTTCAGTTCCTGCTTGTTCTTGGGGCATTTTCCCTTCAGTTTTGTCTTCAGCAAGTGAAATGCATGCTCAATGGGATTCAGGTCAGGTGATTGACTTGGCCATTGCATAACATTCCACTTCTGTCCCTTCAAAAACTCTTTGGTTGCTTTTGCAGTATGCTTTGGGTCATTGTCCATCTGCACTGTGAAGCGCCGTCCAATGAGTTCCGGCAGCATTTAGCTGAATGTGAGCAGATAATATTGCCCAAAACACTTCAGAATTCATCCTGCTGCTTTTGTCAGCAGTCACATCATCAATAAATACAAGAGAACCAGTTCCATTGGCAGCCATACATGCCCACGCCATGACACTACCACCACCATGCTTCACTGATGAGGTGGTATGCTTCAGATCATGAGCAGTTCCTTTCCTTCTCCATACTCTTCTCTTCCCATCACTCTGGTACAAGTTGATCTTGGTCTCATCTGTCCATAGGATCTTGTTCCAGAACTGTGAAGGCTTTGTTAGGTGTTGTTTTGCAAACTCTAATCTGGCCTTCCTGTTTTTGAGGCTCACCAATGGTTTACATTTTGTGGTGAACCCTCTGTATTTACTCTGGTGAAGTCTTCTCTTTATTTTTGACTTTGACACATACACCTACCTCCTGGAGAGTGTTCTTGATTTGGCCAACTGTTGTGAAGAGTGTTTTTTTCACCAGGGAAAGAATTATTCATTCATCCACCACAGTTGTTTCCGTGATCTCCCGGGTCTTTTGGTGTTCCTGAGCTCACCGGTGCGTTCCTTCTTTTTGAGAATGTTCCAAACAGTTGTTTTGGCCACGCCTAATGTTCTTGCTATCTCTCTGATGGGTTTGTTTTGTTTCTTCAGCCTAATGATGGCTTGCTTCACTGATAGTGAAGGCTCTTTGGATCTCATCTTGAGAGTTGACAGCAACAGATTCCAAATGCAAATAGCAGACTTGAAATGAACTCTGGGCCTTTTATCTGCACATTGTAATTGGGGTAATGAGGGAATATCACACACCTGGCCATGGAACAGCTGAGAAGCCAATTGTCCCATTACTTTTGGTCCCTTAACAAGTGGGAGGCACATCTGCAAACTGCTGTAAGTCCTACACCGTTCACCTGAGTTGGATGTACATACCCTCAAATTAAAGCTGACAGTCTGCAGTTAAAGCACATTGTGTTTGTTTCATTCCAACTCCATTGTGGTGGTGTATAGAGCCAAAGATGTTACAATTGTGTCCATGTCCCAATATTTCTGGACCTGACTGACTTTTTCTTCTTTCTCTACCTGGCTGAATGTATTTAATTATATAATTAAATACATTCAGCCAGGTAGAGAAAGAAAAAAAAAAGTTTTATTTTATGTTCCTGGGGACATTTAAAAATGTCCTCGGATTTAATTTTTTTTAGAAATGTGTCGCCTTACCTTAGCCTGGTGGTCAGTGGGGGCTCCCTGGATCCTGGTTGTGGGGGGGTCTGCCGTGGCCGCAGGCGCAGTGGCTCCCTCCCTGCGCTGCCTGTCACTGCCACATGCACCAGGGCCGCTAGCCTGCACAGTCGCAGCTCTGTCATCTGGCGGCCACATGCTCCTCAATGCTCCTGAAGGGGATCCTTGGGAGGCCCCTGCAGGCTGCCCTCTACAGTGCCTGATTAGAGGGCCGTGTCTGCCTGATGTTTTAGTAACAAGAATGTTTTATCCCATAGGCTTCAATGTTAAAAATATTCCCGTTTTAATTCAATATCGAATAAACCGTTGCTTATAATATTCTGCAGTAAAGAGTCTCCTTAATTATAGATTTTTTAGTATTTTTTAAAAAATGTTATACTTTTTTCAAATATTTTTTTTTTAGAACTTTTGGCGAGCGTCCTCCTGCAAGAGGAGTAAAAAGTGTCCCCTGGTGGGAGAGCATTCGTTCTGCTCCTCGACCGAGTACAGGCCATACTAATCGATCCCTCAGTGATGAGTCGGAGTGCTCTTACCAGTCCCAGATGCTGTGACCCATTGGGAACTTTGCTGCTATACAGGCAGGCCAGTCCTGGGTGGCAAGGAGAGACCCTTACATCTGTCTCACTTGAGTTTGCCGCTGACCTCCTGAACATATCATGGGCTGTCATCCCCCTGATGTCATACAACATATACACACATGAGGCTGCGAGACTCCACACCTGCTCAAGAAAAGGGAAAATAACACAAATGCACAAGATTAAGAACAGATCTGCAATCTACAAAAGCAGGAGCTTTCCCGTTATGTCTTTTTACCAACCGAGGAAGCTGTTGCTCCAGTGAACACACATCTTTGTGCACTTATTTAATTTATGTATTTATTGTTTTTAATTTATTATTTGGCTCATTATCTATTTTGATAAAAGAAAATATTTTATTTAAAAAAATCATAAAATAGGGTGGTGGGGTGGAGATCAATGGTTTAAGTTTGGTTACAGTATGACTATTCGTTCATTTGTTGCCAGTCCAACCCAAAAAATGGGTCAGTTGGGGGATACACCAGGGCCATACTGGTCAGAATGTTGTGGTAGTAAGGTCTGATGAGCTTCTCCATTTAGTCGCATGGCACAGAAACGTCCTACCTCTTAAGATTGGCAGGTATGAACGTGGGACGGGGTGGTGGGCCTCGGAGGAGGAGTCCGAAAAAGGGGCTTTTTAGCTGCAAACAGCACACACAAGAGGTCCATAAAAGGGACAGACCTGCTCGACAAGGGGAACCGGTTCCACCTAAATAGGCCCAGCCCCAGATGAGCCAAAAAAGGAAAATGGCGGTGGTGTGGTGAGCCCTCCCAAAAAGGGGTTGTGTCTACTTCCATGCTGGGATAGTGGGGCAGAATGTTTTATCACCAGGACAAATGGACAATCAACCCAAATCAGGATTGTCAAGGATGTAAAGCAGGACAGATGGGAGGTATGGGTCGTGGTCGGATTCTATCACACACCACATGCTCAGAAATCACCTTCAACATCTGCGCCATTTACTGCAAATATGACCAAGCACACAGGACAGCGTTTCTTCTGCTTTTGGGGATTTTTTTCCAGATTTTTCAAAAATCTATACATACATATTGTATGGATATGACTTGAAAGATGTTTCAGCGTAAAGGGAACATGTCTGAACACGTCCAGGAAAAACATAGCAAACTGCCAACTCCCCCCCCCCCCCCTGGCCAGAGAGGCACATTCGGAGATACTACAGAAAAATGATAAAACAGGTGGAAGCCTAGATTTGGTTGAAAATTTGATTAAAAATATAAATGAAGCAAAGAACCACTAGCAGCTGGAAAACCTAGGACCGGGCAGCCCCTACTTTCACATAATGAAAAAACAATACGTCTGCCACTCAATTACTGGGTGCATTTTTATTAACCCCACGTTGATTTACTTGACGGGCCCCCAGGTGTCACATCCTCGGCACCTGCAGGCCTTCAGGAGGGGTCTGGGCACTCGGTGGCATCACTGGCTGGCTGGGTGCCAGACGTTCTGGCTGTTCGTGCGCCTGGAGGGGCGGAGCGCGGCATGATGATGCTGAGCCGCCGGCCTTAATTGCAGGGTGCGCGAGTCGGCTCATCGCCCTGACGTGGAGTTAGTTCCCGCATCGCCTGCTGTATTCTCTTATTGATTCACTGATTCTTTTGCTCTGTTGCTGAACCGGTTTGTATGAGGACACTGATTGTTGCTGACTCGGACTGCCTTCCTGACCATTCTCTTTCTGACCAAGCCTGTATGTGTGTTGTGCCTAAAGCAGACTCGTTTGCACCATGCTGACCCAGAGTTCATAACTATCTTGCATAACATTGATACAGAGTATATGTCTGTCTTGCTGTCAGGACCCGTACCCCCTGACCCTCTGGCGCCCCCTTTTCTAACCTGCAATACTGAACATTGCAAGTTCCTGGACTCTCAGATTTGCCTTCAGCCTCATCTAATCTGCATCCTTGCTAATTGAGGCCTTGATTTAAGGAAGCCCCCCCCCCCCGCTGGACACTTCCACATTGAAGTCCCAGACTGTATTGCAGTGCAGAGCCGATTCCTGAACTCCTGATTCAAAGCCTTTCCCGAGGACCCCGTTTATTTACCTGGACGTTTACCATACTACCGGTACCCCCTTTGCTCCCTGATTCCCCCATCTTGAACCCCTGGTTATCGGACCCCTGTATATGGACTTGGACTACCCTGATTGCCGCCTTGCCTAGACCCCCGCTTTGCCCACGACCATTCTATTGCCTGCCCCCTGCCTGATACCGTTGCTTATATATCTGTTCCGTGTTATCTGTATTATTGTCATACATTGTCTGCCCCCCTGTATTAAGTTCCCTTTGTGTCTCTTTCTGCTCTAGTCTCCTCTTGCTATCCCTCATTTCTCCTGCTTTCTTACTGCTCCCATATTCAGTTCTCCCTAACCTCCCTTCCCTCTACTCTCAGCCATCCCTCTGGCCTCAACCTCCTTTTCCTGCATCTCCTCTCCTCCTCCTATAGCTATTCCCCTTTGTGCCCAGTCTCCTCTATTGTCCTGTTCAGATCTCTTGTATCTTTTATGTTTTGGTGTTTATTATTTAATAAACTCTGTTTATTCTGCAAACCTGCCTCACTGCATCTTGGGCTCACTACCGCACCTGCTGCATCAATCATAGTCTGAATCCATTCCTGACACTTGCATAGCGCTGACTCAAATAATCCATCGATCTGCCCTGTTGCTAAATCGGAGTGTATGAGGACCTTGTTTGATGCCAAATCTGCCTGTATGAAAACCCTTTCTGTTGCCAACTCGGAACGTTTGTATGACCACGCTTCTGTTAACCCCTGGTGTATGAGCACACTGCCTAAACCTCTTTCTGACTGCTTTCCGCCTATCAGTGAAGTTAACCCTTTGTGGTTCAGTGATAACGTGATCTGGGGAACCTGCTTTAACTAGACCATACTTATTATTGTTGGTCTGTCTGTTTTCCCTGGCTGGAAGTGATAGGGTTAACGGTCCCGACCATTCAAGGATCGGAGGGTCTAGAAGTCTGTCCAAAAGGATTCCCACCATGGTTGTGAGTGGTGAGCAGGACAGCGAACGTGACAGCAGGTTTATCATTTGCCATTGGCACAGCAAGATCTTCTGTTTTATACATTTACTATCAGGGTTATTCAAAGAGATCCGAATTGCTTGAGAAAGGTAACCGAACGCTGAAAATCAGCATTCGGTTACCTTTCCAGGCCATTCGGCTATCCAGAGAGCAGGCAATTCGCCAAATCCTGGCGAATTGCCTGCACATACGGTGCCTGTTCGAGGGCAGTGAAATCCCCATGAAAATGCACTGCTTCGTCTATTCAGAGAACACAAACCAGCAGTGAAAGGTTCCCCTAATGCCCTGCCATTCGGTGGTTTAATTCGGCAAATTTATTCAGGAGAATCCCATAGACTTCAATGTTAAAAATATTCCCGTTTTAATTCAATATCTAACAAACCGTTCATTATTAATTTCTGCAGTAAAGAGTCTCTTTTATTTATAGATTTTTTTTAGGATATTTTAAGCATTTTTTTTTTTTTTTTTTTAAAAGTCCGATATACATATATTTTTTTTAAGTTTACATCTTTTTTCTGTAACAGACCTTTTTATTATCATTCCCTGGACCTCCTGTGTAAATTTCAGACATTTTCGTTCAGTAGTTTCTTTGCAAACAGCGTTTTACTTTTCAAACATTCATACAAACGGTTTTCCTAATTTATTCCTTCACTCTGTCTGCGGTCTCGGCTTTCTCGGCTTTCTCCGGAGGCTTCGCTGCGGGTGATCGGCTCCTGTTCGGGTTTTTCTGTGGTTTTCGGCAGGTTAATCCAGATGTTTTTGAGGGTTTTCGGCGTGCATTCGCTGGGTTTTGCAGTGAGTTTTCGTCAGGTTTACGGCAGCTTTTCCCTGCAATTCGGGGACCCTGTGGTGTTTGCTGAATACACCGCAGGGTCACCGAAATGGGATCGGCAAAAGGAACCGAATTGAAGAGAACGAAAAGTCACCGAAAGTGCGGTGACTTTTCGAATCTCTTTGAATAACCCTGTATATGTTATGCACTTACTGTGCGTTGTAAGCTGGTAGTCCTATAGTTATTTTTTAAAAAGGAATTGATCGAGAATTGGTAGAGATTTTTTCCCTCACCATTTCTTGGCCATGCTGGGATTTATTTGAAAGAACCTACTTCTGTTTTAATGCTTTTTAAAGGGATTTTAGGGATCAAAGGGATTTTAGATAAAAAGCTATGAATTTAATTTTTCTCTATCTACTAGACATGTGTACGGCCAAAATTTTCTTTTAGTTTCGGATAATTTCGTCCTGGTTTTTTTTTGTTTTGTTTTGGATAATTTCATCCTTGTTTTTTTTTTCATATCGTTTTGGATCATTTCGTCCTGTTTTTTTTCGTTTAGTTTCGCATAATTTCGTCCTGTTTTTGTTTCGTTTTGGATAATTTCACCCTTTTTTTTTGTCTTCAGCAAATGAAATGCTGCTCAATTGGGTTGAGCTCAGGTGATTGACTCGGCATTGCAGAATATTCCACTTCTTGTTTTGGATCATTCACCATCTGTACTGTGACACGCCGTCCAATCAACTTTGCTGCATTTGGCTGAATCTGGGCTGACAGTATATCTCTAAACACTGCTGAATTCATCCGGCTGCTTCTGTCTTCTGTTACATCATCAATAAACACCAATGACCCAGTGCCACTGGAAGCCATGCATGCCTACACTGGAAGCCATGCATGCCTATGCCATCACACTGCCTCCACCATGTTTTACAGATGACGTTGTGTGCTTTGAATCATGAAATGTTCCAAGCCTTCTCCACACTTTTTTCTTCCCATCATTCTGGTACAGATTAATCTTAGGTTCATCCGTCCAAAGAATGCTTTTCCAGAACTGGTCTGGCTTTTTTTTTAGATGTTTTTGGGCAAAGTCTAAAATGGTTTTCTATTCTTCAGGCTTATGAATGGTTTGCACTTTGTGGTGGACCCACTGTATTTGCTCTCTTGAAGTCTTCTCTTGGTTGTAGATTTTGACAATGATACGCCCACCTACTGGAGAGTGACCTGCACTTGTCTAGATGTTGTGAATGGGTTTTTCTTTACCATAGAGGATCCTGCGATCATCCACCACTGTTGTCTTCCGTGGACGTCCAGGCCTTTTTATGTTGCTGAGCTCACCTGTGCGTTCTTCTTTCCTCAGAATGTAGCAAACTGTTGATTTGGCGGCTTCTAATGTTGCTGCTATCTCTCTGATGGATTTGTTTTGTTTTTGGAGCCTTACAATGGTCTGTTTCACCTGCAGGTACGGCTCCTTTGAATGCATGATATAGGTTCACAGCAATAGATTCCAAATGCAAAAATCACACTTAGAATCAACTCCAGACCTTTTACCTGCTTAATTGATGAAGAACTAATGAAGGAGTAGCCACACCTGGCCATGAAACAGCTTTTGATTCAATTGTCCAATTACTTTTGGTCCCTTGAAAAAGGGGGGTTGGCTGCTCTTAAGAGCTGCAATTCCTAAAACCTTCCTCCAATTTGGATGTAGATACCCTCAAATTAAACCTAAGGGTGTGCACTTTCAGCCCATATCCATTATATACAGTAACTACAGCTTGAATATGTTTTGGTAAATACCAGAAAAAAAACCCTAAAATTGCACCTGTGTCCAAATATATATGGACCTAACTTTATATATATATATATGCTTGCTTTGGCCATCAAATAATGATTATAATTAAATACAAGAACATTTATTTGAGCACAAGTGCTGAGAGTGTATCCTTTTAAACAGTATGCATATATATGCGGTATGTGTGCATAAATACATATTAAAATATATATATATGAATGTAAAAAATGTTTTATTTAAACAACAAAATATCTTTTATATAATAATAAAATATGATTTTTTTTTACTGATTGAAATTGTTTGATTTTTTAATGATTTGCTATAAAGCTGAGAATATATATAATTGCTTATTATTCCTATTTAAGTTGCGCCTATGTTTTGACTTCATTATGGGATTTATTTTCTGTGTGACGGACTAATGGAGTAATTTATCCTGTAGCTTGTCTCATGAGCATTTAAAGAGGGGAATTATCACCTCATGTGTTAGATTTACATACAGCGGCCTCATTTACCCCGTCCCGAGCCTCAGGGTCCCTCTGGGATTTTTTTTGTTTTGTTTTACACTTCGTTCTCATTGGAGGCTCTGGTGGCTACAGAGGGGGTGAGGAGGATCAGTAGATTTGGGATAATTGACAACTCACATGCCATTCCTCTAGACAGGACTAGACAAGATGATAAATTCCTCAAATCGTGACCCTAACCCTACCGGAGTGTGACGTTAAAGCTGTGAACATAAAACAGCCAAACTCAAAGAGTTCAGAACGCGCCATCACCCCATAACCCCAGGATATAGGAAAACTACAGCCATTTCTCTTTCCCCCTACAATGAGAGCTTAATACATACATTATATGGACAAACATAAAAGCACGGAGGTTTCAGTATCTGTGAATGCACCGATTAATAGGAAGAACCAATCATTATGGAGTTCCGATGTTTTTCTCCATAATCAGGAATGAATAAAATAAAATCAACACAATAAGAAATTTATTGAATTAAAGCCCGACGCGTTTCGTCTATCTCTAGACTTTTTCTAGGGCAATAATGATGCAAAATCAAATCAAAAATTGATACTTGTGCTCACATACAAAGCTCTCCATAACCGCGTTCCTGCCTACATCTCCTCCCTTATCAGCAGGTACATCCCGTCCAGACCACTTTGCTCTGCCAATGATCTGATGCTATAAGTTCCACTTATCCACACCCCCAGCTCCCGCCTTCAAGATTTCTTCCGAGCTGCCCCCTTTCTGTGGAACTCCCAGCCCGGCAACATTAGACTCTCCCCGTCTCTCCAGTCTTTCAAGAAGTCTCTGAAAACACATTACTTTAGAGAAGCATATTGGCTCACTCCATGATTCTCCAACTGTACATTTCTTGCATCACCGTCCCACTCAGCCCACAAGCAGCCTGCTCCTTCAGCTCCTCTCTTTACCCTCACCTAATGTGCCACCCCTCTGCTCTTAGATTGTAAGCTCTCGAGCAGGGTCCTCTCAAATACTTTTCTGTGTGTTTAACTTCTATGTATATTTGTTATTCTGTCTCATCCACTGGACATCGCTACGGAACTTGTTAGCGCTTTACAAGTACCTGTAACTGTAACAAGGGTCATTCTGGAGATTTTCTATTCCAGCCTGACTGTGCCCAGTGCAAACAGCAAGCTCCATAAAGACATTTCGAAAAACTGTTTGGGTCCTGTCCAGCTGTGCTGTTTCTACACTCCTGTCCCAATTCCTGGGGGACCAGGGGAGGAAACCCCATGAAAAGTAGGACATTGTGCCCTGACATGAGCCTTCCTACAGGCTTCGCGTCAGGCCAACATTGCTTTTTGTGGTGGGATGTTATCACCCCCCCCAGTATCAATGATTATACATCGGGGGGCTATGCTCCCCCAGAAGCCATGCTCAATGCCATTCTGCTTTCCCACCTCTCATTGCAGAAGAATATGTGAATATACATATATTTTCCTTTTTTTTTTTTATTAGCACATCAGGTCGGATTTTAAGAATAAATCTGGGCTGGTTTAATAAAAAGCACACGTTTATGGTTTTTAGTTTTAAGCCCGTTGTTTCCTTTCTTTAATAGTTTTGTTAATTAGGGAGAATTGGGAAAGATTAGGAAATATCATAAAATGATGAAATCAGGACATTTGTGGACAAGGTACGGGCTGTTGCATCAAACAGTAAGCGTTGGCCAGTATGTGATGCCCACGTGGACCTTGATGACAGATTTTTGGCAGGTGGAGGATCGTAGAGGAATCTATATCCTAGAGGAAAGGAATGAAAATATGTAGGGCTCTATTACATTCCTTGCGCAAAAAAAAGCTCGCGCAGCGTTAAACGTTAACGCGTGTAAATTAACGCTGGTATTAAAATCCGAGCGCATCTTTTCATCCGTCCGAAAAGATCGCGCGTAAAAAAGACGTGCGAAAACGTGCGCGCATTAACGTTGCGCGCAGAAATCGTGGGCAGACTGTTTTTTCACGCGATTCAGCCATTCAGAATTAAGAACCACAACTATCTCCCGTTCAGTTTTAGCACCTGTCAAAATCAATCTGCGTATATATGCTGCAGCAATAATAAAAACACGCACAACTTCTCCATTTTATTGTTTGGGTATGTGTAGAATGTGTAACTATACGTTGCTGTATTATTTTTTTTTCGTGCCGGTGTATTTGGGTTCGGCCAGGACGTTCAGATTTGCCGTTACCACCAGCTTTTAAAAGACGTTAAAATTATGCGCGCGAACGTTGTTCGTTAAAATTTGCGCATCGATTGTAATGGCATCCGAGTACCAGCGCACGAACGCATTTGCGCTCACGATGTTAAGTATGGGATGCGTTCGCGCAGGGTCACTCGCGTTAGACGATAACGCGCATATTTTGCGCGAACGTCGTAATACGACGATCAGCGCAAAGGGTTTTTCCCCTCTCGTTAATGCGTTTTTGCGCACGTGCAAAATTGTGCGCGAACAGTGTAATAGTGCCTGTAGTTTACCGGACAGAAATCCAATACGTTGATTTTTTTTGTTTGTTTTTGTTTTACAGAGCAGGAGAGACTTGAAGTAACGGATTGCAGGGCCGGAGCTTCCATAAGTCACCTCGTGGGACATCAGTCCTTTCCTCCACTGGAAGGGAGAAGTGTGGGAAGCAGCAGAGGATTGTAGTGGTAGTAGTATCAAGGCCAAGGGTAAGGGTTTAGGAATCCAAACATGAAAAGGGAAGGCAGGGAACCAGGTCAGGACTCGGAGACAGGAAAGGAAACTCATGGAACAAGCAACAGAAAGCCAGGTCACAATCAGTACAGTCACAGAATAGCCTCGTGCTCGGTTGAGGGTTTTGTGGGCTTTTCTAGGCCGGGGAGGCCATAGGGGAAGGCAGTCCACTCCCCTATTGCATAGATCACAAAAGTGAGGCTTTATTAGATCACTCTTAGCTCCTGGTAGTAGGACCATCATTCGGCCACGGAAACATGCATCAAAATTGGTGCGACCGGCAAGTTTAGTGGTCGTAGTAGGTCCCTCTGTTCACTACTCCAGCTTTATTGCACGCAGGGGCGTTGAGTGAGTCAACGGGCCAAACTCGCCGCGCCACGACCCTCTTATATGGTCGGAACTGGATCACTTTAAGGGAGCAGCAAAATTGAATGGTAACACATGCTGATCGCTTCTCCCAGTGGAATGGCTGGTACAGAATGCACGTCATGTAAAACGTTACTAAATATGCTTATTTTTTCGTTTTATGTTGGTTGGAGCAAGAAATTGATTTTAAAGAAAGAAGATCAAGGTCAGGTGAAGAGAAACACGGAATAATAGAAGCCGACTCACTGGAAATCACAGCAGTCTGGACACAGAGACATCACTTGCTTTGACAGCCCTTACCACAAGATGGCGCTATAAAACAGGGCATGTGTTGAATCGGATTATACGGGTACTTGGATTTTTTTCTTATTAAAATGTATGTACAGACCCTCTTATTTCAGTTCTTGAGTGTGGCCAAATCCACCCCCCTCTTGCATTGGCGGAAACCTTACGCTTGGACCCTCTCCGACTGGATGAAGTGGAACACATTTTTACTACTTTTTTTGTGGATTTAAGCTCCTATTAGAAGAATAGCATACTTCCTTTTTGTTCAGTTGGGTGGAATTCGCCGAGGCCAATTCGGTGGTTATTGGCGCTTTCCGCCAACGTCCGATTACCTCTTCGGTGACTCCAATTTCGGCAAAACACGTTGAACATTTAGGCTGAAGTCAGACTAACGCATTTTTAACGTGCGTTTAGACGCACTTAATCACAGCCGCAGTAGCAGCAAATGACGGGCAATATACAAAGTCCGGCCGCACGAAAGTCCGGCCGCGCAACGCAAGTGGAAAATGAACGCATTTTTTCGAGAACACAGAACCGCTAGTACTGACGTACAGAGTGCGCTGCGGCCACATAGCGGCGTGTGTGTGTGATTGGGAGACGTCAGACGCTGCTAATGTCCAGCCTACATAACGTCCAGACGCAAAAAGTGTTTTATTGACGAGCCGTAAAAAAATCACGCCCGAAAATGCGCATCGTCTGACTGTTTTCGCGCATTCCGTGAAAAATACATCAATGCGTTCGGACGCACTTTTTGATGGTCGCCGCGAATAATGCGTTCGTTTGACCCTAGCCTCAATAAATAGTGAAGTCACCGAATGCTCGATGAAATGGAATCGCCGAAATGCAAGCATCGAAATTGCTTTGTGAATAGACCCTTTAGATTTCCCACCTGCAGCATATGAGTAATACATACTGCAGGGTTGTATTTTGAAAGCTCTGCGTATAAACATGAAGAAATAATGTGTGTCCGGAAACACGTGGCCGCTCAGGCATCGATACCCAGCAGAGACGTATGCTTTATCGAACCGGACAGCGGTGGGTAAAGTCTCATGTTTAATGTGTATTATTTGTCTCCCCCTCCCCCTTTTCTCTAAGGTCCTTTTTATTCCAAACACAATAAAAACGAATTAACACAAAAATATATTGCAATATATACCAGCGACTTATCTGTTAAAAGCTTGAACTCCGGCTTCTTAAAATAAACAGAATATGTATTTAATGTCTCCTGACGCACTCAGTTGCCGTAGCAACTTTCTCAATGGGTCTTTTCCTGGTACAAAACAGTGTGCGATGTCCAAATAGCTGTATGCTTAATAAAAATAAAACAACGCTTTTATATAAAAAGCAGCAAATTGTCTCAGATTTTAGTTATTTACTTAGACCGCCAGGGAGGTTACATTTTTTCAAAATTTTGTGTCTAAAAGCGTTTCAATTTTTTTGGAAAGGAAATGTGTTGTTTTATATAGTAAGCCTGTATTCTGTAGGAATAACTCACTGAAATCCGTGCAAGCAAGAGTCTAGTAAACACAAGTTTCGCTGGTGGATCTGGGCAAGTACCAGCGGCACTTGTATTGCAAAGCCTTATTACATTTTTTAAATTATTTTTATTTGCCTTTTTAGTTCTGTAATTCTGCTTTGAGAATAAATACGCTTTTTTTTGGTACCCCCGTGTCCTGTATATTTCATTGGAAAAGGTGTGTACAACTGAACAAGAATCCCAGCACCCAAAACGATTATTTTACAGTATTTTTACAGTAATTATTATTTTTTTATTTACAGGTTTTCAAATTTGCCGCCTGGTCCCGCCCCCCTGCGTCGCCTGACTCGCAGGGAGCGGACCCAGGAAGCAAAGTCGCCGGCTGCTGCGATAACACTGCGGTGAGAGTGGAGACAGCGAAGACAGCGAAGGATGCGATGAGTATGCATCCAGCCCAAGTGTGGCTCGGGGTTACCAATCGCGGTAGCGAAATTTAACCCCGAGTCACACTCGGAATACCGCCAGGCAGGTTAATTCTGAAAAATTATTCTGTTGGAGAAAGAAAAAGCAGGACACACATACAGGTATATAGTCGTTTCCTGTAGTGGTCAATGAAAATATACTATATGGACAAAAGCATTGGGACCCCTGACCATTACACCAACGTGGACTTTTATGACCTGGCTTTGGAAATATATAACGGTCTATTCACATTTGTGTTTCACTGCAATTTGTCGCATTTCCCCGATTATATTTCGCCAAAAAAAGGGTGAATTCACTATTTAGCGAACATTCACCATATTTTGCCGAAATTGGAGTCACAGAAGCAGTTATCGGGTATCAGCAAAAAACGCTGAATTGCACCGATAACTGCCGAATTAGCATCGGTAGATTCCGCCGAACTGCAGAAAGAACAAAAAAAAAAGACTCCTATTCTCCTAAAAGAAGTATAAAAAGTGGTAAAAATGCGTCCGAAAAATAAAAAGGTCCTTTAAAAAAGGAATAAAACGGTCTGTTACAAATTAAAAAAAAAAAAGACTTTTAAAAAATAAAAACAAAAGTGTTGTCTAAAAAAAAAAATGAAGGTCTTCCAGCTGAGCTCTGTGCAGCGCCATCTTCGATCGAGTGTCCACGGCCGTTTATGTACATTGTTCTTGGCCTACCTCCCTCTGCCTGACTGCTGACATACCTGGGAACCTCCCAATACGAACTGCCTCCTTCTGCCGCGATTGTGCGAGTTGCCGGTGGCGTCTTTTCCTGGCAGCCTTCTGTCGGCGGCGGCCATTTTGCAGCCTACGCCTAGGATTGTCCCCTCCCCGCCTGCTGAATACTTACCCAGATGGGTAAGAAGACCAAGAAATCCGGGGAGGCAGATGGTCCACGTCTCCCTGACATCCGGCTACCGCTTGGAGGGTGTGCTGCTGGGATGCCGGACTACAGTCGCGAGGCTCCGTCCTGTTCAGAGTCTTTGGGGGAGCGTGTTAGGCCTCAGTCTCCAGCATCTGAGGCGGATGACACACCGCTCCGGCCACCTGTGACACCGCTTACAACTGCTGAATTATATAAAGTTATGGATGAATTCCGGGACCTCTGGCGGAAAGACCTGCAAGAGGTACGGTCTGCTACAGATGCCCTACAGCCCCGGATTGCTGAAGTACATAGCCGCTCATTGGAGACAGCGAGGGCACAGGAGGCTACGTATGCCCGGGTTGATGATCTTCAGTTGCTTGCCTCAGCTCTGCGGTCATGGCTCTTGAAACCAGGCATCGACGATGGAATCTTTGTTTGCAGGGTGTCCCCAAAGAGGTGGCCGATGATGGGCTCCTTAACTACATTTCGGGCCTAGTGGCGCACCTGCTGCCGACATGTGGGACTTTGGCTGGCACACTGGTGGTGTTAGCCATGCGTCTTCGGAAGGCTGCTGCTGCCCCAGCAGGGACCCGCCGTGATGTCCTTCTGGTGACCAAGGATTTGACAGCACATTCCTGGATCGTTGCAGCTGTTGGCCCTTCCTTTAAGGTCACATATGCCTCTAGCAGTCTTACTGTTTATAGGGACTTGCCCTTTATGGTTCTTGCGGCTCGCCGTGGTTTCCGCGAGGTCACGGTACTGCTCTGTGAGCTCAGGGTTCGATACGGGTGGGGTCCCTCAGGCTCCCTCCTTATAATGAAGAACGGCAAGACCTACTTGGCGGCGACCTTGGCTGAGGCACGCGTTGTCCTATCCACGATGGAGATTACACCGCCGCGACAGGACCCATGGGACCCTTGGTTGGAACCCGACTGAGTGACCCCCCCCCTTCGTTGTAGTTTCTTTTTTACCTTGTCGTTCCTTGATTTGCACTTTCAGTGTTTTCGGGTGCCTGGGTTGTTTTATTTTTTTTCAATTTTCGGGGGCACGATGGGTTTACAGCAGGTGCGCCGGGCTGACGGCCACCATGGCTCTGCCCATTATGCTTGGCCCTGGTGTTACCCTGGACCTGTGACCTCTGCGTTGGCCTCCTGCCACCCTCATGGGTCTGCAGGAGTGAGACAGGTATGTCACCCCCCCAACGGTCGCCCTTCCTAATCCCCCCCTCTTTTTTCCATTTTTTAAAAAAATATTTTTTCAACCAGGCACGTGCTTCTTCATGTACTCCCCTTCTCTTGTTTCCTCTGTGTTATGGAACGCTACATACGTTATCTTATCTTTATGTTTTACTTGCTTGCTTTGTCTTTTCTGTGCACTGCTGTATCGATCGTGACATCTCATAATAAAAAAAATTCCATATAAAAAAATTAAAATAAAAAGTGTTTTTGCAAAAAATTCTAAATATAAAAATGTTCCTTTTGAATTTTTTTTTAAAAAAGATATTCAATTTATTTCATTCAAACCTACGGGATTTGCCTGTTTAAACCTGTTGAATTGAAATACTGAAAATCAGGTAATTTCGCTGAAATTTCTGTGCAATTCGGCGTCTCTCTTGATTCTCTGACCATCTATTGCATTCACAAGAATTTGTAGGATGAAATTTACCCGATTCGTATTTCAGAAACACTTCCGAAATATGAATAGGATCGTTCCGAAAACGTAACGGAAACAAAACAATTCAGTTTGTTGGAATTAATTTGTTGTATTTTGTAGGGCACGAAATTATTCAGCAATTTTACCAAAAAAAGAAATAACTAAAAGAGACTTTTTGTTGCAAGTAACAAGAATAAACGGTTGAATATATAATAAAAATAGGGATTTTTTTTTTTACACTGAAACCTATAGGATTCCACTGATTAAACCTGACAATTAGGGTTAGAAACTAGGGTTAGAGGCTAGGGTTAAAAGTTCTAACCCTAATTGCTAACCCTGATTTTCAGGGGTTCGTTCGACTGGTTTAGGTCTGCGTCAGACGAACGCAGTTATCATGTCCGTGTTGCCGCACAGTTTAACGTCCGTCGTAGCATAGAATCATGATCAATAGAGACCCACAAACTAAATGCGTCCGCACCGAACTGCGCACGCACAACGCACGTGGTAAACGGACGCAAGTTAGGCAAGATCGTAAAATCGCTAGACGGACGTGCAGAGTGCGTCACGTCCACGTAGCGTTCTGTGTGAGTGATGTGATGTCAGACACAGAGCATTTGCGACGTCCATCATCTTAACGGACAAAATGACTTTTCATATCCTTTTCAAATTTTTAGAATTTTTCATATTAATTTTATTTCCCATAATTCCCTTTTTTTCTACGTCTGTCAACAAAAACAGACCGTGTGGTGTCTACAGTATCTCCGTCAGTACGTCTGTCCGTTATGCACGCACGCAGAGTGCGCTCTGACTGCGTTTGTCTGACATTAGCCTTAATCAGGCGAATCCTATAGTTTTCAATGTAAAAAAAAAAAACTCTGAAAACTCTGAAAAAAAACAATCATTTATATTTATTCTTTTCATTTTTCGTGATATAAATACCAGCCGTACAAAATAAAATACAGTCGGTACAACAATAAAAATACCAGCCGTACAAAATAATCCCATAGGTTTCAAAGTAAAAAATATTCCCCATTTTTATGAAATATTTATTCAACCATTTATTCATTTCACTTGCAGCAAGCCTTTTTGTTTATTTTTTAGGAAGACCTTTATGTATTATTTATTTATTTTACACAAAAAATTTTGATTCCCAATTTTTTCAAAAGCTTTTTTTTTTTTTTAGTCTAACAGACCTTTTTATTATTTTTAGCCTCCCTGGCGGTCTAATTTTTTTATCTAAAAGCGTCTCTTTTTTTTTTTTCGACAGAAAACGTGTTGTTTTATATGGTAAGCCTGTAATAATTAGGAATAGCTCACTGAAATCCATGCAAATAAGATCTTCAAACCATATATCTATAAAGTCAAGTCTTAGAATGTGTATGGTCTCTGTTAGTGCCACCTAGTGGCCGTTCATGAGCAATTCATGCTGTAAGATCTAAAAATTTTTTACAGTTTGCTAATTTGCTGCCTGGTCCCGCCCCCCTGCATCGTGTGACTCGCAGGGAGCCTTACCAGGAAGCAGGTCGCCGTGATCACACTGCGGGGGACAGCAAGGGAGCGCAGGAGGAGGGGAGTATGCAGTCCGAGTGTTGCGCGGGGTTACCGTTCGCGGTAGTGAAATTTAACCCCGAGTCACACTCGGGAATACCACCAGGGAGGTTAAAGGACCTTTTTATTAATTAGACACATTTTAATGAATTCTTATTGGTTTAAACACCTATTAGGAGAATTGCAAAGTTCAGTTTTTCTTTCTTCTGCAGTTCGGTGGTCTTCGATGCATTTCAGGGACCCTGCAGTGCATATTGAGTTCTCTGCAGGGTCAGTGAAATGGAATCACCAAAGCACATCGAAATGCGCCCAGCCAGAAAGCATTGAAATTTCAGTGCTTTCTGAATAACCCCTATAAGGGTTTACTCAAAGACTGCCGAACTTGTCACCGAATTGCACGGTTCGGAGAATTTCCTCGTACTGTGCAATTTTGTGTCAGTTCGTCTATTCAGAAAGCTGGCAATTTGCCAAATATCGGGAAATTGCCAGCGAAATACGGTGCAATTTGCCTCAGATCACTGCAATTCGGCGTCAGTGAAATTCCCCATAGAGAAGTAATGGTTAATCTACTCAGAGAACGCCGAACAGCACCGAAAACATGGCGGAATGGCCAGATTTTCTATGCTTTCATTTGACAGGTTTAAACAGGTAAATTTTTATTCTGTAACAGACCTATTATTTTTTATAGGACCTTTTTTATTATTTCCATGCATTTTTATTAAAGAAGACACAGGTCACATAGGACCTATATAGGATGGGACTAAAATTCAAAATAATAAAGTTTTATTCAGAATGTAATACATGTAAAGAAGAAAATCCAAATTGAGGCAACGCAACATAAACACATACCACAAAAAATGCTAAAAAGCACCCACGTAACCCTATGTGGAAAGATATCCACAAGTCATTTGCTCAAATCTGTCTCGTGAACAAGGGGTTAAATGCCATATAAGGGAATATATCCCGTATATGGCAATAAACCCCATTGTTTTGTCATGCTTTTTTATGGTTTTAAACGCCTTTTTAAAAATAGTTTTTTGTTTTTTTCTTTTCTTTTCTTTACTCTTCTCAGTTCAGCGGCTGATCGGCTTTTTTCGTTGGTGTTCGGCAGCTGATTGTTGGCCGGTTCGGCGGATGCCGAAATCACACTGTCGAATTGAGCTTGCTGAAGAGCGCCAAACGAGAGAGCAACGAAATTTCGATGCTCTCTAAATAACCGCTATAGTTAAAAGACTCAAGGTGTGCGCGCCTTCTTGAGGACTTGTTTGCCCTTGGCGACTGTCAGCACTAGAAGTGGATCTCCTGGCTCATTAGAAGTGTATCTCCTGGCTGTGGGTCCCCGGGTGAATCTTGAGATAATTTTTTTATATAAATATGCAAACATATTAATATATTATAAAAATATTGCCTTTTAAATGACATGGTTAATATAAAAAGAAAGTCCAGCGCAAAATCAGATCGGTGATAAATGTTTATTAATTTTTTTTTAACAATAAAAGCAATGTCTCTGCATATTCTTTAACACATTTAAAAATTCCTGATATTGTAAAAGTTTTTGCATCTCTGCCTTAAGGATCACACTTTTATTTTCTCTCCCAGATACGTTGTCTCACTGGCACGTCGTACGAAAAAAAATAAAAACAATCGGAAATAAGAAATCGTCGGAAACACGAAGACTATACATTCTTCGGACTTGACTTTTTTTTAAAAAAAAAATTTAGTACGACTGGATGGGACCGAAAACTGTAAACGAGGGCACGTATCAAATCGAATCCAATCGTAGGGGAAAGCGAGATCTGAATGTGAGGTTAAGCTTAAGAAATAAAGATATCTGCACCGGTTCTGCAGCCAAAAGGGTTTTGATATATGACGCAGTGCAGGATATCACCAATAATAAAAAGGTACACAATCTCTATCTGCTAAAAAACAGAAATAATCAACCTATAGACTTATCTACTTAGTATAAAAATTGTCTCCATAAACATATAAACCAGCGCCTAACCTTCGACCTCTCAGCTGTTTTGTTTTTTTTCTACACGTTGAGTACTGCTTATCCAAAACGCCAAAATCCAGATCGCAACCTGGACGCTAAGCACAGTGCGAGTCGTATAGCATAACTGCTCGAGTGCTGTGCTTAACCCCTTACCGCCGCACGGTGCGTGTCATTGGCTGCAGGTGATGGCCTGAGGAAGTGAATTAGACGCGCCGCTCAACAGCTGCGTAGGCGGGCCTGATGTGGCCCATGGATCCCAGTGGGGTGTGCTATGCCGTCCAGCAGCATTGAGTCTCATCCAGCGGAGGGAACTCCATAGTACACGCCACAGCGTAAAAGGGTTAAATTTGGCTCGTCCTAGCTCCCCTTCTCTAAGCTGTAGCGCCTGCTTGCTGTACATTAGCGTCTCCTATACTTTGTATGAGAGATGCTTATGTGTACCCAGCAGATGGAGAAAGAGCTGGTTAGAATCCATTTGCGCCTAAAGTTTTTCAGGCTCGAATAACGTCTTTTCAACCCTGGTGTTAAGTGATTTCACTTCAGCACAATCACAGAACACATTAATTTAACCCCCCCATTAAATCACATACTCAACTCAGATCCGTCGGTGGCGAGAGCTCCACGTTCTGCCGCTTCCTCGCTCAGCAGGCAAATAGTTCCCAGTGTTCCTCCGCTTATCCCACTGCAGCCCCAGCCCGATCTTGATCACACAAGATCTCGTCCGTCTCCATGGAGTCCTATGGTCTCCTATGGACTCCTGGAGCAGATAACACCAGCAGCGCTAAGCGACGCGGCGTTGTCAAGTTGCGGCTGGAAAGTTGAGCTGCTGAGGAAGCGTCTCGGTCATTATACAGACTTTAAAGGCGATATGGAGAATGGCAGATGCAAACGTTTTCCATCTGCATCTTACCTTTAATGACGGAGTTGTGATCTGGTCTTGGAATTTTTTGGAGCGCTGACATGACACAAAAAGGGGAAAAATCCCAAACCTGACACCATGTGACTGGGACGAAATCACTAAAAATATAGTATAAAATGTGTGTATGAAACAATGAATTTCCTGTTTAGACTTGGCCCATCCCCAAGATATCCCACCATTACAGGCAAATATTCCAAAACCCTAAAAAAAATCCCAAATCCAAAACACTTCTGGTCCCGAGCTTTACGGATTAGGGAAACTCAACTTGTACATCTTTCACATGTTGTTAAATCAGCTAAAAAAAAAAAAACCACAAAACGGCTGAGAGGTCCAGCGTCTGACACTTCCGCTTTCAATTCAGTCAAAGGGTTAATCCTTACTTATTCTATCCTAACTGGTTAATAAAATGTACCGACACACAGCTCTATGCGACTTGTACCAAAGTTAAAAAAAACGCTTCCCTTTGTGAGTAAAACCGCTCGATGCGGATATTACAAATCTTGCGCTAAGCCAGGGGTGAGCAAAACGTAGACCCCCACGTCAACTACTGTTGGACTAAAATTCCCATGATGCTCTGGCAGTCTTAAGGGGACAACTTCAGGCGCCGTGATTATTTAATGCAGGGTTGACAAACTCTAATTTTTCTGAACTACACCTCCCATGATCCTCTGGCTAGTTATTGCATTAAAAGAATTCTGGGAATTGTAGGAAAAATACTCCTGGGGGAAGAGTGTGTCTCCCCACCCCCCATCTTCATGCCTTCAGAACTGGAGGGCTTTCAACCACCTGGAAGGCTGTCAATCAGCCCGTGTGGGGCAGCCTTCTGAGGTACAGGTTGGAGAGGGGAACAGGAGACCTGGAGTGGTAGTCAGGAAGAGGTTAATATTTAACTCCTTCGTATTCTTCACCCCAACCCCTGTTTTTACCTTAGACCAGGGGTCAGCAACCTTAGCTCTCTGGATGTTTTGAAACTACAACTCCAATGATGCTCAGGTACTCATCGGCTTGGCTGAGCCTCATGGGAAATGTATTTCCCAAACATCTGCAGTGACTCCAGAGGCCTGTTCAATACCTCAGCCGCTGCAAGTGCTAAGTTAGCAACTTGCCATTGAACGCCGTTCAACCGCTCAGCGCTCAGCAGTGCTAACCTAGCACTTGCAGCGACCCGAGGAGATGCTGAGTGTGACGTTTTAAAGATGGCCACCGCCATGAAGCAAGTAACAATGCCGTACAGCAAGATGGCCACCGCCTCGAAGCAAGTAATCATTCCGTACAGCAATGTTAATTTTGAGGTTTTTGTTCACCAAAGCACAAAATATTTATTTATTATTTCCCCCTGCACATAGACATATATTACAGTTCAATTTATATATTGTTTCAGAAGTAAACATAACGTTTAATCATTAAAAACTATCATTTGTGGTGTGTGCGTACAAAACGGAATTGTGCTGACTGCTTCTCTTTATTATATTTTGTCCGAGTGATCCGAAAAACAATCTGAATTTTTCATTAAGAAATCGTCGGCCATTTTGGATTCAAAATTCGCATCCAAAGGGTTCAACGACACTGCTGCAGCAAACTGAATTGCTGCGCTGCAGCAATTCAGCAGCTGCTGAGGTATTGAACAGGCCTCTGCTTTGGACTATCCCGTTAAGGTTGGCATGCCTCCTAACACTGGGAAGCATGGAAGTGGCCCTGGGAGGAGAGGGGGTGGGTCTTACATGATGCTTGGCTCCACCCCCCTGCTGTCACATCAATTTAGTGCCTAGATTCCATTTAATGCTGCAGATGTATCTTTTGTGTTCCGACAAAAGGACCCCAATGCAGAAAAAAAGAGACAGCAGAGGACAGGGTCTGAAAAAATTGGGATTATCCCACCGCCAATGTCACATCTTGGATAGCAGCTGGGTGGTCTAACCTTTCAGCTAGTGTTGCCAGATCGGCCATATTTTCCTGGACACATATTGCTATTTCATGCCGAGGGGGAGCATGCCGAGGGGGAGCCCGGAACCATGTATAATTCATATGCTGCAGGAAGGAAATCAAGGCAAGTCACGTGGGATTAATTTATGATTTCTTACTTGTGGCGTATGGATTCTTCACGCACCCATCACCATGAATAAATTATACATATCCAGGAAAACATGGCCGATCTGGCATCCCTATTTTCGGCCCGGCCTATTCCTAATACAATCATTTGTGTAGGTTGATTTTCTCCTTTATTATTTTATTCAAGTATTTCCTTGGCCTGCCTTCCACACGTTAGAGTTTCCAGATCGGCCATGTTTTCCTGGACTCACATAACTATTTCATTCAGAGTAGGAGTGCCTGGAAACGTACTGCCCTGCATCATGTATATTCATATGATGCAGGTAGGATATCAAGGCAGATCGCCTGGGATTCCTTAACTGCAGTATATGGATTCTACATGCTGCAGGGTGGCATTTTTCAAGCACTGCCCATCAACATGAATAAATTATATGTGTCCAGGAAAACATGGCCGACCTGGCAACCCTACCACACGTCCTCTCCTTCTTTCCACCCTCGAAAACGTCCTCTCCTTCTTTCCACCCTCGAAAACGTCTTCCCCTTCTTTCCACCCTCAAAAATGCCCTCTCCTTCTTTCCACCCTCAAAAACGTCCTGTCCTTCTTTCCACCCTCAAAAACGTCCTGTCCTTCTTTCTACCCTCGGCACGTCCTCTCCTGCTCTCCTGACCTGGATCGTCGTAGATAGAACAGTGTATCTCTTGCATTTAAAGTGTCTCCTTACATACAATCATATCGACGAGCGACATTGTTTCACAGACAAAATATCAATGTAATTCTGTAATGGCACTTTTTGTTTGATTCAAAAACACAACCAGACAGTCTCTTCATTAAATGTTCACTACATATAGGATACACGGACACGCACATATATATGTATTTAAATGTTTAGAATTACAGTACATAAAGGATTTGAGCACAGCTTATTCATCGTAAAAGACAATTCATTATGGCAAGTAAGATCATTTCTGGTTTTCAAGTTTCGTCACGTCGCTGCTAGACGTCTGCTACAAGGCCCGGAGCCAAAGTACAAAAAAACAAACAACAACAGACAATAGAGTAGCTTATTTTGGACGGAGCTGGTGGTTTCTCCCCCCCACCCCGCGCGTAAAATGTCCGGTTTCTCCGTTTTACTTTGGTTCCGCTCGGGTTCACCTTGAGCTAGACGCCCTGCCGCTTTCTCACGATTTGATTTCCTCCATCACTTCCATGACAATAGTTCGTGGGCCGTTCAGGACCTTGTTGCTGACTTTTCTGAAGTCCATGTCCAGGCAGTTGACCCCGTTGACGGACACCACGAATTGGCGCAGCTGAAAAACAAAAGCACGTTCGTTCAGAAATGGTGCGGGGGTAAATAACAGCCTCGCAAAAACATTCAGTCTCACTTTAATAAAAAAAAAACAACTTATGTTTAATATATATATTTATGTATCTTTATACACAGCCTGGCCAATAGAAAGTCACTTCCTGGATTAAATTAAGCCAATAGGCTCGAACCTTCCATTGGATAATTACTGCAGTGATTAATATGTTTCTGCTGGAAAAAATTAGGTCATGTGATTCCCTGAATATACTGAGAGCCTTATCACCTCCTTAGGACGAGCGCAGTGATCACGTCTGTGTCGCCGCACAGTTTAACGTCCGTCGTAGCATAGAATCATGATCAATAGAGACCAACACACAAAGTACGTGCGCACAACGCACGTGGCAAACGGACGCAAGTTAGGCAAGAACGTA
This sequence comes from Leptobrachium leishanense, assembly GCA_009667805.1. Classification (NCBI taxonomy): domain Eukaryota; kingdom Metazoa; phylum Chordata; class Amphibia; order Anura; family Megophryidae; genus Leptobrachium; species Leptobrachium leishanense. The sequence continues at coordinate 28,581,266 of CM019067.1, read as the reverse complement.
AAACCGCTAAGGCTGGGGTCAGACGAACGCAGTGTTCACGTGCGTTTAGACGCACTTTAGTACGTCCATGGTAGCAGGAAATAATGTCCAACGAAGGCCCACACACGAAGTACGGCCGCATGGAAGTGCGGTCGCACAAAGCAAGCAGCAAAAAGACGCAGTTTAGCAAGAACGTCGAACCGCTAGTACTGATGCACAGAGTGCTCTGCGTCGGCATAGCGGCGTGTGTGCGTGATTAGGAGACGTTAGACGCTGCACATGTCCGGCCTACATAACGTCCATTTTTTTTTTATAGTTCCGTCAAAAATCACGGCCGTAATTGCGCAACGTGTGACCGCTACCTCGTCTTCCGTCAAAAAGTGCGTCTGGACGCACAGTCCGTGAAAAATGCATTCGTCTGACCCAAGCCTGAGACGGACGCGCAGAGTGCGCCACGTCCACTTAGCGGCCTGTGTGCGTTACGCTGTGACGTCAGATGCAGCACATTTGCGAAGTCCATAACGTTGACGCTCAGAGGTTTTTTTGGTCTGGCTGACTGTACCTGTATTTTAATTATAATTAATTTTGTTTCCCATATTTCCCTTTTTTGTTCTACATCCGTTAAAAAAAACGGACCGTGTGGTGTCTACAGTATCTTCGGTCAGTACGTCCGTCCCTCCGTCCGTTATACACGCACGCAGAGTGCGCGCAGACTGCATTCATCTGACATTAGCCTTAGGCCTCGACGTAAAAGCACTCCGACGGATGCCCAGAGTGCGCAGCGTCCACGTAGCGGCCTGTGTGCGTGATGACACGATGTCAGACGCAGCGCATTTGCGACGTCCATCACGTTGACGCTCAGAAGCTTTTTTTGGTCTGGCCGACTGTACCTGTCTTTTAATAAATTTTCATTCCCATATTTCCCTTTTTTTTTCTACATCCGTCAAAATAAACGGACCGTGTGGTGTCTACAGTATCTTCCGTCAGTACGTACGTCCATTTTTAACAACCCCCTTCCCCCCCTTTTTTTTTTTGAGTGTTGCCACTGATTTTTCTGTGACTATATGATGAGGTTGTTGCCCTTTTCCCTCCCCTGCTGTGCCATTGTGTTGATTGGTCTGCTGTGGCCCAGCACGGCCGTTTTCTGCTTGCTGTACTGCTGACACTGTCACAAAATAAAGTGTTTGAAAAAAGAAATTAACACGAGCCATAAAGCAAAGCTTTTGGTAAAAGGTGCATTATGGGAAAAATACACAAAAAAAGAAAACAGATGAAAATCTAACTTTATTTTTCCTTTATTACATGTGTAGCGCTGGGTTTAATTCCCTGTCGTGGCAGTACCTATTTTTGGCCACCGGAGGGAGACAAGCGCGATGAGAGACATTGAACATTGGGACTACATTTCCCGGCATGCTTTGGGAGCGGACACAGGAAGTGGGTGGGACACAGACTCTGACATCCTGAGCCTCGTGGAGAGAGCTGGCAGAGCGCGCCAGGGAGTGAGAGGAGCAAGACGCAGAGCAGCAGAACGAGACAGTGACTAGGCCGGAGCGCAGCTGGGGCCTGACAGAGCTAAAGACCGGGTTATTCAGCCTTAGCAGAGGAAGACCCAGAGATTCACCGGACTACCCGCGCTGATATTGAGGAAGCTGGAAGACCCCGAGTTAGGAGTACCGCAGATCGATCGGACAGGGACAGCAGGCGGTGAGCTGGACATCTTGCGGCAGGTGCAGAAAGCCCGACAGCGGATCCAGTAACCAAGAGAACCCCAGTCAACATCGAGCGGAGAGACGTCCTGGGTCGAGCGGAGCACCAAGTATCTGGCGGATGGGTAAGAGGCCTTCCAGGCCATTGTGAAAATAAAGCACGCTGCTGTTTGTTTCCAAAACCCACAGGGCCCCAACTTGACTAGTCGAAGATACCTCATAAGCAATTCACTGGCCAGTTGAATATTGTACCCGGGTACCATAACACACACACACACGTACATTCTGGGACATAACCTGTGCGGGACTCACTCCCCAACCTCAAGAAAGGGGGTTAGAGATATATTTTCTATTTTCTCTTTTCCACTGCGCGTTTCTCGAATTACGAAGCATCGTATTTCTTTTCCGCTGCGCGTTTCCCGCATTACGAAGTACTGTAAATATATATACGAACACCGTGTTATTCATTATATGCCATTTATTCCAGTAAACTATATAATTTATAAAATCCACAACGGTGCTGGAGTATATTTATTCCCTAGTGCGGGGAGACTGACCCGAGGTTCAATTTCAGCGGCTCCTCCGGGAGTGAGCGCTACACATGCAATTACTTCAAACAAAGGAAAAACAGCAGTGGGTGTTTTACAATGTGTTTTTATAAAGTGGTTTTATTTGTAATGCAGAAGTAATCTAGTTACAGCTTATAATAAAAGTGGTACTGTCCCTTTAAGAGATGATCTCTAAAGTAAAACATTTCCAAGGCTGTTCTTTATTCAAAGAGATCCCCTTATTAATTTATCTCAATGCCACATGGGTGTCTCCCTTTATCCTTCACAATGCGACGCACGGGAAAGCATTGTTTTGGCTAGAATTTGATTGATGGGCTTAAATGTACTCGCTGCGCTACAAACATGTTCCAGACATTCCAAGGCCACTGACAAGGCTGGTCCTGTATGCGCCCGCTCTGCGCTCAGTCTGAGTACACAATGATTCTGTGTGTCGCACGTCAATGGGCGCTCTGTGTCAGAGAATAAATAAAGCTATTCAGCAGGACCACAGGCAGCTCCTTACTTTGGCTGCAGCGATATGGCTTCACACGTGAAGTGGCGAGGCCGCGCACAACGCGATTCCCCACGACTATACGTGGAATAGGTTTGGCAAATGAACGTTTTCTGGCAGAATCGTGTCATTTTGGGAAACCTATGATTACTGTATTGTTTTCTTCCGTGAAAATAAAGACTAATATAAATACAAATTAACTGCCAGTAAAATAATCTTACAGCTAATGCACGAGAACCCCCTAAAACCACCATAAACCTCCACATCTAACCCCAGCCAAGACCCCACAACCTCATCTTAGCAAGGTTTCACCATATGTGCCGCCATTTTTAAATCAAAACGGTGGACTCGATTTCATTTGACCCGACGGGCAAAAGCGAGACCTTTCACCAGTATTTCGATTCCTCATTAAAATTCGCATCGAATATTGTCTCTCGCGGTTAAACGTTTTAATGGAAATATCGGCTTTAGCGATTCAATCCCAATTTTTCAGTATGACAATTTCCGGAAAAATTACAAGTGCTGAAAAATGAATTTTAAGGTAGGGAAATCGACGGAATAAGACTGAAATATTTTTTATACATCAGGTATTTCTAATAGTCATGTTCAACCCCTTAAAGCCCAAGGACATAATGGGTACGCCCTTTACTAAACAGAGCGCTGGAAACGATCGGTATCGCTTCCAGACACTCTATTGCTACTGCTGGGATGTCTTGACATCGATGCATTCTGCAATAGAGAATTCAGATGAAAAGGAGTGTTGGAAGCGATTGGCATTGCTTCCAGCTGATGCTATTGCAGGGATGCCAGGATATAATACTATTGCAGGGATGCCTCGACATCGCGGCACTCTTCAATAGTAGGCTTGTGCACCGATTTTTTTTTTGGTTCGATTCGATTTTTCGGATTTTTAAACTTTTCGATTCGGCTCGTTTCGACCGATTTCTGTTTTGATTCGGTTCGGCTCGACTCGTTTTTCGTGTACATTTTTTTTCTCGGAATTGCGACCATTTTTCGTATGTTCGTGTCACTTAGCTCGTTTTTTGTATCGACTTTTCGTATTTTCGTTTTTCGGAATTGTAAATGGTTTCGGAATATCGACCATTTTTCGTATTTTCGTGTCGCTTAGCTCGTTTTTTGTATCAACTTTTCGTATTTTTGTTTTTTCGGAACGTCTGTTCTCCTCGTTTCAAAGCAATAAATTTCGATTTGACACATTTCAAGTACATTCGAAAATATTTTGTTTCGGCTCGGAAAACTTTTCGGATCTGCCATTTTCGGATCTAAAAATTTTCGGAAAAATCGGCCGCATCCGAAAACACGAATCGGGAAATTTCGTGAAAATTCCTAAATTCCGAAACCCGAAACGCACATCCCTATTCAATAGTAATTTTACCTCCCAGATCACTACGTGATCGCTCCCCGGGAGCGATTGCTGCCGTTATCCTCGGTGAAGCAGCCGGAAGGCGAAAGGAGTAACTCGAGGGGGGGGGGGTCGAGACACTCATCTGAAAGTATTTGAAAGTATTAGCCAAATAAAGTAAAAATAAAATAAAAAAAAGCCCCCTGTTCCCTAATCTATTCTGAAAAAATGCTATGGAAATAGCAAAGTGCATATTGCACTTATGTAAAAATTGGGTATTTCTAAACTCAGGAGAAATTATAGAAACTATTTAGCCAGGATCTTTTTTTGGCAGTTGTAGATTTTGGGGGTCAAAGTTCGATAATGTCAGTTTTTTTTCCATTTTTTTTCATCATATTTCATAAAAAAAATTATAGTAAATTATAGGATATGATGAAAATAATGGTATTTTTAGAAAGTCCATTTAATGGTGAGAAAACGTAATATAATATGTGTGGGTTCCATAAACGAGGTAAGAGGAAAATTAGAGCTAAACGCAAACAGCGCAGAAACGTAAAAACAGCAGTGGGCACTTTCAAACAGACAATGGTAAAACAATCCGGTGTCTAAGGAGTTAAGGCACAAATCTGTAGGATGCTTCCCGAAATTAAGTGTTTTTGGTCACTTTGTGTAAGGACCGTACTACGGGTTGTGTAGCAGGTTGAGGTTGTGAGCCCAGGATGCAGTGATGAGGCAGGTTTCAGGATAAACAAAGAGTGTTTATTATAAATAAACACCGTGGCATGGGATCAGACAAGATAACAGAAATAGAGACGTCAGGGTTCAGCAAGGGGTCTGGTACACGGGGAGTCTTAGATGGGGGGAGGCAGAGGAGGAGCAGGATGGAAGGGTACCGGTGTATGAAGTAATGAATGTCCAGAATAAAGCAGAGGATCCTTGGAGTCTTTGGTAGAGAGTTTCAGGAGGTCTCAGGGAGCTTTGGCAGATTGGTCTAGCAGACAGGAACTTCAGTGAATGTGGAAGTGAAGGGTTGAGGGTGGGACTCCCTTATATGAAGGGCTAATCAAGGAGGATAAAGGGCAGGTTTGGATCCAGGGCCAGGACGTCAAAATGAGGAAGGTGCATTGTTCATACCAGAGCCTTGAAATCTGCAGGGGACATGCAGGATGTGAAACCAACAGGGGGCGCCAGGGGGTGAGGGCCTCCAGGACCTTACACTTTGCTGTTTTTTTTTCTTCTGACCAGTGGCATTATTAGAATATCGGCTCCAGGTGAATTCTTTTCAAAGGAGTAAGGTTTCCTCAATTAATAGCAGTGGAGTTTGCCGCCGCTACATACCCTGAAACATCAAATTACATGGCAAAAAAGTCACAGAACACCATGGAAATGGTACCAAAACGAAGAAAAAGAATCTTATGCAAAATGGCAGGTTACAGTCACATCAGCGTACCGGCATGCACCCCTAGACCCAAGTTCCTCTTATTACCCAATACATATTCCCATTAAGGAAACACGTAGGCAAACACCAGCTATAATCCCCCACAGGGCTGCCATCATAATTCTTGGGGACCCCTTACTAAACCACTGGTCGAGGCACCCCTTCCATCAGTGACCACGTTCTGTAAACTCTTCCTTCCAGTATGGGGATAAAAAGTGTTCCCATCAGGGCCAGTTGTGGGTGGCATGGCATGGGGTATCCTTATGTCTGTGGCATTTAGACAAAGCTCACAGTGTTGGGCCAGGGCCCCCTGGAGCCACTGGGCCCATGAACATATTATGGGCTGCCACTCCCTGATGGCTGACCTGATCCCCTAGATCAGTGTTTCCCAAACCTATCCTCGGGACCCTCAACCAGGCAAGATTTTGCAGATCACCTTGGGGAAATACAGACTGAATCCTGCAATCACTGAGCAGCAAATCATATCTGAAGCACAGCACAGGTGATATCTGGAAAACCTGGTGAGGCGGAGGGTCCTGAGGACAGGTTTGGGAAACACTGCCCTAGATCAAGGATCTCAACCTCTGCCCCCCCCAGATGTTTATTGCTTACAATTCCCAGAATTCTATGAATGCAGTAAGTAGCTAGAGAACCATGGAATTTGCAGTTCAGAAACATCTGGGGAGCCAGAGTTTGAGATCCCTGCCCGAGATCTAACCCAACTATAACCACGATACCAACCACCAAGCCTAAGCTCATTTTATCAATCCCAATGGAGCCATTTTTCAATGTGTGTAATGACGCACCATGTTTTAACAGTTTAGGAGCATTTGCCACCGTTGACACTAACGGGGTTATTCAAAGAGAATCGAAAAGTCACTGCACTTTCAGTTCATTTTTCATTCTCTTCAATTCGGCAAGCACCACAGGGCCGTCGTAGTGCAGGGAAAAGCCACCGCATACCTGCCAAACACTCCCCGCAACCCGCAAAAAACATCTGGATTAACCCCGCCGAACACGCCGGAGAAACCCGAGCAGGAGCCGATCAGAGCGCAGAGCAGCCGCTGGAAAAACCCGACACCGCAGACGAATGGAGTGAAAAAAAAACAATACCAGAGTGGAGAGACACAAATTAGTAAGGGAGATTTCGGGGTAAGTGTTTACTGCCCACAAGAAATGCACCCGACACGCGTTTCGCCTTGCACAGGCTCGTCAGGAGTGCTGGTATCACTCCTTCTGATATCATGGCACTGTGGTTGTCTTAAATTACATTTTTGCTGCACCTTAGTGCGCTGATCTATAGCCATTATTGGCTTGTCAACATTTGTGGTGTTTCACAATAGGGATAACGGTGGTCCATCGTATGTCCTTCATTATTTTTCAAATCATTCATGTGGGCTTGATATATATATATATACACACACACACACACACACCTTTATGGTTTCTGCTCCTTTCTCATTCCCTACTTGCTTTTTGGTCTCTCTAATTGGGATTGAGCTTTTTTCTTTAGAATATATATATACACCAATCATGTCCTACTTTCATTAAGAATTTATCAAGCTCCAAACACTCTATACACATTGAGTATTCCAAACAGTAGGGGTTTCTTTTAATATTATATGTGTGTGTGTTTGTATATCATGATCATGACTCATTTTAATCTTGGCACCGCGCCCTAATAAAAGTTCATTGTTTTATTTTATCTTCTTTCACCCATGCATTGTGTTCCAACTGACTAGTTCAGTGGATCAGCTGTCATATGTTCCTCTCTGCACTTATCTTATTATTTATTTTGTATTAAAACTAAATAAGAAAAATGTCATTAAAAGGACGTTTGTTTAAAGTAAACAGAACGTATATGCAAAAAAATAATAATAATCTATTATCAAAAAGTGTAAGTATGTAAAATATCAGCGTTAATGTCGTCTCTAGTGAACATAAGGCTGTAATGAGAAAAAATAATAATTAAAAAAAGGATTTAAATTCATGTGAAGTGAATTCAGTATTATTAGATCTTCACAGGCGCTGGTCTGGATCCTTATTGAAGATTCATCGTTTCAAGTCAGAATTTTATATGGAGCTAATTCTAGGGCAGAGACCGTGACTTTATACAGTATTGCACAATTACCGGCTCACTTAATGAGTCTGGGAGGGGAGAATTATGTCAGTTCATGTCTATTCCCCGTCCCAGTAAAATCTTCTTATAGTCAGAGGCAGTCGTGCAGGGAAATAGTTGGTTTTATAACAGTCTTGATAGCACGCGCTATATATTAAAGGGATACACTATTGAAATATTCCTCTTTTTTTTTTTGCCATTAAATAATTGGGCGGAAGCTGCTGACATCTTCTGCCCAATTTTTTATTTAAGGTGATTTTACTCACCTTTTCTCTGTCGCCGCGCGCTCCTCCTCCTCTCCAGTTCAGGGACTCCTGAACCCGGAAGTCCCAGACGCTTTTGTGCTCCTATACAATTTGTGCAGGACAGGAACCACAATTTGTCACCACTACAGGACTTGTGCACTTTTGGTACACAAGTTCCGCCGCGCCTTCACAGAACAGTGGATCAGAGCTGCACGTGCATGCACAGATCCGATGCATCGGCTGCCTCTCGGAGACCGCTAGTGATTGGTCTCAGAGGGTGACGTTGGCATGCTCTCTGTGTGCCGATCTGGTGACAGGCAGCCAGGAAATTAAAAATATCCTCCCTGCTGGTGATGTTGGTTGGGTGTAATGAGACTTTTAAAGAGTTAATTCCTCTGTTTTGGAGAAAGTGCTATCAGCAGGGCTATTACCTAGTGACTATATTTCCTACATATTTTTTCTGTTAATCTGTATATTTGTGTTTTTTTTTTTTTTAATATCTTGCATTGTATTACTTTGTATTTCTGTAACTGTAACACTTCAATGTTCTTGAACCCAGGACATGCTTGAAAACGAGAGAAATCTCAATGTATCCTTCCTGGTGAAATCCTTTATAAATAAATAAATAAATAAATAATATTACGTTACGCAGTTGCTCGGGCCTTGTTCTTGCTGCACATCACGTACAGATAAAACATGTCACAAGAAATACTACAGGCAAGGCCAAGAAACGTCCGTACACACATTCCTGTGAAACGTCTTGTTACGTAACGTCCCCTGGTATCTTGGCTCCACCTTTGGCCTCTTTTCCGATATCAGGACACAGGAATGAGACACACACACAATGTGATTTCAAAACTGTGTCGCCGTTCCGAGCTTGTACACATCTTTTATTGAAATGAAACGAAAGGGGAGGCCCTATCATTTCAATTCAATAAAGGATGGGTGCAAGCTCCGAGGGGACATGCAGTTTTGAAACCGCATTGTGTGTGTGTGTCTCATTCCTGTGTCATGATATCGGAAAAAAGGCCAAAGGTGGAGCCAAGATACCAGCAGTCTCAGGGCCTAGATACGGGTCACAAACATACAGGGTTATTCAAAGACAATCCGTACGTTCAGTGACTTTTCGTTCCCTGCACTTCGGGGAAATTCGGCGATCCTATTTTGCCGACCCTGCGGTGTATTCAGCAAGCACCACAGGGCCGTCGTAGTGCAGGGAAAACCCGTCGCAAACCCGCAGAACCCTCGCCACAAACCCACCGAAACACCGCAGAAACAGCTGGATTAACCCCGCCGAACACGCCAGAGAAACCTGACTAGCCGCCAATCACAGCGCAGAGCAGCCGCCGGAGAAACCCAACACCGCAGACGAACGAGGTGAAAAAAAAAACCAAAAAAACGCACGCTTGAAAGTTTGAAAATTGAAACGCTGTTTGCAAAAAAAACTACTGAACGAAAATGTCTGGAATTTACATATAAGATCCAATGAATGATAATAAAAAGGCGTGTTACAGTAAAATGAAAAAAAAAACATTTAAAAAAAAAGGGAAAAAATTGCCTAAAAGATCCAAAAAAAATCTATAAATACTCTTTACAGCAGAATAAAATAATAAACGGTTTATTAGATATTGAATTAAAACTGGAATATTTTTAACATTTGAAGCCTATGGGATTCGCCTGAATAAATCTGTCGAATGAAACCACCGAACAGCAGGGCAATTCTGCAACTACTTCCCTGCGGTTTTGTGTTCTCTGAATAGACGAAGCATTGCTTCTCTATGGGGATTTCACTGCCGTCGAACAGGCACCGAAAAGGCACCGTATGTGCAGGCAATTCGCCAACATTTGGCAGACTGCCTGCTCTCTGAATAGCCAAATGGCCAGGAAAGGTAACCGTATGCTGAATTTCAGTGTTTGGTTACCTTTCGGGGCCAAATCGTCTCTCTTTGAATAACCCTGATAGATATATCAACTCAAAGGAGGGTCAAGGTTCCTATGTAACAATAGAGTTGATTTTCTATTGTATCAGTAGGGTGGAGGAAACTCCCCACTTCACCCTGCAATTTGTCCAGATTGGTGCAGCTGTGGGGGGGGGGGGTACTCCTCACATCCTCGCCACTTTAAAACTATAAAGTGGTCAGGAGGAGTAGAGTTTCCCTATAACGACGGAGCGACCAGCGTTTGTTTTATACATCATATATTAAGGCAGTGAGTCCTGAAGTTGTAGGAGGGGGCATAAGTGACATTAAAACCCATAGGGCCATTGGCTGTGGCCACTGTCTGTTTGTGATTGCCCTCTCATCTCGCCAACTACCTGTCAAGTAAACTGAATTGTATGGACACTACATACATTTTTACAATGTGGGTAATGGAAAATAGTTTTCCATAAAACCTCCAGGTGCTGCCTCCTTTTATGGAAAAGCACTTGGTAGTGGTGAGGTTAAAATTGTAATTGTAGCAAAGGGGTTACATTCAAGCACGATACTACATATTCTTGGAAATATTTTGTGTGTTAACAGTAGGGATGAGCTGTTCGGGGTTCGGACAGTTCGGAGTTCGGCCCGAACTTTGGCAGTTCGAAAGTTCGCGAACTTCGAACTTTTTGGGTGTGTTCAGTTCGAGAAAAAAAAGAAATTTTGAAAAAAGTATAGAAAATGCTTAACAAAATACAAAAAAATCTAGAAATAAAGACTCTTTACTGCAGAATATTACTAAAAACCGTTGCTTATTAGATATTGAATTAAAAACTAATGTGTACGTGGAAAGATTCTCAACTCTAAATGACCTCTGTTCACAAACAGGCATAACACCTGGTGTTTTTAGTCTGGTAATCAATTTGATACATTGTACACTATACTGAGGTACTGAGGGAGTGGGGTGGTGTCTGCTTCTGATTGAGATTTGAGAATTAATTTCCCTCCTAAAACTTCCTAATATGCTGCATTTAACTGGTGTTTGAAAAAAATTCAAAATAACATCTAAAGCAATGTTATTTTTCACCTCGGGATTAAACATTCACAGGGTTATTCAGAGAGCGGTGAAAAGCAGGAGAATAATTGGAGAAGTGAAAATTTTAGGTCAAAATAGCCAAACCAGAAAAATTCTCCCATTTAACTCACTTTCCAAATTGGCTATTTGGTCTAGATTGTTGTCTTCTCCTGCCAGTTCTCCTGGCTTTCACCTCTCTCTCAGGGTTGTTCAGAGAAAGGTGAAAACCAGGAGAATGGCAGGAAAAGAGAACAATCTGGACCAAATAGCCGATTTGGAAAATGAGATAAGGCTGGGGTCAGACTAACGCATTTCTCGCAGCGACCGTCAAAAAGTGCGTCCGAACACATTGCCGTATTTTTTCACGGAATGCGCGAAAACGGTCATACGATGCGCATTTTTGTGCGTGATTTTTTACGGATCCAAACCAAGAAACTTTGGGTGTCTGGACGTTATGTTGGCCGGACATGAGCAGGGTCTGACGTCTCCAAATCACGCACACATGCTGCTAGTGGACGCAGCGCACTCTGTACGTCCGTACTAGAGCAGTTCTGCGTTCTTGAAAAAATGCGTTCATTTTCCACTTGCGTTGCGCAGCCGGACTTTCGTGCGACTGTACTTTGTATATTGGCCGTCATTTGCTGCTAGTGCGGCCGTGATTAAGTGCGCCTAAACGCACGTTAAAAATTCGCTAGTCTGACCCTAGCCTAAATGGGAGAATTTTTCTGGTTTGGCTATTTTGACCTAGAATTTTCCATTCTCCAGTCATTCTCCTGCTTTTCACCGCCAAAAAATCAGTAAACTTTTTCTGCGTGTCCGAAAATGTTTCCTCTTTTCATACAGACTGCCGCCCCAAGCAGTTGTTTATGGATAGATTAAAGGAAAAGCATTTACCGTCGTTTGAAATGTCATTTTTTGGTTTTTACATATTTCTATACATCCTAGAAATCTGCCACTTCACGGGCAGGTTATGGGGACCTCCTAGGCACGATATTTGAAGGAATTTTTCGTTTTTATTTTTAACCCTTATTTCATGGAAAACTCACTGTCCCTTTAAAAACATTTTTTTTTTACTTTTTGTCCTTGTTTCCTGTCCCCCAGGGCACTACCCGGACCCCCATACACTTTTTATGGCAAATATCTAGCATATTTGCCCTCTTGGAGGGCACTCTAAAACCTGAATTTTCAGCTCCATTGACTTGTATTGAGTTCGAGTTCGGGTCCGAACATTTGGAAAGTTCAGGTTCGGCTCCGAACCGAACTCGGGGACTGTTCGGCTCCGAACCGAACTCGGGGAGTGTTCGGCTCATCCCTAGTTAACAGGTCCCACTACAATTGTTTTAGTATTAGAATCCCTATGGATTGATTTACTTTATCTTGCGTTAGTATTTCATGGTGGAAATTGTCGTTCTGGAATGACCAGTGTCTTGCAAATTGTCCTCTCTGTCCAGCACAGTACCTTCACTCCTCCGGCAGCAGCTGGACCGCTTGGATCCACGGCTTGTATATGGCACGGCTTTTCCCCTCGAACCACGAAACCCCATCCCACAGCATCACTGACAATCTGTAAACACAGAGAGAGAGGATTCATTTGAAGTCACTATGGCGCATCTTATGCAGTAAGCAGGAAATAACCTTCATATCTTATGCATTATACCGGTTCAGGGTCCCTCATCTTGAATGCTCAGGACATGAAATGTTTTGGATTTGGGATTTTTTGGAATATTTGCCTATACTAATGGGATATTTTGGAGACGGTACCGACCCAAGTCTAAACAGGAAATTAATTTATGTTTCATACACAGCCTGAACGGCATTTTATACAATATTTATGTCACATTCCCAGCCCTGCCCCCTGGTGGTGAGAGCGATCGGGGCCAGCTCTTACATTGTCTGGGCTAGCCATTCCACCCCCTCTGCTCTTGGATTCCATTGCAGCTGGTCTGGCCTGAGGTCACATGCTCTGATATTATATAATATAATATATATATATATATATATACACACAAGCCCTTCATTTGCTCAGGGCTCTTGCATGGGCCATTGCTCCCTGTGATTCTGCTGCATATTCCTATATTCTGTGATTCACTGTGTATGACTTAGGCCTGGTATTGACTTTCTGCTGTGTTATCCCTGTATGCTATTTACTGCTTATCGGTGTACCAATTACTGGCTTGTCTGACTCCCCTCTCTGGCTTCTGATCTCTGATTCTGTATGACTACCCGCTCTGGTGCATGACTTCTTTATTAAGTATGTCTCTGGATTTATCCCTTGTGTCCTGTATCTTGTTCAGTGTATCACCCAGCAGCATTATATTCCTTAGAATAGAAGGAAATTCTAAGGACCTTATCCCAGATCAGGGTTTCCTTGTGTGTGTTGCTAGGTGCCAGTCTATTGTTATTTTCTCCATTAACCTTCAACCTTCCTGTTCTCTTGTTCTGTGTTTCTTGTGAAGTTTCCTTCCCTAGATAGATAGCCATCCCAAGGACCATATTCAGGTTCATGGTTCAATTTAGTATTCAGTTTTTTCCTTTTACAATATCTGTTGTCCAGCTGTTCTGTTCTTTGTTGTGTTGTCGTTCTGTGTATATACAGTGAGCGGAAAACCTGCCCAAAACACCGAACATCCCAGATACAGGGCCCACCTTGGCTCACGCCGGGTGCCCCATGACAATTTATAATGATTTAATTCCCTGTCACATGAGGTCAGGGTTGTGATTTAACACTTATGTGATAATGTCGGCACTCAAACCTTCTGGATACCGGATCATGAGATCATATCATTACTGCTAGCCGGTTTCAGATCATATTTTCCGTGACGCAGCAACCATTTACGTTCTGCTGCAGTTACTCCAGGAGCCGATACCAGGCACCTCTGCCAGATTCAGTGAGAGGCTCCCAAACATTTTGACTCAAGCCACTGCAAAAGCAGCTCAGCTGGAATAGCAAGGCAGGGGTCAGAAACCTTGGATGTCCAGGGGCCTGATAATAGATGTTAAAGCCAAGACACAAATGAAAAACATTTGTATCAGATGGATTTTCATTTGCAGCTCACCTTTAACGCTCGTATTACGAATGATTAGCTTTGCCAGCAGGTCGAGTGGGAATACTGCTGAGCCGCTACAAGATAACACTAGCAGCGCTAAGCACTGCTGGTGTAATCAGCCCCAGGTGTCCATATGACTCCAAGGAGAAGGAGGATAGCTTGCGCAAGTGAGATCTGGCCGGGGCGGCGGAGGGATACGCAGATGAACACTGGGAACTATTTGTTTGCAGTGTACCTCTGCCCATGGAGCAAGGAATCAGTGGATTGCACCGCTTACCATCAAGGGACCTAAGTTGAGTATTGGATATTTGGGTGGGTTTAGTTTTTAATTGTTATGTGATTGTGCCGAAGTGAAATCACTTAACACCAGGGTCTGAAAGACGTTATTCTTTTCAAAATAACGTCAGACCTGGATGGGGGAACACGCTGTTTGGAACAGCTCGTTCCCCACTGACTGGGGCCACATTAGCATCTCCCATACAAAGTGCAGAAAACGTTAATGTACAGAAACCTGGCGCAATAACAGAGACGCAACCTCAGCTTGCGTCTCAGATGGAATAGGTGGAGTAAAAAAATAAGCACAGCGCTCGTGCTGCACAGCATAATGAGATCAGGCCCCAGATATTTTGCAACTACATCGTCTATGTTTCTCAGTTAAGCTAAGCATCATGGAAGATGTAGTTCCAAAACATCTGGAGGGCCAAGGCTGTTGACCCCTACGCTAAAGGATATTGGCTCATGCCAGGTTTTTTTTCCTTTTTTTTTATTGATTTGGCAAATGCAAAACCATTCAAGACCTGCTTATCGGATTCTGGAATCCCCCCCCCCTCTGCAAATGTTGGCTTCTTTTCTCCTGTTACCCACCACCTACGCTATTTTAGCACATCACATGCAAAATAAAGGACGCATAAAAAAAAAAGTCCAGTGCTAACTGATGGTTAACTGCTGACACGGATCACTTGGAATAGGGGCATGGAGGCTTAACGCCCAGACATCCATCTTTCCATGTCAAGGAGAGACCAGCAGGCTTATAGCTGCAGCTGTACTGATATAATGATCCTTACGCAGGGAAACGGAGATCAGTGCAAAAGCATGTGCGGTTATGGCACTTGGAAGGGCTCTTTATGGTTTCATGGAAGTTAATCAAAATAACTAGGCTGCGTGCTCACCACTCCCTGTACACATTCCACGCAGAGCCGAGCGGGGATTCAGGATCATGTGAACAACATATTCAGAAGTGCTTCGTGAGGAGCAAGATGAGGCTTTATTTTTTTGCAGAACGTTGCATTTAGACAGGCCTTCTGTGACATGTTTGGAGATTCACTATCCATAAAATAAATAAAATGCATTAATTTGACGCAATCAGAATATTTGTTACCGCTGCATGCTCTGCCAGATACATAGCGGGACACATCGGGCCTGATCACAACTTGGACATTAAAGGCAAGACGCAAATGGAGAACGTTTGTGTCGGGTACCGGACAAAATCCCTACAGCCAGGTTCCCTAATGCCAACATCCCGACAGCCAACTTCCAGACAGAACAAGTGCCGGACATACCAACTTCCCTACACGGCCAACTTCCAGACAGCCATAATCCCAGCGGCTAACCCTAATACTAACACCCTAACCCTTAGGGAGTAAGGGTTATGGCTAGGTTTAGGGGGTTATGGCTAGATTTAGGGGGTTAGGGTTAGTGCTAGGTTTAGGGGGTTAGGAGGTTAGGGCTAGGTTTAGGGAGTAGGGTTAGTGTTAGCCGTTGGGATTTTGGATGTCTGGAAGTTGGCCTTGAGGGAGTTGTTTGTGTAGGCGAAGTTGGCCGTCAGGGATTTTGGCATTAGGGAACCTGGTTGTAGGGATTTCGACCCAAACCCGTTTGTGTCAGCCGTTTTACATTTACGGCTCGCCTAAAACGTCCGTATTACGATCGAGCCGCTTTGCCAGTAGCTCGAGTCACAATACTAACGTGCCACAACTTGATAGCACTGCAGTGCTTACCACCGCTGGTTCTATCTGCTCCAGGAGTCCACAGGACTCCATGGAGAAAGAGAAGATTTTGAAAAAGATTGTGTGATCTGCCAGAGGGCTGCATGGAGGAACACTGGTAACTCTTTGTTCCCAGTATTCCTCGGTCCCTGGCATGATGAAGTGTCAGATCGCGTCTCTCTAGGCACCGTGGGATCTGAGGCAAGTATGGGACTTTTTAAAGTGTTCAGATTTAAGTGTTAAGGGATTTTCTAGAGTGAAATCACTTAACACCAGGGTTGAAAAGACATTATTCAAACCTAAAAAACACCAGACGCATATGGAGAACGAACTGGTTGGAATAGCTCGTTCTCGATCTGCTGGAGCCACATTAACATCTCACATTCAAAGTATATGAGACGTTAATGAACAGTATCCTGGTGCTACATCCGAGACACAAGCGTCTCAGATGGAGTAAGACGAGTTAAAATAAAGCACAGCACTCAAGAGGTTATGCTGTACGGCTCGAAAGTTGTCCTTTTCGACCGGCTTGTGATCTGGATCCATTGCTTTGAATCATCTAAAGGCTGAGTACCCTGTATCCAAATTCTCAGGTTTGGAAGCTTTTTATTTTATTTTGGAATATTTTCATATAAGGAGATATCTTGGGGATGGGACCCAACTCTATACACAAAATTCATTTAGGTTTCATACACACCTTGTACACATAGCACCATATTTCAACGGCGCCACACACTTTGCTTGCAGCTCGGACATGGCATCTGGTTACTGTAAATTATCAGCTCTGTTACTTTGTATAGGAGCCGTTGATTTGTGGCTAGCCAATGAGAAACAAGCTGACAAACCTCACTCCACCTCAACAGGCAGAGAATTCTACAGCTTTATTGTTCTCACTGTAAAATAACCCTTCCTATGCTTTAGGCTGGATTTCCTATCGTCCAGTCTAAACAGGTGACCTCGTGTCCTGTGTATAGTCCTATTAATGAATAGTTTTCCAGGCAATGGTTTATAATGGCCCCGTATATTTAAGTTATCAGATCCGCTCTAAGACCCCATATTTATTTATATAAAGTTATCAGATCCCCTCTAAGGCCCCGTATATATTTATAAAGTTATCAGATCCCCTCTAAGGCCCCGTATATATTTATATAAAGTTATCAGATCCCCTCGAAGGCCCTGTAAATATTTATAAAGTTAACAAATCCCCTCTAAGGCCCCGTATATATTTATATAAAGTTACCAGATCCCCTCTAAGGCCCCGTATATATTTATATAAAATTATCAGATCCCTTCTAAGGCCCCGTTTATATTTCTAAAGTTATCAGAACCCCTTTAAGGCCCCGTATATATTTATATAAAGTTATCAGATCGCCTATAAGGCCCCATATATAAAGTTAACAGATCCCCTCTAAGGCCCCATTTATATTTATATAAAGTTATCAGATCCCCTATAAGGCCGCGTATATAAAGTTAACAGATCCCCTCTAAGGCCCCGTATATATTTATAAAGTTATCAGATCCCCTCTAAAGCCCCGTATATATTTATATAAAGTTACCAGATCCCCTCTAAGGCCCCGTATATATTTATATAAAGTTATCAGATCCCCTATAAGGCCTCGTATATAAAGTTAACAGATCCCCTCTAAGGCCCCGTATATATTTATAAAGTTATCAGATCCCCTCTAAAGCCCCGTATATATTTATATAAAGTTACCAGATCCCCTCTAAGGCCCCGTATATATTTATAAAGTTATCAGATCCCCTCTAAGGCCCCGTATATATTTATATAAAGTTATCAGATCCCCTATAAGGCCCCGTATATAAAGTTAACAGATCCCCTCTAAGGCCCCGTTTATATAACATTATCAGATCCCCTCTAAGACCCCGTTTATATTTATATAACATTATCAGATCCCCTCTAATCCTAAACTAAACTAAATAGCTTGGATTAAATAAATAAATGTAATGAAATGCTTACAGTCAGAGTCTTACGAATGTAGGGAGCCCCTGGGACAAAAAGCTCCTCGACAGTAACCGGTCTCTTCAGCACTGCAAAGAACAAAATGAAACCATGAAGACCGTGCATTATAAGGTCATTTAATGACAATATGAGATGTTTAGTTTGTTTTTGTCTTTTTTTTATTGTTATTTACAACAAGTCACAATAGAAAATGGATACGGTCTTCTATATTCTGAATGTAACATTAAAAATCTCAAAGTTTATAAATGTGACATATCAAAAACGGAGACCTACATCACTACAGAGTAGATATCAGCATCACGCTGCTCTCTGGTCACTGCATTATGGAGGACAAAAGTGTGAGAGAAGAGAGATTGGTCCTCTGTGGTGTCATTAAAATGAGTTGGAGAAGAAGCAGGGTGTCATTATGCACGGTTTCATCTAACACATAAGTCCCCGCACCACTGTGAGGATAGATGGAGGTCCTTTGGACCCCTGTACCTCCATTCTGCACACCCCACATGATCAAGTGAGGTGATATTGGGCAGGACAGAGTCTGGCCTTTCCAATAATACCAAACATGACCATATGAAATGTGGCATTGTGCGCTTTTCACTTGTAAAGAGAAAAATGCTGCTGCCTTTATGAACCAAACACCAGTTCTTAGCCACAATTAACAGAGTGCCCATCCTGAAATCTGTGTCTAGATCCTCCCCTGAAGGTGTAAAAAAAGAAATATATATATTAGTATTATGGAAATATTTAATAAAAAAGGTAGCCCCCTGACCCTTGAGTTAAGATCTTTTTTAGTGGACACAAAAATTAAAATGCATTTTTTTATAATATACATAGCACAGGGAACATTGGGTGCACGACCTGGACACTGGATCGCACAGTCACCTGCGAGGTTCAGGTAAGCAGAGATACCCCGGTAAGTGTGACCCCCTGGAAGACCCCAGGCAAGTTTGGGAAGGATGTATTAGGTGACCCCACCCTAGGGATATTGGGCTTTAATTCTGTTGACTGTATTAGGTTTTACGAAAAATAAAAATATTTATTTATACACCGAGACGTCTCTGGCTTGTGTGGCCACTGCTTGGGGATTGTGAGGTTTGTAGGTCTTTACTTACAGAAATGCTCCGGCCATTTTAAACCGCCAGCAAAGCGAAATATACAAGTCTAAACATATAGGGCCCTATTACAATCTTCACTCAAACGTTTGCGCCGGCGCAAAAACGCATTAACGCAAGGGGTAAAAACCTTTGCGCCGATCGTCGTATTACAATGTCAGCGCAACAAACGCGCGCATACATCTCCCGCGGGTGAACCTGCGCGAACGCTGTGCGAGCGTACTTTACTGCGCGCGTCTTTCACTTAACATTGTGAGCGCAAATGCGTTTGTGCGCTGGTATGCGGATGGTATTACAATCTATGCGCAGTTTGTAACGCATAGACGTTGCGCGCGTAATTTTAGCAACTCCTAAAAGCTGGTGTTAACGGCAAATTCTATCAACCTGGCCGAAACCAAATACACCAGCCCAAAAAATAAATATGCAGGAAAGTATAGTTACACATTCTACACATACCCAACCAATAAAATGGAGAAGTTGTGTGTGAATTTATTATTGATGCAGCATATATGCGCAGATTGACTTTGACAGGTGCAAAAACTTAACGTGAGACAATTGTGGTTCTTAATTCTGATTGGCTGAATTGCGTGGAAAAAAACAGTCCGCACACCGATTTCTGCACGCAACGTTACTGCGCGCGCATTTGTGCGCGTCCATTTAACGCGCATTATTGCTCGACGGATGAAAAAAATGCGCGAGGATTGTAATTCCAGCGTTGATTCAAGCGCGTTAACGTTTAACGCACAAATTCAAGTGTTGCACGTGCGTTTTAACGCAAAGATTGTAAATCGGGCCCAAAGAATTTAACCAGATTTAAAAAATAAATAAAAAAATAATAGTGTGACTAGCCACTGCTTTATATGTATTTATCTACGTGTATATCCCTCTTCTCCCAAGATCAACACAAAGGGGGTTATTCACTGACATCTGAATTTGCCACCAAATGGTTCGTTTTCACCATAGGTGCAATTTTGGGGAAATTAGTCTATTCACAAAGCTGTCAATTCGCCAAATACATGAAAATTGAAAGGGAAATACAGTGCATTTCACCGGCAGCGAAATTAGCCCATAATGATTTATCGACTCATCTATTCACAGAACGCCGAATTGCACCAAAGTTTTGCCGAAATGCCCTGATTTTCAGTGTTTCAATTCAACAGGTTTAACCCTTTCGCTGCTGAGCCATTTCACCCCTCTGTGCTGAGCTCATTTTTACCTCTTTTGCTCATCGTGTTTAAACGCGATTTGAAGTCACGTTTTATTATATGACCCAGACATATTATATGTCCTTTGTCTCGACAAATTCACAACATATCATTATTATATGTATACGTCATGCCCTGCCAGAATGCTATAACAAAACATGCAACAAAGTTAGAATTTACAATCATCTACAGCAGTGGTTCCCAACCCTGGTCCTCAAGTACCCCCAACAGGTCAGGTTTGCAGGATATGTGAAGCACAGCACAGGGGATATGATTTGCTGATCAGTGATTGCAGGATTCAGGCTGCATTTCCCCAAGGAAATCCTTAAAACCTGGCCTATTAGGGGGACTTGAGGACTGCAGTTGGGAACCACTGCTGTAGATGATTGAAAACTCAAACTTTATTGCATATTTTGTTGGGGGGGGTGAAATTACGTGATTTTTAGCGAAAACTCCCCCATAGAAAAAATCGTTCGTGCAGCATCATTGTTCACATTGTAATTGAAATGGGGAAAATATTGTTGCATTAGTAAAAAAAAAAAAAACGACTTTTTTTTTTAATTTCTATTGTTTTTTTAAAATAATTTTATACAATTTATTTATTACTTTGAACATGGTCATGTTTGGTAACATTGGTTGGGACGTGACCACCCATGGTGGTCAGAAGCCTCTAAACAGAGCTGTTTAGGGCTCTTCCTTTGTGAGTTGACACCTACATTATTTAGAAATCCATAGATTTGTTTTTGAATTTAAACGATATTACACCATTATGTTTTTTCCGTCATGTGTTATATATCAGGTTCGAGTCCAACGAGAAGCGGATGTTTTTTCTTATAAAGAAACTGATTCAGATAAGTGTTTTTCTCCTATGAATGTAACACTTTAGGAACGTCGTGATGCTATTGTGCGCTCACACTTGGTCTGGTGCCCAAATTGTCGTTTGTATTTTGTTACATGTGGGGGGGGGGGCACATGAGTGGTTGAGCAGCTCGAGCAAATAGATACGTTGTGTTCATATTTAATAAGCGCCCCTCACTTTAAACCTTGATTGGTTAGATACAATCATTGGAAAGGCCATGATACCAAACATGACCCCATTTAGCTGCCACCGATCAGGAGCTATGGGGGTTCAAAGGAACCACCTATCTCCACCATAGGATTTCCTTAGGAAATTCCCAGGCAGATTGGTGTCAGTTAGCCGTGAAACCCCTTTGTTCCATGCGGAATGACATCAGGTGACGAGGGGGGACCCAGAGGTGGAGCTGCCATCAAGATGGCGGCACCCACTGGAACTAGGCCGTGATACCGCGCTGAATGGCACCGGATCGTGGACCGGCGCCGAATGGCACTGGATCGTGGACCGGCGCCGAATGGCACCGGATCGTGGACCGGTACCTCAGGGGTTAATGTCAGGCATTGCTGAGATTCTCCCCTTTTCAGAGATGCCTGGCTTTACCCCTCACCTCCTCCCAATAGGGAGGGAGAGGGATCCGAAAGGATCACCCCCCCTCATTTTAGGCCGGATGGCTGCCTGAAAATGACATCAATCGCGTCCGACACGATGATGTCATAACGCCGGGAGGGGTCTCAAAAGCAGCGTCTGACTTTGAGGAAGTCAAAATGCCTTGGGACCCCCGGAGGAGAGAGGCGAGTATCTAGTGCAGCTCCCGCTAAGCTGAAGGTGTGTGAGGAACGTCCTCAGCATACAGCGGGAGCCGATGAGGCTGTTCCCCACACGTCTTCAGCAGTGAAGGGGTTAAACAGGTGAATCCCATAGGTTTCAATATAATAAATGGAATAGAGTTTTTTTTAAAAGACCAATTCTTTTTAATTTTCACAAAACCCTTTTTTTAAAAAACAAAAAGCCTTTTTTTCCCCCTTTGTAACAGACCTTTTATTTCATTTTTTAAAGGACCTTCTTTTATTATTTAGATGCGTTTTTAATACATTTTTGTTGGTTTAAGCTCCCGTTAGGAGAATAAGAGCCTTCATTTCCTGAATTCGCCGAGGCCAATTTGGTTGTAATTGGTGCAATTCGATGCATTTCGCCGACGTCCAATGGCTGCTTTGGCGACAATTTTGGCAAAATACGGTGAATACACAGATTTTTGGACTAAACGGAATCGCCAAAATGCAGAGCACCGAAATTTTGTTCGATTTTGGTGCTTCGTGAAAAGACCCATAGTTCGTGGCATAGATCTATGGTGGTAGTCGTCGCTGTTCTTATGGCGTGGGATGCAGAATGGAAATGTCACTCAGTAATATGGAAATAAAGGGATATAAAGTTTCAGTGCTGACTAGACGCCCTTCGCATATAATGTTTATAATGTGTCGCTTTCACATTGCGCACTTATTGTGCTCGCTTAAGCAAGTGCTCCCTTTCTGGAGTGCTCGTGCTTATCTGTAAGAGCAGATTGTAAAACACACAGGGCAAAAATAGCTTTAATGGCTCCTTGCACAATCAGCTTCTGTATTTCAGAAACCTTACTGCAAACGGTAACCAAGGAGCGCACCACGAGGACCACTCGAGGGGCGGAATGTTGTCGAGCTTGGCAGACTTCCTGTATGTTTGCAGGCACGGCAATCCACACACATATACTGCGTTAATGACCTGTGAATGGGATAATACACACACAGATCCTATACTGAGGCCCATAATTAAACAAAATGTGTTTTTAAAATCTGAGCGTTGATGTTAGATTACTTTCTTAAAGGGCCACTAACGCCAAAAAATGAAATGTCCTTATTGTGTTTATTTGATGTTGCTGATATCTTACATGTGTTTGTTTTTCTCTTGTTTAGTTAAGACAATATTTTCCTCTATATATGTCACTGGGTGCATCCATTGTGTGATATTTTCCTCTATATGTGTCACTGGGTGCATCCATTGTGTGATATTTTCCTCTCTATGTGTCACTGGGTGCATCCATTGTGTGATATTTTCCTCTATATGTGTTACTGGGTGCATCCATTGTGTGATATTTTCCTCTATATGTGTCACTGGGCGCATCCATTGTGTGACATTTTCCTCTATATGTGTCACTGGGTGCATCCATTGTGTGATCTTTTCCTCTATATGTGTCACTGGGTGCATCCATTGTGTGATATTTTCCTCTATATGTGTCACTGGGTGCATCCATTGTGTGATATTTTCCTCTATATGTGTCACTGGGTGCATCCATTGTGTGATATTTTGTGTTGTAAACTCCCCCCCCCCCCACACAGTATCTTTCCATCACTTGCTCCTCACTGTGTGGCTTTGGCCATAGAATGGAGTGAATGAGTCGATCACCGACTCACATCGTTCTATTGTGTGGGATGTATTCAAAGGACATCACCAGGGGGTAGAATAGAAGTCTTTAAAGCTCACGTATATTTACATCAAGCTTAAGTATATTTACATCACTTGCTCCTCACGGTGTGGCCTTGGCTATATAATGGAGTGAATGGTTCAGATATCCAAAATCCGACTCATAAGGTTTGCATTGTGTGGGATGTATGCAAAGGACATCACAGGGGGTAGATTAAAGTGTTATTAGCTCACTATCAGATTTCATTTAGCTGCCATCTCTTATCTCGGGTAGACCATACAACACAATAGACCCCTTACAGCCTTGTCTAAACATACCCTCCAGCACCTCTTTGCCTCTTCGCTATTGTTTCATCCTATACCACATCTGTAAAGTGAAACTTGCCATAAGATTAAGGTAAAAGTTGCATCATTGGAAAAACAAAACAAAATGGAAACCGGGGCTAAAAACCTAACTTTATTTTACCTTTTTACATTAAATTACTTCAAACAAGGAAAAACAACCAGCAGCGTATGTTTTCTAATGTGTTTTATTTGTAGTGCACAAGTAAGGCCGGAGTCAGACAAGCATTTTTCAGAACGGAAGGAACTTCTGTGTGAATGGTCGTTCCTTCCACTCTGACGCCCGTCTGGCCCCCTCGCTGAGTGCAGTTAGTGCGCTCAGCGCTGCAAGGCTTGATCCTCCTATGGAGAATTGCGCTTAGCAGCCCCGCCGGACGCGTGTCTAGCGTGTCAACGGGAAGGCTGTCAGCACATCCGCTTTTAGCGCACGCAATTCTTGCGTGCGTTACAGCGGGTGGACGGCTCCGTCACCAGGGCCGGTTTAACATAGGGGCAGAAGGAGCAGCAGCTCCAGGCCCATGCCACAGAATAGGCCCAGTGAAAGGATAACTTTGTCTGCATTTGGACCTCTGTATCTCCAACCTCATAGCAGCTAGCCAGCTACAGGATCAAGTGAGGCATCACTGGAAAGGTCAAAGCATGGCCTTTCCAAAGATACCAAACATGACCAGGTTTTAAGTAAAATAAATAAAATAATAAATATTGACTTTTTCTTTCCGACAGTAATATTTTTCACTTTTCAATTATAAAGTAAACAATGATACTGCACTATCTAATCATCACATTTCTCATGTCCCCAACAAGTGTGGAGGTGATGGTGATGGAACAATCCATTGTTACGAATTGCTACATCAAAAACCTAAACTGCCGCAATGCAGCGAAGAGCACTGCGTGGAACTGTGGACCCGTGTGTCACTAATCTTTACACCTCACAAGGTCAAGGGAGGTGTCATTGGACAGGGCAGAGTCTGGCCTTTGCATTGACACCAAACATGACCATGTAAAATCTAACCATGTTGGTTTGCCGTACAACGCAAGCGGCAAACAAACACATTTTTTCGAGAACGCTAGTACTGATGTACAGAGTGCGCTGCGTCTGCTGCATCCGTATAGCGGTGTGTGTGCGTGATTAGGAGACATCAGACGCTGCTCATGTCCGACCAACATAACGTCCAGACACCCAAAGTTTCCTGGTTTGGATCCGTAAAAAAATCACGCACGAAAATGAGCATCGTATGAATGTTTTTGCGCATTCCGTGAAAAAATACATCAATGCGTTCGGACGCACATTTTGACGGTCGCTGCGAATAATACGTTCGTTTGACCCTAGCCTAAAATGAGCAATACCACTGCCATTACTCAACTTCTCATTTCCCACGCTGGGAGCAAGGTCAGTGTTTTACGCAGTCATATTATTCGTAAAAAAACATGGTCCAAAACACAACATTTATTTATTTTATTTTTTTCATTTTCTGGTTAAAATTGTATATTTTCTCAGAAAAATGCAGTAACAGCTTCCCATTTCGCATTTTTTTTAACAAGAATGCCCTATAGAATATATAACTACAAAGGTTTGGATGATAAAATGGGGAAAAAATGTTTTACACTCTTTAAATGATTGAAATCTAAATGAAAAATGAATCACACAGTATCTGCCTGGTTAGATATACCCGTATCTGCAATATTAAATAACCAAAAATATGTTTTCATTTCACTAAATTCCAAAAAAAGCCACCAAAATATTCAGCTCCAGGCCCAGAGAGATCTTATGCCCCGTTCACACTGTGCGATTTATTGCGCGGATTTTGCCGCGACGTCGCAGCAAAATCCACGCAACGTTGCACTTTGTAGCTTCTACAATGCATTTCAATGGAGCTGTTCACATCTTGCCGCGCGTCGCAGAAGCATGTCGCTGGTACATGACCCTTTTTTGCGATTTGCTATCTGCGATTTGTATTGGTGGTGCTTAACAAAAATCGCACAAAACAGCGATGTCGCAAGACGTTGCGCGACATTATCGCACCATGTCGCAAATATGAAAATCGCGCGACTTTCAAATCGCACAGTGTGAAAGGGGCCTTAATGCGGGCCTGTCTGTCACAGACGGACGCCGGGAGGCACGTCAGTACGGGTGCATATAGTGCGCTCGCCTAACCCCGGCCTAATCTAGTTACAGCTCATGTTAGTGTCTTTTTAAATATGTGAATAAAAAGACTCTACCAGGGATTAAGGCTGGGGTCAGACTAACGCATTTTTCACGTCGTCCGTGAAAAAAAGTGCGTTCGAACGAATGGACGTATTTTTTCGCGGAATACGCGATAGCGGTCATACGATGCGCATTTTCATCTGTGATTTTGTACGGATCATCAATAAAACCCCTTTTGCGTCTGGACGTTATGTTGGCTGGACATTAGCAGCGTCTGACGTCTCCTAATCACGCACACACGCCGCTATGCGGACGCAGCGCACTCTGTACGTCCGTACTAGCGGTTTGACGTTCTCGAAAAAATGCATTCGTTTGCCGCTTGCCTTGCATGGCCCAACTTTTGTGCGGCCGTACTTCGTATATTGGCCGTCATTTGCTGCAACTACGGCCGTGATAAAGTGCAGCTGCACGCGCGTTCGCACTGCGTTCGTCTGACCCCAGCCTGAATCGTGAGGGATCCTGGGGGAACAGGATCTGGGACCTCAAATTTCTTCACCATCTGTGTTCCGGTACCTAGTTGTGTGGAACTACTGCCTCACATTTTATAAAAAGAAAAATAATGCTAATTTGCTCGAATAGAAGTGGTATGTAAATTAACAGAAAGCGGGCATTTTACTACATAGCATGTATCATGTTCTGTACGTGTTCCGGTACCTGAGCCACCTCTTCACCCCTACATGCACTTTGCGTTACGGCACCTTCTGATTTCCAAATTAAGCACTAGACAATAAAAAAAAAAATTTAAACCCGAAAATGCAAAAAATGTATAAATATGCATTAAAAAAATACTATATTAAAACAACGATAATCAAACTTTCTGTTGTTGCAGTGATTCCCGCTACCTGACTCTTCTGCAACAGGGATCTCAAACTCCGGCCCCAGAGATGCTGCTTAATTACACTCCCTTCATTCTCTGGCCATCTGCTGCACGCAAAGATTTCTGGGAACTGTAGGCAATAAACATCAGGGGAGCCGGAGTTTGACATCTCTGTTTTACAAGAACTTCAGACCAAGAAGTGACTCATAAATCGACCAATTAGGTTTCCCTATATCAAATACACATACAGGGTTATTCAGAGAACGTGAAAAGCAGGAGAATGACTGGAGAATGGCTGGAGAATGACTGGAGAATGGCTGGAGAATGACTGGAGAATGGCTGGAGAATGACTGGAGAATGGCTGGAGAATGAAAAATTCTAATAGCCGATTTGGAAAGTGAGATGAAAGTGAGAATTTTTCTGGTTTGGCTATTTTGACCTAGAATTTTTCATTCTCCAGTCATTCTCCTGTTTTTCACCTCTCTCTGAATAACCCTGATAGAATTCGGATTACGGATTTTTTGTTCAGTAGTGAGCAGATGTTTTTCCACGGTTAAGCATACTTCAGGCTAGGGTCAAACGAACGCATTATTCGCAGCGACCATCAAAAAGTGCGTCCGAACTCTTTGACGTATATTCTTTCACGGAATGAGTGATAGCGGTCATACGATGCGCATTTTCGGGCGTGATTTTTTACGGATCGTCAATAAAACACTTTTTGCATCTGGACGTTATGTAGGCTGGACATTAGCAACATCTCCTAATCACGCACACTCGCCGCTAGCGGACGCAGCGCACTCTGTACGTCAGTACTAGCGGTTCTACGTTCTCAAAAAAATGCGTTCATTTTCCACTTGCGTTGCGCGGCCGGACTTTCGTGCGGCCGTACTTTGTATATTGGCCGTCATTGCCCGTCATTTGCTGCTACTACGGCCGTGATTAAGTGCGCCTAAACGCACGTTAAAAATGCTGACCCCAGCCTAAAACTACATATGTCCATTTTGTTACAGCTGCCTGGAAATATAATTTATTCATGCTGATGGGCAGTGTTTGAAAAACGCCACCCCGCAGCATGTAGAATCCATAAGCTGCAGGTAAGACTTCAAAAAGGAATCCCAGGTGACCTGCCTTGATTTCCTTCCTGAAGCATCTGAATTATGCATGTTGCAAAGCAGCACTTTTACTTCTCGATGCATGAAATGGGAAAACAAGACTGACCTACCTCAGCCGGGTTAGCCCCCTCCACATAAAAATTTTGAACAAAACGCCTGCAGTTCTGTAGATCTTTGAAAGATCGGGTTAAATTAAGGTGGTTTTTGAGAGAGCACCAAAGTGTTGCTGACATTTCGGTGCTCTCTCGTTCCCCGCACTTCGGGGAATAAAATTTCCCCGCCAAACATTCGCAGAAGGGGGGCCGCCAAACGCAGCTGACAAGCCGCCGGATGTGTAAAAAAAAAACCAAAAAAAACCAAACGATACAATTGAAAGTGTCAAAATGGAATTTTGTTTGCAAAAAAAAAAACTACTGAACGAAAACGTCTGCAATTTACATATCAGAACCTATGAACGATGTTGCTGAAAAAAGAAAAAACGCTTTAAAAAAATAGATAAAAAATAAACGGAAAAAAATTTTGCTGAAAAAATCTCGGAAAATGCTTAAAAGATCCTAAAAAAAATCAAATAAATAAAAGAGACTTTTTGCTGCAGATTAGAATAATAAACGGTTTATTAGATATTGAATAGAAATGGGAATATTTTTAACATTGAAGCCTATGGGATTCGCCTGAATAAACCTGCCGAATGAAAACACCGAACAGCAGGGAATTTCGACAACACTTCTCTGCTGTTCGGTGTCTCTGAATAGCTTAACCATTGCTTCTCTATGGGGGATTTCTCTGCCACTGAACCTGCTGGCAGTTCGCCAAAATTTGGCAAACTGCCTGCTCTCTGAATAAAAGAATGGCCCCGAAAGTGCACTGTACGGGGAAATTCCCTGTTTGGTGACATTTCGGGGCCAGATCGGCTCTCTCTGAATAACCCCTTAAGTGTTTGCATTAGATCACACATAGAAGAAGAAATAACCAGCACTGCTGTGTTTTGGAGCAATTTGTAATGTGAGATCCCTGTGTTATTGTTACATGAAAGAAAAAGAATGGTCACGGAATGTTACTTTTTCAGCCCTGCAAGGAATGTGTTTAAAGAGAGGAGGATCGTCCTGTTTGAATGTGCTAATACTGCCAGCTCAGCTCCGCCGCACACAGTGAGTGTCACTTCCCACGAACACATATCATATGACTTGTTTATACATATAACAATGTGCTGGAGTTTACATTTCTTATCTAATCAGCCATTCCCAGCACTTCTGACAAGCGGGACTCTGCAGGGCTTTGCTGACGATAGATATGATGTTAGCATAGAAAGCCACATGTAACGCCTTTAGGTGTTCAAACATAAACTAATCTAAAAGGGACATTCCACTCATCCTGACTACTTTATAGATAACATAACAGGATACACATGGACCAGACAATAACATTCTTGCATAATCACAGATGGGGTGCACAAAAGAGAGTCCTGCACCTTAAGTCCAAACACATCTCCATGTCCGTGCAACCCAAGTCCAAAGGATGCACGTCACACATTCCAAAACGAAGGAGTTTCCTCCTGTCAGAAGGGTATCTATTAGCTGATCAGAACCCTGGAAGACACTGCAGGAGCTATGTACAGGTTGGGCAGAGTAGGTCAGCCCATGCCTTTTAATGTATTCACACGGAGAGGTATCCAATTGGCTGTGTGCCAAACTCCTATGAATTATATGATAGGACTCTACCTCCTCTCCTATCAAGTGGTTTTCCATCAAACCACTGACAATCACTTTACATCAACTGTACTGGTAAAAAAGAAAGGTTTCTAGTGTCCGTTCATTGCAAATTTTACTATCAGTAAGCTTTACTTGACAGGCCAAATACAGAATCTGCAGGTATACATCAGCTTGGGCTCAGTGTTTGAGACTCAGAAGTCCCAGCTGTTCAGTTTTCAGCACACTGACTGCGGTGTCTGAGGTGCTGAAACTTTAGGGGGCGCATTCTGGAGCCCATTTGCAATACATTCCTTTCCATTGCTCCAGGATAAAACCAGATCGACTTTTAAAAGGCTCTTGGTCTCCCGCAGGAGCTTTTGAAGATAGAGTTAACACGATCATGGTAGATTAATGGGATTGGGATGCTTAGAGAACAGTGAATTAGTCGTGCATTCTTGACACTTAGGAGTCGAGATGTTCGATTACCTGATTTGGGGTTACTTAACGGCATGTGAAAGCTGCTAGTTATAAAAGGGACATTGTGGTAGAATCCGCCAAAGCTGCCGCTGCTGCTCAGGCTGCTCCTTCTCATGCCGGACACGGTCTTCACCTCGTTCGTGGGGCTCACTGGATAGAGAACAAGAAAAAAATAATTTTAGATCCTGCAGCAGACACCACTAGGTAAGTACATCTTGAGCATTTGTTTTGCGTATTTTGTGAGCAGGACGATGCTTTATGCAACATCAGTAAAAAAAATAGTCATGGAAAGATTTGGGTGAAATTGCTTTAACCCCTTAGTGACCGGGCTGTTTTACACAAATCCGTCCTTTAGTGACCGCTGCTGTTTTTACGTTTCTGTGCTGTTTGTGTTTACGTCAAATTTCTTATGTATCAACAACCGTCAAAAAAATGTAATTCCTTAGTAGTTTCTAAATTTAGTTCTGAGTTTAGCAATACCCAATGTTTACATATTCCTCGCTTTTTTCCTTATTTTATGCAACAATAAGTGCAAGTAGCACTTTGCCATTTCCAAAGAGTTTATTTTCAAAACTAGTGCTAGTGACATTGTAACACTGATATCTGTCACTAATTCCTGAATAACCCTCCACATATACATATTTTTTTAAAGTACACAAATCAAGGTATTAAACTTGGGGTATTTTGACTCTTTCCATGCAAACCATTTTACCACAAATCTATGCCAAAGTTTGAGAAAAAAAAAGTTTTGGTGATTTTTTTTTTGAACGCAATTTAAGAATACATGTACTGTGAACTTTAAGGTTTACTGCCAAAAAGCACCCCAAAATATGTTCAGCAATATCTTCTGAGTAAATTGATACCACCCATGTATAGGTATGTCGGGTCATTTGGGGGCTAATAGGCCTTATTTGGGGGGTGCGCATTTCAGTTTTCCAACTTGGAATTTTCACATTTCGTCATCATGCACCCATGTCCTATTTGGGACATTTTTGAAGCCGGCCAAAGTAATTTACCCCCATCAAACCATATATTTTTAGAAAGGGCACACCCTAGGGTACTTCAAAGAGTTGTATTTTAACACTTTCCATGCACTAGCTCTTTGTCAAACTTTCAGGTAGTCACTTTTTGTGTTATTTTTTCACACACATTGTACTTTAGGCATGAATTGTCAAATCCAGTTATGGGTTACTGCCAAAAAACACCCCAAAATATGTTCAGCAACATCTTCTGAGTAAACTGATACCACCCATATATAGATTTGTTCTGTTGTTTTTGGGGTGCTACGCCAATCTTTGACATGTGCTTGTCAATTTTCTAATTTGACATACAGTATCTTCTTTTTAGGGGCCTTTTTACATACCTCAATTTTATGAACGTGCATATATTTGGTAAGCTAACACCCCAAAGTATTGTAAATGGAGTGTTTTTATGCCATGGATGCAACCGTTTGCTCTAAACAAATTGGATACTGTTTGGTGGTCATTTTTCATTTTCACACCCACATCAGTTTTGGACTGTGATTTAGGAGACACTGTTGTTTGTTACTGCATGAAAACTCCGCAGGTTGTTTTCTGCAAGGTCTCCTGAGTACACCCATGCCCCCCATGCATAGGTTTGCCAAGATTTTGGCAAAATACAGCACCAATTGTAGAACATAAAAATGTAGGAATAAAATGTAAAAGTCTGGTGCAGTAAAAGAAAAAAAAAACTAAACTGAACTAACTAACTAGAGTGTAAGAAAAAATAGAAAGGAAAAAAAAATCACAGATCACGCACAGTGTGATATAGCTTGAGACAGTCCCCAAGACACAGTCCAGGGCATTCTGGGCAGTAAAAGATTGTGTCTCTCCTCTGCCCCTCTTGAAACACACCCTGCACCTTTTTTGGGGTTTCTGTTTGCCCTCAGTAGGGGGGATTTTATAAATAAAATGTGTAGCCCCAACTCTGTCCCCCATCACCGCCCGGGGAGCAGGTGCATCCTGGTACAAAAACCCCGAAATGGCCTGGAGCTGAAACTGTAAAAAGGACAGCGTCACTCCGGGGTTTGCCTTTTTGCAGAGCAAAAAGGCATTGTGGGTTGCAATTTGCATCAGGTAAATTGCAACCTTTTTGTACCAGGCCCTTGACTTCCGCATAATCTGGTAGGGCTGGAGCAGCTGATCTGCCAGATCAACCCCACCCATATGCCGGTTATAGGCTTTGATGCACACTGGCTTCCTGATGCGCTCAGCTCTGCCACGTACAGAGACCTCCACAGACCTCTCAGTGTGGATGGTGGATAGAAGGTATACATCCTTCTTGTCTCTGTACTTGAC
This sequence comes from Leptobrachium leishanense, assembly GCA_009667805.1. NCBI lineage: Eukaryota > Metazoa > Chordata > Amphibia > Anura > Megophryidae > Leptobrachium > Leptobrachium leishanense. The sequence goes on along the minus strand of CM019067.1, from coordinate 28,548,772 downwards.
CGCCAACAGCTCCTCTTGGCGAAGAGCTGAGGTCTCCCCCCTTTTTAACCGGGTGCAGACAAGCTGTGCTGGGAAACCTACGCGGTTCTTGCGAACAGTACCGCATGCTGCTGTATCAAAACAATACAGCAGCTTGAACAAAGGGACACTCGTATAAAAATTATCAACATACAAGTGGTACCCTTTGTTCATCAGGGGAAAAAGTAGGTCCCACACAATCTTGCCACTGGTTCCCATGCGTTCTGGGCAACCTGGAGGGTCAAGGCTACTATCCTTTCCCTCGTATACCCGGAAGGCCTGAGTATACCCACTCTCGCTGTCACAGAGCTTATACACCTTCACTCCATACCTGGAGCGTTTGGAAGGAATATACTGCTTGAATCCCAGCCTTCCCTTGTATTTCATTAGGGATTCATCCACGCAGATATTCCTTCCAGGTGTATAAGCCTCTGCAAACCTGGCGGCGAAGTGGGTAATCAGGGGGCGGATTTTATACAGCCTGTCAAACTGGGGATGCTCTCTAGGAGGGCACAGGCTGTTGTCACTGAAGTGCATGAAACGCAAAATGTTTTCATACCTTCTACGTGACATTGATTGGGGGTAAATGGGGGTAGAGCAGATGGGGCTACTGCTCCAGTAGGAGCGAATTGAGGGCTTCTTTATGATGTCCATCAGCATAGTAAGTGCCCAGAATTTCAGAAATTCTGGCACATCTAGCGGGGTCCATTGCTGCCTTGCCAAGTAGGAGTCTGGCTTCGCAGCACAATGCTGATGGGCATACAGATTTGATTGGGCCACAATGTGGCCCAACAAATCATCCCCCATAAACACCTGCAAAAACTGTGGCGGTAAATCCTGCAACATCAATATTGATGCCAGGATTTGCCGTGAAAGGAGGGATATCTGGCCTCTGGTGATGAGGCACTAACCACTCCTCAGCTGGAGCTGTGCGTCTCCTGCTGGCAGGTGGTGGCCCAGGATCTGTATCAGAAACATCACTAGGAGATACATCAGCCAACGTAGATGATGTATCTAGCGATGTCTCTGAGCAGTTAGCGGGGTCAACATCTGGGTCGGAGTCCGACGCAGATGCCTCAGATTCTGACGCCAGGATGGCAAATGCCTCCTCGGCGCTGTACACCCGCTCAGACATTATATATATTAGATTATAAAATTTTATAATTATTATATATAGTATAAACGGATTGTGGGTTCTTAGAAGAACCGTTGGGTTTCACAAGAAAATACAAATAAACACCTAAATCTCTCTAAATCCCTCTAAACCTGCCTCAATTCTTCTAAATCTCCCTAAAATCTCTCTAAATCTGCCTCAATTTTTCTAATCTCACTAAATCTACCTAAAATCTCTAACCTGTCAAAACACAAGTGAGGAGAGGGAGGGAGAATCACAGAGGTCATGGCCAATATTTACAAAATATTGACCTGACCTGACAAATTAGAAATTTTATTTTGATTTTTTATAACTTTTGATTGGATGTTGCTAGCCTGCCTCTCTGATGAGGCAGGCTAGGAACATCCCACACAGCCCCAAGATGACCCTGCCCTTAGAAGGGCAGCGCCATCTTGGCTGTCAGTTTTCTTTTATTTTATACCTTTTTATTTATTTATTTTACTTTTTTTACACTTTTTTTTTTTTTTACACTTTTTTTAGTCTGCTGGGTGCCTTGATCCCTCGAGGCACCCAGCAGAGCACCTGATCACTTATGTGATCTTTTTTGTACTGAGTGCCACGATACCTCGTGGCACTCCGTACTTCCTGCCGCTACCAGAAGTGATCGCTCGGGGGGAGCGATCACGGCCGGACCGGCGGCAGGTAACCATATTGCAAGGATGCCTCGATGTCGAGGCATCCCTGCAATATACTCAGAGCAGCTGGAAGCGATACCGATCGCTTCCAGCGCTCTGTAGAAGTGCGGGGCACCTTTCCGGTCAAACCGGATGTTGATCGCTCCCGGGGAGCGATCACAAGGGGCCCCGGCACTTCTGTCCGCCAATGCACGGATGCCTGGACTCCCAGACAGCGTGCAATGGCCCTGGAGCTGCTGGAAGCTATCCGATCGCTTCCAGCGCTCTCTAGAAGTGTGGGGCACCTTTCCGGTGAAACCGGATGTTGATCGCTTCCGGGGGAGCGATCACAAGGGGCCCCGGCACTTCTAACTGCCATTGCACGGATGCCTGGACTCCCAGGCAGCGTGCAATGGCGTTTGAGCTGCTGGAAGCGATCCGATCGCTTCCAGCGCTCAAAAGACCGCAGGACGTACCATGTACGTCAGCGGGTCTAAAAGAGACCCGCGGCCGTGACGTACATGGTACGTCCGCGGTCACTAAGGGGTTAATATAATACAGCCCATTAAACTGTATGGCTCTGGCGTGACCCAATCAATAGAGCTTGTGCTGGGTCTGATTCTCTCCATGGTGTTTTATGGACTCCTAGACACAATACCAGATGTGGCGCACACCTCTGCTTTCGGAAGATATTAGCAGCTCCTGGACATTACAGCTCGAGCAGCTAATACAGAGAGCCGGTAACGGGAGCCACACAAGGTTATCGTCTTGCATTGATTTTTTTTCCCCTTAGATTTACATCTCAGGAGCCTTTAGGCAGAGAAATCTGGGGCGCCTCCTCCTCAAAAAAAAAAAAAAAAAAAAAGCAATATTTATTTTGGAAAACATTACACAATTTAAAAAGATTTTAAAATCATTTTCACCATAAGAGGAGACAGTATGTGTGGAGGTAGGGAGGACATGAGCTGAGGACGAGCTGCTGGAGAGCCGGCTGCTCAAACTGCTCAGTCATGACGGCCTGCTCTCCCCGTCATGACCCACCTTCATGTTGAAGACTGTACAGAGCAGCCACCTCTAGGAAGACCAGGGCCACCCTTTGCATTTGTGGGGCCCTCTGAAAACATGTGTAATTCGGTACTACTAAATTGTTTTTGTTTTACAGAGCAAGCCCCCCTCCCCCATGGCGGGTGACTGTAGGCACATGCCTACATTGACAAATTGTAAATCCAGCCCTGACAGCCTGTTTTTCTGCAGCTTACTTTTGAATGCTCTCAGCCTTCAGGTGTTTTTACGCCTCCATTCATTTTATTAACTCCTTCACAGTCCTTGGCCATCAGCATCACACTCCCCCTGCTCCATATGGTTTCGTATCCCTATGCCCTTTAGCTGGTAAGCTCACAGGGCGTCTGGCAGAGCACTTGTATTAGTCCTGTAATCGTTTTATTGTTCCTACGGCAGGGCCCTCTTTTCCCTTTGTGTCAGTATGGCTTTTGCTCTTATCGCCCTTTACTAAAACGCTTTGGCATGTGTTGGCGCTATATAACAGCTAGCGAAGTAAATAACTAAGAGCAAAAAAAGTGAACAAAGAGTGAAAAGCTGAACATGATTGTCTTTTGTTTCTGATCATAAACAACACGTAGAACCCACCTGAGTGGAAATTTGAGGCTTTGTCGTGGCTCTGCTTGCGCAGACAGAATGGGCTGTCATGGCTCTCCAGCACGGCCTGGGGCTTTTCATTCAGAAGCTCCATGAGTCTTCGCCTCCTCCTGAAATTCAGTCTGAACTGATACAAAAGGCCGCTGTCCACGAAGTGATACTTGCCCGCCACTGTAACAGAAACAGTCATGATGGATATATACAGTCAGGTCCAGAAATATTGGGACATGGACACAATTCTAACATCTTTGGCTCTATACACCACCACAATGGAGTTGGAATGAAACAAACACAATGTGCTTTAACTGCAGACTGTCAGCTTTAATTTGAGGGTATGTACATCCAACTCAGGTGAACGGTGTAGGACTTACAGCAGTTTGCAGATGTGCCTCCCACTTGTTAAGGGACCAAAGGTAATGGGACAATTGGCTTCTCAGCTGTTCCATGGCCAGGTGTGTGATATTCCCTCATTACCCCAATGGAGAAGACTTTACGCAGTGCTGCGACTCTCCCATCATCAATACAATATCTTGGCCACAAATTAATGAGACTCTGGATGGGAATAAATGCTGTGACATCGCATGAGCTTATCCAAACAATGTCACTGTGACTGTGTCCTGGAGTCACAGGAAAAAAGCATTCAAACCAAATATTAGATTGTGTGACTTTTCTGGCCAGGCAGTGTATATATGATGAGATGTGCCATTTCTAACATGTCACATTGGAATCTGTGACTACGATTGACCTGGAAATCATCCCAACCCCCCCCCCCAGTAATAAAGCACTGTTATGTATAAATAAATATATTTGTTTACTTATTTTGCAGACATGGATTCTGTACATCTTTTCAATCAGTGGATATGGTGTGATTATTAATTAATATTACACAATTGTGGTAGGGAGAGGTATTAGCAATAGGAAAAGGGAAGTGCTCATGCCACTGTACAGAGCACTGGTGAGACCTCACTTGGAGTACTGTGTGCAGTACTGGAGACCGTATCTCCAGAAGGATATAGACATCTTAGAGTTCAGAGAAGGGCTACTAAAATGGTGTACGGCTTGAAGGAGAAAAGTTACCAGGAAAGGCTTAATGATCTTAACATGTACAGCTTGGAAAAAAGACGAGACAGAGGAGATATGATAGAAACATTTAAATACGTAAAGGGAATCCACAAGGTAGAGGAAGGGAGTATATTTAAAAGGAAACAAAATAGCAAAACAAGAGGACATAGTCTTAGATTAGAGGGGCAAAGGTTTAAAAGTAACATCAGAAAGCATTATTTTACTGAGAGGGTGGTGGATACATGGAACAGCCTTCCAGTAGAAGTGGTAGAGGCCAAAACAGTAATTGAATTTAAGCAGGCATGGGATAGGCATAAGGCTATCCTAAACAAAAGATAAATCCAGGTAAAGTATCCATGTAATTGGGCAGACTAGATGGGCCGAAAGGTTCTTATCTGCCGACATTTTTCTATGTTTCTATGTTTCTATGATGTTGTTAGTTGGGGGGACGGGACACCGTGTAGTGGTTTCCGGATTTTCTTTTCCCCCTTATTGGCTCCCTTTAATTAGCAAGAGTGGAATAGGGCCACATATGTATATATACAAATCCCAAACAAGTCAACCTCTCCCAGCACACAGATGTCCTCCACCTGGTGCTTCAGCATCAGCCCTTCCTTCCTAGAAATCCAAAGAAGTGCCAATACTCCAGGGCTTCTTATAAAGTTGTATATTTATTAATCCAGAAGAAGACCTTGTAATGGATTAATATATATTAGTTTAAAATAGGAAAAAAGAAAGGTGCATCATTAATTTACATTTTGTTCAAAATCAGAGCAGTTTTGAAGAAAAAAAAAAAAAAGAAAACAAGGTGAAGGTCTAGTAAAGGAACTAAAAAACTATCAGGTCTATTCAAAGAAAGGTGAAACTCAGGAGAATGACTGGAGAAGTGAAAATTCTAGGTCAAAATAGCCAAACCAGAAAAATTCTCCCTTTCATCTCGCTTTCCAAAATGGCTATTTGGTATAGGTTGTGCTCTTCGCCTGCCAGTTCTCCTGGTTTTCACCTTTCTCTGAATAACCTTGCCTGTGCATTTTTTGTCCAACCACGACGATACTTCAGGTAATATGTATGTGATTAATTACAGCATGATATACCAGTAACTTTTATTTTCATGTCCCACCAGCTACTTAGGACACGTGATCAAAAATGTAACAGTAAAAGGAAAGCCCACTTGATTAATTTTCTCTGGTAGGAATAAAGATCATTTCTTTGGCTTTTGTTGACTCCCTCACACCCATAACATGATGTCCTGCCAATGTTTACACAAAGAATTAAAAGCTAGTAAACAATTCCAGGGGAAAAAATTGGAAGCATTACAAAGAGCGAATTGATCTGGGTATTAAAAGAAGTTGAACCTGGAGAACCACATTTGTGAGAGAAAAAAATAATATCTATGTGGGATTGTAGCATATATAGCATGCAAATCAACTCCAGATCATGGTCCCGCAGAGCATCTGGGTTCAGGAGATTTGTCCTTCTGTCACAGAGGAAGTCAATGGCAGAAGAAATCCTTAATCGCCTTTATTGGTATCTTCTTCCTTATCCCCAGCATTCCAACAGACTGGTTTCTTTAGGTTTTAGTACTGTGGCATTGGCCACCACTCATTCCTCTAAATTGAACGTCTTAGGAAGGAAATCTGCGAGCCACAAAGAAGGTGAGCAGATGGACTTGGGAGACTTGTCCCATGGAGCTCTTGTGTTCCGCACATGCACTTCGCTCGATACACTCACCAGCCCTCAGACCCTTGATGGACCTCTTATAGCTCAAAAATAAAGGAATAGCATCCTAGTGCAGATGGCACAATTGTTTTGCTGCCACTGAGGAAGCACCGTTTTGGCGCGAAACGCGTTTGGCTTATTTTATTTGTTGTTAATAATTTCTTTTTCTACTCCACTATTTTTCTGGACCATCCTTGTGGGAACAAGGTATTCCTCCTACCAAGAAGGGCATTTTTTGAGGTTTGGCCGTACAATCAAACCACCACGTGACTACAACTAGAGCTGGTACATTGGCTCTTGGGGGGTGAGTGTAATACTTCCACCATTCCATGTATATTGCATGCACCAGCGTGCGCAGCCCATTACATTAGGGTGTGCACCCATAGAACATTTATTAACTGAAAAATTAATTTTAGAAGATTTTGCAAAAAAAAAACAAATTTTTCATTCAAAATAACGAGCCTGTAACCAGAGTTACAGTCAGTTTTAATGATATTTATCATGAACCAGATAAGGGACATCTAAAATGTCAATGTATGAGGTAAAAAAGGACCTCTTCATCTTCTTCTTCTTGGGCACACCTCTTGTGCACACTTATGGGTATAACCAATGTTTATGCTGCGATACAGGCACTATTCATGTAATTTATAATGCAACAGATAAGGAACATCCAAAATATCTATCTAGGGGTCAAAGATGAACCCTTCACCCAACATTAGGGTGTGCCTGGGCACACCAGGCACACCCTGTGCGCACGCCTATGATTGCATGTTATTTGTGCCATCTGCACTGTACCGGTTAGCCCCTGCTTGGGCCATCGTGGTGGCTTGGAACAGGAGATGAAGCCCTTAAGGCAGGTGAGTAACTGACTGGACACAAGGACAGACGGATTTCTCCAAAACCAAGGAGCACCAAAAAACAACAGAATTGCCACTAAGCTCCGAAGGCTTCAAGACCGACAGACAACTTAGGACACTCAGAAACACAATGATACGCCTGCCAATCCGTGAATTGAGCAGGCTGCAGGGCAGTCGGAGAAACACAAAGATACACTTGACAATCCGTGAAGTGAGCAGGCTGAAGGACAGTAAACAAAACAGACTATACTAAAAGAGGTCCTTATAAGCGGCCTCTGAATAATATACTAAACTAAGACAGACAAGGTACATAAAACATGAAACATACAAGAATCGTCAATCAGGCAGAGGTTGGCAACAGATCAGAAATATACGGTACCAGGGGGGAGTAGAAGGGATAGTCAAAAATAAAGCCGAGGTCAGAACCAGAAAACACTTGAACAGGAATGCTTTGCAGCAACTCAGGAAACACGAACCAGACAGAACCACCATCAAACTCCACAAACAGTCAATGAGGCTCTGTGCTGCTGGGAATATATAGGGAGTGGGTCTGTGTGATTGGGCCATGTGACCCCAGACCAGGAGATCACAACAGAACCCCAGATCAGCACTAAACAGCACAGCCAGACACACCATAGGGGAAAAACTAACATGAAGACCCTTCATCACCAGGGGGCAAGGCCGAGACGTGACATGCACTAGGATGTTATTCCTTTATTTTTGAGCTACAAGAGGTCCATCAAGGGTCCGAGTGCCAGTGAGTGTGTCGAGCGAAGTGTTTGTGCGGAACACAAGAGCTCCATGGGACTCTGATTTATTGACTGACGCTACTGCTTGTGAACAGAAGGCATCGGTACCGATATCGATTACAAACAAAAGACTTCCTTAGAACACCAAGTTTAAGCTCTGTATCCACTTATATTGGTGTGGGGACACATGCGCGCTTCACTATTTTTTTTCTGTGATACCTTTATAGGTGGTGTGGGGACCAGTGGCGTCATTAGGGTTGGTGTCACCCGTGCGGTAACTCATGGTGTCACCCCCCCCCCCGAGTTTTACGGTTTTTTTTACTACTCTTACTCATAAATCAGTACTCCCATATAACACTGAATGCTCATAATACACAGCGCACATTACTGTGAGGTTTATTGCTGTGGAGCTCTCTCATATACTCACACACAAATTTTGGTTAACTGCCAGCAAGTATGGTTTCTTAGTATCTAATAGGCATTTCTTTCTAATAGTGGTTTTTTTCTGTAACACGCCTTTTTATTATCATTCAGAGGATCTTATATGTTAATTCCAGACATTTTCGTTCAGTAGTTTTTTTGAAAACAGCTGGTGACGGGTTCGCAGTGGCATTCGGTGGCTGATTTCCTGCACTTCAGGGACCCTGCGGTGAATTCACCAGGGAAATTTGATTCCCCAAAGCGCCTGCATCATTTTGGTGCTCTGTGAATATCCCCTTTAGTGGTGATTTTTTTGCTGCCCCCTGGAAAGTGCCAGCCTAGGCCTTGCCTACCCAGGACATACTTTAAAATGAGAGAATTCTCAATGTATCCTTCCAGGTAAAATAGTTTTGTGTAAAAAAAAAAAAAAAACTTTTTTTTTTAGGGTGTCACCCTAGGGGGTGGTGCCACCCGGTGCGGGCCACACCCCCCCCCCCCTAGCGACGCTAGTGGTGGGGACTATCCACCTTTTAGTGTTAAGCGCACTAGCGTTTTCCCTCACAAATTGACCCCTAAAGCGCCACATTAGTATATAATTTGTTTGTAAAATATTGTCGTGGCTAAACATACAAGAGAAAAACAAAACACATGTAAGATATCAGCAACATCACATAAACACAATAAGGACATTTCATTTTCTGGTGGTAGTGGCCCTTTAAATTTATGTTGACAAAAGCTCCCATACATTTCTTATTAGTTTAGTGACTAGTTTGTATGCCAAATCTGCGATTTAAATTATTATTATTTAAGCTATTATTATTAGTTTAATTTCAGGGTATAAGCCTGTATTTCTGTACATAAGACCTCTGGGTTGTTTATATTATTATAGTCTTTATGCCAGAGTCCAATGTCCGATTTATTTTTAGTCTAAGCATGCTAATTGACTTTTATTACTTGTTTTGTACGTACTCCAACCCAGCTAACTTTTTTTATTTTGTTATAATTTTTAGTTTAAATTATTATCACACCAATATGTCAGAATTTTAACACTGGCTTATCTACATTATTGTTTTGTTTAGTTTTGTACCGGAGTAAATTGCTATTTAATTTAATTTTTAGTCCAAACTCATTATTTTAGTTTTACTGCTAGTTCAGTCCATACCACAAACCTGTTAGCTTATAAAAAAAAATATTATTATTATTATTAGTTTAATTTGCACACAAGGTTACTGGCTTGACCAATTTATTTTATCATTAATTTAAGCATATTTATATTATTATTAATTAAGTCATTAAAATAGCTTATTTTATCAAATATTTATCATAGATCTAATTTTAATACATTTTTAATCTATTTTAATACATAACCAAATCCCACTAGCTTATGTAAACTGTTACCATAACTATTATTATTGCTTATATTGCTATAAAGGGGTTATTCGGAAAGCACCAAACTTGCCACCGAACTGCACCGTACGGTGCAATTTTGTGCCAGTTTGTCCATTCAGAAAGCTGTCAATTCGCCAAATACTGGCGAATTGACAGGCTAACAGAGTGCAGTTTGACGCAATTCGGCGGCAGCAAAGTTGTCCCATAGAGAAGTAATAGTTAATCTACTCAGAGAACGCCGAACTGCACCGAAGTGTCAGTGAAATACCCAGATTTTCGGTGGTTCAGTTCGACAGGTTTATACAGGCAAATCCCATAGGATTCAAAGTAGTAAAAAAAAAAAAAAAAATGTTTCTTTTATTCACCAGTTTATGCTTTTCATTTTCAGCAAACAGTCCTTTCCTTCTTTTTTTGTAACATCTTTTATGTTCTCCGACAATGTATTATTTTTTTTGACAAATTTTTTGATTGCCAATGGCTTTTAAAAAAGGCTTTTTTTTTTTATTCTGTAAGACCTTTTTTATTATTTAGACACATTTTGATGCAATTTTTTATTGGTTTTAACACCTATTAGAAGAATAGCAGAGTTCAAGGTTTTTTTGTTTTGCAGTTTGGTGGCGTTCAGCGGTCTTCGGCGACTCCATTTTTGATGCACTTAGAGGACCCTGCAGTGAATAATGAATTTGCCACGGGTCAGTGAAATGGAATCGTCGAGGCGCACCGAACTAGGAAGCACCAAAATTCCACTGAAATTTCAGTGCTTTCTGAATAACCCCTTTAGTTTAATTCTCCCCTTCTGAGCCCACCAACTTCTATTATTAATTTATTTGTAAGACCCCTGGCTTATTAAAACTAAAATTATTTTTAATCAGTTTATTAGTCAAACACAAACCCACTGGCTAAGCTTTAATTTCTAATTAATTTAGTTTTCCGGTCTGACCTTGTTGATTTATTTATGTTATTATTACTAGTCGTTCCACTCCCCGGCTGGTGGTTTTTAATTATTAAGTCACGCCAGAGTCCATTAGCTAATTTATGATATTATTATTAGTTTTAGTTTAGACTTACGACTGAGCCTGCAGCCTAATTTATTGATACAGGCTTAAAATTCATACCAGAGTACACCAGGATTAATTTATTCGTATCATTATCAGTTTATTTACGTCTGGGCCTGGAAGCTCGTTATTAGAATTTATTATTTTGGTTTCTGTATCCAATCCCACTGACATTTGTAATATTGTCGTTATTTATTTTTAGTACAGTAGTTTATTTATATTATCTTAACCCCTTCGTGACCGGGCAGTTTTATACATATCCGTCCTTTACTGCCCGCTGTTGTTTTTACGTTTCTGCGCTGCTCGTGTTTAGATCAAATTTTCCTCTTACTAGTTTATGCAACCCACACATATTATACACTGTTTTTCCAGCCATTAAATGGACTTTCTAAAAATACCATTATTTCCATTGTAGCGCTCACTCCCGGAGGAGCCGCTGAATTTGAACCTCGGGTCAGTCTCCCCGCACTAGGGAACAAATATACTCCAGCACCGTCGTGGATTTTATAAATTATATAGTTTACTGAATAAACTGGCATATAATGAGTAACACGGTATATGTATATATATTTACAGTACTTCGTAATGCGGGAAACGCGCAGCGGAAAAGAAATACAACACTTCGTAATGCGAGAAACGCGCAGCGGAAAAGGAAAAAAGTATTTTTAACCCCCTTAGTGGTTGGAGTGTGAGTCCCGTACAGGTTATGTCCCAAGGAATGTATGTGTATGTGTGTATTGGTACCCGGGTACAATATTCAACTGGCCAGTGAATTATTTATGAGGTATCTTCGACTAGTCACGTTGGGGCCCTGTGGGTTTTGAACAAACTGCAGCGTGCTTTAGTATTTTACAGCGGCCTGGAAGGCCTCTCACCCATCCGCCAGATACTCTGTGTTCCGCTCGACCCAGGATGTCTCTCCGCTCGATTTTGACTGGGATTCTCTGTGTCACCGGATCCGCTGTCTTGCTTGTCTGTATCTGCCACAAGATGTCTAGCTCACCGCCTGCACTCCCTGTTAGATCGTCTGCGGTTCTCCTAACTCGGGGTCCTTCAGCTTACTCTGTATCAGCGTGGGTTACTAGCGGTGGATCACTGGGTCTTCGTGTAATAAGAAGGGAAAAACCCGATCTCCAGCTCTGCTAGGCTGCACCTGCGCTCTGGCCTGGTCGTGATCACTCTCTGTTACACTTGCGTCTTGCTCCTCTCACTCCTCTGCGCGCTCTGCCAGCTCTTTCCACAAGGCTGCGGATATCAGTGTCTCTCTCCCACCCACTTCCTGTTCCCGCCCGCAAAGCATGCTGGAAAATGTAGTCCCAATGTTCAGTGTCTTACATCGCACTTGTCTCCCTCCGGTGGCCAAAAACAAGTACTACAACGACAGGGGATTTAAAACCAGCGCTACACCATCATAACGTATAATTTACTATAAAAAAATATGAAAGGTGATGAAAAAAATGGTAGAAAAACAAACTTTTTCGTAATTTAATCCCCAAAATCTACAACCACCAAAAAAAGACCCCGACTAAATAGTTTCAAAATTTTGTCCCGAGAATAGAAATACCCAATTTTTACATGTTTTTGCTTTTTAACCCCTTAACTGCTGAGCCAGTTCACCTATGTGCGCTGAGCTCATTCAGACCATTTTATGCTCATTATTTTTTGATGACAGCCTAGGTCAGTGATGGCAAACCTATGGCACGCGTGCCACACCTGGCACGCGGGGCCGACTCTGTCGGCACGCGAGCAATAGGCTTGCCTCACTGCCGCTTCCTCCGAGCGTGCGCCGGCAAATGATGTTCCCCGGCCGCAAGGTTGAAGTTGACTAGCAGCGTTCTCGGAGTTAACGGATCGATCTCGCGAGATCATGGCCCGGGAACATCATTTGCCGGCGTGCGCTGGAGAGCAAGAAGCAGCACACTCGGAGGCACCGGAAGGACCAAGTGAGCTGGGGCAATATCCATCCATGTGTGAGCTGGGCAATATCCATCCATGTGTGAGCTGGGCACTATACATCCATGTGTGAGCTGGGCAATATACATCCATGTGTGAGCTGGGCAATATACATCCATATGTGAGCTGGGGCAATATACATCCATGTGTGAGCTGGGGCAATATACATCCATGTGTGAGCTGGGGCAATATACATCCATGTGTAAGCTGGGCAATATCCATCCATGTGTGAGCTGGGCATTACACATCCATGTGTGAGCTGGGCAATATCCATCCATGTGTGAGCTGGGCAATATACATCCATGTGTGAGCTGGGGCAATATACATCCATGTGTGAGCTGCGGCAATATACATCCATGTGTGAGCTGGGGCAATATACATCCATGTGTAAGCTGGGCAATATCCATCCATGTGTGAGCTGGGCATTACACATCCATGTGTGAGCTGGGCAATATCCATCCATGTGTGAGCTGGGCAATATACATCCATGTGTGAGCTGGGGCAATATACATCCATGTGTGAGCTGGGGCAATATACATCCATGTGTGAGCTGGGGCAATATACATCCATGTGTGAGCTGGGGCAATATACATCCATGTGTGAGCTGGGGCAATATACATCCATGTGTGAGCTAGGGCAATATACATCCATGTGTGAGCTGGGGCAATATACATCCATGTGTGAGCTGCTGGGGGCAATTATATCCATGTGTGAGCTGCTGGGGGCAACTATATCCATGTGTGAGCTGCTGGGGGCAATTATATCCATGTGTGAGCTGCTGGGGGCAATTATAACCATGTGTGAGCAGCTGGGGGCAATTATATCCATGTGTGAGCTGCTGGGGGCAATATATTCATCTTCTTATACTGTATTTTTCTTTTAAGACTTTAGCACGTAATTAGTTCAGACAGTCTTATGAAGTGTTTTTTCGAAAATAAATCCGTATTCAGGGGGTTGTTTTGATTTGTGGGGTTGGCACTTTGAGACACTTAAGTTGGTTCAGCGATCCGGTTTGGGCACTCGGGCTCAAAAAGATTCGCCATCCCTGGCCTAGGTCCTATTTAACTAAACCCCCCCCCCAGACAAAATTTAAAATTAATAATTTTGTTTAATAAATTTTTTAAACCAAACCAAACAAATAAATTAATATGAAAAACATTTTGTCCGTCAAAAATGCAGGACGTCAAAAATACAGTCTGTCTGACTACGTTCCATCACTCACACACAAAGCTATGCGGACGTTGCGGACGCAGCGCACTCTGCGTTCGTTCTAGCGGATTTACGTTCTTGCCTAACCTGCGTCCGTTTGCTGCATCCGTTATGTGTCCGCAGTTCCGTGCGGATGTACTTTGTGCGTGGGGCTCCATTGATCATAATTATATGCTATAACGGACGTACAAATGTGCGGCACCACCCACTGGTGTATTTTGGCCTAGGCCAACAAGGCCCAGGCCTAGGGCGGCACTTTCCAGGGGGCGGCGGCCCGCTGGGTGGCCCCACCCCTAAAAAAAAAAAAAAAAGATGTCACTAATTTTCAAGTATGTCCTGGGTAGGCAAGGCCTAGGCTTTCACTTTCCAGGGGGCAACAAAAAACCTCACCACTAATTGGGTTACTCACAGAGCACCGAAATGACGCCAACATTTTGGTGTTCTGTAGTTCCCTGCACTTCGGGGAATAAAATTTCCCCACCCTGCAGTGAATTCACCATTCACCGCAGGGTCCCTAAAGTGCATGGAGTCGGCCGCTGTATGCTGCCACCGCAAACCCATGGCCTGCTGTTTTCAAAAGAACTACTGAACGAAAATGCCTGGAATTTACATATAAGATCCTATGATTGATAATAAAAAGTTCTGTTACAGAAAAAGAAGAACTGCTATTAAAAAAAAGGTGGGGAATTTAGCCCAAAAAATTCTGAAAAATCACTAAAAGGTACAAAAAAAAATCTATAAATCAATAAAGACTTTTTACTGCAGATTAAAATAATATATGGTTTATTAGATATTGCATAAAAAACGGGAATATTTTTAACATTGAAACCTATGGGGTTCGCCTGAATAAACCTGCTGATTGAAACCACCGAACATCAGGGCATTTCACTGACATTTCTCTGCTGTTTGGTGTTCTCTGAATAGATTAACCATTACTTCTCTATGGGGATTTGCACTGCCTTCAAACAGCACCGTACTTGCTGGCAGTTCGCCAAACTTGTGTGTGAGCATATCACCAGAGCAGTGGTGTACTTAGAGGAGTGGCGGAGGGTGGGCCGCCCCAGGTACCAGTGATTATTGGGGTGTCATTAGGGGTACTAGGAGGTGCCACTGTCACGGTGTGTCAGCTTTGAGCTGTGTTCTCAAACAACGAGCAGCGGAGCATGGCGTTTGCATACGGAATAAAATCGAATAGAATAAAAATCCCCCTCTCCTCCCTCCATAGCTCCTCCCCTGCCCCGCAGCAGCTCTAGGAGAGGGGAGGGGGATGTGATTTGTGTCCAGAGAGAGAAGATGACAGTAAACGGCAGGTAAAGGGGTTTATCAGCAGAATATGAAGCCCTGTCTGCCTACTGCTGTTTAAAGTGGACCTTTCCTTAACCAGCACTGCAGTGATAGAAATTTGTCATTGAGCTGCCTGGCTCCTGGTGAGGCTGCTTGCGTGCAGGTCACACTCGGTCCGGCCAGTCAGGTGGTACTGAGTCTCAGTACCACCTGACTTGGGTGAACCAAGTGACACGCATGCACGCAGCTGCCCGCCCTTTCGTTAACATGGACTGTCACTCTATTCTGGACTGAACACCCACCGGGAAGGGAATCAAAGCCACGGTGCACCCTCTGGCAGTGGCACCCCACTGCTGACAAAATGGCTCCACGCACAGGCACAGCCATGATCCTAACGTGGCCTGGAGGGACCTCCTGCTGAGTCTGTACACAGTCCCTGCTGACTCTGCACACAGCCCTACCGCGGACAGAGGCCGGTAAATGTAGAATAAATAATTGCTGTGTGCTCATATACACTCGGTTTGCTGGGAGTTTTATTGCATTGGATTCTGATGCACTCATTACACACCACACATTGCATTGCTGGGAGTTTTATTGCTGTGGATTCTGATACGCTGACACACACCACACATTGCATTGCTGGGAGTTTTATTGCAGTGGATTCTGATGCACTCATACACACCGCTCATTGCATTGCTGGGAGTTTTATTGCTGTGGATTCTGATACACTCATACACACTGCACATTGCATTGCTGGAATTTTTATTGCTGTGGATTCTGATACGCTGACACACACCAAACATTGCATTGCTGGGAGTTTTATTGCTGTGGATTCTGATACGCTGACACACACCAAACATTGCATTGCTGGGAGTTTTATTGCTGTGGATTCTGATACGCTGACCGGCACATTGCATTACTGGGAGTTTTATTGCTGTGGATTCTGATACACTCATACACACTGCACATTGCATTGCTGGAATTTTTATTGCTGTGGATTCTGATACGCTGACACACACCAAACATTGCATTGCTGGGAGTTTTATTGCTGTGGGTTCTGTGATACACACTGCATAGTACTGTGAGTTTTATTGCCCTGGAGCTCTGGGATACACTCATACACACTGCACATTACTGTGAGTTTTATTGCTGTGCAGCTCTGTGATACGTTCATATGCAGTGCACGTTTCTGTGGATTTTATTGTTCAACCAATTAGAGCGGCTGTGTTCCAGTATACTTGACATGCGTGGCTGTTCTTTGTAAAAATGCTTGAATTTAAACATTTCATAATTTTATTTATCTCAATAGATACATTTGAAATGGTATACAAAATATACAAGTAGGCACTTGGTATCCACTTTTAATATAAAGAGAGGAAAAGGCGGAGCTCTAAGAGGAAAAGGTGGAGCTTAAAGAGGAAGGGTAGGGATTAACCAGGAAGAGGTGTGCCCTTGACAGGAGGGGGTGCCTCAAATTTAAATTAGGGGGTGCACGAGTTTAGTCAGGCCTAGGGAAGCACAAAACCTAAATACACCACTGGCACCACCGACATGATCAGTGCGCTCGTCTGACCCGAGTCTAAGGGAGACCCGTGGACAGTACGTACATGGTACGTCAGCGGTCAGGAAGGGGTTAAGTCCTCCCGACCCCCGCACATCCTCACCGTAGAGAGATTCTCTGCTGTCAAAAAATACGACATATATGGTTCTTTGCCACTCAGATTCTTAAGCATTCAAAATCATTTAACGGTTGTCGTTTCAGTCCCAAGCAGTCTTTTATCAAGATATACAGTTAGGTCCACATATGTTTGGACACAGGCACGATTTTCATACTTTTGGCTCTGTATGCCACCAGAATAAAATTAAAACGAAACAATCCAAATTAATATGATGTGCAGACTTTAAGCTTTAATTTAAGGGGGTTGAACATTAATATCAAGTACAAATTTTAGGACTTGCAACCATTTTTATACACAGTGTCCCTCCCCTTTTTCAGGGGCTCAAATGTAATTGGACAAATGAATATAATCATAAATAAAATGTTCATTTTTTAATATTTTTTCGAGAATCCTTTACTGGCAATGACTGCCTGAAGTCTGGAACCCATGGACATTACCAAAGACTTGCAGGGCTAATCAGAGAGAGGTGAAAACCTTGAGAATGGCTGGACAAGTGAAAATTCTAGGTCAAAATAGTCAAACCAGAAAAATTCGCCCATTTATCTCACTTTCCAAATCGGCTACTTGGTCTAGATCAGTGTTTCCCAAACCTGTCCTCAGGACTAGGGATGAGCTGTTCGGTTCGGACGGTTCGGAGTTCGGACCGAACTTTGGTTGTTCGAAAGTTCGCGAGCTTCGAACTTTTTGGGTGTGTTCGGTTAGAGTTCGCAAAAAATAGGAAATTTTGTAAAAAGTATAGAAAATGCTTAAAAAAATACTAAGAAAATCTAGAAATAAAGAGACTCTTTACTGCAGAATATTATAAGCAACGGTTTATTAGATATTGAATTAAAAACTAATGTGTACGTGCATAGATTCTCAACTCTAAATGACCTGTGTTTTTCAAACGTCATAACAGGTGTTTTTAGTCTGGTCTAATCAATTTGATACATTGTAGACTATACTGAGGGGGTGGGGTGGTGTCTGCTTCTGACTGAGATTTGAGAAGTGTTAATTTCCCTCCTAAAACTTCTAATATGCTGTATTTCACCGCTGTGTGCTCAGCTCATTTTTACCGCTTTCGCTCATCATGTTTAAAGGCGATTTTGAAGCCACATTTTGTTAAATGACCGACATGTTAGATATCGTTCTTTCCGGCAGACTCCGCCGATTCATAATATATCATTTTTATATGTATATGACCTGTCCTGGCTGTATATTATGAAAAAAATGCAATAAAAATTGAATTTTTAATCATCTGCAGTGTGTAAAGTGTTGTTTTTTTCCACATTTTAGCACATGAGCGTTTGCGGTTATGTTTTCTATGATGTGTGCTTGTACAAAATTAGAAATGGTGACTTGTTACATTTTGTGGGGGGAATTACGTGATTTATAGCAAACGCACCCCATAGAAAAAAATCATTAGTGCATCATCGTTCACATTATAATTGCAATGTGAACAATATTGCTGCATTAATAAAAATAACACAAAAAAAATACATGTTTTTATTTTATTTTTTATTTTTTTTACTTTATACCTGGTCATGTTGGGTATCATTCGAAAGGCCATGCTCAGGCCTTTCGATTGACACCCTCCATGACCCACTAGATGCCTGGAGATATCGGGGTTCAAATGAACCCCCTATCTCCACCAGGGGATTGGCCTGGGCAATATATATACGCATGATGTGAGCTGGCCTGGGCAATATATATACGCATGATGTGAGCTGGCATGGGCAATATATATATATACGCATGATGAAAATTTGCAAAGGATAAGGCACGCAAAGTGAAATTTTGATGTGTCTGAAATTGAAACTTACGTGACAACTCTTATTTTTTTTTCGTTAATTTATATTTGTTCAATACAGCTAATTTTAATTTGTTTAATAGAGTTAATATAAAATGGTTTAATACAGTTTATTTATATTTATTTTACCTTTACTATTGGTGCTTTCAAACTTTATTCTCAAGTAAAAAGAAATTTAGCAGTTTCATGTTGTGTGTTTTTTTTTTTTTGGGGGGGTGCAAGTAGCTGGTCTTGCCTAGGGCGCAAAATAGTCTAGCACCGACCCTGACCGCATGGTCCACCCCTGCACTCTTCCACAATACCACAGAGGGGTTACTGTATGATGGCACTTGCTGGACTGGCACCAAAGGCACAATATTTGGCTGCACTGCCACTGACGCCTGTATCAGATTCATATCCTCAGAGGGGTGAGACTGTGTGACGGCACTGTTGCCGACACTAAAGGCCCAATTTTAGGCTAGGGTCAAATGAAAGCATTTTTCGCAGCGAACGTCAAAAAGTGCTTCCGAACACATTGAGGTGTTTTTTCACGGAAAGCGCTTAAACAGTCATACGATGCGCATTTTTGTGCGTGATTTTTTACGAATCCAAACCAGGAAACTTTGGGGGTCTGGACGTTATGTTGGCCAGACATGAGCAGCGTCTGACGTCTCCTAATCACGCACACACGCCGCTATGCGGACGCAGAGCACTCTGTACGTCAGTACTAGCGGTTCAGCGTTCTCAAAAAATGCGTTCATTTTCCACTTGCGTTGCGTGGCCGGACTTTCGTGCGGCCGTACTTCGTATATTGGCCGTAATTGCGTGTCATTTGCTGCTAGTGCGGCCAAGATTAAGTGCACCTAAACGCACGTTAAAAGTGCGCTAGTCTGACCCCAGCCTTAAAGCACCTATTGTTACTTTCATCCAAAGCGTGCATAAGTTTCACAATAATTTAGCCAAAAAAATCACTAAACTTTTTCTGTGTGTCCGAAAATGTCTCCTCTTTTCATACAGACTGCCGCCCCAAGCAGTTGTTTATGGATGGATTAAAGGAAAAGCATTTACCGTCATGTGAAACGTAATTTTTTTGTTTTTAAGTGTCTATACAGCCTAGAAATCCGCCACTTCATGGGCAGGTTATGGGGACCTCCTAGGCACTATATTTGAAGGAATTTTTATTTTTAACCCTTATTTCATGGAAAACCACCCCTGCACTCTTCCACTCGTCCCTTTAAAAACGTTTTTTTTTAACTTTTTGTCCTGGTTTCCTGTCCCCCAGGGCACTACCTGGACCCCCATACACCTTTTATGGCAAATATCTAGCATATATGCCCTCTTGGAGGGCACTCTAAAAACCGAATTTTCGGCCCCATTGACTTTTATTGAGTTCGGGTTCGGATCCGAACATTTGGAAAGTTCGGGTTCGGATCCGAACCGAACTCGGGGGGTATTCGGCTCATCCCTACTCAATACCCTCTGCCTCGCCACTTTTTCCAGATATGTGAAGCACACAGCACAGGTGTTATAATTTGCTGCTCAGTGATTGCAGGATTCAGTCTGCATTTCCCCAAGGTGATCTGCAAAATCTGGCCTGGTTGGGAAACCCTGGTCTAGATTGTTCATTCTCCAGCCAATTCTCAAGGTTTTCACCTCTCTCTGAATGGCCCTGTTGGTTTCCTCCTTTCTGATTTTTTGCCAGGCTCTAACTGCAGCGTCTTCAGTTGTTCTTTGGTTGTCCGTCTTTCTGGCTTTAACTTTTCCTTCAGCAAGTGAATTGCTGCTCAGTTAGACTGAGATCAGGTGGTTAACTCGGTCATTGCAGAATATTCCACTTCTTTTCCTTCAAAAACTCCTGGGTTGCTCTTGCAGTGTGTTTTGGATCATTGTCCATCTGTACTGTGAAGCGCCGTCGAATCAACTTTGATGCATTGGCTGAATCTGGGCTGACAGTATATATCTAAACACTGCTGAATTCATCCGGCTGCTTCTGTCACATCAATAAATACCAATGACCCAGTGCCACTGGAAGCCATGCATAACCATGCCATCACCCTGCCTCCACCATGTTATACAGAGGATGAGGTTTGCTTTGGATCATGAGCTGTTCCAAGCCTTCACACTTTTTTCTTCCCGTCATTCTGGTACAGATTAATCTTAGTTTCATCCGTCCAAAGAATGCTTTGTGCCTCTGTATTTGCTCTTATGAAGTCTTCTCTTGATTGTAGACATGACAATGGTACGTCCACCTCCTGGAGAGTGTCCTGCACTTGTCTGTATGTTGTGAATGGGTTTTTCTTTACCATAGAGAGGATCCTGTGATCATCCACCACTGATGTCTTCCATGGAAGTCCAGGCCTTTTTATGTTGCTGAGCTCACAGTACGTTCTTCTTTCCTCATAATGTGTCAAACTGTTGATTTGGCCGCTCCTAATGTTGCCGCTATCTCTCTGATGGATTGGTTTTGTTTTTGGAGCCTTACAATGGTCTGTTTCACCTGCAGGGACGGCTCCTTTGAACGCATGATATAGCTTCACAGCAATAGATTCCAAATGCAAATACCACACTTAGAATCAACTTCAGACCCTTTACCTTCTTAATTGATGAAGAAATAATGAAGGAGTAGCCACACCTGGCCAGGAAACAGCTTTTGATTCAGTTGTCCAATTACTTTTGGTCCCTTGAAAAAAGTTTGTGTGGCTGCTCTTAAGAGCTGTAATTCCTAAAACCTTCCTCCAGTTTGGGCGTACATACCCTCAAATTAAACCCGAGCGTCTGCACTTTCACCTCATATCCATTATAGAACTATAGCTTTAGACCCTTTAAGACCTAAAGAACGTCCAATCGTAATGGATGCAGGGAGACAAGGACAGCCAGTCAGTTGTGAAGTGAAGGTTCTGTGTTCAGTCAGTTTAATACACACAGGATAATTCAAAGAGATCAGAATTGCTTGAGAAAGGTAACCGAACGCTGAAAATCAGCGTTCGGTTACCTTTCTTGGCCATTCGGCTATCCAGAGAGCAGGCAATTCGCCAAATCCTGGCGAATTGCCTGCACATACGGTGCCTGTTCGAGGGCAGTGAAATCCCCATGATAAAAGCACTGCTTCGGCTATTCAGAGAACACAAACCAGCAGTGAAAGGTTCTCGAAATGCCCTGCCATTCGGTGGTTCATGCGGCAGATTTATTCAGGTGAATCCCATAGGCTTCAATGTTAAAAATATTCCAGTTTTAATTCAATATCTAATAAACCGTCTATTATAAAATTCTGATTTTTTTTTTAGGATATTTTAAGCATTTTTCTTGATTTTTTTTAAGTTTACTTATTTTTTCTGTAACAGCCCTTTTTATTATCATTCCCTGGACCTCATTTGCAAATTTCAGACATTTTCGCTCAGTAGTTTCTTTGCAAACAACGTTTCACTTTTCAAACATTCAAACAAACTGTTTTGCTAATTTATTCACCTCCTTCGTCTGCGGTGTCGGCTTTTTCCGGCAGCTGCGCTGCGTGTGATCGGCTCCTGCTCGAGTTTTTTGGGCATTTTCTGTGGGTTAATTCAGATGTTTATGCGGTTTTTCGGCGTGCATTCGCCAGGTTTTGCAGTTAGTTTTCGTCGGGTTCGTCGGCGGTGACCTTTCCCTGCAATTCAGGGTCCCTGTGGTGCTTGCTGAATACACCGCAGGGTCGCCGAAATGGGATCGGCAAAACAAACCGAATTGTCACGTGCGGTGACTTTTCGAATCGCTTTGAATTACCCTGATAGTATCATGTTGGTGCTTTGCTACACACATACCTGGGATATCCCTGTCCAGCCTGTGACCTGCGAGCCCAAGCAGCAGTATGCCATATATTCTACTTATGCGGAGAGTGAGCTACTTTACAATTTGTTTCTCATTCCCATTTGAGAACGTTTGGAGTAGAGTTTCAGTCGGAAAGGCTGTCAGCAGCTGTAGCTCAGTCAGTGAGCGAAACCAGTTCAACGAGTGTGCATGCATTTAAATAGACATATGTGACCACTGCTCCGAGCATTTCCTACAGCAAAAAGACTGACACTATCTGGGCAGAAATATCATAGACAAAATCTGGGGGGGAAAAGCCGTACATAATAAAATGGTGTCGTATACAAAGAGACGTTTATAAACACTATCAGGGTTATGCAAAGAGATCCGAATGGCTGGAGAAAGGTAACCCAACGCTGAAAATCAGCGTTGGGTTACCTTTCCTGGCCATTCGGCTATCCAGAGAGCAGGCAATTCGCCAAATCCAAATTGCCTGCACATACGGTGCCTGTTCGAGGGCAGTGAAATTCCCATAGAGAAGCAATGCTTCGGCTATTCAGAGAACACAAACCAGCAGTGAAAAGTTCCCGAAATGCCCTGCCATTCGGTGGCTTCATTCGACAGGTTTATGCAGGAGAATCCCATAGGCGTCAATGTTAAAAATATTCCCGTTTTAATTCAATATCTAATAAACCGTTCATTATAAAATTCTGCAGTAAAAAGTCTCTTTATTTATAGATTTTTTTAGGATATTTTAAGCATTTTTCTATTTTGTTTTTTTTAAAAAGTCCGATTTTTTTTTTTTTTAACTTTACTTTTTTTTTCTGTAACAGCCCTTTTTATTATCATTCATTGGATCATATATGTAAATTTCAGACATTTTCGCTCAGTAGTTTCTTTGCAAACAGCGTTTCACTTTTCAAACATTCAAGCAAACTGTTTTCCTAATTTATTCACTTCCCTCGTCTGCGGTGTCGGATTTTTCCGGCGGCTGCGCTGTGTGTGATCGGCTCCTGCTCGGGTTTTTCCAGCGTCTTTGACGGGTTAATCCAGATGTTTTTGCGGGTTTTCGGCAGCTTTTCCCTGCACTTCGACAGCCCTGTGGTGCTTGCTGAATACACCGCAGGGTGGCCGAAATGGGAAAGCCGATTTGCACCGAATTGAAGAGAACGAAAAGTCACCGAACGTGCAGTGACTTTTCGAATCTCTTTGAATAACCCTGATAAAAATCAGTCCAACACGCTGCTACTCCCGCAACGCTCAATGTACATTATTATTTGTATTTTTAATCACTGTAACAGAGTTAATTGCAATTAAAATTATACATTTCTCTAGTATGTGCACATTTTGACTTCTTGTAAATTTAAAGATGCATAAGATCTGCACTGTAAATGTTGCAGGGGGGGAAGCAGTTTAGCACAGGACTTGTATAGAAGGAAAGTTTTTAGTGCAGCACTGTTACCAGGAAGTGTCTGATGGTATCCTGAGTCATATTGACTAGTAGAGCTGTAAGAAACCAGCGGAGTGTTACTGTTCAGAGTGTTATGGTTCATCAAGGTTTGCCAGTTTGTCACCCAGCCCCCATCCCCGAAAAAGCATAAAGTCTGTACATATCTGTCTATTGTTAATTTTAATGAGTAATTTGGAAATTACTTTGCGTGTTAGTAATAATGCAGCAGATTTGGAGTGTTTATGGTTGCACCTTAAGGCTAGGGTCAGACTGAGGCAGTGCGAACGCGCGTTCTGGCGCACTTAATCACGGCCGCACTAGCAGCAGATGCCGGGCAATGACGGCCAATATACGAAGTACGGTCGCACAAAAGTCCGGCTGCGCAACGCAAGTGGAAAATGAACGCATTTTTTCGAGAACGTTAAACCACTAGTACTGACGTACAGAGTGCGCTGCGTCCGCTAGCGGCGTGTGTGCGTGAATTGGAGATGTCAGACGCTGCTAATGTCCGGCCAACATAACGTCCAGATGCAAGAAGTGTTTTATTGATGATCCGTACAAAATCACGGATGAAACTGCGCATAGTATGACCGCTATTGCGTATTCCGTGAAAAAATACGTCCATTCTTCGAACGCACATTTTCACGGACAACGTGAAAAATGCGTTAGTCTGACCCTAGCCTTAATGTGCATTTTTGTACTCCGTTTTTATGCAGCTCTTATGGAGATTTCCTGGAGTTAAAAAGGACACCTTCACCTATGTGTGTAATACAATGAAACTTCATAAAAATGCATCAGTAAAGTTTTGGCCATCATTCAGAAAAGGTCTGCTACACCAGCACTAAGGGCCCTATTACAATCTTCGCGCAAACGTTTGCGCCCCGCGCAAAAACGCATTAACGCGAGGGGTAAAACCCTTTGCGCTGAACATTGTATTACAATGTCAGCGCAACAAACGTGCGTATACGTTTACTGCCTGCGAACGCTGCGCGAGCTTACTGTACGTTGGGCGTCCTATACTTAGCATTGTGTGCGCAAATGCGTTTGTTCGCTGGTACGCGGATGGTATTACAATCTATGCGCAGTTTGTAACCAAATACACCAGCCCAAAAAAAAATACGCAGCAAAGTATAGTTACACATTCTACACATACCAAACCAATAAAATGGAGAAGTTGTGTGTGTTTTTTTTATTGATGCAGTATATATGACCAGATTAAGTTTTTGCGCCTGTCAAAGTCAATGTGAGACAATTGTGGTTCTTTATTCTGATTGGCTGAATCGCGTGAAAAAACAGTCCGCACACTGATTTTTGCGCGTCCGTTCTACGCGCGTTATTTTTTTTGATGGATGAAAAAATGTGCGAGGATTGTAATACCAGCGTTGATTTACGCGCGTTAAACGCTTCGCGCAAAAATTCACGCGTTACGTGTACGTTTTTGCGTGAAGAATGTAATAGGGCCCTAAGCAAACAGAGCTTTTTAGCTTTCTTAAATGGCTATTAAAGCCACAAGCCCACATAAAGACTGGTTGAGCATCATTGGAGCTGTAGTTCAAAAACATTTGTAGGGCCACGGTTGCCGACACCTACACTAGGTGGTGCACCCTCACACTTAATTGCAGTGTTCCCTGCATGTCTCGCTATGGGGAATGAAGGGTTTCTGGAGTTTCACTAGAGTTCCTAAATGCTGGAAATATGAACGCAGGAAAAAAGTACGTATGTTGCACCCTCGGATTGTGGAAGCTTGATGGACTCCAGTAGTATCCAACTCTATGGTGAATCCGACTGTATAACGTGGGCCAGGCAATATTTTAGCTCCAAAAAGGCACTTTACTTAGAAACAAAATGTTTCAGCTGATAATGCCAAGCCAGAACATTTCTAAAGCCAGGACACGGTGTTTCCAAACACAGTGTTTTCTTGGAGCTTGAGGAGCGACCGGTCCCCTCTTTATTCAATCAAGTTCCTCGACAACCCGTTTGTGGATATGATCAGAGATAAAGTAAATGTACTGTGAATACCAATGATATTGCAGAACTCACACCATACCATGAATTTTAAAGAAGAGAAGGTATGCGCTTACCGTGCTGGATTACAGCGTGCTCCAGCAGCCGGCGGCACAATTGCACTGCTTCGGGCCTTGATTTGGCCTCTCGTTCCAGCGTCAACCAGTCAACAAACTGAGAAGCCAATAAAGTGCGGTCATACTTTACGCCATCCTCTTCTCTGGCCTGTAACAGGAAGTTCTCAGTGTTCATCACCCTGGAAGTAAAACACAGAAAACAGGAAGCTGATGTCACGATTCAATAAAAATTTACATTATAATCATAGAACCCGATTATAACCGAGCCGCATACAGGGAGACGATAAGGGAGAGAATGTGCATGAGCATCTTATCGTCACCCGCTAACCGATGCATCTGGGCTCAGAATGATGTGAGGCGCAGACTGATAATCTCCGTGGTGCTGCAGCAAGTATCGGCTCCTGGAGTCCTGCACGACCTCGAATGTGCAGGGACTGTGGAAGAAACACGGAGGGACATGGGAACTATTTGTTTCCATTTTCACGCTGCTCGCGGCCAGAAGAAGCGGCAGTTCGTGCCTCCCCCTGCAGGATCTCAGGTGAGTATGGGATTTTTTGGCGAGGTCGCATAAATCACTTAGCACTAGAGATGTGCATTCGTTTCAGAAAAATTTGGAATTTGTAACGAAATTTGATAATTTGTAGTTCGAAGTACTTCCGAATAACGAATCGATATGATACGAATTCGAAACGAAACGGTATATAACAAATTTATTCATCATAAAAGAAAAAATTGAATAACTGATATCAACTATCGAATTGATCTTAACCTAAAATACAAGTAATAGTCAGCAAAAGACTTTATGAAACAAATTAATGTTGTCTCACGGTTTAAATTTTACTTAAATACTAAATCTGTGACACAGCTTAAAATTTAACCCTAGATTTTCTTTTAACAGCAAAATTTGATTAATTGGGGTTTTATTTAGTGATCCAAAATTCGAATTTATATCAACTATCGTATTGATATATGAAATTCTAAAATCGATACGAAATCGATACGAAAAACGAAACGAAACACGAAACAAAATTCGTTCCGAAATTCCGAAAACGAAATTATTTAAAAACGTTAACGAAACAAAACAAATTTTTCAGCCATGCACATCCCTACTTAACACCAAGTTTTCAGAGTTTTTATTCAGTCGCTGAATACCGTCAAGTTTAGAGGAGGAATTGGTTGGAATCACTCGTTCTCCTCTAGGGAATCGCAAAGTCATGTCTTCAATATATATAGTATATGACACGTGATTTTACAGTAAGCTCGCGCAACAACCGAGGCATAAGCAGGCGGCCCTGTTGTGATAGGTTGGAATGATTTTAGGATAACGTCTACGGCGATTTTCACTCATGCCTCCAGATGTTAGCTTAACGCCCACTTGGAATCGAGCCCATTGCTTTTTGTCCTACATAATAATTACGTTCAGGGAGTTCCATGGAATTTTCATTATTCACACTTGATAGAAACATAGAAACATAGAAAAATGTCGGCAGATAAGAACCTTTCGGCCCATCTAGTCTGCCCAATTACATGGATACTTTACCTGGATTTATCTTTTGTTTAGGATAGCCTTATGCCTATCCCATGCTTGCTTAAATTCAATTACTGTTTTGGCCTCTACCACTTCTACTGGAAGACTGTTCCATGTATCCACCACCCTCTCAGTAAAATAATGCTTCCTGATGTTACTTTTAAACCTTTGCCCCTCTAATCTAAGACTATGTCCTCTTGTTTTGCTATTTTGTTTCCTTTTAAATATACTCCCTTCCTCTACCTTGTGGATTCCCTTTACGTATTTACGTATTTAAATGTTTCTATCATGATATTGATACTTGATATTTTGAAATAATAATTTCACCGATTTCATTGTTTTTCAACGTGACAAACATCCTTTAAAATCACCACCCGGTATAAAGCAAATTAGGGCCAAGGAAAGTAGCGAGTAACAGAGAGCTACTAAAGGGAAATGTGGGCCCAGGCCCTGAACACCAAGGTCTCCAAACCAGTATTCATTCGTGAATACCGTTTTGAGCGAAGCACAAGGAACTCCCAGAGATGACGACCCCACTCCTTAACTTAAAAGAAACTCTCTACTCATTCTGACCACTTACGGTTTTCCCCGCATCCCTGATTGAGAAAACACTGGGTGAAGTGGAGGAGTTTCTTCCACCTCAACCAGCAGTCAGGATTTTTGAATTTTCCGGTTGCCGGTCACCAGATCAATCACTAGTGACGTCAGCACACAGAGAGCGGCCAACATCACCCTCGGATACCAGTCGTGGTAATGAGCGGTCACAAAGAGGCAGCCGATGGATCGGATCTGCACAGCACCGATCAATCGTTCTGCGGACGAGCTACGGATGTGTCCGTAACGTGCGCAAGTCCCATAGCGTTGCTCGTTTGCGGACCCTACACTACACAACTTGTGTAGGAGCGTAGATTGTGCACAAAAGCTTCCGGGCTCTGGAGTCCCTGAGCCAAGGAGGAGGAGGAGCAGCGCGCGGTGAGGGGGACAAGGAGAGTAAAAACACCCACAAAAGAAATGGTAAAAAAATTAAGAGGCTGCCAGCAGGATCTGCCTGATTATTTAAGGGCACATAAATAATAGAGCATCACTTTAAGCCTAATAGCAGCAACTCGATAACAGACCAATCTACTAATCTATGGGCACTATTAACTGCTTCGCGCAAAGTTTTGCGCGCAGCGTTAAACATTAACCCGCGTTCATTAACGCTGGTATTAAAATCCGAGCGCCTTTTTCCATCCGTCAAAAAATAACACGTGTAAAAAAAATCGCGCAGAAATCGGTGGGCGGACTGTTTTTTCACGCGATTCAGCCAATCAGAATTAAGAACCACAATTGTCTCCCGTTCAGTTTTTGCGCCTGTTGAAATTAATCTACATACATATGCTGCAGCAATAATAAAAACACGCACAACCTCTCAATTTTATTGTTTGGGTATGTGTAGAATGTGTAACTAAACTTTGCTGTATTTTTTTTTTCGTGCTGGTGTATTTGGGTTCAGCCAGAACGTTCAGATTTGCCGTTACCACCAGCTTTTCAAAGACGTTAAAATTATGCGCGCAAACGTTGTCCGTTAAAATTTGCGCATAGATTATAATACCATCCGCGTACCAGCACACAAACGAATTTGCGCTCACAATGTTAAGTATAGGATGCGCAACGTACATTACGCTCGCAAAGGGTTCACGCAGGTTCACCCGCGGTAGACGTTAACGTGCATTTTTTGCACGGACATTGTAATATGATGTTTTGCGCAAAGGGTTTTCCCCCTCGCGTTAATGCATTTTTGCGCACGCGTTAACGTTTGCGTGAAGACGTTAATAGAGCCCTATATGTACACAATTAAGTTTATAATTGTAGAAGTCATTTACACATCCCAGCAATGCAGAGAATGGCTTCACAGAGCTCATGTGCTACATTCCCCATATGCAGCAAGGAACCCTGGGAAGGACATGCAAATGAAGTCTGTAATTTCCCACTTTTTTGCATCCTGGGTCTGTTTTAACACAGAACCCTCCTTGCCAGCGCCGTGCCATACTAGATGGCTTTTTTTTAAGCAAAGGTCAGGTTAAGCAATGAGTCACAGCCACTCCTGGACAGCTGTTTCTGGCTTATTATGCCCTCATCAGCAGGAGATAGGCCGTGACTCGCTGCTATTTGATGTTTAACCCATAGGGCAAAATCATAACCTGACCTTTGCTATATAGACGGCCAGGGAATCATGGGAGTTGTAGTTCAGAGTTTGACAGCCCTGCTCTAATGGTTCTCAGTGTTACTGCTGCCTCTCAGCATGGTGGAAGTGAGAGCGCTTGGCTACTTTCTGCGGTTTTAGATGATTTTACTCATCCTCTCATTCTTGAAGTGGCGTGTTTGTCCGTGTATCATATCATGAAGTCAAAAACACAAAAAAGAACCACCGTTCTCAGTCTTCAAGCAATCCTTTCATCTGAACGTGTAAGGCTCATGGATCTACAATAATACAGACGTTAAGGGCTCTATTAATGCGTTTTTGCACAAATAATTTAACGCGAGGGGAAAAACCCTTTGCGCAGAACGTCGTATTACAATGTCTGTGCAAAAAATGCGCATTAACGTCTACCGCTGGTGAACCCGCGCGAACCCTTTGCGAGCGTAATGTACGTTGCGCATCCTATACTTAACATTGTGAGCGCAAATGCATTTGTGCGCTGGTACGCGGATGGTATTTCAATCCATGCACAAATTTTAACGCACAGCGTTTGCGCGCATAATTTTAACGTCTTTGAAAAGCTGGTGGTAATGGCAAATCTGAACGTCCTGGACGAACCCAAATACACCAGCACGAAAAATAAAATACAGCACAGTATAGTTACACATTCTACACATACCCAAACAATAAAATGGAGACGTTGTGCGTGTTTTTATTATTGCTGCAGCATATATACTCAGATTGATTTTGACAGGCGCAAAAACTGAACGGGAGATAGTTGTGGTTCTTAACTCTGAATCGCGTGGCGCCCGTTAAGAGCCGCTCCCATGTTCGGTGTTGCTGACATGATGAACAGGTAGGACATTATCACCCATTATCCACAGACACCCACATCTCAACTGATCCCCTGCATACTTTTGCTGGTAGGACATTATCACCCATTATCCACAGACACCCACATCTCAACTGATCCCCTGCATACTTTTGCTGGTAGGACATTATCACCCATTATCCACAGACACCCACATCTCAACTGATCCCCTGCATACTTTTGCTGGTAGGACCCCCATCACCCAGTATTCGCAGGCACCCACATTGTAACGTTACCTTGGTCTTTTTCTGTTTTTTTATTTATTTTTGTTTTTCTCCACCATTTGCTTTGCTAATTAGCATGTGAATCTCCTGCCCTATTGACACAGCCCATCCAGCTTCAGGTGTTTACCTTCTAACTGCCTGAATGCAATCAGTCTGCCCTATATAACAGCTAAGAGTGGCTCTAGTGAGCCTTGGCTCTTGTGACATCCCCAAGTGGCATCCTAAGTGGACGTTCAGAGTTGATTCCTGGAGTTGAGTGGCATCCTAAGTGGACGTTCAGAGTTGATTCCTGGAGTTGAGTGGCATCCTAAGTGGACGTTCAGAGTTGATTCCTGGAGTTGAGTGGCATCCTAAGTGGACGTTCAGAGTTGATTCCTGGAGTTGAGTGGCATCCTAAGTGGACGTTCAGAGTTGATTCCTGGAGTTGAGTGGCATCCTAAGTGGACGTTCAGAGTTGATTCCTGGAGTTGAGTGGCATCCTAAGTGGACGTTCAGAGTTGATTCCTGGAGTTGAGTGGCATCCTAAGTGGACGTTCAGAGTTGATTCCTGGAGTTGCGGGACTGGAGGAAGGAACTGCAAGGCCCACTTTTTACTCCGGGTAAACACACGTCTATATCATGCTTTCTCTCACGCTTCTACTCTTTACTTCTACCTTTCTCCTTAAATGGAACTCCTGCCCCTCTACCACCGACCCCTACACTATCTGCATCTCTCCCTCCCTCCTCTCTTCCCACATGATGGCCTCACATGAGCTCCTTCGTTTCCTCAGAACATGGTCTCTCTCTAACTCTCGTGCTGCCAATCACTCCCACTCCCACAAATCCCATTCCCACCTTCTCTTTCTCACCCTCCTGCTGTTACTCTATTCAGGTGACATATCCCCTAACCCTGGCCCCACAACACATCCAATACTTCCCTCTCATCCTATCTCCATCGCACATAAATCACCTCCCTGCAAGCCCAGCAACCTCATTCCCATAATCCCTCAGCGCCTGTCCTCTTTCTCCTGCGCCCTCTGGAACGCTCGCTCTGTGTGCAACAAACTCACAGCAATCCATGACCTCTTCCTTCCAAACTCCTTCAACCTCCTAGCTTTAACTGAAACCTGGCTAACTCCCTCTGACACGGCCTCCGTTGCTGCTCTCTCACATGGCGGTCTACACTTGAGCCATACCCCCAGACCGGGTGAGAGAAATGGTGGCGGGGTCGGACTCCTGCTCTCTCCCACCTGCACCTACCAGCATCTCACTCCACCCCCATCCCTCTCCTTCTCCTCCTTTGAGACACACTGCATCCGCCTGTTCTCTCCTCTGGCTCTCAGGGTGGCAGTCATCTACCGCCCACCGGGACCAACCTCCCAGTTCTTTGACCACTTTGCTACCTGGCTTTCTCACTTCCTGTCTTCTAATCTTCCATGCCTAATTCTCGGGGACTTCAACATTCCCATTGACGATCCTTCCGCCCCTGCTGCCTCCAAACTTCTTTCACTCACGTCCTCCCTTGGACTCACACAATCCTCCCTACCCACCGCGATGGTCACGCTATTGACCTTGTCTTTTCCAACCTCTGCTCCATTTCTGAGTTCAAATGTCGCCCTTTCCCCATCTCTGACCACCACCTTCTCTCTTTCAACCTATCTGGACTTCCTAAACACCCTGCTCCCCCACCCCGCACACACACTCGCAGAAATCTACATGCTGTGGACTCCCATCAATTCTCCATCCTACTTCACCACCTCCCTCATACCTCATCCTTCACCTGCCCTGATGCTGCCACTAATCACTACAACACTACGCTTATCTCTGCTCTAGTCACTCTTGCTCCTCTTCGACTCTGTAAGGCCCCACGCCGCCAGCTTCAGCCCTGGCACACCCTCCAGACTCGCTACCTGCAAAGATGCTCCCGCACCGCAGAGCATGCCTGGAGGAAATCCCGCTCTGAAGCTGATTTTGTTCACTTCAAGTTTATTCTCCGGTCATACACCTCTGCCCTCCACTTGGCCAAACAATCCTTCTTCTCATCTCTTATATCTACGCTGTCCTCCAACCCTAAATGGCTCTGGTCCACCTTCAACACCCTCCTCTACCCACCTGCACCTCCCCCCTCAGCTGCCTTCAGCGCTCAAGACCTGGCAGATTACTTCCTCAGTAAAACTTTAACTATCAGAAGCAACATCCCAACACAAGATAGTTATCTGCCACCTCCACTCCCACAGGTCCCCTCTGCCACCCTCTGCCGCTTCCTCCCAGCCACTGAGGAGGAAGTCAATTCCTTATGGTCCTCCTCACATCTCACCACGTGCCCGCTCGACCCCATTCCCTCACATCTAATTCCTCCCCTCTCCTCCTCCCTCACCCCTGCTCTCACACACATCTTCAACCTATCTCTCTCCACTGGCTCCTTTCCATCCGCCTTCAAACACGCGCTAGTTACCCCTTACTAAAGAAACCATCCCTAGATCCCAACTCTCCATCCAACTACCGCCCTGTATCCCTGCTTCCCTTCACATCAAAGCTCTTAGAAAAACTAGTCTTCAACCGCCTCTCCCTCTTCCTGTCCTCCAATTCCCTACTTGACCCCCTGCAATCTGGCTTCCGTCCCCTACACTCAACTGAAACTGCCCTCACCAAAGTCACCAACGACCTCCTAACTGCTAAAAAACACGGCCACTATTCTATTCTCATCCTGCTTGACCTCTCGGCTGCTTTTGACACTGTTGACCACCCCCTCCTTCTACAGACCCTCAACTCTCTGGGTCTCGGTGACACTGCACTTGCTTGGGTTGACTCCTATTTATCCAACAGGTCCTTCTGTGTGTCCTTTGCTGGTAACTCCTCCTCCTCATTGCCTCTATCTGTTGGCGTACCTCAAGGCTCTGTCCCTGGTCCTCTGCTCTTTTCCATCTACACCTCCTCCCTGGGCAAAATCATCAACAGCTTTGGCTTTAATTACCACCTCTACGCTGATGACACTCAGATCTACTTCTCTACCCCTGATCTCTCTCCCCCTGTCCTCTCAAAAGTCAGTGACTGTTTATCTGGCATCTCCTCCTGGATGGCCTCCCACCACCTAAAGATCAACATGTCAAAGACTGAACTCCTACTTATTCCTCCCTCCAATGCCTCCCCACCTCCTTACTTCTCTATCACGGTGGAGGGTATCACCATCTCCCCATCAAACCAAGTTCGCTGCCTTGGAGTTACACTTGACTCTTTCCTTCATCCCCCACATCAAGTCTCTTTCCTCCTCCTGCCGATACCAACTGCGTAATATTTCCAGAATTCGGCCATTTCTTACCGCTGTCACCACAAAACAACTCATACACGCCCTGGTAATCTCCCGACTCGACTATTGCAATAATCTCTTATCTGGCCTCCCTCTGTCCCGCCTCTCCCCCCTACAATCCATCCTGAACGCCTCCGCCAGGCTAATTCACCTCACCCGCCGCTCTGTCTCTGCCGCTCACCTCTGCGAGTCCCTTCACTGGCTCCCCATCCACTGCAGAATTAAGTTCAAAATCCTTATCCTTACCTACAAAACCCTCACTAACTCAGCTCCCCACTACCTGTCCTCACTAATCACCAAATACACCCCAGCCCGCTCCCTAAGGTCAAACAGTGACCTGCGCCTAGCTTCTCCCCGTATCACCTCTTCCCATGATAGACTGCAGGATTTCTCACGCGCAGCCCCCACTCTCTGGAACGCTCTCCCTCGTACTGTCAGACTTTCCCCTAACTTCTCTTCCTTCAAACGCTCCCTTAAAACGTTCCTATTTAGGGAAGCCTACCACCCAACTCACTGACGCAATCATCAATCACTCTCACCTTACAGTCCTCTCCTCCTGTTTCCAACCCCAACCCTCCCAGATTGTGAGTTCCTACGGGAATAGGGCCCTCATCTCCTCCTGTACTGTTTGTCAAATGTTGTTCAATGTATTGTAACCCTGTCTATACTGTGCTTATTGTACAGCGCTGCGGAATATGCTGGCGCTTTATAAATAAAGAATAATAATAATAATAATAAAAAAACAGTCCGCACACAGATTTCTGCGTGCAGCGTTAATGGGCGCGTGTTTTTGCGCGTCTTTATTACGAGTGATATTTTTTGATGGATGACAAAAGGCGCTCGGATATTAATACCAGCGTTAATTTAGGCGCGTTAATGTTTAGCGCACAAATTAACGCACTGTGCGAGTGTTTTTGCGCAAAGAATTTAATAGAGCCCTAAATCGGAGGAAGTAATGTTGCCGTGCTGGGAGAGGGTTCGGAGGCCTCCACAAAGTGTTCTCATCTCTGGTCTGCGGTAACAGCTGTGAGAGATCTTTCCTCCCGCATCTCCCCTCCTTGGCCAACCTCCATCAGCGCCGTCAGCCAAGAGGATTTGCAAGAGGGCCTGTGTGAGTAACTGCAGGATTACTCCCGCATTACCAGTATCAAACTGGCTTTACTGGCCGTAAAGAACTAAGGTAGCTGGTGTCTGTTCCGCAAAATTCATGGAATCACTTGATTCTCTCCAAGTGCACGCTTCCTGCAGGAAGGAAACTGCTACATCTGTACAGCGCAGCAATAGTATATGTGCATGCAGATACATTAATTTATAAAGCGACAACATATTCTGCAGCGCTGTACAAGCAAACATAAAATTAACTAAAAGGTTTGACACACAGAGCGATGGGAAAAGAGGGTCCTGCTCAAGAGCTTACAATCTAAGAGCTGTGCATAATGTGTTATCACAATGCCCTACGCCCAGGAGTCAAGTCCTGAAAAAAATAAAAGTGTGGGAACTCACCAAAAATTCTGCCCTCCAATTAGCAAATTATCATCTCTCACGTAACACAAACTCATATCTGATATATATATATACACACACACAAACACACACCTTGTCAGTTTAGGGGTTTCCTTGCTTAACTGGGTTTTGTCTGCATGCTGGGTGACTCTCTATCCTGACATAGAAACATAGAAAATGTCGGCAGATAAGAACCTTTCGGCCCATCTAGTCTGCCCAATTACATGGATACTTTACCTGGATTTATCTTTTGTTTAGGATAGCCTTATGCCTATCCCATGCCTGCTTAAATTCAATCACTGTTTTGCCCTCTACCACTTCTACTGGAAGACTGTTCCATGTATCCACCACCCTCTCAGTAAAATAATGCTTCCTGATGTTACTTTTAAACCTTTGCCCCTCTAATCTAAGACTATGTCCTCTTGTTTTGCTACTTTTGTTTCCGTTTAAATATACTCCCTTCCTCTACCTTGTGGATTCCCTTTACGTATTTAAATGTTTCTATCATATCTCCTCTGTCTCGTCTTTTTTCCAAGCTGTACATGTTAAGATCATTAAGCCTTTCCTGGTAACTTTTCTCCTTCAAGCCGTACACCATTTTAGTAGCCCTTCTCTGAACTCTCTCTAAGATGTCTATATCCTTCTGGAGATACGGTCTCCAGTACTGCACACAGTACTCCAAGTGAGGTCTCACCAGTGCTCTGTACAGTGGCATGAGCACTTCCCTTTTCCTACTGCTAATACCTCTCCCTACACAACCAAGCATTCTGCCAGCATTTCCTGCTGCTCTATTACATTGACTACTTACCCTTAGATCCTCTGAAATAATAACCCCTAAATCCCAACCCTCATGTTGCCTCTTTTGAAGTATCACAAGACCGACCGTATCTAGAAACGAGTCCTTGTAATAATAAACCGTGCATGTCCCTTAAATGTTGGAAAAAAAGAGAGAGAGTGCTCATTCCCGAACACGCACAGAAAAGGAAGGAACTCTCCCTATAGACATTGCATTCAGCGGCCTCACAATCCCCCATCTCCCAAGCACGGGAAAAAACGCTGAGTTATGCTTGGAAACAGGGCACTAATTATTAGAGTGTTTAATGGGTGTGGAGCAGCCACGGCTGGAGCAAATCATTTTTGTCTGCAGGGCTAAAATACAGGTTTTACTGAAAGCACTAAATCTGTATTACTATGAATTAAAATGATTATATGCACACACACACACATATATACACACACACAGGGTTAATTGTAGTTACATCATCTTTTCAGAACAATGCTTAAAAATAAATGTAAAAAATATATATATTTTTTTTAAAAAATTAGGGTGTAACATACTTCTCATAAATGCGCTGTCCTCGTATGAAAACCTTTACTTCCTGATCCAAGGGAAGCGTGCCGTCATCTTTTCTGAAGCGGTAATAGCCCTTACCACCTTTAAATATCTCCGTTTCATTGACCGCTGCAAAGAAATAAATTAAATAGACAAGATATCTCACCACTTTATTATCTTTTATCACATTTCTTGTATGTTGTATCTGACACAAAGGACATTTCTGCCTGTATGCTGATAATGCAGACCCTGCGTGTCACTCTAGGGGAAACGGGCCGCCATCTAGAGTTTAGAGCCTTTCATCCCAACAATATTTTTGTAAAGGATAATGAATACATGAAAAATATCAGCAAGGTTACATCACTGTATTCTTTTATTTAACTCAGAATAACAGTATATGTGCATACGGAGCAGCAATAAAGCATAATAAGCACCAATTAGGCAGCTTTAAAATGACTGTGATACTCAGCTCCTTCTAGACATTTACTGGTGTGGTTACAAACATGGTGAAGTCAAGAGAATGGTCCAGGAAGACAAGAGAAGAGGTGATTACTCTTCATAGGAAGGGCAATGGCTATAAGAAGATTGCAAAGATGTTAAACATACCAAGAGAGACCATAGGAAGCATCATTCGCAAATTCAAGGCAAAGGGCACTGTTGAAACGCTACCTGGTCGTGGCAGAAAGAAGATGCTGACTTTGACTGCTGTGCGCTACCTGAAGCGTAGAGTTGAGAAAAGTCCCCGTGTGACTGCTGAGGAACTGAGAAAAGATTTGTCAGATGTGGGTACT
Organism: Leptobrachium leishanense; assembly: GCA_009667805.1. NCBI lineage: Eukaryota > Metazoa > Chordata > Amphibia > Anura > Megophryidae > Leptobrachium > Leptobrachium leishanense. The sequence goes on along the minus strand of CM019067.1, from coordinate 28,511,137 downwards.
GAAGTTTCAGCTCAGACAATACGGCGCACACTGCGTAATGAAGGCCTCAATGCCAGAACTCCCAGGCGCACCCCCTTGCTGTCTCCAAAGAATAAGAAGAGTCGACTGCAGTATGCCAAAAGTGAGGTGGACAAACCACAGAAGTTTTGGGATAGTGTAATGTGGACTGATGAAACAAAATTAGAACTGTTTGGGCCCATGGATCAACACTATGTTTGGAGGAGGAAGAACAAGGCCTATGAAGAAAAGAACACCTTGCCTACTGTGAAGCATGGCGGGGGGTCAATCATGCTTTGGGGCTGTTTTGCTTCTGCAGGTACAGGGAAGCTTCAGCGTGTGCAAGGTACCATGAATGCTCTTCAGTACCAGGAGATATTGGATGACAATGTGCTGCAGTCCGTCACAAACCTGAGGCTTGGGAGACGTTGGACCTTTCAACAGGACAATGATCCCAAGCAGTGGCGGAAGTACCAGGGTCGCAGCGGTCGCAGTTGCGACCGGGCCCTGGCCTTCCGCCACTGGAGGGGGGCCCAGCGCCGCCGCCAGATTCCGGCAAAAAGCGCCGGAATCTGGGAGCCGCGCGCTGGCCGTCCCTCTCCCTACGCGAGCGGCCGCTGACATCCAGCTTGGCCGCTCACGTGGGAGAGAAACCACCTGACCAGCGCACGAGACCTCGCGCTGATCAGGTGGTTTCCGGCGAGCGGTCAAGCTGGATGTTTCCAGCGGCCGCTCGCCAAGGAAGGAGAAGACGCCGGAGGAGACGCCGGAGAAGACGCCGACGGAGCCTGCCATGGGCCTGGGGCCCCCCCTGAGCAGGTAAGAGCTAGGCTGGGGGCAGTATATCCATGAGCTGGTGGGGCAGAGCTGGGGCAATATATCCATGAGCTGGGGGGGCAGAGCTGGGGCAATATATCCATGAGCTGGGGGGCAGAGCTGGGGCAATATATCCATGAGCTGGGGGTCAGAGCTGGGTCAATATATCCATGAGCTGGGGGTCAGAGCTGGGTCAATATATCCATGAGCTGGGGGTCAGAGCTGGGTCAGTATATCCATGAGCTGGGGGTCAGAGCTGGGGCAATATATCCATGAGCTGGGGGTCAGAGCTGGGGCAATATATCCATGAGCTGGGGGTCAGAGCTGGGGCAGTATATCCATGAGCTGGGGGTCAGAGCTGGGGCAATATATCCATGAGCTGGGGGTCAGAGCTGGGGCAATATATCCATGAGCTGGGGGTCAGAGCTGGGGCAATATATCCATGAGCTGGGGGTCAGAGCTGGGGCAATATATCCATGAGCTGGGGGTCAGAGCTGGGGCAGTATATCCATGAGTTGATGGTCAGAGCTGGGGCAATATATCCATGAGCTGGGGGTCAGAGCTGGGGCAGTATATCCATGAGCTGGGGGTCAGAGCTGGGGCAGTATATCCATGAGCTGGGGGGCAGAGCTGGGGCAGTATATCCATGAGCTGGGGCAGTATATCCATGTGCTGGGGCAGTATATCCATGTGCTGGGGCAGTATATCCATGAGCTGGGGGTCAGAGCTGGGGCAATATATCCATGAGCTGGGGGTCAGAGCTGGGGCAATATATCCATGAGCTGGGGGTCAGAGCTGGGGCAGTATATCCATGAGCTGGGGGTCAGAGCTGGGGCAGTATATCCATGAGCTGGGGATCAGAGCTGGGGCAGTATATCCATGAGCTGGGGGGCAGAGCTGGGGCAATATATCCATGAGCTGGGGGTCAGAGCTGGGGCAGTATATCCATGAGCTGGGGGTCAGAGCTGGGGCAATATATCCATGAGCTGGGGGTCAGAGCTGGGGCAGTATATCCATGAGCTGGGGGTCAGAGCTGGGGCAGTATATCCATGAGCTGGGGGGCAGAGCTGGGGCAGTATATCCATGAGCTGGGGCAGTATATCCATGTGCTGGGGCAGTATATCCATGAGCTGGGGCAGTATATCCATGAGCTGGGGCAGCATATCCATGTGTTGGGGCAGTATATCCATGTGTTGGGGCAGTATTTCCATGAGCTGGGGGCAAATATATCCATGTGTGAGCTGGGGCAATATATCCATGTGTGGTCTTGGGGCAATATATGTCCATGTGAGCTGGGGGCAATATATGTCCATGTGAGCTGGGGGCAATATATGTCCATGTGAGCTGGGGGCAATACTATCTTTTTTATATTGCAGAAAAAAAAAAGGTAAAAATATGGATCTTTTTTGGAGGGGTTGGGGGCGCCCTTCATGGATTCTTGCACCGGGGCCCTCAGGTTTCTAGTTACGCCACTGATCCCAAGCATACCTCCAAGTCCACTAGAGCATGGTTGCAGATTAAAGGCTGGAACATTTTGGAGTGGCCATCGCAGTCACCTGACTTAAATCCGATTGAGAACCTCTGGTGGGACTTAAAGAAAGCAGTTGCAGTGCGCAAGCCTAAGAATGTGACTGAACTGGAGGCTTTTGCCCATGACGAATGGGCAAAGATACCCGTAGATGGCTGCAAGACACTTGTGTCAAGCTATGCTTCACGTTTAAAAGCTGTTATAACTGTAAAAGGATGTTGTACTAAGTACTAAGATTGAATGTCACTTGGGGGTTGAATAAAACTGATAATGATGTGAGCACAGAAAAGACATTTGTGGTTATTTCATTATAAATGTTATGTTATATTTGTCTGACCTACACGTGCCTCTTTGATTTAATTGTAAGCAAGATGACAATGATCAAAATCAATGTCAAACTGGCCAAAACACTCAATTTCAGTGGGGGTTGAATAATTTTGAACACAACTGTAAATGACATTTTACCCTTTATTTACATGTAAACTACACATCCCAGTCCAGATCACAACCTGGCCATTACGCTGTACGGCTCAAGCACGGGTTTTTTGTTTTTACCCATCCTAATCCACCTGAGACACAAGCTGACATCCGTTTGTATCTCGGATGTTGCGCCAGGTTATTGTACATTAATGTCTTCTATACTTTGTATGGGAGACGCAAATGTGGCCCCAGCAGGTGGAGAACAAGCTACTACAACCTGCTCACTCTCCAGCTGCGTCTGCCGTTATTCTGAAAAGCATAGCGTCTTTCAGACCCCGGTGTTATGTCATTGTGCTGAAGCGAAATAACCTAACACACAAATCTAACCCCACCTAAAAATCGCATACTCACCTCAGATTCCCTCATTGGCGAGAGCGTCGCAATCCGCCACTTCCTCACTCTGTGGCAGAGGTACACTGGGAACAATTATTTCCCGGTGTACCTCCGCGGATCCCTCCGCCGCCCAGTGTGGATCTCACTTACTTGTGCTCTATGGACATCTGGAGTAGGGATGAGCTGTTCGGGTTCGGACGGTTCGGGGTTCGACCCGAACTTAGCCTGTTCGAGTAGATCGCGAACACCGAACATTTCCGGGTGTTCGCCGCATGTTCGACCACAATGGACCACAATGCATTTTCCCACTGGCCTGAAGCTCGTAATTGGCTACAGCCTTGCACCTGACCACAGGTCTGGTGCAAGACTGGTTCAACACTATGTCAATCACCGCTCAGAGTCCTGATTGGGCACATTTTGGCCAATCATGGGCTCACAGAGCTAAGTCCCGCAGCACACAATATAACGTTTCCACGCAGCGCTTCTGCAAGAATTTCAGAGGAGATTTCAAAGGAGATAGTTGTGTCTTGTTACTGCCGGTCTGCCACGCTACTGGGGGGGGTCTAATTTCTACCAAATATCAGGGAATTTATGTGATATGTGTCTTGTCACTGTGCCAGCAAGTTTTTTTGGGGTTTACAACTTTCTTTAAAACATTTGTGAATTGAGGTGATGTTCTGGGTCTTGTGACTGTGCCAGCAAATCTTTTTGGGGCTCACTAATTTCTTTAAAACATTTGTGAATTAAGGTGATCTGTGTCTTGTCACACAACCAGTACCACGCAGTATTTTGGGGCTCACTCATTTCTTTAAAACATTTGTGAATTGAGGTGATCTTCTGTGTCTCGTTACACAGCCAGCAAGTTTTTTTGGGGTTTACAACTTTCTTTAAAACATTTGTGAATTGAGGTGATGTTCTGGGTCTTGTGACTGTGCCAGCAAATCTTTTTGGGGCTCACTAATTTCTTTAAAACATTTGTGAATTAAGGTGATCTGTGTCTTGTCACACAACCAGTACCACGCAGTATTTTGGGGCTCACTCATTTCTTTAAAACATTTGTGAATTGAGGTGATCTTCTGTGTCTCGTTACACAGCCAGCAAGTTTTTTTGGGGCTCACTAATTTCTTTAAAACATTTGTGAATTGAGGTGATCTGTGTCTCGTCACTGGCTGCCAGCTATCAGTGTGTCTCACTGAGTTATACCAGAGTTCTTTAAATCTTTATACCAGAGTTGAATCAGAGTTCTGTATATATTAATCTATAAATCACTCACCATGTCTGAAAGAACAAAAAGGACAGGCAGACGCTCCCAGACACAGATAAGAGGGCAAGCAGCCCCTGTGTCGGGAGGCTGTGTCTCTGGTCGTGGTGGACGTGGTGCATCCTCTGCAGGGGCACGCTTGTCCTTTCTAACTGGTGCTGGCTGTCTTAAGCAGCAGCAACATACAAAGGACTTAGTGGATTGGCTAACCAGGCCATCCTCATCCTCCGATTCCTCTGCCAGCCAAGCTTCTAGTGCTTTACAGTCCACCTCAGCTGCCAAAGCATCTAATGCAGCCTCCATGTCCACAGCTACTCCTGCCGTAGCCTCGCTATCACACACGGAGGAGTCAGCTGAATTGTTTGACTACAATGAGAGTGACATGCTGCTTGAGGATGCGCAGCAAGTACAGTGCTCTGATTCAATCTCTGAGGTTGAGCAAGGGAGTATAATCAACCTAGAGGAAGGGGGTGCCAGTGAGGACACACAAATAACTGGCACTCATGTTGCCCCAGCAGCTGCAGCATACTGCCAAGTTGGCTCCAGTGACGAGGAGATAGGGGGTGAAGATGACATTGATGATGAGGTCACTGACTCCACCTGGGTGCCAGATCGAACTGAGGAATCAAGTGAGGAGGAGGGGGAGGAGGAGGAGGAACAGCAAACACGAGGCACAACATCCTCTGTGACCAACCGTAACACTAGCCAGTCCAAGGCATCAGATGTCAGAGCTGCTCTGGTGCAGAGCGCTGTTGTCTCAAAGAACACATGCAGGAACTCTGCTGTCTGGGAGTTCTTTAAGAAATGTGCAGCAGACCCCATCATTGCTTTTTGTAATCTATGTCAGATGAGGCTGAAGCGTGGGATAAACACCGGACACTTGGGTACCACGTGCTTGAGGCGACATATGAACAAGTGCCACACATCCCGTTGGTGCAAAAAACTTTGCGTAGGTCCTCCTCATCTGTCTCTACCCACACTGTATGTCCTGCCATGTCATTGCCTACAACCTCCACCGACAGGGATGATGCTACAGTAATGGATGTACCAGCAGGTCCTTCCTCACAATGTGACATCATCCCAGTAGCTGAAGATTTACGCAGTCAGATTACGTTGCCGCAGCTGCTGCAGCGAAAGAAAAATATAGTCCCAACCATCCCCAAGCACAGCGTCTAAATGCCAGCTTAGCAAAATTACTCGCATTGCAGCTGCTGCCTTTCCAGCTGGTGGACTCTGTTCCCTTCCGTGAATTTGCTGAATGTGCTGTACCACAGTGGTAGGTTCCAAAACACCATTACTTTTCACGCAAGGCCATTCCAGCACTATACCAGCACGTGGAAGACAATGTTATCCAGTCATTGGGAAAGGCAGTCAGCAGCAAGGTGCATGTCACTTTAGACACGTGGTTCAGCGAGCATGGACAGGGTCGTTAAATTTCCTTCACGGCACACTGGGTAACTCTGATTGCAGCTGGGAGGGATCCAAGACGGGGCTCTGTGCTGGAGCTTGTTCATCCACCACGCCTCCAGAAAGCTGCTTGTATGAGGTCTGTCTGCTCCACCACCACCACCTCTTCCTCCTCCTCCTCCTTCTCTGTCTCTGGCGAAGTGGCAGTTAAACTGACGCCTGACAGGGTCTAAGCAATGGCTCAAGCAAAAAGATGCCATACTGTGCTTGAGCTGGTTTGTTTAGGGGACAGGAGCCACAGCGGGTCAGAAATTTTGTCAGCTCTGCAGGGGCAGGTGCAGAGATGGTTAACACCATGCCAGCTTGAGCTGGGAATGATCGTCTGCGATAATGGCAGCAACCTTCTCTCCGCCCTACGCAAGGGTAAATTGACGCATGTACCATGCCTAGCACACGTCCTAAATCTGGTGGTACAGCGTTTCCTAACCAAGTACCCAGGGCTGCCAGAGCTTCTCATCCAGGCCAGAAAAGTCTGCAGCCACTTCAGACGGTCATTCCCAGCAAGCGTTCGCCTGGCAGAAATTCAAAGAGAATTCCACCTTCCCACAAACCATCTGATCTGTGACATGCCCACCAGGTGGAACTCGACATTAGCAATGCTGCAGCGTCTGCACAAGCAGCAGAGGGCCATCAACGAGTACCTGTGTGAGTATGGCACAAGGACAGGTTCAGGTCAACTTGTTTCCCCCCCCCCGCAGTGGCTGATGATCAAGGATGCATGCACTGTACGGTCACCATTTGAGGAGGCAACGAGGATGGTGAGCAGGGACAGTGCATGCATCAGTGACACAATTCCTTTAGTGTTCTTGCTGGAGCACACTCTGCGCGGAATTATAGATGTGGCTCTAGAGGCAGAGCAGCGGGAGCAAGAGGAGGCCTTCCCTAGCTCTCAAGGTCCCAGTCTCTCCGCAGACAGCATTCCAGCGGGTCCTACTTAGATCAGACAGGAGGAGGATGAGGAGGAGGAGGACTATTTAAGTAGTGGGGCATTGAAGGTGGGGATTCCTCAAGGGAGGGTTTTGTGTGCCCAGAAACAGAAGGGCTAGTGCGTGGCTGGGAGGAGGAAGTGCATGATATGGTCATCCTCATTGACCAGGAAGACTCGGAAGCTAATGCCACCTCCAACCTACGCTGCATGGGCTCCCTAATGATGCAAAGCCTGCTAAAGGACCCCAGGATTCGTGCTATCAAGGAGAGGGATCATTACTGGTCGGCAACCCTTCTTGATCCATGATACAAGGGGAAAGTTGCAGAGCTCATCCTGCCCACACAGAGGGAGCACAGGATGAAAAAACTTGAGGACGCTCTAAAGCAACACTTGTGTAACACCTTTCCAGGCACTGGTAGATTACCAAGTGCTGACACACGTGCTTCTGAGGCTGCGGGTGATCAGAGGAATAGCGGTGAAGGCCAGGGCCGCTTGACTGATGCTTTTTTAAATTTTTTTAGTCCACAACGCCCAAGGACGTCAAATGTAGGCACCCATTGCCAGCGTCTTCACCATATGGTGCAGGACTACCTAGGGGCAAGGGCAGACCTGGATACCTTTCCAGCAGATGATCCACTGGCTTACTGGGTGTTGAGATTGGATCACTGGCCAGAATTTAGCCAATATGCTATGCAGCTACTAGGTTGCCCTTCATATAGCGTGCTTTCCGAAAGGACGTTCAGTGCCGCTGGAGGTTTTGTCACAGACAAAAGAGTGCGTCTGTCCACCGACTCTGTAGACCGGCTGACATTTATAAAAATGAATCAGTCCTGGATCAGCAGCTATCATTCCCCTGATGCTGAAGTAATTGGAATAGATAGGGGATGTCCTCTCCTGCATTCACAAAACCTCCAGCACTGAACTCTTCCACAATACCACAAAAGGGTTACGGTGTGAAGGCACTTGCTGCCATGAAAGGCACAATATTTGGCTGCACTGACGCCTGTGCCAGATTTATATCATTTTATTTTTTTGAACCGCAGGGTCCAACCCTGCACTCTTCCACAATACCACAGAGGGGTTACTGTATGAGGATACTTGCTGGCCTGGCATTAAAGGCAGAATATCTGGGTGCACTGACGCCCATTACCAGATAAAAAACTTTTCAATATTAGTACCGCAAGGTCCACCCCTGCACTCTTCCACAATACCAGAGGGGTTACTTTATGATGATACTTGCTACCCTGGCAGTCTTGCACCAAAGGCAGAATATCTGGGTGCACTGACGCCTTAACCAGATGCATATCTTTTTAATATAGGACCGCAAGGTTCACCCCTGCACTCTTCCACAATAACACAGATGGGTTACTGTATGATGATACTTGCTGGCCTGGCATTAAAGGCACAATATCTGGGTGCACTGACGCCCATTACCAGATAAAAAACTTTTCAATATAGGACCACATGGTCCACCCCTGCACTCTTCCACCATACCACAGAGGGGTTACTGTATGATGATACTTGCTGCCCTGGCAGTCTTGCACCAAAGGCAGAATATCTGGGTGCACTGACGCCCATTCCCAGATTCATATCTTTTCAATATAGGACCGCAAGGTCCACCCCTGCATTCTTCCACAATACCACAGAGGGGTTACTGTATGATAGTACTTGCAGGCCTGGCACTAAAGGCACAATATCTGGGTGCACTGCCACTGACGCCTGTATCAGATTCATATCCTCAGAGGGGTTACGGTGTGACGGCACTGTTGCCAACGGTAAAAGCCCAATTTTAAAGCACCTATTGTTACTTTCATCCAAAGCCTGCATAAGTTTCACAATAATTTAGCCAAAAAAAAAATCACTAAACTTTTTCTGCGCGTCCTAAAATGTCTTTTCATACAGGCTGCCGCCCCAAGCAGTTGTTTATGGATAGATTAAAGGAAAAGCATTTACCGTCATATGAAACGTAATTTTTTTGTTTTTAAGTGTTTCTATACATCCTAGAAATCCGCCACTTCACGGGCAGGTTTTGGGGACCTCCTAGGCACGATATTTGAAGGAATTTTTGGTTTTTATTTTTAACCCTTATTTCATGGAAAACTCACTGTCCCTTTAAAAACGGTTTTTTTTTTTTACTTTTTGTCCTCGTTTCCTGTCCCCCAGGGCACTACCCGGACCCCCATACACCTAAATATGTAGCATATATGCCCTCTTGGAGGACACTCTAAAAAACCGAATTTTCAGTCCCATTGACTTGCATGGGGTTCGGGTTCGGGCCCGAACAAATGGGAAGTTCGGGTTCGGGCTTGAACCGTACTCGGGGAGTGTTCGGCTCATCCCTAATCTGGAGCAGACAACACCATGGGCGCTCAGCTCGGCTGCTGTTATCTCCCTGCAGCTCGGCCACAAATGGAAAATGGCGGACGCGAATGTTTTCCATTTGCGTCTTGCCTTTATCGTGTAAGTTGTGATCTGGCCCCCTCCTATATATCAAATAACTGATACGATATTTTCTTCCAACAGAAAGTGTCTGGCAGTGAACGGGTTAAAACAAGGACCGACATCTTAAACAGGGAGGGCTTGGAGTTAGCTGTCTGGGTGCGGGTGTTATGGATGTAAGTACCATCAAGTTAAAGCGCTCAGTCTCCTCACATATCTCTTCACTGCCGCCCAATTAAAATGAATATAAAGTGTGTCTGCGCAGGAACCTCTGGCCGGTGCGGTGACTCAAAGTGTAATTAACTGTGTTGGACCAAATCCAAGCCAATGTTTATACAACCAACGGCTCACCGTGATGAATTATGCTTGTATCCATCAATTTTTGCATAAGTTTCATTGCAATCTCTTTGTCGGCGGCTTCTTTGCGCTCAATGAGCCATTTAACCGCTTCTCTGGCCACAAAACAGTTCGGGTAGGTCTTTAGATGGTATCTTCTATCTTTAATGATTCGTTCTTCATGTAACCTAAACCTGGAATTAAAAAAAATAAATACAAAACGATCAGTATCGATTATGCTCATAAAGCAGACTAACTAGAACGACATAGAATAGCGACGCAAAAGCGCATGAAGAACAAACCAATGGCAATGAAGCAAAAACAAAAGCAACCAATGGCAAAGTTCCTAACGAGTACGATTGTTGTTGGGGCTTTATAAGGGATTGTTTAACCTAAAAAACCGCATTTCTCAGAATTAACATTTTCGGAATTTAACAGTTCTAATTTTGAATGTCTTTTGCTGCCAATATCATGATTACCAGTACCAGCTGCCATTAAGAGCATATCGGGCACTCTAAACGGCTAGGCTGGGGACAGGTATGTGCTTGTGGCCACAAGTGGTATCATGGGTAAAGCCAGAAAATTCTGCCACTTGAGTGAGTTGCAAAAAAATTTTTCTATTACAAATTTCCAAAGCTCCCGGCAACTTGCCTTCATTCTTTAAGCACCGCACGACAAAAGTAAAAGCTCCCTGCACTCGCCTGTACTCAGCAACTACCCAGACTTCTAGCAAGAGCCCCCTGCAACATACCACCATCCTACAAGCACCCCAACTTCAAACATGAGCTCCCTGCACATAATCAAGGCCTGCCTGTTACTTACCCCCATGCTACAAGCATCCTAACTCCAAGCAAGTGCTCCCAGTAACTTACATCTACAAGCACCGAACTCCAAGAGCTCCCTGCAACTCCTCTCTACTCAATGTGGCACTCTGTGTATTAAATCGGTATTAAACTCATTGCACCCCAAAAGAGTACTGTAAATAGGACTAAGTAGAAAGCATTTTGTTTTGGTATTATTGAAATTTACCAGAACATAGTTCTGTTGCTGCTGTTCTGACCTCCTACCAGCGGGTGTCACTGCTGGGTCCTCAGCCACAGAAACTGTACTTAATACCATGTGGTTGTCTCAGTGATTCAGTAATCCTGAAGTTACCACTGGATGCAGTTAAGAGAGAGTGTGCACAGTGCATCCAGAGTAAAAACAGAATCTTTTATCTGTTTCAGGTAAGCAGAAAAGTATCTAAAGTCTAACAGTTAATGAGAAAGGTTATTAGAGATTTTATGTAAATAGGAGTTTGGTCAGGCAGACCGCTGCAGACTGATTGCTGTGACAGGCCTGGTGTAATATGCATTGTAAACTGCAGTAGCTGTATTAATGTCTGTATAGTTGTTCTCTCCTTTAACATGGAGAATGTCATTTAACAGAATGAAGGAAGCATCAGTGTTTTATGCTGTTAAATCGGTCTGGTTACACAGGTTGCTAAATGGATTCACTGCAGCCACGTGTTGTAATCAACATGGCTGAATTAGGAAAGCATGATAGTATAGTAACAGAAGCCTTATGTACGAGTAACTCCAGTTCCCAGAATCAGTTTTAAGTAGGTTTTATTTCTGAGAAAATGTGCAGAATGTTATTACTTGTGTATGATATTTGTTCTGTGCAATCTCCAACAGAGATTGAAAGTGAAACCAGATTATATTTTGTTGCTAGGTAGATTTGTTTAATTCTAGATATGTTTGTACCAATTGTTATTTAAGATAGACTGTATAATAGATTAGGATTTTATGTTATATAGATTCAGTAATCCTGAAGTTACCACTGGATGCAGTTAAGAGAGAGTGTGCACAGTGCATCCAGAGTAAAAACAGAATCTTTTATCTGTTTCAGGTGAACTCATAAAATAAATGTGTTGTACCAGAACAAGCTCCGTCTCTTATTCTAAAGGGTGCAACATATTTTGGCGAGCCAGCCAGGAGGAGTAAAGTAAGCAAGAAAAGACTACTCCTTTTATCAGAGACGAATCTAGAAGTCAGTAGAAAGTTCTTGGAGGACAACGTGAGAAATGGAGCAATTGCAAGATAAAGTGAGCACTACGCTACTGCAGCTAGAGAAAGCTCATCTTGTTGAAGTTTGCCGTTTTCTAAAGTGCCCTGAAGAAAGCGGGACAGGTTTCCTCACTGAATCCAGACGAACCCTGATTAGGAAGGCAGAGACAGTTTTGGAGGAGATTGAAGGCAGTCAAGAGGAAGACGAGGTTTGCCAGTATTTATTTAAAAGACCTGTTGTCAGTTATTTTAGGGGTCAAGCCCGGTGTGACAGATGCAGAATTAATGGTAAAGGAGGACACTCGGATTAGAGACCTCAGAGAAAATACCTCCAACTGCAACAATCTCAAGAGGAAGCTCGCAAAGCGTTAGAAGAGGAGATGAGGACACTAGAGGATAGGATCAGCGTGAGTAGCGGAAGCGTGAGTAAAGTGGGGGAAATGACTGTACCATTACCAGCCACGGTGCCAGAAGTAACCCTCCGGCGGGAATTCAGAATCTGTGGACAGATTGGAGAAGGGGGACAGAAAGACAAACTGTCATACACAAGCCTGATCCATCAGATTGATGCAGGAATCCGGAAGGGACATTCTGAAGTGGAGATTATTGAGGCAGTGATACGGGCAGTCAGCCCTGGACTTCATCTCAGAGATATGTTGGAGATTAAGAGTGGACTGACTCTCAGCACGTTGAAGATCATCCTGAAGGGACACTACGGTGAAGATAGCTCCTCTGACCTGCTGCATAAGCTGATGAATATCTCTCAAGAGCCCAAAGAGTCAGCTCAGAACTTCCTATTCAGAGCAATTGAGTTGAAAAAAAAGCTACGGTGGAAGTCAAGTGACAAAGAAACGGAAGATAAGTACAGTACAGATCTTATTCAACGAAAGTTCCTTCGTTCTATTGAAACTTGACTTCTGAGTGACCCAAATAAAATTTCAGGTAAAGCCTTACCTTAATGATATTGCTGTCACAGATGATGTATTGATTGAAAGAGTGAATGAAGCAGCTAATTTAGAGTTGGAAAGACAACAGAAGTTAAAGAAAACTGCTTATGGGAAAAATCCACGACTAAACGAACTCCACACGGAGGTAAACTGCCAGGAAAAGGAACCTTTGCCTGGAGCGTCAAAAGAGATTTGTGCAACAGCAAGGGGTGAAACTGCTAGAGATTTAAAGAAAACACCGGCAAACCTTAAAGAATCTGGCCCAGATCCGTATAAGTTAATGGAAGACCTCAAGGTAGAGATGTTTGAAATGAAGAAAATGTTCCTCACAGTCATGGAGACCAGTAATCTACTACGACCAAGAGAGTTTCCAATGATCCAGACACCAGCAAGACAGAGAGGTTGTAGGGATGCCAAGGGGCCAATGCAGGAGCCACATGTAACCACTGTTTCTGCTGTGGTCAAGTAGGACATTTGTCACGGGGATGCAGATTAAGGGGCACAGCCGATGGAAACTTGAACGGGCTGCTGAGACGGGACCCCCAGTAGCTCCTGACCACGTGTCCAC